>JAKKPZ010000024.1:0-600000 GCA_022814885.1 Ditylenchus destructor | reverse complement strand
CTCACTAAGAAATTTCCTGGGGAAATATTTTCATCAAACATAATGCGATAGTTATTGATTTTGGCGTAAATTCAAGTTCTAAATAAAAATTTCTTTTACGCAGCGTTTCGCTTTGTTATGTGATAAATATAACGGTCCAAAAGTAAGTATTAAATGAGATTTTCAATCCTTCTCAGAATGATATTAAAAAATTACCTTACCAAATTTGAGCTTTGTATTATTTATATAATAAAAATAAATAATAAAAACAAATATTAACAATTTGGTTGCAGTTTGCCATATTATGCTCAACATTTTTGCTGGCCATCTACTTGATCCTTCTCATTATCGGCGGAACATCGGTGAAATTGGACGCCATTTTCTATGAGGATTCACCGCGTGGCGAGTTGGGTATGTTTGGGTTGTAGCTTTATTTAACATTGTATGTCATTCATCTTTGCAAATTTAGGTCTCGCCCAAGCGAGTCAGCTTCCACCGATCAGAGCCACAATAGTTGCCAAGGGCCTCAACACGATCCTCATTCTGTTGCTTTTCATAACAACTGTCTCCTTCGCTGTTCAGGTAAGACGAATATTACTTAAAATTGTTGAATGAATTTATATATTTCCTGTGAGCATTATAGGGAGGTTATATATGGTAGGGTAACAGCAAACGGAACTTTGTCATAGTGATTAGGGATGTGATAAATACAAAATCTCAGCAAATTTGACACCTATTAAGAATGTTCCAAATTATTTGGAATGTTTGGGAAATGTTTGCGATTCTAATATTCCTTAAAATTTTTGTAGCATATTAAAAATTTGTTTCATATTTTAAAATTGCGATAGAATTTTAAACCGATTTTGTTATGTAAAAATAAATATGCCTAGAATATTCCAATTGGTACAATTTTATTATTTATGTTTCATGATTTATTGATTATGCATATTGGCATGTAATATACCAAAATGTTCATTAGATCCTTGGGAACATTTTGGTATATTATATGCCGAAATTCATCTTCAATAAATTATGAAAAGTGTAAAAATAATATTTTCACCAATTGGAATATTCTAGGCCTATCTATTGTTGTATAATAGAATCGACTAAAAATTCCATAGCAATTTTAAAACATTGAACATCATTTTAATATGCAACAAAAATTTCTGGGAATATTAGCATACCAAATATATCCAAAAATGCTACAAAATGTTCTATTCTTTTGTTTTAGATTTTAATATTCATAAATAGGGCCAGGATTTTTAGGTTCGAACCTAAAAAAACCTAAAAAACCTAAAAAGACCTATTTTGGCCTTTTTTGGGAAATTTTAGGATCGATCCTATTTTGCATAAAATCATCATTTTATGTTCCTAAAACCGGCATTTTCTCAGATTTTTACAAAATTTTCAAAAAAATTGGTCCTTTTTTCCAATTTTTGTGGAAATTTTTTACTTTTGAGGCTTTTCTGTGAAAATTTTTACTTTTTGGCATTTTTTGTGTAACATAAAAATTTTTTCATTTGAATCCAAATTTTAGCGCCCAAAGTCAAAATGCGCCAAATTCGGAAATTTGACCCGGAATATTCGAAAAATTTCGCCAATTAAAGTGAACATGGTTAAAAATGTGTAAATTTTTAATAGCTATGCTATAAATACTATATATTTCCAAAAATTACGGTCCTAAAATGACTTTTTGGGCGAAATTTGATCCTAAAATGACCATTTTGGTGGGACCTAAAATGGCCTTTTTTGGACCTAAAATGGCCTTTTTTGGGACCTTTTTAGGATCCTAAAATGCGATTTTTGGGACCTAAAAATCCTGGCCCTATTCATAAATATAGGGGTAAAGTTTTAGAGTCAAACTATTTAGGAGAAACATTATTAGCGGGAACTATTCATAAGGAATTTGAGCGAAAATATGTAATTAGTAAATAACATATTAGTAATTGAATATCATTTTATACCGTAGAATCACTCCTAATAATCTTAGAAATGATAGACCATAATATTAGATAGACAATAGTACAATTCCATGCCAAAAAGAAAGCCAGAAAAATAAATTTGCTGTCTTATTACATTTTATGTCAGATTTTGTCTAAAAATTGGTTTTCAGTTCTGGTTTTTCGTGGTGGTTCGTCGCTGCTACCAGCTTTATCGTCAAGGCATTCTGGAAAAACCATCTCTGAATGGTACCACTGCCTCCGTTGTGCTCAACAACTCAGACCGATCTTCCAAACTGGTTCCGTAAGCATATCGACCTCCTCAAATTTTGTTTAAAGAATATCAAGCGTAATAATAATGTCATATCAGTGCCATTTGTTGCAATACTTGTCCTATTTCATGTAAATATTGTTGAGATTATATGACTTTTCTTTAATAAAGTTGGATTTCGATGAATGGAGAGCAAATGATGCTCTGATCCAGATTCTTTGACGAACTTGTTATGACTGCGTTTTCAACTAATTTCGGAAAGATAAGGAAGAAGCTCGGGAAAAGTGGCGGATTTTTGTTCCGCTATAATATTGTAAGATACCTTCAGTGTTTTCAAAAGTATCAAATTGGAGTTCAAGTAGCCTGGTACTACCTTTACCGTTAAACGTGCATTATATCTGGAGGTCTATAGCAGCTCAGGAGCTGCGTATTAGCTCATTTTAAAGCTTGTCATAAGCAGATACTTGTTTAACAGAAACATTATTACTCGAGTGCCAATTCGGTACTTTTGAAAACACTGAAGATATTATATTCTGTATGAATATCGACAAACAACCTCAAGAACAACTATGAATGTATATGGAAAATCGGATGGAATAAAAATCACCTGAATTAAAATTTTTCCCCGACTAAATCCGTGTGGAAAAAAGTAAGCCATCCTGGTCATCGAATGGAGAAACGAGCGGGAAGATATCCCAGCACAGCCTAGAGGTGCCTTCTCGACTCCACAGGCAAACTTTACGGCGTGCTTCCTCCAATGTACACGCTGTTGGGCGTTCACGTGCATTCCTCCTACGCCTCCAGAAAACGCTAGTTTCTCAGTGAAAAGCTAGCATTACTGGCAATTCATGTTACTTTACTAAGAAGACAGTGTCCGTCCGAAGCTGGCTGCCTGCGTGTCTGGACTCACGTTTAGCCCTTCATTACCTAGCCATAGACAAAAGGCAGAATGTCTGCGTTACCATTAGCTTTATTTTAGATGAGCTGTCTTTGTGAAAAAGAACATGGCCGCCACGGCTTTTTCATAGACGCTCTCTTTCTTTGTGTAATAAACACTCATTCGATTCTTTCTTTTTGTGAAATCTTTTTGTGAAATATAAAATCAATATCGTTGCGTTTTCGCATCACTGGGAAATGAAGGGTTAGACCCCTTCCACTGCTCATTTCCGGGCAAGTGATAGCTTAAAATGTTTGTACGGATGTGCTGATACACATTTTCAAAAAATTTAGACAAAATATAGACAAAATTTTTTAGACCATTTTTTAGACAAAATTTTTTTTTGAAAAATGGGGCATACTGACGGCGGGGGGGGGGGGACGCCGCGAGAGCGGCGGCGTAGGACAGCTAGTAATTACAACAATTTTTCGGCTGTGTTTTCGTCCTCAAACCCTCACAAGCTGGCCATAGAGCAAAGCACTGAAGGAACATTTATATGGTGATTGTTTATGATTCATTTGAAGTGGATAGGCTTGAAAATTGACAGATAGTCAGAAACGTGTGATCTCTAACTCAATTTGTCTATGTGCAGAAGTTTATTTATGTAGCATTTCTATTCGGAGATATGTACAGCAAAAATCACGAAAATATATAAATCAAGAGCTAAGTTTGTATCAAATCTTTTCCAGAGACATTCCGAGTCTCAAGAGAGTTTAAAAGAAAGCGGAGGCAACCTTTGACATAGTCTCAAGTGTTTACTTTGCGCATGCCGCACTATGTGAGAAGGAAATTTTAACCGTTTATCTTCTCGGTTTCGAATATGTTTTGTAAATATAACGGATCTTGGTTCGCCGATTCATTTGTGCACTTTTGCACTATCCAACGCAAGCTACGTTTTGCAATTTATTTTGAATTGCACTTTGGATTAAGTTCATTCTTACCAATTTTCTGGCCTACATTGTACTTTTTCCCAATTTTTCGGAAACTTTCACAGTTTTGTACAATTTTTAGAAAAGGTTGTTAAGCTTTGTTAAAGATGAGTAAATTTGTAGAAATCTGAAAAAATACTTAATAACGTTAAAAGAAAAATGGGCGAAAATGGGAAATTCAGGCAAAACGGTGTTTTCCCTGGTGTTTTTGAGCCGTGTTTTTCAAAATATAGTATTATAGAATTTCCGGATTGGACTTTTCGTGTATGTTATATCAAAACAACACAAATTTTGTCAACCATCCAAATCACATTACTCTCATAAGCACTTATGCCCAAATTCCAGTGTGCTCCATTGCTCATTCTACACAGTTACTCTTCTAACGCCTCACGCTATCATTGTAGCCCATTGCCACACTCACCTCCTTTTTTGTTTTACAGTCGGCATAAGAAGTGTTTCACTTTTTCGGAGCCTGCCAGCTGTACCCATCCTCAGTAATGGCGCTTTAACGATTCCTTACCTGTCTCTCTACCTCATTTTGAGCGAATAACTCATCCTGGGGAGGAATAATAGGAGCAAGGTCGCCCGTTTGGCTCGACTTTGCGCGCTTGTAACTCACAGATCATATCTTGCCCGACTTCCCGACGCCCGCAGCGCTCATTTTGCTCTTTGCGCAAACCGTTTCAATTACACGCATATTTGGAGCCGGCTTTGTTGGAAATTGGAATAACGGTGTCATTTTGTTGGCATATTTTTGTATTGATTTCCTCTGGTGCAATGCCACTTGTGACGATTATGATCGTGGGATGTTTTGCTTAATTGTTTTAGAACGTTATGGAATATTCCGTTGAAACAATCTGGTATTCTAGAATTTTCGCGATTTATAAGTTCAGAAATTGTCACGTAAGTCGTCCCATGTATCTGACGGTCATACTCGATACTTGCTATTCTTTCCGTAAAATCGCTATTTTCTTCAACTTTTTTAGATATTATAATACAATTTTTGCATTGTCAAAGATATGATTGACACTTTAGTGCACAGTTTAACAAAAAGTTTGGAATCATAAATAAATCTGTAAGTATCATTCTCGATAAATTTTTCATTTATACCAATGTATCTTTTTTCTGGACCTACCGATGAGTCACACTCTTGATGTACAAAAGCCAAAATGTAATTTTATTGTTAAACCACTCCCGGATTTCCAACGCCATCGATCTTATCCATCCTAGGCACTCATACGCGCCCTCAAAAGTTATTCTTAGCTGCTCGAGCACATCCTCTTTGCCCCTTACCTTCAACCTCCCCCCCCTACGTTTCCCTCAATGTATCTCTCTAACGTTTGCTCTGCCCGCCTGCTCGCTTGTCGTCTTCTGTTCAATAAACAAATAATTTCCTGTAATATTCGTCCCAACCCATTTCGCACTTTCCGCTTGTTAGAGCTGCCCTTCTGCCTTGTTGCCCTTCCTGACGACGATTCAATCTCCTCACCACAACATTTTTAAGTTTTGAGGACGAGTCGCTATTGTGAAAAAATGACTGAACAATTGATTTTTAATCAGTTGTCTTTCCGCTATTCTCCTCGGAATTTTATACAATTGGCTTGTGATTTCATTTTTAATAAATTTTTGTTGTTCTCTCGAATTCCTACACTTTTCCCCTTGCGTCTTTTTGACATATTACGAGGTTAGATAACGGTTTTTGGTCGGGATAAAAATTTTTCATATAATTTGTAAATGATACCTTGCTATGTTCAGGTAGGAAGGTTTGTCTATGTCCGATTTGTTAAATTAAGCGGCGATGGCTCAATTTTCAAATGGATCTTAGAAATCGATTTTTAACTCATTTTATTCAATGTTTTGTGGAAAATTCGGGTCATTGTATATTTTTAGGACCGTTTTTGGAAAAAATAGTTTCACGTTAGAACTTCGCATATTTGCTTTAGACAAGGATAAATATCATTGTTGTGGATAAAAGGTACCCCAGCGCCGCTGAGTTCTTCGGATCAGATCAGACAGAGAGATGTCTTCACACTCTGCCACAGGCACAAACTTTCATTCCACCCATCTTTTTACGGCAATTTGACATCTGTTCGAATACAATCATACACTCTTCTCACTTTCACTTTTGCGTACTTTATGCCTATTATTTTCCTTTACTCACTTTCACTTTTACAAAACAAAATATGCAGTAATTCCATTTTATGGGACGTACGATGAGCGGATCTGAGTCAAAATAGGAGTGATGAGTGTGTGCGTTATATAACGCGGGGAATGGAAAGGGATCAAGAGCGACGTGCCCAGACCCTCACCAGGCCAGTCCCGGACCTTTCCCCAGGCCGCTCGTCGGTCGTTTTCCATTCAATTTAACTGCACAAATCCTCCTTCTCCAATGGGCGGGCATAGTAAAGGCCATAATCACCATCGATATCGCGCATCTCTCAAAGAATGGCCTCAATGATACAAAGGGGCCCCAAGAGGATTTGGCCTGTCTCGCTACCTTTCCCAAGGTAGTAGGCTGCCGAGTCTCGATGTTTGTGTGCCAGATGTTTTTGTTTCTTTTAATGTTTCCGCTGATAAAATTGTTTATTCGTACTTTTGATGCTCCGCCGATTTTGGCCTAGACTTGGGATAATTCCTGGTTCGGTTTTGGCAAACCGATCGTTTACGTATGAAACATTATTCAGGCATATAAATAAGCGTGGACTAAAATTTGACTCACGAAACTTTCGAACAAGTTTTTGGTTGAAATATCTCATTTTAAATCGTGTTCATTTAATTTTTGACTTGCATTTCTTTTCGGCATATCACTATTTCTTGAGTTTAATGTCCTCTGTTTGCTGTAGACAGTTTGTTGTTCTAGATATATATATGTTGCATTTAAAAGTGTATTTCAGTTAAAAGTGCCGCTAACTAGTTAATAGTGCCGTTAAATCTGATGTTACTTCCTCTATATCAACTTTTTGTCTAGATTCCAACATATATTTCAGAACTTTTACTTTTTAGATTTTTGCATCAAAAATTACGATTTTGAGGTGGGAGCATTTTGAGCTATCATGCACCCCGTAGCGGGCGATCTTAGAAGGTTCCCTCTGTTGCCCCCAAAAAACAGGTTAAAAATGACACATTTTGGGAAAAAGCCATTTTTGAGATCGTCCCGAAAAATCTTTACACGTACTCTACTTAGAATTCCCCGGGGAGGATTTTGACAAATTTGCGCTCAGGGAAATTAAACAAAAAAAGCTACAATTTTATACGTTTGTAAAATTTTGCTAAAAATGGCGAGAAAACGTATGCTCCGCTGCATTGTCATGAATCTCTTCGAGCTGTTTATTTAAACACTATACTTTAGATTTTTCAGAAGTTCGAGATATTGTCTAGTGTACGTGATTTTGCGGGCAGTTTGGTTGATACATTACATTACGTTGGACAAACAAGGCAGAAATGGACGGTATGTACATTTTTGTGCGGAAAATCCTTTAGGCTATGGTATAAAATCCTGGACTAATAATCCTGATTCCAGGATTAGCGTCGTCAGTTTCTAAGCTTCCTATTTCTAACACAAATTTGGAATAAACATTTGGGATTCAAGGAAAACTAATGCTATTTCTGCTTTGGAGGCCATTTGGATAATTAATTTTGAGATTTTTTAGTGTTTTAATTTTCGTATTTGCGGAAAATTAATTAACATAATTTTCTACGCAATTTGGTGACAAAATTGGCAAGTAGCTCCAAAAATGCATTCTAACATGTGAAAGTTATTTGGGGATTAATTAAACAAAAAAGGGCAAAATTCTTTATATGTTCTACACACTGCTGTAGAGTACACATGTACGGACGCATGTCATTCAAAAGTTTTAAAGAAGAGAATAAGGAAGACGGAGAATAACAAGAAAATAATAGTAAAGGTACTGCTTCTCACGAGAGCTCGCGAGATATGACCCACAAAGCACGAAGCACGATTCCTAGGTGAACCTTGCCGAGCAGCCTGGTAGCCTCTCCGGTATTTGCTTCTGAAATTGGATGAATATATAGAATAATAAACAAATGGACATCTAAAAACGTGCACACGCCGAATCAATTGTCCAGTCGTCCAGCTGAAACCTGACTCCCCTTGAAAATTTTTGGTTAGAACATGAACCCGGATTTAACACGGATTTGATTTCTTAAGGACCAAACTGTGTCAGTTTCGGTGATTGGGTTTTCCAAAACATCAATGAAAGCTAATTTATGAGATATCATTCGAAAAATTTTCAGAGCTAGGCGTCAAATTTTTGATACTCGGGCTGGCGCTCGTACTCGCGCTATTTATATTGCTCGGATCACTTCTGTTTCTCTGCCATCGCCACAAAAGACGAAGAATCCATATGGGAAAGATGGAATTGGATCCAAGCAAATTATTTGATTCGCCGGCTTCTTATCACAAGAATAGCCCACATCTATCAAAAGCAGTTGCTGATGAAAAAGCTACCAAAAATGGATTTGCTCAGGTTAGCTTATCCCGAAACTTTGAGTTAGAGACTCATATTAAAAACCAATTTCTTGAAAACCCCAAATTTGAAATAACATTTATCTAAAATTGATTTCTCTGGCTAAAATTACCTTTACAGGTGTTCCACGGCTCTCCAACCCTCCCAAAAAAGACCTACGAGGCACCTCCGCCTCCACCGGTGCCATCACCGCGAGACGACTCTAAACAAATGAAAGTGAGTCCTTATGGCGGCGGAGATCCCAACAATAATGAACCTGACAATCTCGATTGTTCTGGAATGACTAAAGGCAACCTTTGCACCGTTATCTCCATTGACAATGATGACAGCGAACATGTTGGGCCTGTTGGGACATTGACAAGTTCCATGCCGAGAAAAGACACTCCTGGCAATGGACAGCAGATCTCGCCCGGGTCAATGACCGATAGACCGGATAAGCTGAGTTTGAAGAACAGGTACGGATTTTAAGTTGAGGCTCTTGATCCGGGAGCCCAGAAACTTTATTTTGGCTCATAACAATAATCATAAATTATAGGCCTTTCAAAATCTCCGAGTTACCGGAACTGAAAGGTGAGCAAACATCACCAACCGGTGCCAGTGGAAATGGACCACCCCGCGAGAATGTACTCAAGGACTTGCCGAAGGATAGCCCGTTGACAGTTAGACGATTTCCGAACAAGATGGAAAAGTTGGCGGAAAATGAGAATGAAATGCTTTACTACGAGTTCGACATTTTGAATCAGGAATCGCAAACTTCCATCCGGCCAAGGTCTACCACGTCCGAGTTGAATGAAAATATCCGCAAGAATAGGTTCTACGACATTTTACCATGTGAGTGACCTTCTTGGGTTATTTAGTAACATAAAGTATAGAAAAGATATGAATGTATCAATTTTCGTAATGATACAACTCTTGAAGGTATTGTCGATTTCCAAAATTAAACCAGTCGAAACCCAATAGTTACGAGAAAATATTGACACATTTGAAACGTCGAAAATTACTTTAAAAAATTATTACTTCACATATTTACCAATAATTTACAGATGACTTTAATCGCGTGAAGCTGAAAAATCGTGGAGACAAAAGCGATTATATCAACGCCAGTTATATTACCGTAAGTTATGCAAGAGCACTTAAATTTTTACACTGAAGATTTACCCAATGCTAGAGGAACTTTATCTCTTTGACATTATGGGTAAAGAGCCACTAACTAACATCTTTTCGGTATAAGTTATAGACAAGAATGCTTAGAAAGTTGCTTGAAAACCTTATTTCGTATTTCCTTATCTTTCTACGATAATTCAAGAAATTCAGACAGATGACGGTTCTCTAAGCTATATCGCCGCCCAAGGGCCTATTGGCGAGACAGAGTCCGCTAGTGGTCGAAGAGTGGACACTGTGGCTGACTTTTGGTATATGGCCTGGCAGGAAAACATCGAGACTATTATAATGCTGACTCAATGCTCAGAAGGCGTGCGGGTAATCAATTTTGCACTGAATACCTATAAACATGCTTAGTTTTAAACGGCCACTGGGATGATTCAGTATTATGGATGCGAAAGATTGTTTTTGAATTAGTTAATTCTATTAGAATACCATATTAAAACGTTTCAGTATGCCATGATTATTCATTTACTTTTAGCAAAAATGCGCCATGTATTGGCCCGAGAATGCCGGAGAAAACATCGAAGTGGGAGGCGACTTGAAAATTGATCTCTACCAAATCACAGAAGATGAGATTTGTTTCCAGCGAGAATTGTGGCTCACCAAAGGAGATTCGCCGAAGCGAAAGGTTAGACTTGTGCAATTTTTCGCTCATTAAATAATGTATAACAAAATTTTAGATAGTTCAATGGCACTATAAAGATTGGAAAGATGCGGCTGGTCCGCAAGATGCCGAGAATTTGCTTACATTCATGGAAACGATACGAGCTCAAGAGAAGGAATCAAAGTCGGAGAAACGGCCACCATTGCTTGTACATTGCAGGTTGGTTCATTATAGATCAAAAAATTTTTTACATTTTGTAATGTGGAGACAAGACCCAGTGTCAAATCTTTAAATATTTCAAAATATCACAAATTAAGAAAACGATCGGCCAAACAATTCGTTATAAAAAAACACTTTCCCTATATATATTTGTGACACAAAATTTTCGGTGACTTTCTTAAAATTTGTTTTTAGCGCCGGTGTGGGCCGAACAGGTGTCTATATCGCTGTGGACATTTTGTTGGAAAAATTGCAGCGAGAGAACATGATTGACATTTTTGACACGGTTTCACGCTTACGGGAAGCACGCACGAGTATGGTCCAGAATGCCGAACAATATCTGACCGTCTACGAGGTGATCGCGCTGGCCATTCGGAAAAGGCAAAATATTAACAGGTAAATTTTACTGTGGTTTCTTTCATTTTCTGAAGCCAAAGTTTCTTTTCAGGTCATCTGGATAGAATCAACTATTTTTATAAAGTAATCATATATTTTTATTGATTGTAATAATTATTTGATAATTAATTAGTCGGTTAATATTAAATAAATATTTGATAATATTATTTGTGATTGATTATTATTATATCGTAAGTCTGGTCGTAGAACATAAAACCCAAAAAGTTCAATTTCAAACTCTAAAATATAGGGTTTACGATACATTCTCTTTTTCGAGATATTTTAAAATTATCGATTTATTGAGGACGAAATGTGACCGTTATTTTGTAATTTCATTTCGAAGTCATCATCGAAGTCACGTGCTTTAATCAATACATTGGCATAACAGAAAAACATCCAAAACGATAACATAATTTTTATTTAGTTCACTCTATCTTTTTGCTAAAAGTTCGGAAATTACGTCACCCAAAAGTTGGCATTTGCTATCAATAAGCCCTATCAATCGGGTCCCTCTAAGTTGATAGGTGAAGCTGTTCCCCCCAATAGAATAACCCACTTTTTGGGGGTCCCGGACCCCAAACTCGCGAGTACCACCCAAAAACCCATGATTTTAGGGGGGGGTTATCAATGTCAGATTTGGGGTGGTCCCGCCACGAAAAGCGAGAAAACGCCATTTTTTCAGCTTTTGGGGGGTTTTTACAAAGGAAACTTTCTAATAGCCGCTCGGTTCCGGGCGTGTGATACGTCAATCGCTTCCTCTCGGTGAGAGGAGTCGATTGGTACCGGTCTCGCCGTCAACTCTTGCGAGTACCGGGATTAATGGCTTCCGGAAATCCGGAAAATCCTGGATTTGGGCCGGTCACAGATCCCCAGTAGCCGCTCGGTTCCGGGCGAGTGATACGTCAATCGCTTCCTCTCGGTGAGAGGAGTCGATTGGTACCGGTCTCGCCGACAATTTTTGCGAGTACCGGGATTTATGGCTTCCGGAAATCCGGAAAATCCTGGATTTGGGCCGGTCACAGATCCCCAGTAGCCGCTCGGTTCCGGCGGTGATACGTCAATCGCTTCCTCTCGGGAGAGCGATTGGACCGGTCTCGCCCAATTGCGAGTACGGGATTTATGGCTTCCGGAAATCCGGAATCCTGGATGACCAAGGGCGCCGACGGCGAAGCCGCGCGGGCAGTCCTATGGAATAATCACTAAGCCGACGTACGATTTCTCACCAGCTTGTAACTGTTTCCTCAAAAATATTTCTTTACACGCTATTTATCGTCTTTTCTAACCCCAATATTTTCGCAAAACCGTGAGTTGAATCACATTTAGAGGCCTGAAACAAGATGAAATTCCTAAGACTAATTTTGGGCACTAATGTCCAAGAAACTTCGTGGAATCTAATTCCAGGTGCTTAAAAACGATTTCATGATACTAATTTTAATTCTGAGTTTTAAAAAGCAGCCAAGGAGAAAATTTTTACATTTTTTACATTACATTGTTGTAGATAAAAAGAGAAAATATTGGTTCCGAATTTTAAAAATGTAAATTTTACGATGTATTTATTTTTCCTAGGGCATCACACTTCAATTGATTGAGGTCCAAACATATTACATTTCACTATTGAAGTCACGCGCGTCAACCAATTCATGGACATAACAAGAAAAATGTTCAAACCAAAAATAAAATTTTTATTTGTCATCTGATGACATTGAAATATGTCATTTATTTATTTATTTATTTAAACATAAGTAAAACATTCCAAATGTTCATAAACAAACACAAACTTTTTATATACTCCACGCCATCGTTTCAGGATCGGTTCATTTAGAAATTGTATTACAAGTGATTGCGGCTTTGCCGCAATCACTTGTAAAAATGGTGGAGGGTGAGTTGTTCGGGAGATTGGGTTCTTCATCGCTTCGCGCACCGCCATCAGCGGTCAGATTGTGTTGTTCCTAAGCGTAAATGGGTAGATTTCCGGGAACATCGGTGGCCATATCTCCCGGTTCTGGCTGAGTTCGTCCTTAACTATAGTCCTTAATTATTCGTACTTAACTATAAATATAATTATTCTGATTGATTAGCATACGCATTTTCATGCGTACCCCAGAGTGCACCAACGCGGAGGAAATCAGAACCGCACTCCACTTTTTTTTCCGGACAAAAAGGTTAAAACCGGTTTTTGTTTCTATTTTTCGTTTTATTCACTAACTATTTTTCTTTCTTTCTCATAACAAATCGTTAACACGTGCTTCCCTGGGGAGCATTTTGAGCTATCATGCGTCCCTGTAGCGAGGGAACTCGAAAAGCTATGACCATTTGCAAAAAAACTCGAAAAATGACACTTTTTGGCCAAAAAGTGTCATTTTTTGAGATCGCCCGAAAAAAATTTTTGCAGATTCGTTCTTAGAATTCCCTGGGGAGCATTTTGAGCTATCATGCGTCCCTGTAGCGAGGGAACTCGAAAAGTTAGGTTTTTGGAGACAGGGGGTACGTGACTCGAACACTGCGGTTTAGGTAAGAGTGGATCATCCTACTTTTGTCAATTTTTGGCTCAACTATTGCTTGAAAACAACTTGCTCAAAACAATTTGTCATTTATAGATTGCTTCCTTAACATCTATTTCGTTCTTTAAACGTACGTATAATGATACGTCTTATGACATGTATGATTTTTACCGAATTATAACACCACTATTCACCGATATATCGCCTGATACCTTCACCTTTGTAAAATTGCTAATCCTTCGAAACTCATTACGAGTTTCGGCGAATCATAACTAACGAAATGTACTATTATGGCCATTATTATGCGGACACGGACATTTGGATACCGGGACATTTGGAAATATTTTTTTAACATATGTTCCTCCCATCCCAGAATACACCGTTTTTTTATGAAGTATCATAGTTATGGCCCCGGTATCCAAATGTCACATACAGATTATTACGGTATTACCATTTTAGCTCAACTCTGTGCATGATGAAGCAGGAGTACTACGTCATGCTTGTTTTTACATCCGTGTTATTGCACCTCATACCGACCAACTGTTCACTTAGCAGTATACCTCGCCATAAGAGGTCCGCGGATGGTACCGTGGATGGAACTATGGATGAGACACAGCAAATTGCCGAAAGTGCTAAAGGCCAAACGTCCGACCATAAGCCTTTTCTCGAAAAAGGCGAGATGCTCATGCGCTATTTGCATGCATTTAACGACGCTATCAAAGCAACTCCTGACACAAGAAAAGGCGGTCTTAAAAAAACGTTTGAGATGAAATTTCGGGATGACGGTCACAGTGATGCGGACACTTTATTACATGGAATGCTAAAGATCGACTATAAACAAAATAATTCCATAACAACTGGAAAAATGGTAGCTGTTGCTGCGGTTCAAAAAATTAGTCTTGGAAGAAAATTTTGGTCAAAGAATTTGGGGACGAAGCAAAATTGTAAGTAATATTTGTGAGTGTATTTTTGGAGAGATTTTTTTTGTCAAAAATGGAATATTTTTTTCACAAAATATGTTCATCATAATTTCAGATATTTCGCACGAACAAGCAACGTCTATAGTCGAAACTGCGCTTCAGGCCAATTGGGCATCCGTTGTTGGAAATTATTTGGCTAACGAACTAAAACTATATCTCATTCAGCTCGAACAAGTGATAGCTGACGCGGCTAGTCACTCGGAAGCCAAACATGCTCAAGATCTCACACAAGTTGAGGGAAGTCCAGCAGTGAAAGGAAATTCGCCAGTGGCTGCACCACAGGGTCGTAAGGAGAAAGGGTTGAGAAATAGAATCGGCGCAGAAAGAATAAAGATTAAGGTACATATGGATACTATACGAGAGGTGTTAGCCGATGCCCATATATTTTTTAATGGATTAGCTACTCTAGAAAAAGCGCCCGAAAAACATTCTCTCAGGCAGTTTGCTGATGGCAACATTTTCAATCATATTGCAAAACTGGAAAACCATACGTTGTTAGCCAAACTGGAACATGTGTTTGAACCAGAACGTACAGACTGAGAATGCGAGTTGGTTTAAGTAAAAAGTTTTGAAAGTGACGCTACATTACATTCACTTAAAAGCTGGCATATATTAACACTTGTATATTTTATGTTATTTTTCCTATGTTATTTCCATATAATACAGTAATTCAAAACAAATTAGAGCTGCATTTCCAACCTACAAAATGTTTGTTCCGAAGACGAGTCGAAGCTGGAATCTCTTACCATTTGAATTTAATCACTTATGCTTTAAAAGGTTTCGTATCACTTCGTGACAAATTAAACCTTTTACTAATGTAAATTTTTAGTAAACATACAAACGTTTATTATGTTATTTATTACGTTGAAAAACAATAATTCTATAAAAAATTGAGAAAAACATGGAATTTCTCCCAAAAAATTTCGCTTCCAAAACTTTGCTGATAAAATGATGTCTAAGAAAACTATAACTTAGGAACCTCAATGCTCAACACCGAGATTGTAAGAAGCTTAGCTTTGCTAGTCAATATTCAAACATAGCTGGCATAAAAGCACCAAACCCATAAACACATGGAGTTCGCAACATTATATGCGCCGCCTCAAAAGGGCAGCGCTTTCCAAAATTTTTATCCGCCACAACGATGCTTAGTCGGGCAAGAACTTTTAAGTACCTCAAACTTGGGTAATTAAACCGAAGATGTTGGCTGAGAGTCGCCCTTTATGCACTATGCGGGTCGGTTTGGCGCTAGTGTGCGGCGCCCTAAAAGATCGTTGAAAAGAAAAAGGGCAGAATGCGAAGTGTAGTCTTCCGTTATAACAGGCTGTGTCTGCCGGTTATTTCCCACTGCCTCTCTGCTGGAAGGACTCTTCACACAGACCAGCAAAGGAAGAGTGCAGCACAATGTTGCAAAAGGAGAGAGCAGACGAAGAGTGCATGTGCTGCACACTATCCCACAACAGACACCGTTAATGCATAAAGGAAGGAGAGCGCCAGTTATCGTCGGTTTTATACCAGTATCAATAACAAGGTACTTGGAGTTCCTGACCTTACTTCCTTCTTTCGGGGAGGAGTGAGCGTTTGGGAAATTCTATATTTTTGGATCCAGTCCTCGGGGTATCCGGGGACGCATTTTTGTAACATTGAAAACGGAGAACATTTCACGCACAATAAAAATATAGGAAATGTGTGAATAAGGTAAGAGTTTAAGGAAGAGGGCGAGAATAGAAGATTTGATATCGAATTTTTTGGACTTGACGGATATTCTTGACCTGTCAGGCACCAAGTCACTGTTAAAAATTGATGAAGACACATTTTACGTTTCTCGGAAAAGTCAAAAATGAACTTCAATGGTTTTAACTAGGTTTTGAGTGAAAACGCCGATTCTCGAATTTTGGTCGGGCTTTGCGAGGTAAAAACGTCCATTTGTAAAGTTCATCCCACATTTTTGTGTTACAATGTTGTTCCATTCCTCAACAAATTGCTCAACGTTTCCAAATTTTGTCTTCAAATTTGACAGGTGCGGACAACTGCCGGCTGGCATGCTGGCCATCCATCCTGGCTCCCTTCTTCCGTTTCCATAATTGAGATGAGATAATAATAACGCCGAGGAAAGTGCGCAGAAGTATTTCTCTCCAGATACACATCGCCTAACAGCCACCATTTTGAGGAATTTTGCAACTCTGTCACCAAAGTTGTGTGGAAATATCCCGCTGTGAATTTGCGCGACCACTTTCGGAATTTGATGAAGGAAGTCATATATTGTCGTTTGAAATTTTATATTATTGAATAAACAGTCTGTTACTGTTAAAATGAATTTTTTTGTTCAGATTTTTTTTTTCAAATTCAGACAGATGACGGTTCTCTAAGCTATATCGCCGCCCAAGGGCCTATTGGCGAGACAGAGTCCGCTAGTGGTCGAAGAGTGGACACTGTGGCTGACTTTTGGTATATGGCCTGGCAGGAAAACATCGAGACTATTATAATGCTGACTCAATGCTCAGAAGGCGTGCGGGTAATCAATTTTGCACTGAATACCTATAAACATGCTTAGTTTTAAACGGCCACTGGGATGATTCAGTATTATGGATGCGAAAGATTGTTTTTGAATTAGTTAATTCTATTAGAATACCATATTAAAACGTTTCAGTATGCCATGATTATTCATTTACTTTTAGCAAAAATGCGCCATGTATTGGCCCGAGAATGCCGGAGAAAACATCGAAGTGGGAGGCGACTTGAAAATTGATCTCTACCAAATCACAGAAGATGAGATTTGTTTCCAGCGAGAATTGTGGCTCACCAAAGGAGATTCGCCGAAGCGAAAGGTTAGACTTGTGCAATTTTTCGCTCATTAAATAATGTATAACAAAATTTTAGATAGTTCAATGGCACTATAAAGATTGGAAAGATGCGGCTGGTCCGCAAGATGCCGAGAATTTGCTTACATTCATGGAAACGATACGAGCTCAAGAGAAGGAATCAAAGTCGGAGAAACGGCCACCATTGCTTGTACATTGCAGGTTGGTTCATTATAGATCAAAAAATTTTTTACATTTTGTAATGTGGAGACAAGACCCAGTGTCAAATCTTTAAATATTTCAAAATATCACAAATTAAGAAAACGATCGGCCAAACAATTCGTTATAAAAAAACACTTTCCCTATATATATTTGTGACACAAAATTTTCGGTGACTTTCTTAAAATTTGTTTTTAGCGCCGGTGTGGGCCGAACAGGTGTCTATATCGCTGTGGACATTTTGTTGGAAAAATTGCAGCGAGAGAACATGATTGACATTTTTGACACGGTTTCACGCTTACGGGAAGCACGCACGAGTATGGTCCAGAATGCCGAACAATATCTGACCGTCTACGAGGTGATCGCGCTGGCCATTCGGAAAAGGCAAAATATTAACAGGTAAATTTTACTGTGGTTTCTTTCATTTTCTGAAGCCAAAGTTTCTTTTCAGGTCATCTGGATAGAATCAACTATTTTTATAAAGTAATCATATATTTTTATTGATTGTAATAATTATTTGATAATTAATTAGTCGGTTAATATTAAATAAATATTTGATAATATGATTTGTGATTGATTATTATTATATCGTAAGTCTGGTCGTAGAAAATAAAACCCAAAAAGTTCAATTTCAAACTCTAAAATATAGGGTTTACGATACATTCTCTTTTTCGAGATATTTTAAAATTATCGATTTATTGAGGACGAAATGTGACCGTTATTTTGTAATTTCATTTCGAAGTCATCATCGAAGTCACGTGCTTTAATCAATACATTGGCATAACAGAAAAACATCCAAAACGATAACATAATTTTTATTTAGTTCACTCTATCTTTTTGCTAAAAGTTCGGAAATTACGTCACCCAAAAGTTGGCATTTGCTATCAATAAGCCCTATCAATCGGGTCCCTCTAAGTTGATAGGTGAAGCTGTTCCCCCCAATAGAATAACCCACTTTTTGGGGGTCCCGGACCCCAAACTCGCGAGTACCACCCAAAAACCCATGATTTTAGGGGGGGTTATCAATGTCAGATTTGGGGTGGTCCCGCCACGAAAAGCGAGAAAACGCCATTTTTTCAGCTTTTGGGGGGTTTTTACAAAGGAAACTTTCTAATAGCCGCTCGGTTCCGGGCGTGTGATACGTCAATCGCTTCCTCTCGGTGAGAGGAGTCGATTGGTACCGGTCTCGCCGTCAACTCTTGCGAGTACCGGGATTAATGGCTTCCGGAAATCCGGAAAATCCTGGATTTGGGCCGGTCACAGATCCCCAGTAGCCGCTCGGTTCCGGGCGAGTGATACGTCAATCGCTTCCTCTCGGTGAGAGGAGTCGATTGGTACCGGTCTCGCCGACAATTTTTGCGAGTACCGGGATTTATGGCTTCCGGAAATCCGGAAAATCCTGGATGACCAAGGGCGCCGCCAAGCGGCGAAGCCGCGGGGGCAGTCCTATGGAATAATCACTAAGCCGACGTACGATTTCTTACCAGCTTGTAACTGTTTCCTCAAAAATATTTCTTTACACGCTATTTATCGTCTTTTCTAACCCCAATATTTTCGCAAAACCGTGAGTTGAATCACATTTAGAGGCCTGAAACAAGATGAAATTCCTAAGACTAATTTTGGGCACTAATGTCCAAGAAACTTCGTGGAATCTAATTCCAGGTGCTTAAAAACGATTTCATGATACTAATTTTAATTCTGAGTTTTAAAAAGCAGCCAAGGAGAAAATTTTTACATTTTTTACATTACATTGTTGTAGATAAAAAGAGAAAATCTTGGTTCCGAATTTTAAAAATGTAAATTTTACGATGTATTTATTTTTCCTAGGGCATCACACTTCAATTGATTGAGGTCCAAACATATTACATTTCACTATTGAAGTCACGCGCGTCAACCAATTCATGGACATAACAAGAAAAATGTTCAAACCAAAAATAAAATTTTTATTTGTCATCTGATGACATTGAAATATGTCATTTATTTATTTATTTATTTAAACATAAGTAAAACATTCCAAATGTTCATAAACAAACACAAACTTTTTATATACTCCACGCCATCGTTTCAGGATCGGTTCATTTAGAAATTGTATTACAAGTGATTGCGGCTTTGCCGCAATCACTTGTAAAAATGGTGGAGGGTGAGTTGTTCGGGAGATTGGGTTCTTCATCGCTTCGCGCACCGCCATCAGCGGTCAGATTGTGTTGTTCCTAAGCGTAAATGGGTAGATTTCCGGGAACATCGGTGGCCATATCTCCCGGTTCTGGCTGAGTTCGTCCTTAACTATAGTCCTTAATTATTCGTACTTAACTATAAATATAATTATTCTGATTGATTAGCATACGCATTTTCATGCGTACCCCAGAGTGCACCAACGCGGAGGAAATCAGAACCGCACTCCACTTTTTTTTCCGGACAAAAAGGTTAAAACCGGTTTTTGTTTCTATTTTTCGTTTTATTCACTAACTATTTTTCTTTCTTTCTCATAACAAATCGTTAACACGTGCTTCCCTGGGGAGCATTTTGAGCTATCATGCGTCCCTGTAGCGAGGGAACTCGAAAAGCTATGACCATTTGCAAAAAAACTCGAAAAATGACACTTTTTGGCCAAAAAGTGTCATTTTTTGAGATCGCCCGAAAAAAATTTTTGCAGATTCGTTCTTAGAATTCCCTGGGGAGCATTTTGAGCTATCATGCGTCCCTGTAGCGAGGGAACTCGAAAAGTTAGGTTTTTGGAGACAGGGGGTACGTGACTCGAACACTGCGGTTTAGGTAAGAGTGGATCATCCTACTTTTGTCAATTTTTGGCTCAACTATTGCTTGAAAACAACTTGCTCAAAACAATTTGTCATTTATAGATTGCTTCCTTAACATCTATTTCGTTCTTTAAACGTACGTATAATGATACGTCTTATGACATGTATGATTTTTACCGAATTATAACACCACTATTCACCGATATATCGCCTGATACCTTCACCTTTGTAAAATTGCTAATCCTTCGAAACTCATTACGAGTTTCGGCGAATCATAACTAACGAAATGTACTATTATGGCCATTATTATGCGGACACGGACATTTGGATACCGGGACATTTGGAAATATTTTTTTAACATATGTTCCTCCCATCCCAGAATACACCGTTTTTTTAAACATAGTTATGGCCCCGGTATCCAAATGTCACATACAGATTATTACGGTATTACCATTTTAGCTCAACTCTGTGCATGATGAAGCAGGAGTACTACGTCATGCTTGTTTTTACATCCGTGTTATTGCACCTCATACCGACCAACTGTTCACTTAGCAGTATACCTCGCCATAAGAGGTCCGCGGATGGTACCGTGGATGGAACTATGGATGAGACACAGCAAATTGCCGAAAGTGCTAAAGGCCAAACGTCCGACCATAAGCCTTTTCTCGAAAAAGGCGAGATGCTCATGCGCTATTTGCATGCATTTAACGACGCTATCAAAGCAACTCCTGACACAAGAAAAGGCGGTCTTAAAAAAACGTTTGAGATGAAATTTCGGGATGACGGTCACAGTGATGCGGACACTTTATTACATGGAATGCTAAAGATCGACTATAAACAAAATAATTCCATAACAACTGGAAAAATGGTAGCTGTTGCTGCGGTTCAAAAAATTAGTCTTGGAAGAAAATTTTGGTCAAAGAATTTGGGGACGAAGCAAAATTGTAAGTAATATTTGTGAGTGTATTTTTGGAGAGATTTTTTTTGTCAAAAATGGAATATTTTTTTCACAAAATATGTTCATCATAATTTCAGATATTTCGCACGAACAAGCAACGTCTATAGTCGAAACTGCGCTTCAGGCCAATTGGGCATCCGTTGTTGGAAATTATTTGGCTAACGAACTAAAACTATATCTCATTCAGCTCGAACAAGTGATAGCTGACGCGGCTAGTCACTCGGAAGCCAAACATGCTCAAGATCTCACACAAGTTGAGGGAAGTCCAGCAGTGAAAGGAAATTCGCCAGTGGCTGCACCACAGGGTCGTAAGGAGAAAGGGTTGAGAAATAGAATCGGCGCAGAAAGAATAAAGATTAAGGTACATATGGATACTATACGAGAGGTGTTAGCCGATGCCCATATATTTTTTAATGGATTAGCTACTCTAGAAAAAGCGCCCGAAAAACATTCTCTCAGGCAGTTTGCTGATGGCAACATTTTCAATCATATTGCAAAACTGGAAAACCATACGTTGTTAGCCAAACTGGAACATGTGTTTGAACCAGAACGTACAGACTGAGAATGCGAGTTGGTTTAAGTAAAAAGTTTTGAAAGTGACGCTACATTACATTCACTTAAAAGCTGGCATATATTAACACTTGTATATTTTATGTTATTTTTCCTATGTTATTTCCATATAATACAGTAATTCAAAACAAATTAGAGCTGCATTTCCAACCTACAAAATGTTTGTTCCGAAGACGAGTCGAAGCTGGAATCTCTTACCATTTGAATTTAATCACTTATGCTTTAAAAGGTTTCGTATCACTTCGTGACAAATTAAACCTTTTACTAATGTAAATTTTTAGTAAACATACAAACGTTTATTATGTTATTTATTACGTTGAAAAACAATAATTCTATAAAAAATTGAGAAAAACATGGAATTTCTCCCAAAAAATTTCGCTTCCAAAACTTTGCTGATAAAATGATGTCTAAGAAAACTATAACTTAGGAACCTCAATGCTCAACACCGAGATTGTAAGAAGCTTAGCTTTGCTAGTCAATATTCAAACATAGCTGGCATAAAAGCACACCATAAACACATGGAGTTCGCAACATTATATGCGCCGCCTCAAAAGGGCAGCGCTTTCCAAAATTTTTATCCGCCACAACGATGCTTAGTCGGGCAAGAACTTTTAAGTACCTCAAACTTGGGTAATTAAACCGAAGATGTTGGCTGAGAGTCGCCCTTTATGCACTATGCGGGTCGGTTTGGCGCTAGTGTGCGGCGCCCTAAAAGATCGTTGAAAAGAAAAAGGGCAGAATGCGAAGTGTAGTCTTCCGTTATAACAGGCTGTGTCTGCCGGTTATTTCCCACTGCCTCTCTGCTGGAAGGACTCTTCACACAGACCAGCAAAGGAAGAGTGCAGCACAATGTTGCAAAAGGAGAGAGCAGACGAAGAGTGCATGTGCTGCACACTATCCCACAACAGACACCGTTAATGCATAAAGGAAGGAGAGCGCCAGTTATCGTCGGTTTTATACCAGTATCAATAACAAGGTACTTGGAGTTCCTGACCTTACTTCCTTCTTTCGGGGAGGAGTGAGCGTTTTGGAAATTCTATATTTTTGGATCCAGTCCTCGGGGTATCCGGGGACGCATTTTGTAACATTGAAAACGGAGAACGTTTCACGCACAATAAAAATATAGGAAATGTGTGAATAAGGTAAGAGTTTAAGGAAGAGGGCGAGAATAGAAGATTTGATATCGAATTTTTTGGACTTGACGGATATTCTTGACCTGTCAGGCACCAAGTCACTGTTAAAAAGTTAGGAAGACACATTTTAGATTCTCGGAAAAGTCAAAAATAAATGTCAATGATTTCAACTAAGTTTTGAGTGAAAACACCGATTCTCGAATTTTGCGAGGTAAAAACGTCCATTTGTAAAGTTCATCACCCATTTTTGTGTTACAATGTTGTTCCATTCCTCAACAAATTGCTCAACGTTTCCAAATTTTGTCTTCAAATTTGACAGGTGCGGACAACTGCCGGCTGGCATACTGGCCATCCATCCTGGCTCCCTTCTTCCGTTTCCATAATTGAGATGAGATAATAATAACGCCGAGGAAAGTGCGCAGAAGTATTTCTCTCCAGATACACATCGCCTAACAGCCACCATTTTGAGGAATTTTGCAACTCTGTCACCAAAGTTGTGTGGAAATGTCCCGCTGTGAATTCGCGCGACCACTTTCGGAATTTGATGAAGAAAGTCATATATTGTCGTTTGAAATTTTATATTATTGAATAAACAGTTTGTCACTATTAAAATGAATTTTTTGTTTTTAACATTTAAAATTTCCTAAATGTTTTAAAAGTTTTACAGGTACAAAATACATTTTTGGTAAAAATATGATTATGTGCCGAATTCAGGACAGTAATAATAATTCGGGATGCATCCTTAGAAATGGGAACTTCAAAACCTATAAGGATTTTTTATGCAAATGGAATTATTCTTTTTAGTACCATGTCATTTTAGCATTGACTTTTTATCTTTCCCCTAAACATCTCCGACACATTTTTGTCTATTATTTCTTTGACGTTTCCAATCCTAATAATATTATAGTTTATCTTCATACATATAAAGCGTTTGGAAGGAGGTTTCACAGTTTGACCAGCCTGTGATCTGGCCCAGCTTCGTAGATGGACAGATGCTCCCTCAGCAAAACACCTCCCGACCAATTTGTGTTTGTTTTTCGCTGCTTTTGGTGTGCCCGCCGCCTAGCGGCCAATCTTCTGTCACATCATTTGGGACTTGGAGAGATGTTTCATCTATACGAATTTTGAGCGGAAGACTTCATTCTTAGTTCGTTTTGTTATTGTACCTTTTTTATTATAATAATATTTTCGGGTAAATCACTAAAAATTCCGCCTTGGACACCTTCAGATTTTCTATAATTTAATCACAGCCAATATTGGTATTTATTTTTTATTGCTCATTTTGTATTCATTTTGTTTTATTACTTGTTACCGCATTTAACTAAACCGATGATATGGGCTGCGTTCTCCATACCTCTATGCCAAAATTATTATGTACACGTTTTCTACTACATAGCATAGATCTTATTTTCTACTGTCTTACGTTTATTGCAACCTTTCTGCCTAGTGAAAAAGTTTTGCCCAATGAAAAACCCCATAAATCTCGGCGAATCAACGACCAATGCACCACCCAAGCTGCCATCGCTTGGAGGCAACTTCTTCCAATCCTTTTCGCCCCATCCGATAAATCCTCCTGTTGAGAGATCAGCCAAGATTTTTGGATGAAAGCTAATGCAGTCTTTGCTGTTTGGTGACAACTGTCACCTCGGCTCGGACATCCAGTCATTACCCAATCTTTCTCTCTTGAAACTCTGCAATCATTCTGTAATCATTTTCACAGATAAAAAGGCAAACCTAGCAAAATATGGTTAGAAGTTACTGAAAATAAATTGTCAAACTGGCAACATTTGGGACCGAAATGTCAAAAAACGTTAACGAAGCCTGAATTTTTTCGGGATTTTTTGCTCTGAACTAAAGGCAAAACAGAACATTTTTGGCTACGCTTTTTTCATACAAACAAGAGACAGGGATACCAACCAAAGCTTGGTAATTTCAGCCACAATTTAGGAACTATTTTTGAACCAAATTTCATCGGATCGCTACTTGTTAGCTTTGACTATGGGGCTGAACTTACTTTATAGTTTACTCAAATTTAAGTTTAAAAAAAGTCTGTACGTCGATGAAACTTCTTGCCGTTATCATCTCCAGGCACTCTTTTTTCATTTTCCGATACTTTTGGATACACTTCAGCTCATTTTCTATGCGTAATTTTTCACATAAATCTGAGGAAGTAAACAAATTTTACACCACCCCCAAAGATTTTTGGGTCCGACAAACCTACACTTTTACGGTGACAACTGTCATTCCAGCTCAATGTCCGTTACTCAACTCAGTTCCGTTACCCAATGTGTGAAAACGGGCGGCGGGCCAATGAAGAAGACCCTAAAATTTGATAAACTTTTTCGGCTAGCGAACCCAACCGAATGGTCCGGAGTGGGCCAATGCAGCTGACGAGACAATTAATCAAAATCCGATGGCTCGAGTGTAGAAAAACCGTTGTCCTGGAAGAAGTATGGGTTTTAGACTCGGGATTTGTTACCGAATGGAGTTAACGAGATGCTTTAGGGCGAATGAAAACAAATTGCTACGGTGAAGTTTTCCTGGAGCAAAACTCATCTTTTGACATATAACGCGGCTGAACTACTGGATTTACCGCCATCATAGACACAGACGACAAATTTCTGGATTTTCTGTCCGCGATCCCGGGCATAACCAACAAAAATCATTTTATGCATGATTTTCAAGCTTAACGTTCATGATTTAACGCAAAATTTTGCAGCAGGATTAGAGTGTTTTTATTTTCGTAACAAAAACTTGCAAACGACTTATTAACCGAGCCGACACGTCATTATCTTACCCGCCGGCTGACATCTGCCCTCCGCCGTACCACTCATTTAAATCAACGCTGAGCCGGAAATGGCTAAGAACTATTTTCCTGTCCAACTTTTTCAGTGTCCAGCGCCTTTCTTTTTATTTTATTCGGTTCCAGCAAAGAACAGCTCAGATTTCAATCACCGAATTTATTATTTCGAATAGTCTTTTGCATATGAATCTTTTTTTTGTGATTTGAAAGGCATAATAAATTTTGATTGAGTATTTTTATTCCGTTTAGATGTAGTCAGCTAAAAACATGTTGTTTTGTAAAATTTTGCCAAAGTTTAGTAAATGTACAATTGTTTCGTTAAACAATAATGCAGATAAATAGGGATTTTAGGCCAAGCAAGGTTCCGGCGGATTTTTTCGATTTTTTCCGCCAAATTTTCATAGTTTTTGAGCTTTTTTAGATCTTTTTTATAGGAAGGTAAAAATATCCAAACATCACACCTGATATGCGGAACATTTCGTGACCGACTTTGGGTGGAATTTTGTTGTGTCTGGTTGAATGATGACTTAAAACGATGACTTAAATCGGATTTGTCTCCGGACTTCAGACCAAAAAAGGGAATATCCTCTTTTAAGCTGCTAAATATCCGTCTCACTCCGAGAATTCATTTTTATCCTTTATCTCGGCTTTTCTCCCATATTTCTCTCATTTTGCCAAGCACGAGATGGCATCATTTTTATTGTCAACTAGAAAAGCGGGGAACATTACAGTCGAGTTTGATTCTAGTCAATTTTTTAGATTAAAATTCCTAAAAATTTCAGTGCCCAAATATTTGTGATTCATGAACTAATTTTACCACTCGCTTAAAAAATTTTTAATCTTGACTTCACTTCTAATCTCCCATTCCTATTTTAGACATACTCAACTAATTAAGCCATTTGACGTCACTTCATCCAATGAAAATATTTTCTTACAAATTTTCTATTGTCACGCAATTCATTTCTCTAGCATTTCGAAGTTTTACTAATTCCATTATCAGAGTTCAGGTTAAATATAAATATGAACCTAAGATTAAAGCTAGAGAATTGGTCTTTGCGTAGCGTAAAATTGCGGTCTTTGCTCCTATTAGAACGGTATCGATTTGAAATAATGGGATTGTTCGAATAAGTTCATATGTTTTAAGAATGCAAGGTTTTATTTTTTATTATGGACTAAAAGCAAAGATTCATACCAAATGATCCATACAAAATCTTGTTAAAGCAGAACATTTTTGATATGATCTGTCCTTAAATTGCAAAATTTTCTAATAATTCGTATAAAAATATGATTAGTGTATTTCTAATTTTTCCGGTTCTGACTAAAAATTTTGTCTATTTCAGTAAAAACCAGACCTCTAAGCAAAACCACGCAATGGTCACATACAACCGCTACCCATTCCATTTTGTCACTTTCTTCAACTGCTCCAAGCCCCAAAGTCTTTTATCATTTTTCTTTACACTTTTTTCTTTCGCTTCAAATCACCCAAAGGCCTTTCTTTGAGCAGTATCCTCGGAAGTGAGGTCCTGGTCACTTCCCGCTTTCGATCTTGGCCCAGGGACTGGCGTCTAGCCAACACCCCTTTTCTTTGGAGAATGGCCTACCCTACTGTAAAAGGAGCACCTCTTTCATATGATTCATTACGGAAACGGAAATTGATAAAAAATCAATAAAATATTTTTCAAAATACCCCACAAAATATGTCACAAGTATAGTCATATGAATACGAAAAATTAATTTTACATTCAAATTTTTAATTTGTTGGCATTTTATAATATTTATGGTAAAAGCAAAGGAATTTTCAATTAAGTGTCAAAGAAATTTACCGTTTCAAAAAGTAGCGCTAAAATAATTACTTTGGCGAAATTTCTTTTTTCATGTCACAAAAACTTTTGAATACTTTTTGATATCTCAGAATATATTCTGAGATATCACTATAAATATCTCAGAAGTAGAAATATTCCACTTAACTTTTCCGTTTTAATTATACTTCCTTTAAATTTACATACCGCATTTTCTCTAATTGAGCCCCCTATAATTGAGCCCCCCTATAATTAACCCCCCAGAGAAAGAGAAATAGTGTGTAAAAGTGAGAGGTTAGAGAAAAATTTTGGCCGAGTTTGGGGGATTGAAATAATTAAGCCCCCGGGGGCTTAATTAGAGAACATACGGTATATCTCCATGCAATTTTCTTCCCTTACCTTGCCAACTTCCTAAATTGCCTTTTTATGATTCCCTCATTCCTTCGAATGCAAAAATGGCGCGAGCCGTTCGTCATTTCCAATCGATTACCGAAAATAATTTTAATGGGAGCGAGCGCAACCAACGGCGATGCGTCGGAAATGAGTCCAACTAATGTGGGAAAGCAGCAAATGCTTCCTCTTCCGAGTCGCCGAATTCAAATTTTGGACCGTCTTTGGAGGTTTGGATCCTTGGCAAAAGGCAAAAGATCAGATTAAAGATCAATAGTGCTTCAAAGACAAAAATGTTTAACGGTGAAAAGATAAAACTCAATTAAAAAGTATCAAAATTGTCTCAATTTCTACATTTTGTTGCATTTGCAGTATGAATTAACATAAAATTTTGCTAAATTTCAAGAGAAGATAATAAGTTAGTATTATTTGTGTCAGCACGCTGTGTGTGGTCCGTTAAAAACTTAATTGTCTTTTTACAAGCTTTTTACAACCTTTTTTACAAGCTTTGCTTATTTTCTCTGATATTCTATACTCTATTTTTCCTGAAATCCTCAAATTTGTAAATAAAAGAACATTTCACTCGAATTATGTTTCAAATTATACTCAAAACTACAGTAGTCAATTTTCTCCTCAAATTCAATTCAAATTCCATCCAGAAACCTTTGCATTTTTAATCCGATTCAGACCGATTCCTCAGTTTTTCCTTAAATTTCCCGTTTCCAATCTGAAACTAAACTGGGTTTTTTCTTTTCCATAAATCTATTAAAGTAATCCAGTTTCCTCTCACTTTCGGTCCTATTTCCAGTTTGTACTCTTAAAATTTCCCGCCGTTAAAGCCACAACCTTGAGGACTGTTTTCGGGGTTGTCATTGACTCATCCCATTTTTGGGAGTAGCTCAGCCTCATCAGCGGGGCACCAGAAACCCCACTGAGACCTCACAGAAGACCAATGTGCTAGAGAAAAAAAGAACCAGAACCAATAAATGCGCTTAGTAAAATAATAATTATTTGCGAAATAAATAATAATTTTTGCGGAAAACTCACTTTTTATATAATGAATTCTTTAAAGGTAAAAGGATCTCGAACGTTGAAGATCTCACTTTTACTTTATCCCTCTCTTCTCTCTAACAAGTGTGGCCTTCTGTCATCAAGACGGATTTATGGGCGACGCATAAACATAAATAAACATACCAATAGTTTTGTAGTAGCTTCCATACTGTCTTCGGAAACACCTTTGATACCCTGCTGAGACCACTTGCCGGCAAAAGAAACCAGAAAGCCAGACTCCGACTCAGAACAATCTGAGCACTGCGTGTAATGCAATCACCGATTTTGAGCATTAAACAGACAGCAGTTGGAAAAGAAACAGTAAACAAATTCCATTCCACAACCAAATTTCTTCTTTGAACGGTTTCTGGCAAACGTCTTTGAATTTATAACATGTTTTTGTTTGATTGTTTACCATTTTTTTGCTTTCAATCTTGAATTCAGACAAAATTGATACGCATTTTATAAAGTCAATTTTTATTGAAAGGCATATTTGCAGAGAGAAAAATCTTGAAATATTTAAAATGTCGAATTAGTATGCGGCAGCTTTTTAACCACATTCGGCATGTGCTGTTTTTCGTAAAAATTTCAATAGGTCGAGATCCTCGACCTATTGAAATTTCTCAACTCGAGAATCCCGCTTGGAAAGCCAAAAATTCGGTAATTGGCTGAATTTGTAGTGAATCATTCCAGTCATAGGAATAATAATAGTTCAATGCAAAGTCGCTTATTTGTCGCTCTACGGTTCTAATCAAGATTCCATCCCTGGCTTTTGAAATTCTTGGCTTTCTAATCGAGATTCTCGATTCTTCAATCGACATAGCAAGCAACTTTTCAACTCCATTCTTTAATAACATTTGAAAAACATTTTCCACATATTGTCTGACTTTAAAAGTTTGAATGATTCTGCTACATCATTTCGCGCAAAAGAGTAAAGTCATTCGTTCGCTTGCAGACCGAATAAATCATCATTTTGGGTAAATCTGTGGCTGTCTAACCACTTTATTTAAATCATCTCCACTTTTTTCTAGAATCATCTATTTTTTCGAACCCAACTTTTTTCACCCAAGATAATTTTTGACTTCTGAGTCGCTTTTGTTTTAGTAATCTGATCTCAATGTGATCACAAAATTGTCACCTCATTGGCAGAAGGCAGCTTTCAGGCATCGGCAGAAGTCGAGAATCTCGACCTTAGACTTTGTTTTTATGTAAACAAATACAAAGTCAGGAGAAAACTTGGCTCATTCCGTTTTAGTGGTTCGCATTCTAGTGTCTTGCGCAATCAATTGCACTCTTAAAGTTATTGACCTCTGGTCATTAACGTTTCAATTTCCTATCAAGAAGTACTTTTTAAACTTTATTTAAAATTTCTCTTCATACCCCATGAATTATGACTCACCTTTGCTCCTACCCAAATCTTGTCCACTCTCTTTCCCTCCTCGATACTAACTGTTGCGTTGCAAAAATAACCAAAACTGCTTCAACCCCGTCCCCATCGAAGTCGCAGCTAGCCGGGTGGATCGCTGGCCAGTTCGCTTCCAAAGGACGAGTTAATGATGACCACTATGGACCATCACTCCTCCTTTTTCTGCACAAAAGTGCAAGAGCTGTCATCTTCTCGCTCTTTTGCAAAAGAAGAAGAGCGGTCCATGAACTTTGTTTGCTTTGACTTTCGTTTTTGGTATTTCGGGAATAACCGTGAAAAGGGACTGTGTTGCTAAACTTTTTATGTTTATTGGAGATTGCTCCACTTTGGTCTTTTACATTTAGCCGTTTTTGGGTTTATCATTTTTGGTCATTGCGGAATGAGGATCTCTTTGCATTTTTGGCCGATTTTCTCATGAATTTGTTGATTTTCTAACTTTTGCTCATCTCATTGGCCAGCCAGCTTTTGGCTCATTGGTGTCCTGTTAATTTCCCACCAAAAAAGAATGCGCTAATAATGATCGCCAATCCCGTTTTCTATGAAACCGCACTCTGTAAACTCTCTATAGTGACCGCACTATAATGACTCTATGAAGAATGGTGCATCTTCGCACTCACTCTTTGGAACCATCCTTGAAGAGAGAAAGAAGAAGGATCCATGAACTTTGTTTGCTTTTGACTCCCCGTTTTGTTTGGTCGCCGGGATTCACCAGTCGGGAACAGTTCAGTGACCAGTCTCGGCGGGACTTTTTGAAGGAGATCCCTTCTTCTTTTCCGAAGAATTCGCATATAACTGTCGCATATCACTCACATCGTTGAGTCCCAATGATTGGGACTCTTCAGGAGATGTTCTCCTGAAAAGAAACTTCTTCTCCACTTTCATTCTTTCGCTAGAATCTATTTACCGTTAATATGCAAAGTATTCAAATTGTTCCACCTTGAAAATCGTCACCTTTGTAGGATTCTCGCGGTCTATTTTTGGATACAAACAGTAACGAAGCAAATAATTTTAGCTTCTATTCTAACGGATCGATTTTAGGCCAAAAATTGAAAATATTCGGGAAAAAACAAAAACCACATCCAAAATAAGGCCGAAAATTTGACTCGCAAACGTTTGCGTTGGGTTAACAAGGTTACTATTGGTTAAATTTTGGTTTCCCGCCAATAATTTTTGATACTTTTTAATTTTATTTTGTTACGCCGCCTAAACTTACCTTTCTTCTCTTGGAAACAGGCGCGTGTCACGGCTCCTGATTCCTTCACAGACTTAACTCCTGATCACTTGTCTTTGAGTCCATTTTTCTGTTCTCTTTACACTCCCACACATTTTTTATCAATTAAATAATTAAAGCGATGTTTCTTATCAGCTGGAACGCATGTCGCCAATTTTCCTGCTCGCAAGAATTTTCAATTTTTATATAAGAATTTCATTGATTTGTTGAAAATATGTTTACAATATTTCCATTCTCGAACAATCCCGTTATGTATATTGTCATAGAATAGTACACAAGAGTTTGATACAAGTCAAAAGTTGGCTTCGTTGTCTTTTCGCGGATAATCCTTTTCACACCTTACTTACTCCTACTTCCGCCTCCATAATTGGTAACCATAAATAGATCACTCCGGTGTCTCTGCTAATCCAGGACCTCACCTGGATTAAGATGAGGTCGGGAAACAGTCTTATATCCAATCAATTGACTTGGACAAATATTTGACTATGAAATACAAAATTGGAAACGGTGAAAAAACTCAACATTTAGTATTCGGGATTGGCAATCCATAAGTTTCGAGATTCGAGAGTTGTATTCGAAATTTCACACATTTTCGCGAAATTGTCATGTCTCCTATCCATCCTGTCACCTGGATTAACCTAGAAGCCATTAGAAATCAATTAATGTAAATATTTACAAACACATATTTTCACGCTTAAGGTTCTCCCAGTCCATTGTCCTGAAAGCTCGCTCAATTTGGTAATACAAAACAAACTGTCGGGGAACAATGGGAGCCAATGCGCCAAATTTTGGTTGACTTTCCAGTGACAAAGGAACTCAGAGATAGAGTTTTGCTATATGTTTATTCATATTCGCTTAGCTATGTGCTTGGTATTGATCGATGTTTGTTTGATCTTTGGTCAATATGTTTCAAATTCAAATAACCATCAAAAAACTACTTTCCAATACTAAACGTATTATTACTACTTCCAATGATATCTCACCATTCTTTATAGTGCTCAGTTGGATCCACCTGAAAAATTTCCTCGAAAGCGCCCTCCAGTGTCATTTCCCCTGGGGCATTAGAAAAAAGAAGGGCACCTTCTGAGCGCTCATATTTGTCTTTCAAAATCCTTATGTCCAAAATATACGGTAATTTCACGGGGCAGGTGTGTTTTCAGTCTCTACTTAGATTTTTGAGTTGATTTATTTTGTTTCCTTATTAGGCTAAAATCTTAATAAAAATTGCCCTGAGGACACTAAATTTGGAACTAGAATACTAAAATAGAAGCGTGCCGACAGATTTTTTTCCGCAAATCGATAGAGTGTGACAAACTCTGCCCTTTGCTCAGTTCTCTTTTGACCAGTCTTTTTTGAATGATACCGATCTCAACCGACATTAGACGCCGGAAGTGCGCTCGAGCCGATTTCCTCTATCGATTTTTTCCCATCCCAATACATTCTTTTAACTCTCATCACTGCGAAAAGCTAGGGATTAACCCGACTAACGATTTGGTCCAAAAAATTGGGGAACCGGTTGATATGGCTCAGGTATGCATAAAGATGGGTATATACCAACTGGGGGGTACCAACTAGGGGGGTATGCGATATCTCGAGATTCAGCCTAAGCCCCAAGCCTAACCTAAGTCCCCTAAGCCTAAGCCTAAGCCTAAAGTAAGCCTAAGCCTAAACAGCAGCCTAAGGCTAAGCCTAAGGCTATTTGGGCACAACGCCAATGCCAAGGGATTTTGCAGGGAAACGACCCTTAGGATCAGATTTGTGACTCATTTTGACCCTTAGGGTCTAACTAAGGTAGGAAGCATGCCTAAGGCTCACACCAACGGCTGAATCTCGAGATATCGTAACCCCCCCAGTTGGAACCCCCCTAGTTGGCTTTTACCCCATAAAGATCATCGAGTACCGACAAACACTAAATTTGGCTCAAGGGAAACCCTTGAACAGGAGACTTAATAGGTGACCTCCCGCTAGTAAAATGTTTATATAATATAATTTTTATATGAAATGTTGCGGATTTGAGACGTATCTGTTTTCTACTTTTTGCCTTATAACAGCTAGACACCGGAAAGAAATTGTTTTATTCATAAAGCGGCCGTCTTTTTGCAGCAGCTTTTCTCCGCCTGTCTGCTTCCTTCTGTGTTTCTTCAGACCTTAAATTTACAAGTTTCAATTTACAAGTTTTTTCTTTACATGTTTCAACGCTTACAGTTTGTAGGGAAATTAGAATTTGCTTTTTTTATTTAACGTGACAAAACTTTTGAAAAGGTCAAATTTTAGATTATTTTGCAAAACGTTTTCATTTTTATTTATATTACATCCTACATGGCACCCTGCTGCGCAGTGCAAAAATGGCGCGAGCCGTTCGTCAATCCAATAACAGTTTCCGAAACTCGTTTTAATGGAAGCAAGCAACGGAATTGGTATCGGAGATGAGTCCAACAAATGTGGGAAAATAGCATAAATCAAAAAAATAATAAAAAATCCTTCCAAGTCTTTGAATCCGAATTACCATTTTGTATCCTTGACAAAATTCTGAGAAAATGACAGTTAAAAACACAGAACAAGACCACCAAAGTCTTGTAAAACTGTAAAAATCAAGGACAAACACATTATTCAAGTTGGGAACTGTTTAAAAGCTAAAATGAAATTATGACCTTCAAACGTTTTTTCCCATTGAAATTGTAGACATCCGAAGTTGTGAAAGAAATTTAATAACAAAAACAAGCAAACGCCGAAATTTCGTCGGAAAACACATTAACTATCGACAAATGAAACTAAACTCTTGAGTACTGTAGTACCTCATGTTAGATATCTTTTCCTCGAAATTTATTAAACTTTTAGTTGAAACAATTTATCCAGATTATAAGAGCTTATTTTCTGGATTTGATTAATTCCTGGAGAACTTATTTGTACTCGAAGCTTTTTATCACATTTACACCTACAGTATTCCTCCAACATTCCTTACCCATTTCCAAAATTGGACTCAAATTTTCAACAGAGTGCATCCATTGTATAATCCGATTCTCAGTTCCAGTTAATTTCGTTATTTTCCTTCTTTAATTTTTTCTCTGCGCTCTTCCATAATCAAATTTATATAATCAGCATTTCTTTCAACGATTCCCGCTTTTCTTCCAGCATCGTCAAAATTTATCCTGGAATACTTCCCCTTCCATGAAGCGTACGTTGAGCTAATTTCGGGAGCTTATCTTTTGCCGAAAATTACAGTAGTCAATTCATAAAAGCAATAGCTAAAACTATAGATAGATCAGCTATGCGACGCGCTGGAATTCGGTTCATAGACAATATAAAAAATTGGCGTGGGAAAGTAGATTGCAAGGCGTGATTTTGATAGCTACCACGTAGGCCATGGCGATTCCCAGGCCTTTCATGTGAGACGGAGATCACTTCTTTGTTTTGGGTTCAAAGATTTCACAGGAAATTGTCTTTGATTCCATTGAACATTTCAGCTAATTTAACGCGGCCCATTGTATTCGGTCTAAATGTCTACTGTCTAAGTCAGTTCACTCTACGAAATTTGAAGGCCACATAGCAAAGCTCAAATGGCCCTGCTACCAGCCTTTGTTTTAAATCGAAATTGGTACAGAGTTGAAAACGATGATTTAACCATTTCTGAGAGGTGTGAGAAAGTGTTTTGTGCAGTACCAGTGGGCATGGCCGACTGGTCGGTGATTTCACCAAACCGAAACCACTTCTTAAAACGCTGTGAGTTAGCTCTGAAAAGACGAAAAGCCGATCCATTTCGATGAGTTTGCTCCAAATTATTTGCTCCAAACCGTCTTTGGGAATTGGAGCGTTTATTTAATCTTGTCTTTAATCACTCCACTTGCCTGCAAATTTCATTCTAGATTTTTCCGAAGAAAATCATTTGCTATAAAATCAACTTGAAATGCCCAAAACAGAGCTTTCATTTCATTCTTGCTATCAATCCTAATACGCATTTTCTTTAGCCAAAATCTGATTGTATTGTGTAGCTCTGACTCAGATTTTTTTGGTCAATCTTTGTCTGATTCATGAAAATTCTGACCCAATTTGGTATTTCAATCTCGATCTCATTCCTAAAATCTTGAATTGGAGTCAATTTGATTTGTTTTCAAATAGTAGTCTCGCCTAGTTTTGCTGACTTGCATGGTCTTAACCTCATTACCGTCAAGATGATAAGCCTGTTCCTATTTGTATTCCATAGAATAGTGCCAAAACTATCCTCACCTTTGCTAATCCAGGACTTACTCCTTAGATTAACACCGGGCCCAATTCAATCAGCTGGTCAGTGCAAATATTTACAAAACAACATCCTGACGATAGAGAGGTAAACAAGGCGCCAAATAGTTGCTGATCCTTGTGACAAGTAAATAGATCCAAAAGTGATGTTTTAATTTTCGCAATGATTTGCAAGTTAAGTGTTGAACCGAATTCAAAATCACGTCTCCAGCCAAATTTGCTTTAGTTTGTCCCAGCTGGATGCAACAATGATAATGGTCCCCACTCAAAATACTCCTCTGAGTCAATTTCCCTTGAGGGCATTGGCAAATTGAAGAGGCTCTCCTGTTCACTCTCATTTATCTTTCAAAGCTCCAAAAATCTACGGTAATTTCATGCATAAGTACTTTGGGAGTTCCATAAAAAATAGGGCAGGTGTGTTTTCAGTTCCTAATGAGATTTTTGAGTTCTTATGTTTTGTTCCCTAATTAGGCTGAAATCTTGATAAATATCTGGATTTTGAAAGATAAAAACCATCGAATTTGAATTTTGTCAGAATTCTGGTCTTTAAGCGTGCCGACGATTTTCCTGTGTTTTTGACTCACCAAATCGGAAATCGCTTCCCAAGAAATTCCATCGCTTCCCAAGGGTTTAGGCACTCGACTCAAGCCAAATTTGCATAATGTTCAAAATCCAGTGGTTCCTTTCCCGTTCGGGTAATTTTCCCACAAACGGTTTTCAATGTGACCAAAAATGATCTTTCGTCATAATTATTCATAAAAAATTTGAATTTTATAAAAAACAACTGCTCGAGTAACGGACTCCTTATTGACGTTTATCAAAGGTGTATCAAAGTTTAGCTCCAATATTTGCTTTCCATTACACATCATCACTTCATACCTCCACCTCTGTCCATTCCGGTCCTATATTGACAGTATTGGCACGCTCCCTATTATTAATATTTATTTACTCGTTTGACCTTGCTAATCCTTACCTGTCCACAACTCCCAAATCAAAGCAGACACTAATTGACATGTATGTCTGCTCGGCGGATTTGGACATGCCCTTGCTCTCCGGCGATTGTGAGGGAAAACAGCACTGCCAGGGATCATTAGAGGGAGCAGGCCGGCGGGCTGGCCGGCCTGCCGTCTCTTCCACAGTATGTGACGGGTAGCTATTATTTCAGAACAAATTATGTGAATCATAATCATCATAGGGCTTGACCGATCTTATCTCTTGTTTCTGCACAAAATTTGGAGCAGAAATTTGTTTGCTGCTCCTTTTGGCTTTTCGGTGGTTAACTCTTAATTTATAATGTCTTTAAAGTTACGAAAGCGCGACTTTGTTTTGAAATAAGTTTTAGTTTTGCAAAAAACTAACGCAATAGACATTTCCTAGTCTGTACTTTTCAAGAGTATAATACCGTATTATCTCTATTAATCGCCCATACTCCATTAACTGTACAACCTCTAATAATCCCTCATTCTGGGAGGTGACAAATAGAGCCATAATAAGTACTTAGAGAGCCTCTATAAGTACAACAGCTCCTAATAAATCCCTGTCTGATAGTTGAGTGAAAAATAATTCCCCAAGCGAATTATTAGAGGAATACTGTAAGTGTGTGATTAAATGTGATTGAGAGTTTACAAAGTGTGTATGAAAATGAAAGATTGTTATGGAATTAACTGTGCTTCGAGATGAAAATTTGTTGAAAATTCAGTATAAAATTATTTGTATAAACTTCATCCGAAACATTTTGGCTCCCGAAGTGTTCACCCCTGGATTTTGCCCCAGGTTACAAATTCCCGACCTCCAAACTCTCGAGACATTCCAGTCCCATTCTAGACCCTAATTGAACGTAAATGAATGTGGATTTCAGCGTGTATGCATTTCGATGTGGAATATTGAATGTGAAAGTAGAAACTTGGTATTGAGTTCGAGAGTCTCGACTTTGGAACACTTGTTGACAATAACTATACCATTTTCATACTAATTTTAACCCATTTTCATACACGTTTTCCTCCTCCAGCTCGCCCCTCTATAAACCATAGATTCAATCTCAGCCCAAACCAGCCAGAGCAGCCGCCTGACTCCGGCGGCCTGAATCTGCTGAGGTGGCCCATTGTTTCCCTTTGTGTATGGAAATTTGCTATAATATGGTTTTATTTGGATAATAATGCCAATGTACAAATAGATACGGATCCTCATAATTTGAATGATGTGCGCAGGTGTGTGAAAAAATAGAGGAGAATCCTGGCTGTATGTTTGGCCACACACAAAATTGAAAGCTGGAGTGCTATATTGTTCCAACTGCGCTAATCGGGCGATGGGACAATGGATTGGAGCTGTTTATTTCATTTGGATCCAGACTAATTTTGGCTTCTTTAGCCCAATTATGAAATTTTTGGCTTTTTCCCAAGAATTTTTCTCGAGTTTCAATACAGTTACTTAACATTTTGTCATTACTTTTGGAAATCTTTTGGCTCTGATAGATATTATGGTTGAAGGTGTATAAGAGATAAATCCGGACATCCCACAAATCCTTTTTCAGTTTGAAATATTTGGGAAACTGTCTGAGGTCCAGGCTCAGACTTGACTGCCACAGGATCCAACTGGTTTGCACATGCGCTAATCCTTGCTAGCGTGACACTGACTGTACAAATCCACGCCCATAGACTTTCTCATACCACTTTATCTTTTCTGCGTCAAAATAATAACTAATCCGATTGGATTAAGCAAAGCGAATTTTGGAACGATGGACTCGTTTTTTCGCGTAACATTTTTGGAAGCGGATCCGAAATAAGTATCTGTTGGGTTTTGTTTTATGGATGTTTGATAATATTCAAATTGTTTTCATTTTGCTGCCAATATTTTAGCCATTTTGGTTACAAGCAGCTAGGAAGGTACTTTTTTGGATATGAACTCTTCTAAAAAGGTGACATTTTTAAAGAAAAAAATCAAAAATGTTTGAAGGTTGTTGTTCTTGTTCTCTCATTTCTCCACATAACCTCCCTCTAAGGTTCAGTCCTACACTTATATTAGTACTAATCAAAGGCTGATCCATTGTAGCGGAATAAACAATCACTGAACGGCGCGTGTTCTCGAGGCATCTAGCGGGTCTATTATATGGGTTGCGGGGCGTATGTCTGACAGAAAATAGTTCTTTTATGGAGTCGGAAGATGCCGACAAAGATATATGCCTTCCCCTTTCCAATCCTTTAATATACTCAATGTTGCCATCGTATGGATGGTGGCTTGATTTTGTTTCGATATTGACAAATATTTACTCAAATTTTTAGATCAAAAGTTGAAACAATTTTCGAGAAAGAAGTGAAAATTATTTTCCGCCTTTTCCTCTATTCATATTTCTCGATTTGTTGTTATTGCTCAATATTCTTCACGTACTTTCCTCCCATTTCCCAACTGATCCTGATTGACCCCTTTCGTCGGGCCAAACACTCATTCCTCTCTCTCCTCTAATGAAACACGATCAATTTGTTCCACAGCTGTCACAAGCCGCCGTCCTCCCGGAGCATCTCCAGAGCCTCTTCCCTTAAAGGTCCTTGCCTCCAAACGCCCGTCCATAGGTGCGCGATTGGGAGAAGGGGCATCAATAACTTCTCCGAGGAAAAGTCCCTTCCTGGAAGAAACACGTCCGGGCTGCTGGAAGTCGGCCGTCGCCTGTGGGCCCTTGAGGCCACAGCAGACCGCGCGGGCGCCCAAGGGGAGACCCATTTTAATGTCACCTCCCAAAATCATGGCTCCCTTCGGCGACAGGGAAATCAGCAGCCAAGAAGCAGGTTCGGACTGGGAGCAAGCTTATAGCCCAAATAACTGTTCCACTTGTCCCCGAGACCACCTATTGTTATGCACGTTTTATTGTTCGGGGTTTTGACGAGTGTTGCAGTTTTTTGACTGAGTTTGTTTTCCAGGAAAGTTTTTGCAGGAAAATACCGAACGTTCGTCCTCAAAACTCTCGCGCTTTCATTTTTGACTACATTTCTTGCACTTTTGGCTATTTTGACAAATTTGGTACATTTTTAGACCAAAATTGGGGTGTCTGATTTTGTCAAAACCGATCAGTTTTGGTTCCGTTTTAGTACTGTTTGAAACTTTAACAACTGTCCAATTTAAAAAAAATCTATAATTTTAACCATCTTTAGTCACATTTTTACTAACTCCTCTTTCCACATTCATAGGTAAATTTGAATTACCTGGCCGAAATTTGCACTTCCTGGTCGATGAACAAGCTAGGACCACCCGCATAACTGTTCCACTTTGCTCCGAGACCGCCTATTGTTATTCATGCTGATTGATAATGTTTTCGGTCGTCGTTCTTTTTATGTACGCAGTTTTTGAGTTCATTTTCAGTGATGTTTGGGCAAAACAAATTGTTGTTAAGAATAACTGTTTGTTATGAGTTTGATTTCTTAGGATCTTGCGTGATATTTTCATATGTTGCGAGCTATAGTATGACATCTGGCATTGCCAAGCATCATCTCGTCTCTGCTTTCTATCTCTCTGTGTGGTTTGCTCTCTCAACCGCTCGCCCATTGGCCAGCCATAAATCCCTAGAGGTCCATTTGAGTCTCATCAGACCCCGCCCTATTCCATTTATGGCCACTATCCAACAATATGGTCGCCTTTTAGAATTTCGCTCCGCCTTTGATCTTTTTACGGACCTCCAGCATTGGTGACATTCCTTTGAAATTTGAGATGCTTATATTTTAGTTTTGTGCTCTTCTTTGTCTTGAATCCTCGCTTTATTTTCCGCAAAAAAACAGCGTTTCATTTGACACCAAATGTGTCAATCATCCTTGAATTTTACTCAAGTAAAACCACTGGACATTTTTCGACTTGACTCGTAGGTCAGCAAAGTTTCTGTCCCGGATTATCACTTTTTGTACTGTTCAGACTCTCAACTTGAGAGTCTCTCCTTCCGGCTTTGGCTGGACTTTGAATTTGCTTTTCTGGAAGTTTGTATGATTTGGATTTGGAAAGTGGTTTTCGTGAAAAAATGCGATGAAGATTACCTATTACAACTCAAAACAGAGTTGCCCTCAGTACTGTTAGTCATGTGACAGGTAGTCTAATTTGGTTCACTACCTAACTTTTTATTTGTTTTGAAATTTTCTGCACGCATTTTATCATTTCCGGATGAAAATTCACATGATATTCCGAAAATCTAAACAAAAATCAAAGTCCGATCCCTATGTCCAATAAACATTGCCCGAGGCTGTACAACGTGACTCATGAATTTGGTTGATTATGACCTTTTTCGATCCATCTCTGATGTGTTTACTTCGAGACCTCCATAATTGTTCCAATTTATGTGCTCCTCCTCAGCTTTTCCTCTCCCTAAATGCTTTCCTGGCCACTCTGTTGCGTTCGTTTCCTTTCACTTTCTACAAAAAAAGTCACCTGCGCGGTGATTCCAATCTGTTGGCTGCTTGCTTCCGTGAAAGCGAAAGCTTACGTACTAAATCACGACCCCAGCGCACAAATTAATGACGCGCAGGCCCACAGGGTTCTGCTTTCCTCAGCCCCGAATGACTCGATTATTTATTTGCTCTCGCGCTGTTCCACCTGAGCATTTTTCCGGTTGAATTTCATCATTAGCTCGAGGACGAGAAGCAAAATCATGAGGCGAAATATAAAAATGATCAAAGTACTCTTTCGCTAAAAGGCCAATTTGGGAGGAACGGGAAGAAAAAATGAGCAATTATAAGCAAAGCGAGACCAGCAAAACAGTAATTAAATGACTTGCTTCATCATTTTTGATCTCGTCTTTGGGTTTTATGAAGTTTTGGGAAAAATTAGATTTTTCGAAAACTTGGCAACGTGACAGAAAATTTTATGCAAAATTATCATCGCTTGTTTGATTTCTGATATTTTTAGATGTTTCTCAGTAAAAATTAAGCATTTTTGAGAGATCAAACAAAATTTTACAAGAAATTAATTAAAAATGTTGATCTTTGATCTTTAATGTTTGATAGTTTGCAAAATGATCTGAACTAGTTTTGACTCTTTCGCTTTAGCACAACCAAAACCAAAACAGTTTCAAACTCAATGCGATCGTCCCAAATAATCATTCAAATTTTGTCCTCCAGCTCCGACCCATTTACCGTAATAGCTTCCGGCTCGCGCTTGCTCGATTACCGATCCCTCGATTTTCCCATATTGCCTCATTAATCCATCATCAGCCATCCCCCCTCTCATATATTCTGAGGAAAGGCGACGAAAGAGCCCTAAATTCCAAGCGAAGGCCTCCATCCAATATGGCAGCCTTCGAAATTTTTCGAGTACGGCGACAAATTTTCCGTTGCGGTTCTTTTTATCGCATTTCGGTGGGAATAAATTTTATTTATATCCTGCGCATTCATTGGTGCTCTTCCTGAAAAAGTTCCTCAAGCAATAGACTGACTTTGAGCAAAAGCCCAATACCCTGCCAGAATTTAACACGACAAATTTTCCGTTGCGGTTCTTTTTATCGCATTTCGGTGGGAATAAATTTTATTTATATCCTGCGCATTCATTGGTGCTCTTCCTGAAAAAGTTCCTCAAGCAATAGACTGACTTTGAGCAAAAGCCCAATACCCTGCCAGAATTTAACACTTCAAATTTCCCGCCAAATCTCGATTATTATTCACGTCACTTCGCCATATTTCGTTGAACATATTTAACGGGCCCGTTTTGATCCCATCCCCAAATCGGTTAAATATCCTCTGGCTCTAATTGATGCGCATTCCAAATTTCGGGCCTCCCATAGAGAAGAAAAGACGGATAAATTTATTCCTTGCAAAACGGCGCTCTCTTTGGGCTGAAAGAAATTATTTATCAAACCGATGGCAATGACAAGACCAAAGGGAATACCAAAATGCCATTATAGCTCGGCTGAATTTTAAGAAAAGCACCGAATTTTTAGTCCGCACCGAATTCCCTCATTTGTTTCTTTTGTTCTGCCAGCCAAGGGTCATAGTGAAAAATGGGCTGGAAATAGGAAGGAATTGCCTGCCGATAAAATGGGGAATGGGGACAGAAGCGGTATTGCAGTTGTAACGGTATTGGAACGAATTCCGGTTAAAAGTACATTCCCGCATTTCGATCCCGAATGTTGTGCGGCATATATTTTCGCAACATTACACGTTTGCCCGCAACCAATTTCCATATTTGGCATTTCTGTATTTCTATATCTCGATCACTTTTTCCCACTATTTTGCCACTTCTCTCTCAAACTGTTACGTCTCACATCATTTAAACATCTCCTACCTTCGAACATAACCTTCTAAACTTCAAAGATCTCCCCTCAGGGGTAAGGGCGCGAAACCCCAGCCAAATATCCGAGAAACAATTCACCTTGCGGTCAATTCCCATGCGGTTCCCACCCCTCGATTCTCGTGGATCTTGGCGGTTTCCTGGATCATCTTGAAGGCAGAGGAGAAGGGCAGTCCAGGTGACCACCGCTCTTCTTCTCCTGGATATCTAGAAGCGTCAGCCGATAGTTATTTCATATTCAGGATCGATCGAGAGTGGGCTATGATAGAGCGCACCTCTATTGATTTATTGTCTAATCAAGAGCCTTTTTACACCTTGCGCGTCATTCCCCACATTTCCTGTCTTGGTGATAGCCATATACTATAGTTCGCGCGCCCACATACCATAGATGGATGCCGTTTTTGTGTAGACATCGACCTTATTGGTAGTAAAAATCGTGAAGCGATGCTTTTTCCTATAATTTATCTCTTCACCTGTGATTTATTTACTGTCAGTTCAATACCAATTAATAACGGTATTGACATTTCAACAGTTTCTTTCGGCATATGCTTAATATTTTAGATACCGCAAACCCTCTAATTATCCCTTTCAAATTTTATCCCCTCCGGCCTAATTGAATAATTACCCAAAAGTTCATACCTTTTTGCAGATTATTGTCATTTAATAATATTTGACCCCTGAAGGGAGGTTGGATATTTCAACGGGGGTTATATAAAAAAGTTTACTGTTGGCTACGATCACATTCGATTCAAGTCTAAGTATAACAGTCCAGCATAAAGTGTGCATGGAATCGCTGTAGTTGGACCTGAGCCAATTCTCTGATTTTATTCAAATTGGCGCAAATTTTTCTAACACAAATTTCTCTATAGTTTTTTCTTTCTTTTACATTGCACTTACATAAATTGAGCTGGATGAATTTAGTAGCGATTAATAATAATCTGCTACAAGCATCCAATATTTGATCCAAATTCCTTTGTCCAGATTTTTTTTATGACTTGGCACTCTTGACATTTTCACTCTTGCTAATGCAATATTTGTCTTTAAATTCATTCTCCCCGCCTTCTTCCCTCATTATCCCCCCATTATCCCCCGTATAGCATTATTCTGGCATTATGCCCGCCTACAACTTGACTCCATTTAAAGCCCACCAGTCGCCCATTTGTCCCCATGAACCCTTTTATTCCTAAGGGACCTGCCGTCCACATCTACAAAATCAAAACATTTTTAAATTGGCGGGTTTTGTATTTTTGCTTGCGCTATGCAAAACTTTGCGTATACAATTTATGAATGTTTTTTTGCTATTAATTTCCTCTTAAATCTGTTAATTTTATTTCAATTTGTAGATGGGTCCTGACGCTACTCCTGGATATGCTACCTCCTTCATTCAGGTGCATCCGTCTTCCACGACGCCTTACAGCGACGCTACCAACTGCAAAAAGTCAACCGGTCACATCAAGCGACCGATGAAGTGAGTCTCACATTTTATTTTGCTTTGCAATGAGAAAATAGCAAAAATGTGCTTATTTTTCTAAGCAGACGTCAAGATTTAATTAATTGAACTTAAGCTAAGCGCGGTAATCTTTTTCGCATACCCTCCACAGGGTTTCTTGGGAAGGGTACCCTATTTGCCGGAAGCCATAACGTTTTTAAGCCATAACGTTTCAAACCGCTTCCAGCGATTAGAAACGAGTATTTTGATCGTTGACATTTATTATATGTTGTCTTAATTTCAGTGCTTTCATGGTTTGGTCACAGATGAAGAGGTAGCAATTTTTATTTTATGACTTTTAAACGACTAATCTCTATTTTATTTAGGCGAATGATCTGTGAACGCCAGCCGGATATGCATAATGCCGAGATCAGTAAGCAGCTTGGTGCTCAGTGGAAAGCTCTGACGGAAGAAGAAAAGGTTTGCCATTTGGCTTTTTATTATAGCTTTTTGAGCAATCTTTTTCGTTTTTGATCAATAATTCTTGAGCAATAATAAATTTAATTTATACAATTTATTCATGCCATTTGGATTTATTATTTATTCTATTCCTCATACTTTCGTTTTAAACTTTTACTTTTCAATTTTAGCGACCTTTCGTCGATGAGGCAGAACGTCTTCGTCTTCTGCATCAGATGGAGTATCCCGACTACAAGTACAAACCGAGGAAGAAGGTGAAGAAAAATCAAGTGAATGGCACAAATACCACGTGCGGTACTAATGGCGTAGCGGCGACTTCAGTCCTTGGACACGAGCCAGAAAGCAACATTGGAGCTAAGATCGGCGTCATGACTCAGGGAACGAGAATCAAGGCTCAGAAAAGGTATGAAATTAGTTTACAAGCGATATACATTTTGGAACTTAGGAAAAATTCTATAGGGTGATGATCGCTACTTTTTATCGAAGTTTAAACGATTCATTCAAAACGAATAGAAATCACGAAGCTTGCGCTTTTTAAATGAAAATGGCAACCGTTAAATTTGATATAATTATTCGATTTTCCATTTTTCAGATCATTTTCTTCTTCCAGTCCGGATGCCGGATCACCTGCCAGCTTTATGTCATCGAACATCGGCTTCCATATAAGTCCGAGTGGCATATATCCGAGCAGCATGTATCCAAATTCGTATCCGGTTGGGAAAGCAATGAAAATCGAGCACGATGAAAGCTATGAAAATCGGCCAGAGACGGGATTCTACGAGGACGGTACGAACTTCCACTATGGAATGCCCGGTCACCAGCATATGTGGGGAATGGTTAGTCTTTATTTTTGAAAAATACTATAAAGAAGTTGGGATTAGTTTTCATAAAATTTTTACCATTTTACTCAAAATACCTAATAATCTCTTCGAAAGTAAAGCATTACTTAAAGCTTTGCGTATAATCGTGACGATCAGCCATAACCTTGACATTGCGTTTTCGAGGTATTTTAGAGTTTAGCTTGCAGTTAATTTTTAAGGAAAATGGAGAAAATGTGTTTTTATATTGAGTAAGAAAACTAAAAAATGTGTAATGTTTCGTTTTGGAATCCCCAAAAATGTCTTTCAAAATAGTTTGTTCACATTATTTAAACCAATAAATTGAATCAACTTCAGAAAGCTACACTAGACGCTACGACCTTCGTTCAGATGCATCCGTCTACTACGACGCCTTACGGTGATGCAACGAACTGCAAAAAGTCAACCGATCACATTAAGCAACCGATGAAGTGAGTCTCACATTTTAATTTTTCTTACAATTGGTCAAGCGAAATAGTGCTTATTTTTCTATTTTTGAGCATAACTTTTGAATAATAAATTGAATAATAAATTTTTGAGCATAAATCTGCGTAAGCAGAGGTACAATTCCAAGTGACGACTCAAAATGAAATATCAATACCATTATATCCCAACGTTTAAATTTGATAAAATGGATTCATCGATTTCAGTCACGATGCCGAATCGCCTGCCAGCTCTATGTCATCGAACGTCGGCTTCCATACAAGTCACGATCCGAGCGGTATGTATCCAAATCCGTATCCGGTTGCGAAAGCTATGAAAACCGAGCAAGATGAAGGCTACGAAAATCGACCGGAGTCAGGATTCTACGAAGACGGCACGAACTTTCACTATGGAATGCCCGGTCATCATCATCACCAGCATATGTGGGGAATGGTTAGTCTTTATTTTTACAAAAATATTATAAAGGATTTTCTGTAATATGTTTCTTGTATTCAATGATACTAAGAAGCCTGGAATAGCTTCGTTGAAACTAAAATCATCTTGAGGCTATAATTCTCAGCATGTTCGGATTGCTAAAGATCGTTTAACTCTTTTGGTTTTATCGAGAACAATTACGAACATAAAAAATTAAGGCAGAGATGGTTCTAATTGGTGCTCTTTTCAGGCATCTCAATTTCCGGGCGGCGGCGACATGCACTCTTCGTACCATCACTGCTTCCAGTCACAACACTATCCATATCAAGGTGGTCCAGCGCCCGGATCGTTTCAGCTAGGACAAGTCAGTTGGCGCCACCAGGAAGACCAATAAATATCTATTGTATTTATCGGAATGTTTCTTTGGTCAAGATTTAGATATCGATAAAGCATAATATGTATAGGGTTTATCGGGAATGTCTGTCATTGTGACATGGTACATTCTTGTGTCTGAAATTTTTGAACTTTCATAGTTAGTGTACTGACAAAAAAGGTGAAAAAAGAAATGGCTTTGAAAAGTTGCCATGGCACTGTGACAGACTTTCTGGATGAACCTTTATTCTGTGTTCAAAATATTGTGTACCTAATTATTGTTTATCCTGTGTTTCAACATGTCGTCCTAAGTATTGCTTGTGAATAAATAAATAAATTTAATAAGATATTTTCATTGGAGTTTAATTGTTTCACGTTTGATCGGAGAAACTTGAGTGTTGTATTAAGGATTTCTGTGTGGTGTTCTGCTTAACAAAAGGACATTCATTTTCGCGATTTATTGAGCTACGATTATAGATTTTTAACCCAAAATAGCAGGTTGTGTGCTTGGTACAGTTACGTTGAGTTAGGTGTTTGAGTCTGCGAAAATCGGGTATTAAAAATCGTAGAATTTAATCGCTTGTCGAATCCCTCTGGAATTATCAGTAATTAATGACAGAAAAAAATTTCGCAATCGATTATGATTAAAAACGTAGACATTTATAAATGTACAAGCTAAGAAAAATTTTGTAAATTTTACATGTAAAGTTGAAATTTCTTCTTGTCACCGCATCTCTTGCCAACTCTGTCACATGTCAGACAAACTTCGCAACACATTGATCCGCACCACTGTTCAACTGGTTTTCAATTGTGTTCTTTGTTCTGATTTCCTTCCCTAAGGCGCACGTGCATTTGGTTCGAAATTGAATGACCTTTTTAAATATATTTCTCTGAATAGCTTGCGGCAAACTCAAAAAAAAATGTGGCAGAAAACGTTCTTTTGTTAATTGCTCTTGCCAAAATATCTAAAAGAGATGACTTTCGGAATTGATTCTCGGTCAAAACCTTGGACACACTTGATGGTTCTGCGTGTACAGTCGGCTTGAAGTAGCCAGCTATTGATGATGAAGTAATAGTCAAAAGTACGCCTCAGGGGAGATCCAAGAACGCTTGTACTAAATGGATCCCTTCTCTGTTCCCGGGTTCCATTCCTAATCCCATCCCTCCTGTTACTTCCACGACTGCGCATTACGTGCATTTTTCCAACAATACCTTCCTAATTCGATTGCTCGTGTTCATACATGTTAAGGAACGGCTCAAGTGCGGATCAGGACATATCTCTGTCCGTGTCATGTCACAAGTACTACTGTCACAAGCCACAAATACTACGGGAGTTAGCTATCTTTTTCACCGAAGTACATTTTGACACTTCTTTTTGGTGCAAAAAAGTTGGCGCACAGCCGTTGGCGTGAGCCTTAAGCATGCTTCCTACCTTAGTTACACCCTAAGGGTCAGAATGAGCCAAAAATCTGATCCTAATGATCGTTCGTCTGCACAATCCTTTGGTATTGGCGTTGTGCCCAAATAGGAGTAAACGAACCATAGGCTCCCCAAATTAGGTTTAGGCTTAGGCTAAGACTTATGTTTAGGTTAAGGCTGAATCTCGAGATATCCCACACCCCTCCCCCAGTTGGGATCTACCCCATAGAAAGATCTAGCTTCTATGGTGGTCTGACCATTCTTGTGTCTGTGTAATCCTTATAGTAAGTTAAAGCTGTGCGGCGTCGCATGGGATGTGGCGTCGCATGGGATTCACGGTAAGTGGATTCTTAGGGGTGCTTAATTTTAGACAGGTACCTAATTAGGGTAATTTTTAGCGGGGAATCCGAATTTGAGGTCAAAATTTAGCTAAAATGTAGACAAATTTAGACAAAATATAGACCAAATTTTTGTCACTTCTACCTTTTTTCACCCAAACCTTCATTCTTAGGGGTGCATTTTTTGTCCGTTACCAATTTGTAACTGAAATTTTGGACTGCATTCTTAGGGGTGCATTTTTTGTCCGTTACCAATTTGTAACTGAAATTTTGGATTGCATTCTTAGGGGTGCATTTTTTGTCCGTTACCAATTTGTAACTGAAATTTTGGACTGCATTCTTAGGGGTGCATTTTTTGTCCGTTACCAATTTGTAACTGAAATTTTGGACTGCATTCTTAGGGGTGCATTTTTTGTCCGTTACCAATTTGTAACTGAAATTTTGGACTGCATTCTTAGGGGTGCATTTTTTGTCCGTTACCAATTTGTAACTGAAATTTTGGACTGCATTCTTAGGGGTGCATTTTTTGTCCGTTACCAATTTGTTGCTTTTGCTTGCGCTATGCAAAACTTTGCGTATACAATTTATGAATGTTTTTTTGCTATTAATTTCCTCTTAAATCTGTTAATTTTATTTCAATTTGTAGATGGGTCCTGACGCTACTCCTGGATATGCTACCTCCTTCATTCAGGTGCATCCGTCTTCCACGACGCCTTACAGCGACGCTACCAACTGCAAAAAGTCAACCGGTCACATCAAGCGACCGATGAAGTGAGTCTCACATTTTATTTTGCTTTGCAATGAGAAAATAGCAAAAATGTGCTTATTTTTCTAAGCAGACGTCAAGATTTAATTAATTGAACTTAAGCTAAGCGCGGTAATCTTTTTCGCATACCCTCCACAGGGTTTCTTGGGAAGGGTACCCTATTTGCCGGAAGCCATAACGTTTTTAAGCCATAACGTTTCAAACCGCTTCCAGCGATTAGAAACGAGTATTTTGATCGTTGACATTTATTATATGTTGTCTTAATTTCAGTGCTTTCATGGTTTGGTCACAGATGAAGAGGTAGCAATTTTTATTTTATGACTTTTAAACGACTAATCTCTATTTTATTTAGGCGAATGATCTGTGAACGCCAGCCGGATATGCATAATGCCGAGATCAGTAAGCAGCTTGGTGCTCAGTGGAAAGCTCTGACGGAAGAAGAAAAGGTTTGCCATTTGGCTTTTTATTATAGCTTTTTGAGCAATCTTTTTCGTTTTTGATCAATAATTCTTGAGCAATAATAAATTTAATTTATACAATTTATTCATGCCATTTGGATTTATTATTTATTCTATTCCTCATACTTTCGTTTTAAACTTTTACTTTTCAATTTTAGCGACCTTTCGTCGATGAGGCAGAACGTCTTCGTCTTCTGCATCAGATGGAGTATCCCGACTACAAGTACAAACCGAGGAAGAAGGTGAAGAAAAATCAAGTGAATGGCACAAATACCACGTGCGGTACTAATGGCGTAGCGGCGACTTCAGTCCTTGGACACGAGCCAGAAAGCAACATTGGAGCTAAGATCGGCGTCATGACTCAGGGAACGAGAATCAAGGCTCAGAAAAGGTATGAAATTAGTTTACAAGCGATATACATTTTGGAACTTAGGAAAAATTCTATAGGGTGATGATCGCTACTTTTTATCGAAGTTTAAACGATTCATTCAAAACGAATAGAAATCACGAAGCTTGCGCTTTTTAAATGAAAATGGCAACCGTTAAATTTGATATAATTATTCGATTTTCCATTTTTCAGATCATTTTCTTCTTCCAGTCCGGATGCCGGATCACCTGCCAGCTTTATGTCATCGAACATCGGCTTCCATATAAGTCCGAGTGGCATATATCCGAGCAGCATGTATCCAAATTCGTATCCGGTTGGGAAAGCAATGAAAATCGAGCACGATGAAAGCTATGAAAATCGGCCAGAGACGGGATTCTACGAGGACGGTACGAACTTCCACTATGGAATGCCCGGTCACCAGCATATGTGGGGAATGGTTAGTCTTTATTTTTGAAAAATACTATAAAGAAGTTGGGATTAGTTTTCATAAAATTTTTACCATTTTACTCAAAATACCTAATAATCTCTTCGAAAGTAAAGCATTACTTAAAGCTTTGCGTATAATCGTGACGATCAGCCATAACCTTGACATTGCGTTTTCGAGGTATTTTAGAGTTTAGCTTGCAGTTAATTTTTAAGGAAAATGGAGAAAATGTGTTTTTATATTGAGTAAGAAAACTAAAAAATGTGTAATGTTTCGTTTTGGAATCCCCAAAAATGTCTTTCAAAATAGTTTGTTCACATTATTTAAACCAATAAATTAAATTTTAATTTAAACCAACAACTTCAGAAAGCTACACTAGACGCTACGACCTTCGTTCAGATGCATCCGTCTACTACGACGCCTTACGGTGATGCAACGAACTGCAAAAAGTCAACCGATCACATTAAGCAACCGATGAAGTGAGTCTCACATTTTAATTTTTCTTACAATTGGTCAAGCGAAATAGTGCTTATTTTTCTATTTTTGAGCATAACTTTTGAATAATAAATTGAATAATAAATTTTTGAGCATAAATCTGCGTAAGCAGAGGTACAATTCCAAGTGACGACTCAAAATGAAATATCAATACCATTATATCCCAACGTTTAAATTTGATAAAATGGATTCATCGATTTCAGTCACGATGCCGAATCGCCTGCCAGCTCTATGTCATCGAACGTCGGCTTCCATACAAGTCACGATCCGAGCGGTATGTATCCAAATCCGTATCCGGTTGCGAAAGCTATGAAAACCGAGCAAGATGAAGGCTACGAAAATCGACCGGAGTCAGGATTCTACGAAGACGGCACGAACTTTCACTATGGAATGCCCGGTCATCATCATCACCAGCATATGTGGGGAATGGTTAGTCTTTATTTTTACAAAAATATTATAAAGGATTTTCTGTAATATGTTTCTTGTATTCAATGATACTAAGAAGCCTGGAATAGCTTCGTTGAAACTAAAATCATCTTGAGGCTATAATTCTCAGCATGTTCGGATTGCTAAAGATCGTTTAACTCTTTTGGTTTTATCGAGAACAATTACGAACATAAAAAATTAAGGCAGAGATGGTTCTAATTGGTGCTCTTTTCAGGCATCTCAATTTCCGGGCGGCGGCGACATGCACTCTTCGTACCATCACTGCTTCCAGTCACAACACTATCCATATCAAGGTGGTCCAGCGCCCGGATCGTTTCAGCTAGGACAAGTCAGTTGGCGCCACCAGGAAGACCAATAAATATCTATTGTATTTATCGGAATGTTTCTTTGGTCAAGATTTAGATATCGATAAAGCATAATATGTATAGGGTTTATCGGGAATGTCTGTCATTGTGACATGGTACATTCTTGTGTCTGAAATTTTTGAACTTTCATAGTTAGTGTACTGACAAAAAAGGTGAAAAAAGAAATGGCTTTGAAAAGTTGCCATGGCACTGTGACAGACTTTCTGGATGAACCTTTATTCTGTGTTCAAAATATTGTGTACCTAATTATTGTTTATCCTGTGTTTCAACATGTCGTCCTAAGTATTGCTTGTGAATAAATAAATAAATTTAATAAGATATTTTCATTGGAGTTTAATTGTTTCACGTTTGATCGGAGAAACTTGAGTGTTGTATTAAGGATTTCTGTGTGGTGTTCTGCTTAACAAAAGGACATTCATTTTCGCGATTTATTGAGCTACGATTATAGATTTTTAACCCAAAATAGCAGGTTGTGTGCTTGGTACAGTTACGTTGAGTTAGGTGTTTGAGTCTGCGAAAATCGGGTATTAAAAATCGTAGAATTTAATCGCTTGTCGAATCCCTCTGGAATTATCAGTAATTAATGACAGAAAAAAATTTCGCAATCGATTATGATTAAAAACGTAGACATTTATAAATGTACAAGCTAAGAAAAATTTTGTAAATTTTACATGTAAAGTTGAAATTTCTTCTTGTCACCGCATCTCTTGCCAACTCTGTCACATGTCAGACAAACTTCGCAACACATTGATCCGCACCACTGTTCAACTGGTTTTCAATTGTGTTCTTTGTTCTGATTTCCTTCCCTAAGGCGCACGTGCATTTGGTTCGAAATTGAATGACCTTTTTAAATATATTTCTCTGAATAGCTTGCGGCAAACTCAAAAAAAAATGTGGCAGAAAACGTTCTTTTGTTAATTGCTCTTGCCAAAATATCTAAAAGAGATGACTTTCGGAATTGATTCTCGGTCAAAACCTTGGACACACTTGATGGTTCTGCGTGTACAGTCGGCTTGAAGTAGCCAGCTATTGATGATGAAGTAATAGTCAAAAGTACGCCTCAGGGGAGATCCAAGAACGCTTGTACTAATTGGATCCCTTCTCTGTTCCCGGTTTCCATTCCTAATCCCATCCCTCCTGTTACTTCCACGACCTTTTTAAATATATTTCTCTGAATAGCTTGCGGCAAACTCAAAAAAAAATGTGGCAGAAAACGTTCTTTTGTTAATTGCTCTTGCCAAAATATCTAAAAGAGATGACTTTCGGAATTGATTCTCGGTCAAAACCTTGGACACACTTGATGGTTCTGCGTGTACAGTCGGCTTGAAGTAGCCAGCTATTGATGATGAAGTAATAGTCAAAAGTACGCCTCAGGGGAGATCCAAGAACGCTTGTACTAAATGGATCCCTTCTCTGTTCCCGGGTTCCATTCCTAATCCCATCCCTCCTGTTACTTCCACGACTGCGCATTACGTGCATTTTTCCAACAATACCTTCCTAATTCGATTGCTCGTGTTCATACATGTTAAGGAACGGCTCAAGTGCGGATCAGGACATATCTCTGTCCGTGTCATGTCACAAGTACTACTGTCACAAGCCACAAATACTACGGGAGTTAGCTATCTTTTTCACCGAAGTACATTTTGACACTTCTTTTTGGTGCAAAAAAGTTGGCGCACAGCCGTTGGCGTGAGCCTTAAGCATGCTTCCTACCTTAGTTACACCCTAAGGGTCAGAATGAGCCAAAAATCTGATCCTAATGATCGTTCGTCTGCACAATCCTTTGGTATTGGCGTTGTGCCCAAATAGGAGTAAACGAACCATAGGCTCCCCAAATTAGGTTTAGGCTTAGGCTAAGACTTATGTTTAGGTTAAGGCTGAATCTCGAGATATCCCACACCCCTCCCCCAGTTGGGATCTACCCCATAGAAAGATCTAGCTTCTATGGTGGTCTGACCATTCTTGTGTCTGTGTAATCCTTATAGTAAGTTAAAGCTGTGCGGCGTCGCATGGGATGTGGCGTCGCATGGGATTCACGGTAAGTGGATTCTTAGGGGTGCTTAATTTTAGACAGGTACCTAATTAGGGTAATTTTTAGCGGGGAATCCGAATTTGAGGTCAAAATTTAGCTAAAATGTAGACAAATTTAGACAAAATATAGACCAAATTTTTGTCACTTCTACCTTTTTTCACCCAAACCTTCATTCTTAGGGGTGCATTTTTTGTCCGTTACCAATTTGTAACTGAAATTTTGGACTGCATTCTTAGGGGTGCATTTTTTGTCCGTTACCAATTTGTAACTGAAATTTTGGACTGCATTCTTAGGGGTGCATTTTTTGTCCGTTACCAATTTGTAACTGAAATTTTGGACTGCATTCTTAGGGGTGCATTTTTTGTCCGTTACCAATTTGTAACTGAAATTTTGGACTGCATTCTTAGGGGTGCATTTTTTGTCCGTTACCAATTTGTAACTGAAATTTTGGACTGCATTCTTAGGGGTGCATTTTTTGTCCGTTACCAATTTGTAACTGAAATTTTGGACTGCATTCTTAGGGGTGCATTTTTTGTCCGTTACCAATTTGTAACTGAAATTTTGGACTGCATTCTTAGGGGTGCATTTTTTGTCCGTTACCAATTTGTAACTGAAATTTTGGACTGCATTCTTAGGGGTGCATTTTTTGTCCGTTACCAATTTGTAACTGAAATTTTGGACTGCATTCTTAGGGGTGCATTTTTTGTCCGTTACCAATTTGTAACTGAAATTTTGGACTGCATTCTTAGGGGTGCATTTTTTGTCCGTTACCAATTTGTAACTGAAATTTTGGACTGCATTCTTAGGGGTGCATTTTTTGTCCGTTACCAATTTGTAACTGAAATTTTGGACTGCATTCTTAGGGGTGCATTTTTTGTCCGTTACCAAAACCGTTTTGAAACTTCTGTCTTTTTAAGTGATCAAAGATCACTGAGACTTCTGTCTTTTTCACCAAAATTGCATTCTTCTGCAATCAGTCAGAGAGACAAGTCTGTCAGAGACACAAGTCAGTCAGAGACACAACCGCGACTGTCGACCTCACGCTGACCATATCTTGCCCCATATACATTGCGAGACGCCGGAGGCGGCGAGCCAGTCCTGTGGTCGGGCGCGGAGCGCCCGACCACAGGACTGGAGTTGGAATGTGAGGGAACTTAGAACATATGCTCCCGAACAACAGCTGCTTGAGGGCCGAAGGCCCGATATAGTTTCATGCTGCTCTACTCCCGAACAACCCAATCTGACCGCTGATGGCGGTGGGCATACTGATACAGACGAGGGCATACTGATGGCGGTGCGCGAAGCGATGACGAACCCAATCTCCCGCTGTGCACGCTAACCGCTTCCTAGCGAAGTGAGGGCCGCGAAGCGGCCCCACTTCGCTAGTAACATAATAATCTAACGTCTATCCAACCTAACGAACTGACTTACTACAGGGTGGCTCAAAAAAAGTCTGTATTTTGAGGCCTTTATATTTCTTCGATTTTGAACCGACCCGAATGATGTTAATATCTTAAAAACTGCTGCTATCTGAGCTTACTTATATGCAAAAGAGATCTCATTCGTGACCGGTGAATTTCATGGGTAACGATCCCTCTGAATATACTACACTTTGCAACTTTTTCCATACAAATTGAAAATTTGGAGGCCTGTTTCGACCAGTTTTACAAAGGAATTGATCAAACCAAGGTCAGATTCAGATCCGCCGTGAAATTCTGGGTAAGATAGGCTATTCTGCGGCTGTCTACCGAGAATTTTATTTTTTTCGCCATCTTTTGGCCCATTTTTGACACATTTTTGGCCGAACCTTGCCGAAAACCGCCTCAGACGATCATGCCGTTGACCACAAAGTTGTTCAGTGAGTCGAATACTACCCGAAAAACACATTTTCTCGATGGTAAAAAATTTGACCAATTTTTCCATACCATGTGGTCCCCCACATGGACCTGAAAAATCGCATTTTTTGGTCAAATTTTTTACCATCGAGAAAATGTGTTTTTCGGGTAGTATTCGACTCACTGAACAACTTTGTGGTCAACGGCATGGTGGTCTGAGACGATTTTCGATGAGTTTCGGTCCAAAATGTGTCAAAAATGGGCCAAAAGATGGCGAAAAAAATAAAATTCTCGGTAGACAGCCGCAGAATAGCCTATCTTACCCAGAATTTCACGGCGGATCTGAATCTGACCTTGGTTTGATCAATTCCTTTGTAAAACTGGTCGAAACAGGCCTCCAAATTTTCAATTTGTATGGAAAAAGTTGCAAAGTGTAGTATATTCAGAGGGATCGTTACCCATGAAATTCACCGGTCACGAATGAGATCTCTTTTGCATATAAGTAAGCTCAGATAGCAGCAGTTTTTAAGATATTAACATCATTCGGGTCGGTTCAAAATCGAAGAAATATAAAGGCCTCAAAATACAGACTTTTTTTGAGCCACCCTGTAGTAAGTCAGTTCGTTAGGTTGGATAGACGTTAGATTATTATGTTACTAGCGAAGTGGGGCCGCTTCGCGGCCCTCACTTCGCTAGGAAGCGGTTAGCGTGCACAGCGGGAGATTGGGTTCGTCATCGCTTCGCGCACCGCCATCAGTATGCCCTCGTCTGTATCAGTATGCCCACCGCCATCAGCGGTCAGATTGGGTTGTTCGGGAGTAGAGCAGCATGAAACTATATCGGGCCTTCGGCCCTCAAGCAGCTGTTGTTCGGGAGCATATGTTCTAAGTTCCCTCACATTCCAACTCCAGTCCTGTGGTCGGGCGCTCCGCGCCCGACCACAGGACTGGCTCGCCGCCTCCGGCGTCTCGCAATGTATATGGGGCAAGATATGGTCAGCGTGAGGTCGACAGTCGCGGTTGTGTCTCTGACTGACTTGTGTCTCTGACAGACTTGTCTCTCTGACTGATTGCAGAAGAATGCAATTTTGGTGAAAAAGACAGAAGTCTCAGTGATCTTTGATCACTTAAAAAGACAGAAGTTTCAAAACGGTTTTGGTAACGGACAAAAAATGCACCCCTAAGAATGCAGTCCAAAATTTCAGTTACAAATTGGTATATTCCGAGGGACCGTTACCCATGAAATTCACCGGTCACGAATGAGATCTCTTTTGCATATAAGTAAGCTCAGATAGCAGCAGTTTTTAAGATATTAACATCATTCGGGTCGGTTCAAAATATGGGTAGCTTCCTAAATCAAGAAGATTTAAAAAACCGTAAATATAAATATTTTGATACAATTTAAAGCTGTTTATTTACTATTTTCAAATGTTTGAACACCGTTACTCTAAACCGGATTAAAAAATAACAGCGAATTAAATGTAAACAAAAGTCGCAAATTAGTTCAAATAGGGAAGTAGCGTTCAAGTAAAAATCAAAATGAACATTACCACTCGAAAGTATAAAAAATCAAAGATGTTCTGACTCTTCTCTCTTTAATAGTACGTTCCTTCTCCTTACCTTTCGATGACTTAATTGTGGTCCGTCTGGGAAGGACGAATTAACTTTGGGCGACTCTTCAAAATACGTGTGAAAAGACAAAGTCTATAAAAGGATGCGCAATAGACTGTTAACTTCCTTTTAAGGTATCAAATGCATGTAGTTTTCTATTGCTATATACAAATTACTAAAACATAGCTATGTACACATTTTTGGAGTAAGACCAAATTTACGGTGCATTTTAATGATAAGTGGTTAACGGCGTAATGAATTGACGTGAACTTTGAACTCCGCCCCACTTTTCTTTACCGCAAGAATGTATCTATCTACTTCTAAAATTCTATACCGTATAATCGATTTTTAGCCCATTCAATCAACACCCTGCCTCATTAGTAACATTATAGAATACAATTTATACTAATGTAAAGTAAATCTTATATTTTACTTAACCGTTTTACACTTTTTTTAGATTTTCTAATTTTACCTGCCTAAATTTAGTACCTCAATACCAATGTCATTTACATTGTTCATATTGCTCTATTGCATTGCTATCTATGCCCCATATTCCATCAGCGCGCAAAGTTTTCCTAAACCCAATGCAACAGTTTTCAATAAAGGAACTTTCACAACCGAAGATTTACTTAAGCCGCTGACGCCTTTTCCCCAAAATCCAGAGCCAAAGCCGGCAAAGTCTCCAATTGTGGAAACAAAATACGGATTAGTGGAAGGCTTTGTCCATGAAATCGGGAGCGATGGAGGCCACAGACTCACAGCTGACATTTTCCTCGGCATTCCATACGCCAAGCCGCCTGTCGGCGAGCTGAGATTTGAGGTAGGTTGTTTTTTGTTTTATAACAGTAGTGGTAGAAGAAATTATTGGGATGAAGTCGAGATAAAAACATAAAGTATAGATTAGAGTTCAGGAAAAAGTTCCAAATAAAAAACTGGACAATTCTGGGATCAATTTTAGTAAAAAGAAAGGCTGAAAATTTTGCACGAAATGGAAAGCGACTTTTGTTCTCTACCTGAAAAGACTAATTTTGCAATGGTGAATCGTTAGACATTTTTACTTTGATCGACAATTTTTAACTTACCACAAAACTTCGTAATGCAAAAAGTGAAGTGCATCTTCTCTCAGTAAATGGTCGTTATATGTCGGTGTGCTCTGGTTTGCGATTTATCACTCCTTGTTATCAGTAGGGTTATTAGCATGAGTGCTAAACGCTTCCTGACTTTTCACAGCTGTTTAAACATTTTTCACCCTTATTCTTTCTTTATTTCCAGAAGCCACAAGCTCCAGAACAATTTCCCAATGGAACATTGAAAGCGGACAAATTCGGCCCAGGCTGTGCTTCCTTTGCTCCTTTGATTGGCGAACCTCTCTTCAGCGAGAATTGCCTCCAGCTGAACGTTTTTGCGCCGTCGGAAAAAGCTCTTCCGGATGCTGCCAACGGTTTTCCGGTAAGGAAAATAAATATTTCGCGAATTATTTTATAATAGTTTAATTTTTGACAATTTGAGGTCCTGGTATTCATCCACGGAGGAGGCTTCACGTCCGGTTCCGCCAAAATGTACGGCTACGTGCCGTTTGCGGCCAATTTTGTTTCTCGAGGCATTGTTGTGGTGACAGTTCAATACAGGCTGGGCATGTTCGGTGGGTTTTAAAATAGAATCAGTCTTCGATTCTTGACTGCAGTATGAAAATCCTGGAAACCTTGTTTCCTGGTCCTGAGGGAATCTGGAATTTCCGGGGGCAGGACAATTGGCTTCTCTTAGATCGATTCGCCTTTTAGTATCTGAGAAAAAAAGTTAATTGACGGTCTAGCTGTCATGGCTGTTCCATCCGTGCCTTCAAGCTATGGCATGTAATGGCTCAGAGTTATCATTGTGCCTGACTGAAAAGGGCGGACAAGCCTTATGTTCCTTATGGATTTCGCGTCTAGACAGTTAGAGATCCGTTATCTATACTCCTCAGCATCACACGCCCTTATGTCTGAATTGTGAATTTTGGATTAACATACCTGTAGTAAACTTTTTGATTTTTGATCTTCATTGATATACTTTAGGACTCTTTTCAACCGGTGACAAGACAATGTCAGGAAACTTGGCATTATGGGACCAGCGAGCAGCTCTTCTCTGGATCCAAGGTAATCAATGAAACATGCACCAATTCACCCGGGAATAGGGTATAACAATTTGTAAATTCAGATAACATCCAGCAATTTGGCGGAGATCCAAAACGTGTAACGCTTTGGGGCCAAAACAGCGGGTCAGCCAATGTCGGAGCGTTGTCTATATCGAAATGGACGAGAGGTTAAATATTTTTACAAAATGTCTAAAAATAAACGTCACAAAATTTACAAAAAAAATGATATTTTCGAAAGTTGACATAAAATTTAGGAATCTTACCTGTATTACCTTCATCTGTTTCAGACCTTTTCTCTCAAGCAATCGAAATGAGCGGCAGTGTTTACGCCGGCTGGGCCACTTCAAACAGCACCGTTATGACATCCAAAAAGATAGCCAAGCTTTTGAACTGTCCGACAAAAGAGTCCAAGAAACTCAAGACTTGCCTAAAAGACGTGAGCACTGAACAATTATCCGCGGCAGGGTCTAAGTTGGTCAGTTTTTGAAACAATTTACCCGACATTCTTGATTCAAGAATGCAACTCTTATTTTAGGGCTGGCGTCGCGACGACGTGAACTTTGTGCGACTTGGAATGCGATTGGACGGTGATTTCTTCGACAAGGATCTTGATTCTCTTCTTCGAGATTCACCTCGCAAGCCGACAATGCAAGGCATTACTAGCCAGGAGTCTATGATTATGAGTAGGTTTCGTGAAATTTCGCGCTTTTAGGAATGCAAATTTTAAAATCCAAGAAAAATGTCAACTCAAACTTATATTTCACCTCTCAAATTTTAGCTTTACCTTTCAACGGCGCTCCAAAAGACAGCACTCTGATTATCCCTAAAGACAAATGGCAATCTTTCGACCGGGAAAGTCTTGTAAAGTTCATTAATACGACCGTTGCCCCCGAAGGATTATTCGGCGATAAAACTGACGAGGTCCGAAAAGCCCTTATCTGGTTCTACGCTGATAGAAACGTCTCCGCTGATCCGAGGTTTCCGTTTTCATTTGATTACTGATCCAATAACGTTTTATTACAGATTCTATTTGACACGATACACTCAGGTTAGATTATGTTTTACTGTTAGATTTAGACTTACCGATATCGGCCACATAAAAATTTACCAGAAGCTGTTTTCCTGAAGTTTTTGTTAAAAACCAGCTGATATTTATCACCAACCCCAATATATTGAAAATCCCTCTAATTATTAGTAAGAAAGTAATGCAGGGAATGAGAAATAGAGAGAAATTTTTTGTGTTGGAGATGCTAGTTGAATAATAGAGAGAGACAATCTCTAACTTTGTCATTTCCCTACTATTTCTCTTAGTCCAGTGATTTCCGAGATGTTATTTTGAGGGCGATAATAAGTAAGAAACTGAAATATACACATGATCATTTAGGTTCTGTCCGATATGCAATTCGCCATTCCTACCTTGATGGAAGTGTCTAAAAAGTCAAGAGCGAACTGGCCTGTGTTCCTTTACCTTATCAACTACATGAGTCCAATCTTCCAATTTCCTATTCTGGGTAAATTTTTTGAATGTACCTTTTCAAAAATGTTTACCATGACAAAATAGCGCAGACTATCATAAAATGGAAAACTTGAAATTCTCTAAATTTAGGCACTTTTCAAACATACGAGTTCCCATATTTGTTCGGATTTTCGTTAGTCGGCGACTTCAAATTCGACGAAAACGACAAAAAATTGCAGCGAGTTATGATCAACGCTCTCGCCAACTTTGTCATCTCAGGGTTTATATTTTGTATAAAACAGTACAAAATTCGTTATTTTTTATCATTTCCAGAAATCCATCGTCGGAATTTGGAATTTGGCCGGCTGTAACAGAGGAGCATCCATTTGGTAATTTTATGCCTAGATCAACCTTTCACTATTTAAAGGACACAGACCCTAACCAATATTATTTTATTATCAGCTTATTATTATTAACGATTGTTTCAGGATTCTTCGACATGCGACCTGACCCGGTTCTTCGCGACAACCTTATGCTCGACCGACAGCTTTTCTGGGCCAATCTGACTAGCACATATGATGAATTTAACTTGGTCCGGGACTTCCACGAGGACACTTTTAAACCAAAAAACGACTTCTGATAGTATCTCACGCTGATTGGTTCCTGTAATATTTCCCAAAATCTCACATGTATAATTAAGAAAAGATTAAATTTTATTATTTTACCAATCTTTGTAAGACATTTCTAGTTGTACTTTTTTATTGAAAATTCGGAAAAGATCTATTAAAAAGTACAACAAGTTGCATAATAAATCGAAAGCGTTTTATTATTCGTGGAGCGTGCGCCGCCTGTCGGCGGCGCGAGGAAGTCTGTATTAGTATGCCCCCTTACATTTGCGCCACTCACGCCCCAGACAGCCCCATCTGCGCCCATTTTCGACTGCACGACTCGCGCCCCAACCAATCCTCAGCTGCGCCCAGGTGATAACGGTAACTTTGAATAGAAGGGAGGTAACTCAGGTGGGAAGTTTTTTTCGTCATATAAGTCGACCCTAATAAGCAACTTCCCCAAGTTACTTTTGTGGTGAGTCGGAGAAAAAAATTATCACGGACGGAAAATGGCGCTATTATAGAAGGGCATGATATACTTTATTTAGATACACGTCCGAATTGCACAATAGATAGCATCCGAATATCCATACAGCTAAGGAAATAATAAACAGTTATTCTGTGAATATTCATTCTGCAAATAACGAGGCTAAATTTTAATCAAGTTGAATCAATGTCGCGGGACTAATTAACGTTACGAAGAATCCATTGCTTTATATCATAAATCAACACTCGAATTGTGGTCACAACAAGATAAATCAAGAATGCCTCACCATATAAGAGACCCATTGGTCACTTTGTCCATCATTAATGAGGTTAACAGTAATGTGAAAGATAAGGCAGTCTTATGGTTACACAGTGCCTTGACCGGCCAAATTTTGGGACAGCTCTTATTTGATTTCAGGGCAAAATCGGGGAGAAAATATGTGTAAGGTCAAAGGAATATGTTCACATGTGTCTGTCAATTGGACTTGAATTCCCTCTCAAACTGTGAGCATTGTTTCTGAAGCATTCTTCCTTGTTATATATTCTTATGGTTTATTCAGGAGATGACTTTATTCCGAAAGTTTCTTGTATGTTCGGCTTTGTTTCTCAAAAAAGTTCATATTCCGTTTGCATCACAGAGCCTTGACTAAAGATTCTTGAGAGAAAGTCTCAGAAACTTTTATTGAGACACAATCAAATAAGTGAGTATCAATCCAGGTATAAAAAGAAGTATTACAAACATCACTATGATACAAATCAATATTCGAGATCAATAAAACTGCTAATCAAACTGGCTCCATATTGTTTTCCGCATTATCTTCAGCTGCCATTTCCACTTGCACATCCATCCCATCTTTGACCTCGTCCTTCATTTCAAAGTGAATTCCGTTGAATTCTTCATTTAGTTTAATTTCAGGCTCCGGGTCACTGTCAGATGAATAAGAGGGTCCGATGAAATGGTCCGCGATCACAGCGGCTTCTCGAATTCCGGATAAGAGAGCTCCATGGACAGTGGCGGGATACATTCGGTTTGTGTGTTCGCCGGCAAATAACACGCGGGGCACGCCATTGGAATCATTTAAAGGCTTCGCCAAAGTGTCGTAGTCCTCCGCTGAAATAATTGTAATTCCCGCGTATTTTTTATTCAAATTTTTGACTATAATTTGACACAATCCATAGTTTTATTTTACAAATTGTTTTAACAAATATCAAATGATTTTAAAGCTTCATATATTCTTACCTGTGGAATTAGTTGCAATGTAACTGTAGCATCCATGCGCGAAACGGTCCCGGTGCCAAAGAGTCACAACATGAGCGATCGGCCTTTTTGGACACGCATTCCCGTAAATGTTTGAGAGTATGGCCATGGCTCTGTGCACGAGAAGTTCTTCTTTTACTTGATCTCCGACCGCGGCGGCTTCTCCAGCCAACAGACCCACCAAAACTGGAGATTCACCATTCGAGAAGAACAGGAACATTTCGCCGCGGGATTTTCTGGAATTAAATATAAAACTGTTTCTTTCTTTTTTAAATACGATGAAAACGTTTTCTAAACGCTCCAAGTCTAATCACACACATTTACCCAAATAAATCGTTAAGTTTTTAAATAGTTTTAACGTATTATGATTCTATGAAATTAAGGAACACTTGTTTAACTTAACAAATAAAAGTCCAAAATAATAGTATCTGTTGATTTTATGCAATATACCTAAGCGTTGATACGAATAACAAGAGCACAAATATACCTAAGATCCTAAGGATAGATTCTATAATATAATTCACTAAAATCCCATCAAACTGCAACTAACTTCACATCGAACACTTAACAAATTTACTTACGACGACTCATTCAGCCGGCCGAACATATGTATACTCGTGTCCCAAAATGGCTTCTCGAACATTAGTGCAATCTTAATACATTTAACTTTAAGCATTCACAAATATGCGCAAAACTCACCTTATTCAGAGAGCCATATCCTAAATTTTCGATCGATTTTTGTTTCCATTCCGGCAATGGTGGATCGAATTTGACGCAATCTGGAAATTCCGGAGAATTCTTGCAGGACTTTTTAAGGATCCCCAGCGGTATGGTGCAAATCACAGCGTCGGCCTCAATAGTGTGTCTTGTATACGATTTGTCAGGATTTTTACGGCTGTACATTATGCGAACACCTGAAAAATATCCAATAAACATTTCGATTCAGGTGAAATTTCTTACCTAAATCATTGTGCTCGATTTTGTCCACAACACTTTCCAGGTCGACGCGGAGGTCCCTGGCCAGTTCACGGATTATGTCACTGTAGCCTTCTTTCACTGAAAAACTTATTTAAAAAGGCGCAAATTCGGTACAAGTCGTTGGCAAAATGCAGCTTCTATACTTTGGGTCAATTGCATGTGTGATTACCACTTAGAGGATCCTGTCATAATATAAATTGATAATATAAAAATGTGAATTTTTAATTGTATGGGAAAAAATGGCATTATATTAACTGGAAAATACACGTTGAGTCATATCTTCTGCAGATATTTTGGTGGTAAATAAAGAACATTTTAATGTTCAACGTTATTTTCATTATTGACTGCCGCAATTTAAAATTAATGCTCTGTCTCATCAAATCAATCGCAGCATTATAGATATGATGGATAAACATTCGTTGACATATACTTTTGGTTTTCTTTCTCTTTTCTTCATTCCATTTCGTATGTCTTGATCAAAAAAGAAATGTGCAATAGAAGCACTGGATAGCAAAGTATATAAAAGATTATTATTATATATATATTACCGTTTATTCAACAAATTTAAATTCTGCCATGGTTGCTTTCATGGATAAACATTTTTTTCTTACCCATCATATGAGACCCTTCGAACTCGAAAACGTCATCTTGGTCCCACTCTTTGAGTGATGTTGAATACAAAGATCCGCCTGAAATTAAATGAAAGTAATTGATAAAACACAAGCAAAGCACTCATTGTACCGATTCCGTATTCCAAGTTGGCGAAATGAAAGTCCAGGATGCGTTTGTCTGTGCTGTTCATATAAACTTGACTCGGCTCCATGCGTTTGAACTCAATGAGCGCCTGCCCTATTTCTGACCGCTCCTTATTCAAATCGTCGGAAGCCTAAAAAGTCATAACTGAATAAAGGATAAATCCCAGGTTGTCGAAATACATATGTCAAAAATTATTCTGCGGACACACCTTCTCTTTGGCCAATTTTATGAATACAAACATAGGAATCTTAGCAACTCTATGTCTATATTACATTCCAGATCTTAGTTACCTTAACAGCAGTTGCAAGGGTGTGTCGCAAGCACTTGACAGTGATTGCGTCGTAATATCTTTTCTCATCCGTCGAAAAAGTGCCGCTCAGATCCACATTTATAGTGTCGAACGTCGCTGTTTCCACATCTATATATTTGCGCAGCTCCGCCATTGTTCGATCGACCGACAGTTTTATTGTTGCGAGCTGAAATAAGAATATCATTTACTTTTAATATTTTTCTAATTTTATTGTTATTTTGCTTTACTTAAATTCTACCTAGTATTAATTTTACATAATTATAGATCACAAGTAAATTACTAAATACTGTAAACTCTCTAATTTAACCCAATTGGAACATGCAATTGGGTACTTCTGTAGTCCCCCCCCCCCGTCCGACGGGGGGGGAACTGCAGTTTTTTGTTAGGATTTGTATAGGATTTTCTGCAGTTGCCCCCCCCGTCGTCCGAAAAAATAGTGATTTTTTCAAAACTTTTTTCAAAAATTAGCTAAAAAATTTTTTAAATGCTCTGTTAACAGCTTACCGTATTTTCTTTAATTGAGCTCCCCTCTATAATTGAGCCCCTCCCTATAATTAACCCCCCCCCTCTGGAGGGGTATTGAAATAATTAAGCCCCTCCCTATAATTGAGCCCCCCCCCAAATGGGTTTCTTCCTAATTTTTTGCTGTTTTTTGCTAGTATTTCGTATGTCCAATATAAATAGACAAAAATTAGATAGTTTAGCCAATTTTTAGCTAATTTTTAGGTGTTTTAAGATATTTTTCAATTTTAAAGGTATTTTACATATAAAGACAAATTTTACACGTGTTTTTCGCAATTTATTGCTGCTTTTTTGCTAGTATTCCGTATTAGAGAGTTTAGCCAATTTTGAGCTAATGTTTTAGATTATTATTATGTTATTTTTTAGATCAATTTTGGACAATTTTGTCCAATTTAGCTATTTTTTAGGTTTTTTACATGTCAATTTTAACTGTATTTTTCATGTTATAGCTTTTTAATGCTATTGTTACCAAGTTTTGTCAATTCTTTAAACTTTAATCAAAATTCTTCAAAAAATAATTATAAATTTTGCCATTTTTTACCAAAACTTGCAATTTTTTTACCAAATTTTAGCAAAAAAATGAAAAATTTTCCGTAAAGTGTAAAAAATACCGACAAAAATTCAAATTTTCGCCAAAAAAGGTTTGGCGCCAATTCAAAATCGGTTTAAATTCTCGAAATTTTGTAAAAAACTGGCCAAAAATCCGAATATTTTGTAAAAAGTCTCAAAAATTTTCGCGCCCCGCCGAAGGCGAGGCGCGAAAATTTATGGGATCGCGCCCTGGGCGCGATCCAAATAATTAAGCCCCTCCCTATAATAGAGCCCCTCCCTGAAATAGACCCCCCCTCTAGAGGGGTATTGAAATAATTAAGCCCCCGGGGGCTCAATTAGAGAAAATACGGTAATATTACTAAAAACTCACCAAACTAGGAAAAAACCTACATTTTTTGCAAAATTAACTAAAATTTTGAAATTTTTTTTTCATGTGTGTTCTAAACATCGCTAGTCGTGAAAAAACGTTTTCTGTAGCGTTCTATGATGTTTGACTCAAAAAAGCTGTTAGAAAAAAATTTCCTGATTTTTGCATTAAAAATCACGGGGGGAATTGACAAAGTTTGCAGAATTTTTAGACTGGTATTTTGCAGCAAATTTTAATGGTCACCAGAAATTAGCCGGTTTGATATTTTTATCCATTTGCTCGGAATATTGTCACCACTACCAGGGTAAAGGATGCAATTCAGGAACCTTGCATTCTTTTTGAAAAACAAAAGCTTGGATATAAATTTCGACTGACCTTTTTGTTGATTTCATTCATTTTGAGACAAAGATCGCGATATTTCGTCCAATGAGCCAAGCGTCTTTCCTGGACTCGTAGTTCTTGTTGACTGAAAATAATAAATTTCTGGAATGAGAGTTGAGTGGGAAAAGTTTGTAAACAAATTCTCAAAAATACCGTTGGCGATAAACTAATAACTGACTTCAAAATGTGATCGTAGCACTCGCCCAGACTGAGCTTTTCTCCGTTTATTTCACTGATCCCAAGACCATGAGCTACATAGGAACAAGTCTCTAGGATTTTGTTGAACGACTTTTGGATCATCTCATCCTTTCTTGGATCCACTATTCTCCCTTGATGATCATAGATCGGACATTTGTGGGATACACGAATCAAGTGCACGGGAAGTTGCTACAAAAATTGTATTGATCAAAATAATGGCGTCCAATAATGAAAAAGCTTACCTTTGCCAAAGTAATAACCGGATTTCCCGCTAAAATGAAACCATTTTGAAAAAAGATGGTAAGATTGAGACTAAAAGAGACAAGAATACGTTATCGGGGTAAGTCAACTATATCATACAAATAATACTTGCTAATAAAACTCACTGATTCCCATAACAATCTGTGCACCCAAATCAGCAGAATTCTTGCCATGATGATATGTCATTACGCGGCCACCGAAACGAGGCTAAAACGACAAAATTTAGTTGGATGCAATGTGCATAAATTACGATGTGACTTACTCTAGCTTCGAGCACTTTCACCTCGAATCCAAAGAACTTGAGCTGGCGAGCTGCGGCTAATCCTGCAGTACCTGCTCCGATAACGACCACTTTCCGCGGCACTTCGCATTTCATTCCTGAAAAGTTGTTATTGGTATAGAACCTATGATTAACATTTCATTTATGAGTTGTTACAGTCGTGATTTTTTAATAATTTATCGTCTTAACCAGCGATTTAATTAACTCTCTATTTGAAAAATAATTTCTATACCACCAGAAAGTACGAGAAAAAAAAGAAGTTATTGTTAGCAGTTACTAGTAAGATGGTTATGCTTACATCATTTTGTCTACTTGACTCTATTGTACTTGCACCTTTGTGCCTAATAGTTTCAAAACCCTTTGCATATACTCCGAGGCCACAAATAACATTCGCTAATCTTGACTTACTCGATCTAACCATGAAAACACCAAAGTTAATGTAGCCATATCTCTGAAGAAATGCGTGCACTCCAGTTATCAGCTTCACGTCGCTGTTGTAGGGTGGAGGAATCTCTTTGAGCACGTCTTCGACGGTCAACTCGATTATGGGATCCAAATGCCAGAGCACTAAGATTTTGTTTCTGTAGAACAAGAAGAGAGATGTCGAAGCGCGGTTCCTTGCCATCCTTGGGAATGTTTCCAATTCTCGTTCAGTCATACGGTCGTAAGGCAAACGCGATTGAGCTAAAAAGTTATGATAAAAATTTTGATAGGCAAATTATAATAGCTGTTTTATAATTTCAGAATTATTTGAACATTATCTGCGCAGTTCCAGATAAACGAGATATGATTGTACATCAAAAACAAAATTTTTTTATTTGTACAAAAACAGTTACCCGCCGCACTTCTCAGCGAAAGATCGTCATCCTTCCATCGATATACGTCAATGCCTGAATGGTAATTTATGAATAACATTACAGTATAAAAATCCGAACATACCATACATTCCACTGCTTTGAAGTTGAGCTGTGAGCGCTTCACCGTAGTCGACGTTGCAGCGGCGTTTTCGATTCGCAAAATAAGGGCGATTTTCAGCAGGAGTGGGAGATGAGCTTCGAGAGGAGTCAGATTCCGGCATAAACAAATTTTTCCTGGAAAGACTTCTTAATATTTGCTATATCGGTGAGTTTTGTTCTAGAAGTGAAAGGAAGTTCACTTCAAACTAAGTTTGTAACAAAACTATATAACTTTTTGTCTCTTCCGAATATTCTTGAGCTAAGACGGTTATAAATTTAATGCAAAGAAAATCGAACGCTATCGGCAATAACCACTTAGAAATAAATTAGCATTCTGAGTTATCTAACTAAAAATGGCATTAAATAATCCGAACATATCCGTCGCACATCACAGATAAGATTTAAATACGGTAAATAAAATCATCTTATGGTTGTATGATAAACTTTATAAGATATAGATTTCAGAGTAAAATTGTGTCAAGTGAGACAACAAATCGCAAAACCTTTATTCTGAAATAAACCGAGAATATCAAGACCACTACATAAACATGACAATAATTTTTATGCCTTTAACGCCAATTTTTGAGCACTATTTCAGACACGGACTCAATTTTATAAAAAGTTTAGCTTGATAGATTGCCAAACTTATAAATATTCAAATTTAGATTCTTGAAAAATCCTTCCAGAACTCAATTGTGCAGACCAGTGCCTAATGATGTGCTAGTGCCTTATATCACTTTTGCTTGCAATTACGTAAATAATACAATTTAAAAATAATTTCTTGTCATAATTCTTTAATAATCAAATAAACAACAAATCATTCGGTTAACGGAAATACTCTCGATCCATGGTTGAATCGTATTCGTCAAACTCGTCGGAAACGTAATCCTCAAACTTTTCCTTGTTCACTGTTTTCTTGTTGCCTGATTTTCCCTTCTGGTTTGGTTTCGCGGAGACAGGAGCCTGTTTTTTCTCCTCAGCTTCTCTCTTCTCGATGGCCGTTATGTACTGCTGAACTGTGTCACGGATCGTTTGCAGCTGGATCTTTGTCACTGAAAATCGTTTATTAATTATTTAGGAAAATTACACTTTAAATTTTCCAATTTTTTCAGATATTTTGTCACGGTTAAATTATGGTGATACGCTCTATTCCTTCAAATAGTTTCACAGGTTTGCCAACATATTATCGTTTCGTCTGAGAAGCTTACATATAAATTTTTGCGATGGTTTAACACTTACTTTTACAACGGTAAATTTTTGGAACTCTTAGAAAAATTGTCATTTTTGAAATGTGGCTTTGTTGTATACAAAATATATGGGAAGAGAGCGAGAAAAGATCAAAGAATTTTCGAATTCGAGCAAAGCTCGATTCCGACGCAGAGACGTAAACATCACTTACGAGTTTATTTGAGATAAGGTATTTATATGATTTTACTATTACCAATCTTTCAACATCACAGAAAATTATCTGAGTGATAGAATTGTGGGCTAGCACAAAATTTTCTTAATACAAAAAGAATCTAATTCAGAATGAATTACCTAAAAAATTTTACTATACTTACTTGGTTGGCACATGTGTTCGGTGAGACTATTGGTAAACAGCAAGTAGTTCGGATTTGACGACTTCGAGGCAATTTTCTCCCCCATGAGTTGAGCATGTTCCTTGAAATCTCCTGGATTGCGCAGATCTTCCCACGTTTTCTGCTTGTCCGCTTTGAATCCTGAAAATAGACAACAATGTAGATAATTATCAAGAAAAGAATACTGACGAATGAATATCAATGAAGTCAAAACAAACTCACCAAAAAGGTCCATCGCAAGATCTGCGTCACTTTCCTTCTGCAGCTCGAGTTTCTGCGCTTCTGTCAATTCACCATCTGGAGGAGAGCTGCGGCCAGCATTTGAGCCAGATCTTCCCGCTTTTGTTGCTTCCGTCTTTTCTGGTTCTTTTTCCTTCTTCATCTTGTCGTCCAGCCCAACTGTGACCAGTTTGTCCGCCAACTGCGCTGTCGGGTCGAAATCATCGGCATCTGAAAGTTATGGATTATGTTGGATTAATAAAAGAACAATACTTTCCAATCACAATTCTGGATTCAAAATATCTCGATTAGAGAAGAATTAAATCTAACTAACAAAATACGGAATCTCAGAAAATTTGTAGAATATTCGTTATAGGTCCAGATTATGTATCCTATGGTGACTTTCCCAATATCTCATATTTGCACTGAAGCTCTATATTCTATTGCATCATCAAGACTCTCACAAACCCTCGAATCACACAAGTACTTACCCCAATCGTCGTCCATTGTCGCTTATTTGACTCGAATGATCCTCGAAAATTCACGAAAAACCAACGCTAGGCTAGAATTAATAAGCGTAAATCTTCACTGTACTCTGAACAATAAGACGAAATCGAGCGTAATGATTTGGAAATCATCAAATATCAATTCGAACCAACTCCTAAAAAAGTCCTGTAAAATAACGTGAGCGCCGAAGCGCTGGCGAAATGATTTCGTGGCAGGACAAAGTGCTATTTGAAATCTATTTTGTGGTCCAAGCTCACCTAACAGCCAGATCGTTTTTCCTAAAACCGAAGAAGCAAGGACTTCTTTGATTCCAGGAATAGCAGTTGAAATTAAGCAAGAAATAAGTTGAAAAAAATAAGTTCAAATTATTCATTTAAATAGCGCTTTCTTGTGTACACTGCGATATTTGTCGCAAGGAAACGTATTCAGTAGCAAAAATTATAACACATCACCTATGGGGCATTCGGCTAAGTCGAAAAAGGATAAACTAATTGGATAAGAATAGAGAAAATTATTCAGAAAGCATTAAAAAGCATAACAAAATATTATTTTCTTGTGACAAAAACATAAGCCCGATGCGAGGCTCGAACTCGCGACCCCGAGATTAAGAGTCTCGTGCTCTAACCAACTGAGCTAATCGGGCAGACATTGTAAGGAACGTTGAAACCGCCCAAAAAGTAATTGGCCCTACAAGTTAAATGTTTTTCTTGGACAAATCTTAAATTATTTACAACCCAATTTTCTCAGCTGATTAGAAGCATGAGATGCTTAATCTCGGGTCGTATTATATTTTTGTCACAAGAAAGAAACATTCTGTTTTGTATATTAACATTTTCCAAACATTTTCTCAATTTTTCATATCTGAACTTTAAAAAATGCTTCAACATTCGCAGCAATGGACCTTTTTTTAGCAATTTTTGACAGATTCAGATTTGACATTGATTTTTTTTCTTTTACCATAAAATCTCCAATTTAAACTACAGGAATTAAACTTTTCAACGATTCACAGAGGCAGATTAAATTAGAGACTGGTTCTAGGAACTATCCGATATCTTCCTGGAAATTCCCTCTTAAATAAGAATTCTTATAAATCCTTGAAAATAATAAATTTTTTTACTCGAAATTTTGTGCCGAGCATTTAATTCTGGGAGAAACAATTCAATACAATGAACAGCGCAAACGCAAGTAACTCATAGCGTAAGTTGGAAAGGAATCATCCATGGAACTGGTTCCCGTTTTAAAGAATCCTGTGCATGGCACTGGCACGGAAAATTTGCAAAATATTGATTGCAGCATCAAAATCCCCAAAATTTTGTGTCTGAAATTCAAATTTTTGTACCAAGAATGAAGGGGGAAATTCAAGGCAGTCTTTAAGCAATTTCCGATGTTTCGATATTTTAGCCTAAATTCGAGACAAAGGAGTAATAAATAGAAGAAAAATTGTGTAAAATCTTTGAAAGTACGCTATGACCTCTTCAGGATTTTGTAAAGATTCACCTGTTACAATTCAGCACAGAAAGGGGTGGGAAACAGCAAGTCTTGATCAGACGCTTCTAAATAAAGCTCGTTTATAACTTATATATAATCATTAAAATTATCGTACCTTGGCTTCTATTGAATTAAACGCGGCACGTTCTTGGACAAAATGGCATTCAATTTGTTTATAACATTGCGTTCAATAGAAATTTGGTACAAAAATTATGGCGGGAAACATAAGGACAAAACTAACTGAAAGGTCAAAACTAGCCTGACAAACAAAATTACAAAACTGTAATTTTGCAGTCTTCAATTTTTCAAATTTTTAGCCAATTTCACCTCTTCTTTACTCTTGAAACGTTATACAGGTAAGATGCACTGGCGTAGCCAGGGGGTACCGGGGGTACGTACCCCCCCCCCAAAAAAAATGGGAAAATTTGAAAAAATGAGTGTAAATCAGTGCAAATTTGGGTAAAAATTTGGTCGGTACCCCCTCCCCCCCAACCCAAAAAGCGGGGGTCCCAAAAATCCGGTACCCCCCCCCCCAAAATGGCAATTTCCACTAAAACGTACCCCCCCAAAAAAAAAAATCCTGGCTACGCCACTGGCAAGATACCCTCCAAAATTTGGCTGTGGACAATCTAGTGAGCATACTTATGTTCTCATTCCAGTAAGAGTTTAAATTTTGTCTCCGTCTCAAAGTCAAAAATTTCGTTTTTGATCGTAATTCAGAGTTTGATTCCCAATGTATTCTTTGTAGTCTTCTTTATCACACTTTAGGCTAGTGTAAATCAAAAAGATGAAGAACTGTGATTTTCGGAGACCCCCAAAATCATGCCCGCGTGTGCCACGTTAACGCTAAAATCAATGAAATTGCGATTGTGTTTTTGATTCCATTGTTTTTGTGTACGGAGGTGGAGCAGAAATCGGTGAGTGGGAAATATTATAGCGACTAGAGTGACGCGCCGCGCCTTCGGCGCGTTCATGGGTTAGCGCAATGTTGGGGACTAGACATCAGTTTGCAAGAAATTAATTTCCAGATAAAACTCTCGAGGCCGCCGCTTTTTTGTGGCTAATTCTTTTTCGGGGTAATACTAAATGTTAGCAATACCTAATTTTCGTTGTTGTAACCGGTACCTTTCGTATTCTATCGGGTGAGAGCTTTGACTATCAGGATTGAAAGCTCTCACCCGATATAATACGAAAGGAACCGGTTTAAGCAACAAAAATTAAATATGCCAAAATTAGGTACAAAAAAGGGGGTGAAAGCGGCGGCCTCGAGAGTTTTATCTGGAAATTAATTTCTTGCAAACTGATGTCTAGTCCCCAACATTGCGCTAACCCATGAACGCGCCGAAGGCGCGGCGCGTCACTCTAGTACCCTGCAGAAGAAAAGCATCATTCGCTTCAAAAACCTGCATTTTGGCCATTTTTGGCCAAAAAATGCCACTTTTTGACATCTCCGGGGAAAAATTTTTCCGGATTCTGTTTCAGCATGGCAAGGGGAGCATTTTCATGTATTATGCGTCCTTGTATCGAAGGAACTAAAAAAGTTTCCTTTGTAGCTTCAAAAACCTGCATTTTGGCCATTTTTGGCCAAAAAGTGCCACTTTTTGAGACCTCCGGGGAAAAATTTTTCCGGATTCTGTTTCAGCATGCCCGGGGGAGCATTTTCATGTATCATGCGCCCCTGTATCGGAGGTACTAAAAAAGTTTCCTTTGTAGCGTCAAAAAACATGCATTTTTACACTTTTTGGCCAAAAAGTGCCACTTTTTGACATCTCCGGGGAAAAATTTTTCCGGATTCGTATACCAACTTTCCGAGACCTACAAAATGAGCTATCACACACCCCTGTATCGGAGGTACTAAAAAAGTTTCCTTTGTAGCGTCAAAAAACATGCATTTTTACACTTTTTGGCCAAAAAGTGCCACTTTTTGAGACCTCCGGGGAAAAATTTTTGAAAACCTGGGCCCTACAGCTCGAGACCTACAAAATGAGCTATCACACACCCCTGTATCGGAGGTACTAAAAAAGTTACGCCGTGGGACGGACGGACGGACGCACACGTGCGACTTAGGTAGAGTGGATGTCTCGTACACAACAGCAACTCGTACGATGAAAGTCTATCAATATACCATACGTGTACATTTGATAGAAAATTAATGACGGCCATGATAATGGCTTTATTGAGCTGTGCTATCGTAATTTCCCATATAAGTTATGCGAAATCGTAGTAAATCAGTTATTTCTAATTTTCTTCCTTATACTGAAATTTTGAATCTAGCAATTTAGAATTTCATTTCCAGTAGTCTAAATATTTACCAACTACTAATGGCATCTTATCTAACCTTAACAACTGTGAGCATCGCGCTATTGGTTTTCTCTCTGCATGACTTCGATGGAATTGTAGTTTTGGGTGAGATAACGTTATTGTAATAGTAGTCATCCAAAGTAATAGAAAAATGTATCTTTAATTAATGGAATTTTTTGGAGCATAAACTTTATGTGGACTTAAAGCACCGGGCTTCAGAGCATTTTCTGACACAACTTCGCACAAAATGAAGCGACGCTTGGATATACTTAGTTTTGATATTTACAAGCGCCTACGGCGCTTGTAAAAAAATGGGGAAACTGTAGTAACAGATTAGCTATTAGCTATAAAAAGCACCGCCGCTATCGCGGCGTCCCGCGACGAAAAAAATTTTTGTCTAAAAATTTGTCTAAAAAATTTTGTCTATATTTTGTCTAAAATTTTTTGAAAATCTGCATCAGCACATCCGTACGAACATTTTAAGCTATCACTTGCCCGGAAATGAGCCCCGGAAGAGGTCTAAACGCCACCCCACTGACTGACGGACAGACGGACACTGGCTTCTTAGTAAAGTAACATAGCGCAATTTAGCCATATGAATTGGCAGCATGCCTAAAACTGATTCTACAAAAAAACTTACCTCCAATTCGGAATAAGCGGGATCTCAAACCTATAATGGGTGCAAAATCGCGTTCAGATTCCCTCAATATTGCTGCGAAAAATTTTTTATAGCTCATCTGGTTGATGAACAGGCTATTGGTCAATATGTGTAGAGCTAATTATTTTAGTTTGTCCTCAAAAAGGGTCAAAATATAATATGAGATGCCTGGAGCAAATCTATTTAGCAAATCTAATGAGTGATTACGGTTTTAGCGCCAGTAACAAAAACACCCCATCAGGCAGGTAAGCAATCCGATGCCGCACCTAAACAATCAGGGACTGCGGACCAAGGATACACTGCTGCCGACAGAGACATGTTAAATGCTTTAGGCGAAATTCAAGATGGAATGAATACTGCAGGAAATGGCCTGGCAGGTCTGATGACAAAAACTAACATAAGAAAAAAATAAACATGTAAAATCGCAATTGAAAACGCATCTTTAGTATTATTCAATTTATTTGAGAAGATGGGTTTTCAGGTATGTTGAAATAAATAGCGTCTCGCTTATGAAAAGCGTTCTCATTGTTCAGTCTGTAATCTTTGTGTTATACAACTAACTCTTATTCCTCTAAACATAGCTTGATAAATGTTAAAGTAAATAAGATTTTTCCGTACGAATTATGTACTTTGTTTGATCATAGATAGTATTGGTTATGAATTATTCATAGATAAGTTCCATATACATTTGTTAAACAATAATACTACAGCATTATTGGAATCTCGAATCGGAATAGCAATGCTATATAATAATGCGTTGATGAAAAGCTTTCACATAAATATGGAAAAATATCATGTGTTTTACTTCTATTAGTGTGGGAAATGTCATACTAGCCGTAGTATAATGAGTTCGGTGCGTGTGTATAGTGACGAAAAATAGATAAATGGTGTATATAAAACATGACTTGCACTCAAACTCAGAACTTGGTCGGAACTTGCTGTAATCTTTGCTATCACACAAAATGGGATCCAGCATTTGATTAAAATTACTAGTGTAAAATGTGTATATTTAGCTGTGTTTCTTTAAGAGAATGGAATTTTCTCTCATGAGAACAAACACATCTTGTCGTTGGATTTGATAAATAAAATAATAAATAATAAAACTCAGGAAATTCCGGTTATCATGATAACCGGAATTTCCTGAGTTATCAAAGGTTATCATTGCACATCCCTAGTCCCAATTGTGTTGCTATAACGATAGCTTGTATGTCAATTATTGTGTGAGCGATGATTAATATCACTGCTAACATAACAGAATTCATATGAATTTTTGGAGGATTTTTCCATACGAAATTCCCTCGATTATCCGCATTTTCGATAAACCGCACTTCGATTATCACAAAATCGGCCCGTCCCGATGTGTGCGGTAAATCAAGAGTTGACTGTAAATGTATAAATAGGTCTGAAGTTACAGCTATTAAAACCCTTCCGAATCATGTCGTAATAAAGCAATAATAGTAAAAGACGACGTAATGGATCGTATAAATGTGAGGTTAGTAGATCATATGTATAGGGCAAAAAAATACAATATAAATTTGTATTTTACTGCGTAATTAGTAATTTATCCTTATAAGATTATAAAAAAATCATGATTGTAAATATCACTTAATTGACGGCAAATACGTTGAATAATCCAATATTTTGTAGATTAAATAATGGGAATGTATGCAAAGAATTTTATATAAAACCATTGTTAATGCCAACATGGTTTGTATTATAGCACGTTGCTCTGGTTATTTTAGTTATATTTTTAGTTACGTAATGCAGTTTTTAATAATAACAGCTATTATGCTGATTATGAGATGAATATAGCCTTAGGTGATGTGTAATCTGACAGCCTTACATGCAGATCGGCCTTGTTGACAATTTGATATGTACATTGAATAATAGATCTGCTGGGTATATCAATATATGATATTTAATACATAGAATAATACGCTTATCAGTTATAAAACGTGGTTGCTGGCATGGTATGGTATGCTGGCATGGTATAAGTTGTATAATTTACATGTTATTAGTTTGAAAATTATTGGAATAATAAATGGTAATAATAAAATGGGCTGAATTCCTAAAAAACAATGCAAATTTGTCTTGGATTACGCAAATAATTATAATTTTTTAAATCGTTAGTGACTACATTTTTAAAGAAATTACTAATACTGCCACCTTTCGTGATTCATCACTGATATAAATTTTGTTGGCGCATTTATAGTGCAACGTTAGATGCCAAGAATCGGGGGAATAGTCTTCGGGGAAAGATAACGGAGGAAAGATGTCAATAATCGGTAAATAATTTGAGTTCACAAAATTTTTCCGAAATAAATTTACCAAAATTTTGCAGAGAATCCGAATCAATGCTTAGTTTTGCAAGGTGTCATGAGAATAACTGTCGCTTATGATCGTTTTGGCCAAATGTAGCATAAAAATAGACCAGAATTTTGAAATTGCGTAGTTTGATGCAATTTTTGGCGTAGTGTCCTAAACTCATTAAACGGGTCGATGGAGATTTAAATGGGCTTCCGAACGTCATAAAAATCATAACACTAAGAATTATAAAATGTAAAACTTAAAACGTAAAACATAAAACGTAAAATATTGGCAAAAAGAACATAGTATGTTGAATCATATAAAAGTAATATTCTTATTGCAAATTATATGGTATATTATTCACGTAGTGATTGAAAATTTTCGATAGAAATGTTTCGTGCCTCTAAACGATGTATGATGACTGATTATAGCAAATTATAATACATCTTTGCATACCATTAAAAATGTATGCCATACCATGTTGCTAACAGATATAAAACCGAAGCTGAGCTGTTATGTGGTCGCTGGATAGTGCAACATTTGAATATGCAGCCTTGCTGTTCGGATAACATAATAAGAAATAACTTCATGATATGTAGCACTTCGTGGCTTATCGTATCGAAATTCTTCCTGTTTATATGAAATAATAATGTAAAATCTAAAATGGTAATCGCTAATCGGTATTAGTAAGAATAAATATTGTTATAGTCATGCTCGCTTTGGAACCGCAATAATCGGCAATGAAAGAAATTTTAATCAGTTATTAAAGATGACTGATTACATAAAGAATTACGATATAGCTTCGCAACCACAATGTAGTTGCTGGTGCCTTTGTGAGGAATAGTTTGAATAACATGTTCAGGTCACTATGTGTCACATAGTGACATTTGGAAATTAACCACCTTTCGACATATGGAAATTAAGTCGGTATTGCAGCCAGGGGCGCACCCAGGATTTTTTTTTGGGGGGGGTACGTTTTAGTGCAAATGGCCATTTTGGGGGGGGGGGTACCGGGCCAAATTTTCGGGTTTTGGGGGGGGGGGGGGTACGGCCCCGCTTTTTAAAAATTTTTTATTTTAGGTAACAGTTTATTATCAAATGCGTAACATTGCTTCAAAGTTCAATATTTTCAACAAATTCTGTTTTTTCGTCGTCTTTTTCACTTCCGAAGTCGAGTCTTCTGTTCTTCTGAATAAAGAATTCAGTGATATCCGAACTTTGGATCGCCACATCTTGGTTAAGTAAGCTATCAAAATTTAAAAACCTGTAAAAGATCTAAGCCCTCGGTCTGCAGACAAGCTGTTGCCGGCTTCAAAAGTGCCATTACTTTATCCAAAAGAACGAGTGCAAACAGGAATTCGCTGTCGTTCATTTGCAGCAAAAAATAATTGGCATCCGTAGTTCGGTCATTTTGGTTAATTTCGACCAGAGCACCCATCACTCCCTCTAATAGTTCCATAAAAGACTCTATGCTGGTGTGACGCTGAGTCCATCTGGTGTCGCAAAGGTTGCCGATTCTTTCCTTTTTCGAGTTGGGGCAGAGCTGATCGCACGATTTTTGCAGAATTGTGGTTCGTTTTGCGGACATGTGAAAAAAACCCGCTAGCCTTTGAAGAAAATCGAAAACTCGGCCAACATTTGCACTTGCGACGGAGCTGCAAAGCGCCAGATTGAGTCGGTGACTGGCGCAGTGGACGTACACAGCAGAGGGGGCGACTTCTCTAATGCGGCCCATTTTTGATCTAATGCGGCCCACTTCTCTAATGCACCCCATTTTCGCCACCAGACATAACGGATGCGCCGTCGTAGGATTGTCCTACGCACAGTGCAAAATCCAGGTGCATTTTTTCCTGAAAAAAAAATGTAAAGTTTTTAGAAACTCGAATGCTCTAACCTCCACCATAGTCCTAATTGATTGACTAATACGCCTAGCGTCGGCTCCCTCGAGCTGAACGAATCCGACGAAATTTTCCTGGATTTTATTTTCGTAAAAATAACGGATGGCGACGGAAAGTTGCTCTGCTTGCGTTATGTCCATGGTCTCGTCCGCAATGATTGCAGCTCATTTAAATTATGGAATTGAAAAAGAAACGCGGTTAATACGCTTTATAGTTCATATTAATATGCGAGAATCTGTTTTTATTTTATTGGGTAACATTTGCATTTGCAACATTGCTATTTGCGTAATACAGTATAAATAACTTCATGGAATAAAAACCGTTTAAAAAATTCTCACATTATGGAGTAGAAATTTAAAATAGGGAAAATAACCGCTATAATAATATAATCAGTATTAAAGAGTATAAATTTAAGCATTTGTATGAACACGCTCGCGCTGAAGCCGCTACTGTTAATAAACAAATAATTACAGATAAATTAAATGAATTAGATTTATTTTGTTTTGTTGTAAATAAGTCGTTCGTTCAAATAGCGATTAATAAAATAATAATTATTATAATCAACATGCACAAACCAACAAGATAATTCCGAGGAGAACCCGCGGCTCTCGCCGCGGACGTGGGAAGAATTACTCGTTATTTGCTATAACAACATAAAATATGCGACGATTTGAATTACGTAGAATTCACTATATGTGAACTAAAAATGTATGTTCCCGAAACATACTACTGCTCCCAGCAGAAGAATAAGTGGCACATTTTGTCGAAAAAAGCCACTTTTTTGTGACCGCCGACGTAAAATTTCGGCGGATTGCCTACTCAACTTTCGGAGACCTACAAAATAAGCTATCATTCAGGCCTATATCGAGTGAACTCAAAAAGATGGCGCCGTTTCCATTTTGGCCCCCGGGGGTAAAGGGGGTCGTTTACCCCCTTTTGGTGTGTGCAGGGGGTCTGAAAAAAAATTTCGCAAACTAAACCTACCCTAAAACGGGGGTATACCAAATTTCAGCCCGCTCTGCGGCAAATAAAATTTTTTGGAGACAGGGGGCCGTGACACAGACACTGCGGTTTAGGTAAGAATGGATATACTTTCCAGCGCTGTTCATAGCTTAGAAGTTAAAAAATAGTATATGTTATATTAATTATGTCAAAGTTGTGATAAGTAAACTATTGCTAGTTTTGTTAATTTAGATGTAACTGTCTAATACCGATCTTTTGCCGAACAGAAATATAAATTAGATACTGAAGAGTGTGTTCATTCTCAGCGGCATCAGAGAATTATGATTGCGATGACGGGTGAGAAGTTTTGCTGGTAAATAATAACTTGAGATGTGACTTGTAATCAAGTACGCTATATTTTTAGAATTGGAACATGAATTATATTAAAACTAGTGTACGCCATAATCCACATAAACAAAACACGTCTTCTTTACGCCAAATCGCACAGTTCATTATTCATAGATCTAAAGATATGTTATGAAGACTAATCGGTATTGTTGTTAAATAACATGTACCCGTAATGTGTAATAGCATAAATGCATGCAATAAATTCTTCAAACAATTCATCCATGAAATGCATGCTCTGTTGGAAAGTGTTATCATATTGTTTTATTAATTCATGAACGCTGACATATCGCTTAGCTATCCTTCATGGATGCTGACCTTCCTGAATATACAACTAGCGTTTATATGATATGGCAACAATAAAAATATTAATAATAAGCTATGATAAACCAATGTTTTTAATGTGTGCGTGCAAAATGGCACTATTCATAATTTATGAACAATTATCAAAAAATTGTAGCGAATTACAAGCGAGAAAAAGACAACATATAATAAAATGTTTAAAATATTGAACAATATGATTCGCATAAAATTTCCGTAAGAATTATGTCAGATGAATATGCTTATAGGAATAGTCTGAAGCTTGTACATTGTAAATTACTTGTAGTATTAATAACAGCAGTTAATTTCTATTTCAACTCCATAAACATAACTTAACATTACACTGAAATAAATTATGTTGGCATATAATAAGAACGCTTCTCGCATAACGTATGAATGAATGAGAATAAGCTATAATATAAAATACTAAAAACATCTTATTTCAGAATTATATCGTAATTCTTCACGGTAAGTGAAAAACATACATTTTAAAAACATTTTCATCTGAACAACAATAAAAGTGGAGCTTCTACATGGCAACTTCATGCTATACAGCAGCTCACGCGCGTATTGTTTCTAGTTGTCTCCAATTCATGGAATAGTTTTAATCGGTATTAATAAATATAAATCAAAATATTATAACTGTCAAACATCTATTGTATATTAAATGCTGCAGACGTTAATAAATTACATTACACGTGTAACCTTGTTAATAGTACTATTATAAATATATGGTTCATGCAAATGGGATTAATGTAATAATAAATTAATAATTATAATCAACATGCGCAACTCAGAAAGATATATACTTTCCAGCGCTATTCATAGCTTGCAAGGGAAGTTAGAGATTGTATTAGGTGAAGAGTGCATGTGACAGCCTTACATGCAGATCAGCCTTTTTGACGATTTGATACATACATTGATTGAGGAAAGCGAATCAATAATAACATTATACTTTAATTTACCGCGTAGTAATTTAAAATCCGCGATAATTAGTCTTGTAAATGGTAATAATAGTATGTATTAATCTAACGTATGACATAATTATGTGTTATGACATACTCGTATTTCATGCTATAAATAATATAACAGTAATAGAATTGCAAAGATATCAATTCATGAATTGCACATCTAGTCATTACGTTAAATAGCAATAAAATCGTATTGTTAGCAGCAAATTTAGAAAAAATCTTTGGGCCTAGAAATGACGTAAGGACTTTGTATTATAGTAATAATTATATTTTCAAAGTGTAAGTTGCTTGCTTTGTTCTGCGGAATTGCTATAATCACATGTGCACTCTAGTATATGTACGAGCTCGTGTCGACATATGGAAATGAATCGATATTTCAGTATGTTTTATAATTTAACGTATTAATTTACATTTTTTGCATAAATATGCGAGAATTTCTTTTAATAATATAGCTCATTGGTTTAAAATGTTTGCCATATTTGTTGGCTAGGAAAGCGGAGTTATTACAGTTAAAACAAAGCGGCGTTATTATATTATCGCTGGGAAGAGTGGAACGTCTGCATATTCAGCTATTAGTGCATAAATTGCATAATTATCTTCACGATCTGAAATACTTCATGCCTGAATGTGCTCAAATTACGTAGTCCGAACATTATTATAACCTTGCCTGACCAAAATAGTAATCGTTATTAAACATAAACATAATAGATGTTCATAAGTTAGTTTAAACGTATAACATTGGTAATAAAATTATAAATCTTCTTGTAAATGGGCTTAATGTAATAAATTAATCGTAATTAATAACATGCGCGATTCAGAAAGATATATACTTTCCAGCGCTGTTCATAGCTTGCAAGGAAAGTTCGAGATTGCATTATTGAATCAGGTCAAATCGCGAGACCCCATTGGCATTATCCCCGGAATTAATTATTATACCAGCGTGTAACGGAGATGATAATGTATTGGTGACGTATAATTATTAATTTGATAAAATCCTCATATTATATTGATTATATTTCATGCTTTGTAATCAGCTTATTAATTTCATTGATTAATTTTAATACGTATTCATTTTCATAAATATGTGAGCTAATGTAATAGTTCAGTTCATAATATAATAATGCAACATATAAGACTGCGTAGAAATGAACATTATAGTTAATATTGGACTATTTCTAGTAATTGCAATGTAATTAATCCCTAGTAATTGCAAAATCAGTAAGGGATAAGCATAATAAAACATCATTTTAAATGTGTGCAATACGATTAAAATTTTCTTAAAATAATCTTTATAGAAGAGTGTATTATAAGCTCGTATCACGAGCATAAAGTTGCGTGGGGTAGATTATTTATAATAGAAGTATTAGATTATTTTTCATGATCCCTTTTTCCTTTGGCGATAGTGCTTCTTTCTTAATTAAAATAATAATAATGTGTAAATTTACAAATACACTAAAATATGTCGTATGCTCCGTCGGTGATATAAATATCCAAAAATTGAAATGTGACAAATAGCAATAATAAAAATATAGTATTTTACATTATTTAATTCTTTTAAAGGTAAACTCGAGCCACACTTGTATGAAAAACAATGTCAATACAACAAATGGATGGTAAAAATCTCATTTAAACAGTTCGGAGTTAATGCAGACATTGACTTTACAAATATTTTCCTATACGCTTCTAATAGAAGATAACGTAATAAATCACACAAATACTTCAATCAAAAATCTATATGTTGGTAACCAATTAATTTAGTCAATAGTGCATACAAAAACATTAGAGAATTTCTATGAGATATATAACTGATCAAGGTCACTGTAGTTTAATAGGGCCTCTATTAGATGAAGAAAGATATGGCCAGCTATGGGAACTAATGATCAAAGAACGAATATGAGTCAACAGGACTGGAAAATGAGGAAGGTACGTTAAATTGCAAATATTACGGCGACATTTACGTTAGTCTTTTGAATGTTATTATTATTTAATTGAATTGTAATAGTAGCCCATAGTACGACCAAAATGTAACATTTGTCCCAGGTGTTGACTTTAGTAAAGTGCATTTTAAAGCCTAATCGATGCTTGGCGTTCTGCCTCATTCTCGCTCTCGAGCACAATTCTCCTCAAATTGCTTAAAACTACTCCACAAAAAGCTCTGTATTATCTTTCCCAAAACTGTATACTCTTGAGAACATATCCATATTCTAGCATAATATCTTGGATAAGTCTTATGATACTTGAACTGCGTGAATTGAGAGCCACTCAATTTTTCAATTAGAACAGCAATATGCAAATAATTTTGGTACATACCGTAAATCCTCTAATAAGTCCCTCCCCTCAATTAAGTCCCTCCCCTCAAATAAGTCCCCCCTCAAACAGAATGCCAAACGTACTTGCGAGCTCGCCCGACCAAAACTAAGTGCATATTCGTGTAGATCTCGTCGAGTTACGTAAGAAAAACCCCAATGCCAAAACTTTGTCATTGAAAATATCGGAGAAAATTGAGTTTGAAATTTAAAATTTTTTTTGAAAACCCTTACGAAACAATAAGTCCCCCGGGGGACTTATTAGAGGATTTACGGTAAATCATTTCACTGAGTGAACAGTAAATAACCCAATCCTGGGTAATGATCATTCAGATAATTTCAGCTTTTGCGCACAAGGATAAGAAAAAAGTCCATTATGATGAAAAATATTTCGATGTAAAATCAATTTTACTTCCATAATCATACGGTAAAATAATAGTACAAATGAAACATTCCTCTGAGTGGCTTTCGAGCTTGCTTTCTGGACCCTTTACCACCTCCTTTTAACGGTGTTCCATATTCAGAAACAAATATGGGTTGCAGTTGAAAGTGATTTTCAGTTTCAAATGATAGAAACTATCGAATAGATAAATAGGGCCAAAATGATTATTAACTACCAGGGCCGCATTTTTAACCATGTGACAAGTTCGAATTCTCCCTGACCCCGACTTGAAAGACGTGGTCAGTCCGAACGGATCCGATCCAATTCTGTCGCCTCGTTTTGTCGATTCACTGTGTGGACTGGTAATATTTCTCACAAAACAATTCCATTCTATGGCGAGAAGGTCGCCAGCGTGAACTGTCCAACTGGCCATGTGCCCGTTACCAAATAGTTGCCATTCATTCTCATTTCGTTATTTAAAAGCAATTCTATAAATTTCATTTTGTGCATATTATTTCATGTTATATTCTGACGAACTTGACACTTTATATTTATTACTACTCAAAATTCAATAAACATATAACTTTTTTGAAAATTCTAAACAATGTTACAAAATACAAATAAAAATAGTGCATGACCTGTATCGTTTTATGAAGGGGCAAGCCAAAGGAGCATGAAACAATTTTATACAATACAAGGCAAATTGGAAAGGAAACAAATACTAAAGAAGCTAAGTCATAATTACGATGGAGTATCGTAAGAGTTTATCCAGTAATTTTTTCCATAAAAGCCGGCAAAAAATTAACAAGGATACACATTTGCTTAAAAGCCATTTTTTTCATAAATTCATATTTTCGGAATGATACATATTTTCTTAGGCTTATTTTTTCTTAAAAATTGTAATTTTCTTATAAAATATGCATTTTTGTAGAAAGTGCACTTTCCTGGATAAACTCTTACAAACTAGGAGGTAGACAAAAATTACCCCAGAAATACCCGTAGACGTATTGACCAATATCCGGATTTCTGAGAATTGAAAGCTAATATCTTGAGTCTTACAAAAGAGAATATGAGCACTGACTAAAGTTGAAAATATCACACAATCTGAGATTCGCTCGGCACCACTCCACAGCTCCCATTCGCGATGCTTCCATACTGGAGGTCCGAGTAGACCCTCGAATCGCTCGTAGCTCTTGAGGCTCCGCCTTCGCTACCGAGAGGAGACCCCCGCCAGGGCAAATTCTTGATGAGCTCCTGCCAGAAATTGAAGTTCCCCCAGGTCAATCTGGCGTTCGCTCGTTGCCGCAGAATCCTGCCGAGGTCGGCGTCCAAATCATTTGTGCCAACGTCGCCGTCAAGGACTACAATGAGATTCCTGAAATATTTGGACTAACATGGAATTTAATTAAATTCCAAAAGCTATAAGCTAGCTAGAAGCTCTAGCTATGAAATCCTAGGCTCAGACTTTCCTCATTTTTATGCTTGGAAAATATTCTAACTCAAAGCGTGACGACAAGTTGAATAACTAACTTACCGATTTTCTTTAGCGTAGAGTTTATGGGCCACATTGATATCGACATTGCGCCACTCACTATCGAGGAAGTTCTTTGTAAGGACGAGGATCACAGTATGGCCTAAATAAAATTCGATTAAAATTTCAATACTTCGTTTAATTAATTAGGAACATACAAGCTTTCATCTGACGGATGAGCCTATCATTGATGGTATGATAGGTGCCGTTATAGAGTCGGCTGTCGTGATGAAGGAGACAAACAGTTAAGTCGTGCTCTTGTTCGAGGGGCCTGAAAAATGAAAATAAAATCAAAATTTTAGACATTCTTTTGAGACATGCTTATATCTGGATTGATAGTTACCTATGGTCCAAATAACAGGATTGACTATGTCATTAATTATAATATCCTGAGCCTAAAAATTCTTACATCCTATCTAGTTCCAGTTACATCACACATTTAAAATATCTCTAATACTTTCTGATATACAGTGAGCTAAATGTCTATGTTTAATATTGAAAATTAAAAAGCCTACTGCATCTATTAATAACTGTAAACTATACATTATAAACTGCACAATAAATAAAATGACTTAAATGAATATTCTATTCTGTAATTCTATAAATGACATACCTGTATATTTCATCGATGACTCTACCCTCATCCAGCTTTGAGTAAGAGAGGAAAACATCACATGGAATTAGCGGTTGAGGGCTCAGCTGAGGGCTATGCATGCTAGGATGAGCCGTTTCCATTGAAGAGAAGTTCAACGAGTTGGCTTTCCTGTATCGATTCCGAGAGTCACCTGCCCCTTTTATGGCTGCGACGAAAAGGTACAAAATGGACACCGCCGTGACGAATAAGAAAGCAATAAAAGCCATGACCAGAAAGGTGTTGTAGATCTTGGAGCCGCCAAAGATGCCCTCTGTGTCGAACACGCAGATTGACCTGAAATTAATTGTAAATAATCAAAGACGAAACAATAGGAAATCTACCTGTTTTCCTGCTGAATGAACTCGAGCATCGGAATGCTGAAGAGATCATCTCCCAGATTTGGTGGATATGAAGATAGCACAGTCGTATCATTGTATAGAAGCGATCTGGTCACATTTTCAACGCAATAAACACGGGTCAAATCTATAACCTTCTCCTGAGGTTCTTTTTCGGCCAGCCACCTCTGAGCTTGAAATCTTTGAGTGTAGGAACAGTCGCATCTGAAAAAGAATTTTATGGAAAAGTTGTGCCATTTGTTATTGTTTGAAGAGGTACAATTAAGGGATCTATTTTCCAAACAACCATTATATTTTGGGGGAACTTTTTTAGCAACTTTAAGGACAAAAGCTGCTTTCGTCCGAAACAATGACAAAACTATGGATGCAAAACTACGTATATAACATAATAACCTAGATTGCGTATTGCGCGAAGCGTTGTGTTTATTCAAGCAGAAGTTCTAGTTTACATTATTTGTTCGAGTGCAGAAAAACTTCACTTCAGCATTCTGATAATTTTAGAAGGCTTAAGAATGTTCTATAACATGGTAGAATCGCATTTGAGATATGTAACATTTGCAGCAATATTAAGAAATTATTCAAAACATACCTGAATGGATTGCCAGCAAGTGAAATTTTCATCAGCTTCTCTTTCGCAACTTTCGTGTTTAGGTACGCCGGAAGAGTTTCCATAGAGTTGTGGTCGAGCAGAATAGTGTCGAGCTCCGGCATGATTTCCGAAAGACGAATGTCGATTTCGGAAATTTCGTTTTGTTCGAGATTGAGCGTTTGAATGCGTTGTGTCTTGAAGGCTTCATCGCCGTTGATCTTTTGAAGACGATTGCCGGAGAGATCGAGAGTCTGAAATGGAAATAAAGTTAGACTGATAACTTTTTCTTAACCCTAATCAACGTTTCGCAAACCCTATAAAATACCTTATAAATATGTCTCATTTCCTTCCAATGCCTGTCAATATTTAGACGCTGAAAAAATTCAAACCTCACCTTTAGTTTTGGCAAAGTGTTGAACGCCAATGGTTGAATAGTTGTCAGATTTGACTGAGTAATGTGGAGATCGGTGAGCCTTGTGCGGCCCATAAAATCGTGGCTCTTGAGCATTGGCAAATCCAGCCCGTTCAGATAGATATGCGAGGCATGCATAGGCAACTCTTTCACTAGCAACTGACCTGCTTTACCAAGGTGATTTGTGGAATTAGCTCTGCACTTGACCACATTTGTTCTAAAATAAGAACACGGATGAAAATTATTATTTCTCAAATTTTTTACAAAACCTTACCTGAACTGACTGTCATGGAAACATTCACATCCAGCTGGACACTTGCTCTTGCAGTCACAGTTTCCATATTGGCAACAAATACAATTTGGTTCACAGGTATGGGCATAGGCGCACAGAAAGTCTTCAGGACGAGTGGTGTTCAAGGGCCTTCGCTCTTGTATTAGTGGCAGAAAACACTCAGCTACGGAAATGTCTACGATCTCGACCGTGTGTGACTGAGACTCGAAAGCGTTTGAAGGTGAGTCGGGTGACACAGGCGAACGAGAGTTGACAGTCTTGGTGAGCCATCCCATGTGACAGTCACACGTCAAAGGGTTTCCGGCCAAATATAGTCTGGCTGGAAAGTTAACGGAAATGGCTTGGCTGGACTCGAACAAGTTGGCTGGGATGACGGCGAGCTGATTATATCTCAAATCGAGGATGCGGAGGTTGCTCTTGCCGGTGAAATTGGCAGAGGTGAGCTGGCCGGAAAATAGATTGTGGCTGATATTGAGCTCTTCCAGGGCATTCGGCAGCAGATCTGTTGTCAAGGAAGAGAGTTGGTTGTGATTTAGCTGAAAGGAAACGCTTTAGGAAAAGTAAAAATAGTGTAAAAATGTTTCTTTTCCGAATTATATATTTCACAAAAGATTTGAAAAACTCACATCCAGAATCTTGACGCCAAATTCTTCTCCTCCGCTATGGATTCTTTGGATGCGATTGTCTGAAGCGTAAACTTCTTGCACCTGAAAATAAAATAATAAATAAACTACCCCGAAAATTTATTTCACTCACCTCAGCTGGGAACTCGGACCATTCCAAAGTCTCCAAATTGTTTCCGCTCACGATTATTTTCCGCAAAGACCGCACTTGTTTCAAAGATCCATGAATTTTGCTGAGCTGATTTGAGGACAAGTCAATGTGCTTGAGGCGAGGACATTTTTCAAAGGCGTCGCCGCTGATCACGTCGATGCCATTGTGCGAGAGTTCGAGGTCTGTTAGGTGACTAGAGTCGGCGAACACATAGCTTTCGACGTGTCTGAGGTTGTTGTGACTTAGGATGAGGCGGTTCAGGTGTGAGAGCTTGTTGAGCACAAATTTGTAGGCTTTCCTGAAAAGGGATGAAATAAAACTATGGAAGGAAATTTCAGAGATAAGTTTTTATAACTGAATTATAATTTTAGCAGCATAACAAGTTTCGATTCCACATTCAAACTAACAACCGTTTTAATTGAAGTCGGGATTGGAAACCCAATCCTGAACCCTAATGTTTACTAGCTAAGGATGTGATAATCCTTGAATTCAATCTTAAAGAAACCCAAAAAATCGGAATTTCCATCGTAATTGGCACATTCCAGGATGTTAATAAAATAAAAAAGTTAGAATTTTCGGTTTTCAATATCACAACAAAATCATAAAAATGCTTCCCCGAAGTATTTTGTATTCAGAATATCGAAAATATCAGAAAATACACATTCCATCACTTATCCAGATGGTATTTTGAATTTTGCCGAGATCTCCATTTCCTGATTCTTGATTATAGTTGCAAATTTAATATCAGCATTATCACAATATGTTTCCATTGTATAGTCCCTTGTTACTTTGATTCCACCCTCAGTCAAATATTGAGTCAGAGCCCTCCAGGGACCTATAACTTATGCGACACCTCCCCTCTCGCCCCAATTCAAAACAAATTTGCTGCTCATTCCCCATTGTCCAACGAAAAGTGACCATTGAGAGCAGGCAAGGCTCTGTGAGAATTAGTTCTCCTGGGGCCTTCGCGCCACTTGTTTCGAGATTTGTTATATGGGAGAGGTCATCCATTTATAAAATGTCCTTGGAATTTTGCGGCTTCCGGCGTGCAATAACGTTTTATCTCTGCTGTCCCACAAGCCAGCCATAAACAACGGGACGGGCAGGATAGGTGTAGGCTATGGATGTCTCCGGAGAATGACAGGACAAACAGTTGCCATGAGATTTTGGAATTTTATATTCGATTCAATACATTTGAGTTGGGATGTCAGAAATTCTTTAACTGGGCCCCTGGGGTTCAAACGATTCAACTTACAAAAGATATAAAATAAGCACAATCGAATCTACTCACGTGATCTGATTATAAGAGAGAACGATGTGCTTGACGCGAGTAAGTCTTCCGACGGCCATTGGAAGTTCGACCAGCAAATTGTGTGACATGCTCAGAGATGTCAACTTCCGACTTAGCTCACTGAAAATCGAAAGATAGATAAAAATTTTTAGTATATTAAAATGTAAATATGAATATATTAAAATGTATTAAAATTATTTCATAGATGATGATTCCGACGCTGTTTTTTGGCTATGTCTTTGGTTTTTGGTAAATGAGAGGTTAATATGCTTGATGAAGCTATCAAACCTATGAATCATTTTATCACATATATTCAAAACAGCATGATTTATAGATGGTTCATAACTATGATGACGTCATCAAACTATAATACGACCCCTGTTATTTGGTCCAGAGAGGCCAAAGGCGTAATGTACCGAAATTTTCAGCTATTTTACAATGCTGTCAGTAAAGGTAGAATATCTCACCTGAACACTTCGACATCCACGTGGTATATGGAGTTATTGTTCAGCCTCAGATCCGTTAGCTCGCCCAGTCCATGGAATATTCCGTAGGCGAGACTCTTGATCTTGTTGTTCGACAAATCCAGCTGAAATTTGAATTTTATTCTAAGAAATTTTGATACAATATCTTAAGCATTTCAAAGGATTTACTCTAAAAATGACCTTTTATTTGCCAGGAACAAACAGAAACATTTTTCGAGTTATAATGTATACTTTTGTATTATTATCGTATTGTTTCTACATAGGAAATTATGCAACTTTCCGTGCTTAGCAAATATTTTTTGCACTTTTCACTCCCCATTATTTTCTACTTTGCATTTCTTTCTGTCTTTATTTTTCACCCATTCATCAAATTGTCATTGTCACGCAATTTGCTCCTTTGTGTCAATAAAGGGCGACAGATTGCGCAGAAGCGCCAAAATTGGGAATGGGATTCCTGCAGACCAAACAATTTCGGGAAGGATGACCTTTTCTATGTGATTCCTCAATTGTTTGCACATCGAGAATCCGGAGAAATTTTGGCGGAAGGGTTGATTGGAGAAATTAAAAGCAGTGATGGGCATGAAAAACTTCGCGGTTCATTGGCTTGGGCAAATTTTGAATGATTGAGTCACAGAGCGAAATGCGAGAAAAAAGCATTGAAAATTTTAAAAACAGAGACTAAGTTCAGAGAAAAAATTTGCTCATACAAAAATAGCTCACCTCTTTCAAATTTGTAAAGTTCTGGAACAAATACGGTTCGACTTCCAGGATCTCATTTCCAGAAAGGTTCAGCCTGAGCATGGTTTCCATCGATTCTTTGAAGAGCCGAATTGGCACAGAATCGAGCCGGTTCTTGGACAAGTCCAGCACCTAAAAGTACACATTTTAAGAAGTCAATGCATGAAACAAAATGGTGAATCATACCTCAATGGACGTGCTGAGCAGTGAGAAAGGAGTCGAGGAATCAATGTGATTGTTACTAAGGTCCAGAGATAAAAGTCGGCCCAAATTGGCAACTGTCGAAGGTACCACAGGTAATTGGTTTGCGGCCAGACTCAGGTGGAACAGGCTGTCTGGAAGTGGCACCATTTCTCTGAAAATGGACATTTTTACAGAAATTTCCCAATTTTTCATCAAATAAGGTCTTCCTGAAATTACCTCAAGTGATTGTGGTCGAGGTCCAGTTGCTGGCACAAATCGATTGGCTTGAACGCCTCGATTTCCAATCCACGAATGCCATTATATGACAGGCTGAGCTGGCGCAAAGCCGGAAATGGCTGAAAGTCGTTTGAGGAGATGTGGCGAATTTTGTTGTGGGACAAATCCAGGATTATCAGATGGTCCAATATGCAGTCAATTGACTCTACGCCTAACCTGGCATTGGAAATTTTGTTTGAGGAGATGTTGAGGATCTAAAACATAATATTATTGTCGGGCATCCAGAAACTGCGGGAGAAGCTTTTTCTATGACATATCCAAAGCTTGAATGGTTTCTATACCTTTCTGGCTTTAGGAAAATAACTTTTGACAAATTACCTGCAAGAACCGAAGTGAGCACAAAACCCCTCTTGGAATATTCTCAAATGACGAATGAGTGAGGGAAAGTTTCTCGAGGGCATTCAGGTGCTGAAAGGTCTTTGAGTCCAAATCCGGGCTCGAATCATCGCTGATTTGGTTCAAATGTAGAGCTCTCAACTTTGGAAGCCCTTGGAAAGTGGAATCCGTTAACTTTCCAAGTCGACAATTCTGAAGAGAAAAGCTTTAATAAGAAACAAATCCGTAAATTCTTAATTATTTGAAACCAAAATTGAATTTTAATTTAGAAATCATAATTTAAAAAGTTTCCGAAAGAAATTTGCAACCAAAAATCTTAGAAAATGAAAAACAAACCGATATCCTGAGTTCCCTGAGATGCTCGAATCCATCAAAAACATTGCTCGTGTTTTGTAGACCAGATTCAGGATCCTCGGAATGGCACTGAATGGCTAATGACTTTGTGGCATTTTTCGGGAATGTGTCATTGAAGGATTCCTGAGTTATCCGATTCCACCGGCACGAAATTATGAGGAGTTCGACGTCGACCACGTCTGGCACGCAGAAACACCTGGAACATTAAAAATTGAATTTCTATGATCACTGATCCAAATATTTTGAACTTTCTTCCAATATCTTGTCATTTTATTAATTTAACCGTTTTTAAAGTGCATCTTTTCAATGGAATTCCACTTTGCAACTTAAACCCTTCTCCTCTCGTCGGTCATTTTGTTCACCTCCCCTGGGGACCCACATATTTCCAAACCCCGGCATTTGACTCAATGGTCACCGCATATCATTAGTTTCTTTGCCGCAGGCCATCCAAAGGTCGTGGTCACAAAGACCCATTTATTTGCTGCTTGAATGGTCGATAAGCCTGAGCCTCTTCTGCCGGATGCGCAACACTCGTCCCGACCGGTGGCTCACGGCCCACAGACAAAGCCCAGACAGGCAGTCATATATCACCAAATAATTTGAATAAAAATTGGGCGTGCTAATTAGTCATGCAAAGGAGGCTGGAAATTGCACTATAGAAATATTGAAACTGCAACTAAATTTATGTTGCCATGAGGTTGCAATTTTAATTGCTTTTGAAGGCTGACAGAAACGCAACAAAATAATATAATAGAAACATTTGTCAGGAAACGGAAAATTTTTGTAAAAATAGAGAAAATAGTGTCAAAATTGGAAAAAATAAAACCAAAAAGTTATAAAATGACTGAATGAATAATGCTTGGTAAAACAGCATTCTTTTCAAACAGCTGGAGTTAAAAAAAACAGGCGAATTTCAATTTTTGATCAAAAATTTCATTTCTGCCCAAAAATTTGACTTTTTCCCATAGAACATTCCTTCATTTCTTCCCTTCCTGCAATTCCCCCTTAAATATCCAATTTATAACATCGCCGTGCTTCGTATAATTTTCCACTTAAATTCATGCCCTTTCACACCTTTCATAGCTTCTCATTTGCCTGCGGTCACAGCGCCTATAAATCGGGCCCATTTATGGGTGAAATATTCGCCCAAAGCGCGCGATGCATTGTTTCTTCTCCCACCCAATGGCAATTCCTTTCCAATTGGAACACCCCAATACGAGGATTTTATTGATTCCAATGCGCAGCATTCATTTTATGCCGCGACTATATTTCCAGCACTTGCCGGACAGCACTGAACATGGAGTAATTTCCGCATGATTAAATCATCACCAGAGGCCGAAACTCCCCGCAAATCGACCGTCCTTTTGTGATTGGGCGCGTTATAGTGCACAGAAACATGCAGATTTAGGGTGTTTAGGGTTGGAGTGGGATCGAGAGGGAGAGTAGAGACGGGCATGGGATTGACACCTAAGTGTGGGGCATAAATGGCGCTAGGGCCATTAATTCCACCGCTAAATTGCGATAAAACAAGAGAAAAAATGGAAAGAACAATGATTGTACGAATTTTGGTAGAATTTGGTTTAGAACGCAGGGTTAGATGAAGTTGTGGTGGAATTTCCAGTTAGATCCAGAAAATTTTCATAAAATTTTTGGAAATCCAGATATTTGGAGAATTTGAAAATAGTTTTGTGATTTGGAAAAGCCAGGAAAGGCTTACAAAATTCAAAAAACATCAAACATCTGATCTAAAAAACTGCAAAATTCCTAATTTCCTACCATTCATAGTTTTAAACATAAATTTCAATTTGCTAGAAAATTGGCCCATAATATTATGCAACAGTTATATTTGCACTTTAACAAAGACACTTACCCCGATGGGCACTGGTAGCGGAACACATTGTGATGTGTCGTTTGCGCACTGCGCTGCTCACTGCGGCCAAAATATAGCAAAAGAAACATCCACAATAGGTGTGGCATTACAAAGTATTCTAGAGATAATATGTCTAAGAACGATGACTCGAAATGGCTAACGGAATAATGGCATTGAGCGAATGGGTCAAGGCATCCTGAAAGATAAGTTTCTTTATCATATTCGATGTAAACGACTAAATAAAAATAAATTTTTTGGAACAAAAGTTCACAAAATTCCGGAACCACGGTTATATTCACAGCAACTAAAAGGTCAATCACACCATTTTTGAAGATGTTGAACAAAGAAATCTCGAACAGAACTTCCTTGGATTAACAAAAGACTCGATGCCATATAAAGGAATTGGGCTGGGCACAGTTCGAAAAAGGGGAAACTATCCATTGACAAGTACAAGTATTTATCTGTGTACCAAATGCGGAATGAGCGTTGAATGAGTGCTCGATTCGGTCCGAGTTTGGTCCATTCTGATTGTACACACTTATTCCCATAAATACACTTATGGAATAAGGGCCGATGGTGAGAAGGAAGGGAATGAAAATATGTCTCGGAATAAGTCTATAAATTTTAGGATCTAACTATTTGCGCTTAGGGGTTTGACTATAGAAACAATAAAATTATAAATCTGTACATAATTTTTGAGCAATACTCAAAATAAAACTTCCGACACACTCCCAATAACACTCCCCATGGTGAGGTTCCTGGAAAATCCAAAATTTTTTGAATTGATAAGATGTTAAATATTCAATAAATGCTAGATGTGAGCTAGAGAATCCCTGAAATTTTATCCGGCATCTAGGTAGTTCAGAAAGAAAATTCGAATAACTTTAAGTCCAAGGTGGCAGAAGTTGTGAGGATTAATATTTTCCATTAAAAAATTTTTCCAAATTTCAAAGCAATCAAATTTGTGCCAAACTAGAAGCAAAAATTATCAGTTACAAAGATGCTTCAATTTGGAAGATCTGCTTGCCAGAAGGATAACTGTCCGCATAATAGAAAGCAAAAAGCTGTAACAGGCCAAATAAATATATGCCAACTGGCGCGCTGGGATCGCCCGTAAATCCATAAACATTGGCGAAAATCAATTTACGACTATGGATTGGCAGAGCGTAAAAACGAATGACATGAACGGGCTTCTGTGGATGTCAGACGAAATCGAAAGTTATTTTCGATCCATAAGCAAAGAGGCGTGATAAAAAAATCAAAGTCTTTGGAATGTCAAATTTTGTTTTGAACCAAAATTCGTATCTTATGTGACATTCGATGACTCATGAACACTTATCAATTTTATCTTATCGATTTTGAGAGAAAGTAGGACAGAATGAACAATTCATTTTGATTAACAATTGGAACTTATTTCTTGAGAATACATAAACGCATGGTCGGCGAAAACAGGAGAACCTGATCCTGGAAACATTTTACCTGGTAATTCCTCAGGTGAAGAAGCATATACTTTTGGCTAAGAAAAATAAAAAAATTATCCTTAAAAAAATGTGACAAAATGAACCAGAAATTAAACAAAGGACAAAGTGATAAAAATAAAAGTTCAGGATCATCTTTACAGTTTACAAATGACCATGAACTATAACAAGTACCATATTAACCAACTAATAACCCAAAATTCTGTCACTTTACAGTCAGCCAATTTCAATGGCAGTGTCGATTTTCCACTTCCACCTGTCTTCCGCTGCCGGCCGACAACTCATTCCGGCCAATTTCTTATTATTATTCCTGGGTAGTCAGGACTCCGGTTTAGGATTAAGATGGGGCCGGCACAGAGCCAAGAGCTGACCTGTATGAATATTAAAACTGCACTAATCTACCACCGCAAGGCAGGAAACCAATCAATATTAAGGAGATAACAAGCGAAGAGTAATGTAAATAAATGAGTTACATCAAATCCATACAGAAAATCGTAGTTCCAAATTCGAAAAAAATAAAAAGCAAGCCCTAAAGTAATGAAATTTAGATTCAGGAAATAAATTTAGTTATGGATTCGTTAAAGCACAAAATTTTTGGTAATTTTTTGTAAATAAAACGAAAATTTACACTTAAACAAAATGTTGTCAGGCTCATAAAAATCGTCCAAGAATTTGACCAATTTATTGAAATTTTGGGGAATTTCGCCGAAAATTCGACAATAATCAAATTTTACTTTCAATCCATATACCTTAGGAGCAAAAATACCTCCAAACACCAAAAAGGGCAAAAATGGGACGCCTGGCATTTAACCCGATAATTGGTTAATTAGCAACCTTTACGGCCCCTTTCTGGTTGCAATTCACGACCAAAAATGTTCTGCAAAGGCCAGACGCTCACCTTCCTAATAAACGGGAAACAAAAGACTAAACAGAGGGCATCCCACTCAATGGGCGCCCATTCAGCCCAATATACGAAAGGAATGAATATGGATGGGAGCATAGAGAGAACAGAGCAGAGAAAGAGAGTAAGGCCTAAACACTGATAGGAAAGGGGAAGGCGTGGTCTGTGGAGACGGGCCTGTGGGCGACTTGAATAATGACCCTGGACCGCTGTCGGACGGAGGTGATCGAGAACCGCACATATGTTAGGTCCACATTCACACTTTGAGGAAAAAGTAAGTTCGGCTTGGCTATATGGACTTTCGGCAGTGGAACTATCGGGGCAGCCGGTCGATGTGTCATTGGGACCGGGTGGTAGTCGGCGGCGGGTTTTGCAGATAGAAAGGAATGATCTTGAGGCTAAAGTGTAACTGAACTTGTTTTATTACACAAGCATTGAATTGAGCGATCAGAATTTATGAGATACTTTTGCGGTTTCTCTGAACACTTAGGGCTTAATGGGATTGCGTGCTTAAAGAGGTATTATTCATTTTGCTGGGGTTGCGGAAACCCTGTAAAAAAGAGTACTAAACATCTCCTATCTCTAAAGTGCCCTTCAATTATACCAAAACCAAAAGCTTGGCACAAATTTTGTCCAAGGGTTTTCCGGATTTTTACATTGTGCTTTCAGCTATTCGTAGAAAAAAGAAATTTAAAATATAAAATTGAAGCGAATTCAATCAAAACACAGACTTTCGAATTTTAGAATGGTTTTTACGAATCAGAGCAAAAATTAGGAAAATTCAATAATCATCATCATGAACATTTCGCAGGGCATTTGAGAATTTTCAAAAAATTTTGAAATCCTGAAATGCCGAGCTTTCTGTGCAACTTTGTGCGTCAATACGATGGCTATCGAATAAAACTTTTAGACGATGGTTCATAAAGTAGCAATTTTCTGTCTTTGGTCCGGTGGTGATCAATCTCGCTCCACAGAGCACATTTTCACCAATCAAAAACTAATCAAAGATTCTTCTCGTTTCTAATCACAGGAACTTCCGAGGAATAAAAATGATAAAAAATCAAAGAGACGGAAAACAACTGGCCAATGAGAATGACTCAACCATCAAGAGTTATAGTGCTCAGTTATAGAGCAAACACTCTGAAAAAAGCTTGCGATATCACAGGTGGGTTATTACAGGTGTGTGATAATGCAATGTAAGAGGAAGGGCAAACAAATGACTTGATACTCTTGTCAGTTATTAATACAGGTGGGGATTAGAAATGTATCGATTCGAAACCAACTACGAAAAACACGGATAATTTACAAAGGATCTGGCGGTCAAACCAAAGTCTGTCAAAGGAATGCCGAAAATGAGCTTTTTGTTCTTTTGCCGCTCTTTGTCTTTTCCTCGCTACAGGATATATACTCCGTATTCGGAAAATATCAGAAGCTCAGAGTTTGACAAGAAAAAGTGGTTTGGGTGACTGATTTGATAAGAACTTTTAAGTCAGTGTCGATATTTGAATTCAAGAAAACATGCCATCATCCATGAGAAACGATCAGTGGATTATTCCGAAAACAACTAACAAAAATGCCAAATTAGTATTAACACTCCAGACAGTGAATTGTGAGTGAGGATTTTGTGATAAAAGTAGTGTTTTCAAGGAATGTCAGGAGAACAACGAGTGTTTCCTTGATCAAATTCGTTATGGCAAAAAACACGTTTGATCAGTTTTCGATAAAAAATAACTTTCTAATCCAAAAGCGTATCCTTTCAAAAGTCAGGAAGGTTCCAGTGCAGATTTCACTTTCACTTTCAAACTACCGTACATTTCCATACTCTTTTACCATTTTTGCGCAAAATGAGCACTTTTCTTACGCTTTCTCCAAATTACGAGACGCTTAAAGTCTTATGGCGTTTGATCGACTTTCACCTGATCCGCTTAATGTCACAGGTTTCCTATACACTTCCAAAGAAAGTGTAAACAAAGTCAAAGCAGTACTAACTAATAAGCAAATGAGTGCGAACTCGCTGTGCGATGAGCAAGATTAGCGCTCGCTTGTCAGGGAAAAGGCGATTACTTTGACGCGCTTTGGGCCATCAAGCCAGGCAGGTCCTCCTCAGCGAAGGCGCTCGACTCATCCGGCTGGTTCTTGCATTATTATTGAAATCGCTGTGTTGTAATAATGGCCGTGATTTGTAATAACGGCAAATGATGATGACGGCTATGAAGGACAAAGCAATTTGTTGCGGAAAGGTGTTATGAGGGCTCTATTAGAGTACATAGGACTCATATATCCGGGACAGAAAGTCCGAGGATAGAAATGTCAATTAGTTTAATGACCATGGGCTGGAGTTTGAAATAACGGCCGGACTTTGGTCAGCATTAAGTGCAATCCGTGTGGATTACCTGACTTTAGGATGGAAATGGCACGATTATAAATAACGGGATTCATAAATTGAGAGCCTAATGTCGCAAAATATGGCATATGACAAAGGTGAATAATGAATGCTGTCCATAAGAATAACAGTAGCTGTAACTGGAGTACAAAAAAGTTGCATCCAAAAGCGCCGAGAAGAAACACCGAAGTTTGTCAATATATAAGCACAACTTAGCTTAATAGGAACGAGTTTCAGGATTTTAGTTTTAAAAAGCAAAACATTTTTTCACATGAGATTCTATACCAGAGAAGAAAAACATTATACGATAGTTCTAGATAAAGCATAGGTGATTCATAATGGAATGTATCATTCAGTCAGAAATGTTGCCATTTAGACCAGATGTTGCCTTAAAAATTCCGCAATTTTTGATATTTAGTTGGTTCCATTTGGTACAAAAGTCGGAGCCGAAGACCAAAAATTGGGCAAATGTTCGCCGCTTTATGCAAATAAACAAAGAGCTGTGCTCCGTATCGCTTTTGTTTATAAAATCTTGACTGGACATTCGATTCCCAATTTGGTGGGCGTCAGATTTTTTCTCCATACACTTTATGTACCAAAAATATAACGGATTCTTGTTTATAAGGAAAAATAAAACAAAAATGTGACTATACAAAAGTTTGTATGATTTTGTTAGCAGAAAATTACGGTTATTAGTGAAATAAAAATGCCATAAATTTGATTTGTTTGCATATGAGCGATGTTCCTTTGCAGTTTAATGTGATTTGGGCGCATTGTTTTTTGGAGTTTCGGGGAACAGGTTTATGAATGGAAGGAATTTGCGCATGGAACAGGTGAGAAGGATTTGACATTGGTGAAATTGAGGACGAGTAGTACAGACAAGTTTTTGTGGGGCAAAAATTTATATACGCAAGTTTTGACTCAAAGGAACAATTTTTGATTTTAACCAAATGCAGAACTAAAACAAATTTTTTTCTCAATTCTAAAGTTCAAAAAATTTCTGAAGATCTAAAGCAGAAAACCGAAAATATTTGCCAAAACTTGCAAATTTTTACATCTGAAACTATCCCAAAAATTTGCAAAAGATAAAAATTCTCATCCAATTCTAAAACAGCACTCTGGAAAATCCATTGGAAAAATTGATAAAAAAATATAACTCTCGAAAGGTCAAGCAAAGTTGTTTGTAAAACGTTTTTGTCTAACGGAAATAGGTTTCAAATTTCTTCTGCGAGATCAAAGAAAGGATGTCTGAACGGCCACACAAAATTTCCTTTCCCGGGTGGTCGATCATAAATTGATTGAGAACGGACGGCACGGCGCTGCGCCCTTTCTTTCCTTTCAATCAAAGTGTCCTGTTCACCTTCACTTTTCTTGTCATAAATTCCTTTCTGATTTGCCTGGAATCTCAGTAGGCCGACTTTAGGGGCGCATAAATGGCGTGCCACCAAGAAAATTGATACAAAATTGTGTGCGTTTGAGTTGAATAGTGCAAAGTCGACCTTGGCGTAGGAACAATAGACGTTGATTGCGGTACTGGTAAATGGGTGCAGTCGTCAAGCTCGCGCATCTCGTCGGCAGAAAGTAGACAAAAATATAAACACAAATTAAAAACTTGAAAATCAATCAAGAATTTGGCCCCTTTTCGCTGCCTAAAGGGGGTATAAGTAAAAATATGGAGAGAGTCCCTTTCTATGCCAAATAATCGGTGAAAATTATTGAACTCTTCGCTAGAACTTTTTGCAGCAAAACAATAGACTTCGGTTCTGAATATACCTCACTAGAAAAATTTTCAAGAAAATTTTTTGGATTAAATTGGGATTATATTCCGGATCAATTCGGCATAGCATAAATAATCAAGGATCGCCATGACAAGATTAAACCAAATTGGAACTCAAGTTGATAAAAATCAATTTTTGAATTGGTACGGAATTAATAAATGATCAATGGCCTACTTTTTGGAGTTTTTAATGTAAGGTGAGATTCATTATTAGCCGAGGAGAATAATGTCCGTGACCTAGATCCCAGAGAAAATCGTAGAAGATTTTAATGGGAAAATGGAGAAACAATTGTGTCGCCGTTATAATGGAACAATCAAAGACATCCCAAAAATGAAAGAAAATAACTGCTAAATTAAAAAAATTTTATACGTAAAAACTTAGACATTTTTCAAAACCAAAGCTACAAAGGTAAAAATCATACAAAAATTTTAAAATAATGGAAACATTTTTCTCAGAATCAATTTTTTGGGATTTTTTCTGGACAATGACTAAGTCTTCTTACTCGCAACTTTTTCCTAACGCAAAAGGAAATGGGTCCAGGAATCAAATTATGGCCCAAAAAGTTGCCAACTCATCAAATGAATTCTTGATTCGATGTGGAGTAAGGCGTACTAAAATGGACCAGTAGACTAAAAATAAAAATTTGGCGGCAGATGCCACAGGCTACTCCTTTGACTCATGGCACGTCATATTTCCATGCATTTTCAATGCCTCCACAAGAGCAATATTGCAAATCGTAATTTGCAAGGAAATAAGAGAACAATGGAAACAATTGAAGCCTAAGATGAATTATTTGAGAAGCTATTAAAAGTCCCAATCGATGCTTGGCCGGAAAGGATTGCGTGTGCAAATCCTGGGAGAAGCCCTAAACAATGCTTTGGAGTCGACTGGAAATTTTCGGGATTAAGCGGATATTTGCTTTATATTGATTCAAAATTTCACAAATGTATAGCGGCTGTCAAAAATTGGATTTTTTAGTTCCATTATTAGAGAGAATTTATTTTTCATTTGCAATGAAACAGTTAAAAATCAAATTTCCTATATAGGAATTCAGAATCCTCAAAAATCTCACCCGGATTTCACCAGAAGACACTAAACATATTATAAGCTGTTGTTATTATTGGGTGAGAATTAGATTGCGGTGGGCTTTTGGCGTTGGGAATCGTTTTCAGTCAGTCAGCCAGAGGGATGACTGACTGGTAAAAGCGCAAGGTGCAAAATAGATTAATGAGTAGTCGGAGCAACTCGTTTCTGCTCAAAGAGAAAAACGCTGCTGGCTCTCTTACCCAATCTCCAACCACAGGAAACAGTCAAATACGCATTCCTCTTCGAGGCTAGAATGACTATCAAATCCTGTGAATGAAAATTCTGTGAAAAATTGGTACGATCGTCACAAAAATAAGAAAATACAGCAAATTTTATAAAATTCAAAGTTAGGCTATCTCATTCCTATTGTAATAATGACATTAGATGTACTATTGATATCACTATCCAGGGAGAATGGGGATCCTGGCGCCCAAATTTATAAATATAGGTAAAGTGATTGGAAAGATTTATAATTTTCGCCTAAATTCGCACTTGCTTACCCAATTTTCCTGGGGCTAACCCCGTGAAATCGATTCCAGAAATTTTTTCTAGCTACGGGCCCGATCACTACTTTCTTAGTTTATCTTCTATTCCCAAAGAAAGAGTCGACGAAATGCGTCTTTCCCTAGGAGGTGAAATGCGGACCACCAAATTTGATGATTTATAATTTTCTCCGAAATTCGCATTCTTTCTCTTTGGGCGGAATATGGAAGTCAGTCATTGGAAGATGAGCGCAATATTTATAATTCCAAATGGAAAGAGGAATTGATCGAAATTAACCGAAAATGGGAGGATGGAGAGATTGCGTTCACTGAAATTGGATGTGAGATTTGAAATATGTTGCATTATTTTTGGAAGCGTTAAGCGAAATGATGAGATTTGAGACTTAAAAATAATTTCCATTTTCCTGGAAAAAGCCATGAAATAGCGAAAATTTAAATCCTAAAATTGTTTGTTTGCTGTGCCAAAGAGCATTCGATCTTCAATCACCCGTTTTATTGTGCAGATCACCTCGCCAATACAATCCACAAATTCAATATTTGTGGATTGGATTTGTCACAGCGCCGGATACGGACAACAAATTGGGCGTTGTTTTACACAATGGAACAAATCCTTTTATGGATTTTGTGCTTCTGGATAGCCATATTCCGGGCAGAAATTGAAGGAAGTGTTTGGATCGGATTAGTCCAATGCGACCTTTTACGACCCCGTAACCCACCAACAAAGACAAACTGTGTGTGAACGGTTGTAGGAGGAAAAACAGGAATCCATGTGGAACAATGTAAATAAATGTTAAAATTCGGAAGAGAAAATATAAGAAAATCAGAAAATATCAGAAGGGTAAAATAGTAAAATTTAACAGTAAAGTAACCAAAATTTGTATGTGAAGAAAAAGTTGCAAATGAAAATTTGCGTCGGAGAATTTCTTCGACTTTCTCAGCGCCATCCAAGTTAGCTCGGGCAAAATAATGAGCCACTTATTCCACAAAATAATTTCATTAGGGATATTGGCTCTGGAAGACGACGTCGAGTGAAGTGCCCACTTTTGGTCAGGCTTAAGCCTATAGGAGATATGAAGCTTTATTTTCCTGATGCTGACACATTTATTTTTATAGGTGAACGAACAGATGCAATGGTTTAAATCACAAAACTAATTCGAATATTTATCATTTTTCAAAAATTAACCACTTTTTAGAATTTTTCGGTCAAAATGAAAAATTCTACAAAATGAGACAAACGTAACTGTATCCAATTTCTTTACCAAATTCTTTAAATGTTTATACTAACTAAGTCCAAAAATTTTCAAGCCTTGGGAACCTTTTCAAAGCCCTCTTGACCGCCTGTTTTGGTGGCTAATGAGTTGCGCAATTCGTCTCTCCTCCGCACATTCAGTTTTTCTCGCTATTGTGTTTCTGTGCCGAATTTCCACCACCAAATGCTCAACAACCAAAGCTCTGATCTCATTTGCACACAAAAATACATAAAGAACCACGAAAGCCCGGCAGAATCCAGGATCCCATGAAAAGGCCCTTACATGGGCAGAGAGAGTTGAGTAGAGCAGAGAACGGAGAGAATGGCCACAATTGGCTCATTATTTCAGGAGAAGAACAGATCCTTCAGGAACATATCCCGAATCGGCCAGATGTTTGCTGGTTTGTAAAGCTCCGGGTCCTGGTCTCCGGAAGGAAACGATTTGCCCAAAAATTGTAACAAGACTAAGGAGCCCGCGCAAACAAATTAATCAAATTGGGTAGATTTACGGCTTGTTTGTAATTGATAGAACCGTTTTATGGGTAGCAATATGCGAGGATAGCTAATTGGATGTGTAATAATTTATAGGGCAAGATTGGCCTCGACAATAATTAAAAAATAGACACTAAAACATAGTTTGTCGAAGAGCAAATCCACAATAGAAGATAAAGTCCCCACAAATGGCAAAAATTGTCGAAAAATTCTAGAAAATCACAAAAAGTGACCTTTTTAATGGCAAACATTGCACTTATTTGTTCTTTATTACAAGCGCCTACGGCGCTTGTAAAAGTGTGTAAATGGGGAAACCTATTAGCTAGCAAAAGCACCGCCGCTATCGCGGCGTTTCGCGACGAAAAAAAATTTTTGTCTAAAAAATGGTCTAAAAATTTTTGTCTATATTTTGTCTAAATTTTTTGAAAATCTGCATCAGCACATCCGTACGAACATTTTAAGCTACCACTTGCCCAGAAATGAGCAGTGGAAGGGGTCGAAACGTGAGGCTTCTGACTGACGCAGGCAGGGACGCACAGACACTGGCTTCTTAGTAAAGTAACATAAACAGAGTATCATATGATTCGCAATAAACATGCGAAACATTACCGTTTTCATTGCACAGTTTTCATTGCAAATTAGGCAATTATTTTGAGTTGAAGTGGCACCCCGCAGGCCAAAAAGGCCTGTCCATCACTCAATCTGGATCATGGGAAAATTGCACGGATTAAAAATGGGAATAGCATCTCAAGGTTTGCGTAAGACCTTCGTCCTCTAATTGGCTTTCCCAGCGAAAGGTGTTAATTCTTGGACAAAGGTGTTAATGCAGAAATTCCTTTTCAATGCCGAAATGATGTGCATTTTTCAATGCAAAAATGCATTGCCTCAAAATGACTACAATCACTATTAAAAATGAATTGGCCGAACAAATTTTTTAGGATTACCCTATATTCAGACTACCTTTAAATTTCTTTCTATCGACTTGCCCTGAAAGCAATACCAAATTGATCATATTAGCAAAGAAAGAGTAAGAATGTCTATACTCCATATTAGGCATAAATTGTCTGAGTTCCAAAGCCACTTTGCCCATTTAAGGATTGCTGTCATAAACAAATCCATTGTTGATGCCAAAGGGCCAAAAGGGCAGATGTCATACGAGCAGGGATGGAGGGACGCATTTACATAAGTTATGTCGCGATTGTGAATTGTCGCCATATTTTATGGACTGACCATTTGAAACAGTTAGCTCCTGGCTGTCCGTCTGTGAAATTGTCACCCAATCCAAACCGATTCATGCGTACATCAATCAAATTTGTGGTGGAGTGCAAAACAAAATTTTAATGCGACCGAGATTAGATTAATCCTAGCCATCATTAAGGAATGTACTTCTTTTTGTAACAAACAATTTAAATTGGCGCAAAAATGTTTGCCTTTGTCAATAAATTTGGATAAAATCCTAAATTTTGTATTAGAGAGACATACGCTCAAAAAACCAACCCAAACCATTGCCAAAAATATCACAATTATAGTCTTTTCAAAACTCAAAAATAGGTCGAGTACCTCTCAAAAATCCACATAATAGTCATTCTGTTTCATATCGGCATAACCTCTAAATCACAATTGTGGCTTTGGGGAGAGGCAGTTGTGCCGTAAGTGCCCTCAAGGTTGGATTATTTGCGATTGTCTCAACGGTTCACTTCAATTGGCGGTGCGGTCAAAGGCGGAGGTTTAGGAAAGGCATTCAATACAACAACAGGAAAGGAAAATGGAACCTGTATCGTTAATGGTACCTTTCAAGAAATGTAAAAATCCGTGAAAACGAAACTATGTTTTCTTGGAACAATTTTAGGCAAAAAAGTCTTTAGGTCTTTACGCAAGTTTAAAACATTTGAAAAAATTATATGAAACCCGGAAAATCTATTTTAATCAATTTTTCAGCCAATTCCATCATTGCTTACTTTGTAAAATAATTTTCCCTGTAAAATTATTCACATTGTTTCTTTCAAAAAAAAAACAAAAGGCTAGCTCACCTCTTGTAAAATTCACTTGAATATCCATGGAGGAAGCCATTGGATGAATAAAAGCCTCTTGAGGCTTAAGCGCTTCCTTCGAAAGTCTTTACAATGGCAGCGCTTTTGGCGATTTTACCACTCCAAAAATGGACTGCTCCAAAATCAATATAAGAAAGAGCAAATGTGAAGTGTGGATCAAGAAGCCGGTTTCTTCAAAGGGCATACGCCTTTGCATAACAATGCTAATAATATCCGGCGTATTATTCCTTTTCTATATCTCAGACTATAAAAGGCATCGAAAGGACTAATGAGTGTTTTTACAGGATCCACTCATTAGTCTATTATTTTGGGCGTCAAAGGATCAAATGCCGCCGAAAAAAAGACTAAAAGGCCGAAAATCCATGACGATGGGAAAACAGTGCATCACAATGGGATCTATGCTTAAAGAAAAAATGAGAAAGAGGGGTTTTATAAATTTTGAACAAAATTGAGAAAAATTTATCTTAAGAAAAATGAAAGGTTCAGTAACCATAAGAAATTTTCGGAAAAAAATCGGAAGTAACCTAGAGTTCATATTTTTAATTTTTACACCGGGCCATCAAGACTCATGACCAGAGGTGGCTAGATGACCAAAAGGCTAGAGAATCCATGGCAATGACCAACACAATGCAACACAATGACTCAAATTGGAAGTCGGCAAGAGGAAGCTTCTCTATATGACCCATGTTTTTCCTTCCGCAAAAGGTAAGGCAAAAACAAAGACAAGAGAAGGTGTAAAGGTGGAAAGTATGCGCATAAATTATGAGATGAATCCTAATTAGCAAAAGCGTTAAATATTTGGCTTTGAAAGTTGGAAGGAATAATATTTATGTCAAATTTTGTTTTTGTCTTTTGCAGGGATTATTTATTTGCAGGGATTCGAAAGTTCAAATTCTCTGTTTGAGAATTTTCGTTTCGAATTTTTGGCCTCTAACTGAAAATATTTAGTAACAAAAAGATTAAGCCCTTTCCTTAGAGCATTTCTCGCTATAGCGATTCTAAAGACTTTTCATTTGACCCCATCTCGCGAGATATCCAACCCATCTCCTACTGCACTTTTAATCATATGTTTCAACCTGTGCCACCTTTATTACCTCCCAACCACTTATTGCAATGAAAGGTGACACACGCACAATCACACCCAATATGTGAATTAAGGATGAGAGCAAGGGCCCAAATTATACCCTCCAGTGTCAACCTCATATAATATGAGTGTGTATAATGGGTGATTGAGCCGAACCTGTGGCTATCTCACACCATTTAACCCTTTCCTTCCTGTTTCTCTGACCTTTTCAATGCAGCCAAGAAAGAGAGACGAAGATGATTATAATAGCCAATATTAATAAGTGCTCACTGGTCAGTTTTGAGAATGCATATTTGAGGGCATTATTGACAACAGGTGTTGACTTGGGATTGACTCGGCAAGGTAAATTGACTCTATGGACTTAATTAAAATACCTTTCATCAGAGAGGGTACGCGACATTTCTTCCCCCGGACAATTCGTCCCCAGGGACAGTTCGTCCCCTGGACAATTCGTCCCCCGAATTATAACTGTTTCGGGGGACGAACTGTCCCCGGGGGACGAACTGTCCCTGGGGACGAAGTGTCCGAGGGAACATTTGTCCTGCTCCCATCAGAGAGGCATGCAAAACCAGGGAATTGGTGGTCATATGGCAAAAGTTCGCTAATCTTAACTTTTATGATTTTGAAATTTCATTCCTGTTTCATAAAGATTTTTTTAATGAGACTTTTTAAAATTTTCATGTCTAAGAATATTCTCGAATCTTTTAGTAACATTAATCGTTGTGATGGTAATGCCTTTGTGGACTGAAACAAGGATCCAAGTATGAACAATAATATTGGAGCAATGTAAGTAATTCCTGAGTACCAGAGTTTGAATGACAACAGATCATTTCTTAACACAGATTAAATTCCATATTTCCGGGATTCCTTTTACAAAGCATAACCGGATGTAATTTCGCGCAAAACTTTACATAAACAGTTTTCTGCTTTTAGCCAGCTGCAAATATAGGAAGCTTAACTCGGGCTATATATTAGAAGTAATCCCAAAATTGCGGATAATCCGTGCAAGCTGGCGTTATTCTGAGCAACATTTGTCTTTCTTCATCGCTTGAAGGAAGAAGCTTGCACAAAGAAAATTAGTTTTAAAGAATGGGAAATAAAAAAGGCATTCCATATTTTTTATTAACTCATTTGAACAATAACTGAACTGGGTAATATTACTTGAAAAATTATCGAGAATGGCTGTGTGCTAGAATATTTCTTCTCTTGATCTGAGCAAGAACTAAACCATTATTTGCGTATTGCTCTTCTAATGAAAAATTGAGAGCCTCTCAATCTTCACAAAGTTCAAGTACAATTTTGAGACTCTTGTAGCGAATATTGGCTCGGAAATTAATACTATGGGAAGAGACGCATGCCGTGCTTGAGAAATTATATAGACCGTATTTGGCATATTATGTTCAGGTTCATAATTACTTGATCAAAAGAATTTTCGTGAAGAATTACCTAAATGCAGTATATAAATGTAATGCTTATATCAACGATACAAAGAATTTTATTCAGATGGAAACTTCATTTGCCAAACAGTGTTTTTTCAAACACATTATAGAATAAAATCTTTTACAAGTACTGACATTTTTAGAGCCAAAATGTTAGCCAAATAATTGTTGGGGTTGATTATTAAAAATAATCTTATTTTGTCCAGTTTTCTTAATTTTTCGGAGTTTCTGAATTTTCATAACACAACTAGAAATTTTTTGGAAACACCAAAAAGAGAATAAAAAAAACGAGGAATGTCTTTTATTAGATGTTTTTATCTAGTGATTGTAGTCTATGTGTCTGTTTGTCATCGGAATGATCCGCATTTATTTCAATTGTTTATTTTTTAAGAATAAACAAACGAAAAGTTTTAGCAAGATACCTGATCGATTAAAAGGAATGATCAATAAAAATACAACTATATAGTTTATTTTTAGTGCAACTAACACAACAAATCAACTATTCATCTACACAATTGAGAATTTATCTCTATACTTTCTTTGCTTTTACCATACTTGAATATATTTTATGTAACTTTTTCACACAGCAATGATTGAACGAATTGGGAAGAGGATGAAGCATATGTTGCGACGTTTCTTTGAAACACTTTTATCTTGTCCATTTGCAGGTGACGTCACTTACGCACCTGGGGCGGCAGCTCCACCAGCAGTTGATTTTGGTGCTTTTGCGGATGCTGGAACTGGGTTTGGAATTGGGGGCTTATGTGACGTCGATCTGCTCTCTTCGGCCATAATTTTGGCGAAGTCGAACAACTCCTCAGCAGTGGGATACTGAGTACTAAAATAAAATTTTAATTCTTAAAGTTCCAGAGAATGTGTGCTTAAAATTCAGATTTCGAGATATTTTCTGATAGTTTGATAATTAACTCTGAGTAAATTATGGCTACGTTATTGTACATTATACGGTTCAAACATTGCAATGTAGACCTATTAGTAACTTAGCCAAAATAAGAGTTGTGACTCATTAAACAAAACGCTAAGGTTTTTGCTATAGATCAATAAATTGCTGAAAATTCAGATCCATTCGAATAACAGAAATTACAGTACTCTGGCCAGCTTAGGTCGTGCTGAACTGCCTTGTCGCTTATCACTCTCAACATAAGCAGGCCACCTCCGGCACCATTAGGAGTTTGGTTAGCGTTTGTATCAGACTTAGCTTCAGCCTCCAGCTTCTTCATTACAGTAGTGAACGCTTCTATGAACGCTGCGCGGTCATTCTCCAAATCTCTCACCGTCTTTATCACGCTAAAGTACAACGTTTACAAAATGTTTAGAGTTAATGTATAGGATTTTAAATCTGATAAATTTTAGCATCAGAAAAAGGGACCAAGAAAAATTTGGGATGGCAGGAACAAATCCTTCTTCTTTCGACTTTGGATGGCTTGATGGTTGGTTCGAACGGTTGTGGTGTAAGACGCACAGTTATATATCGAAAATTATTTTCTTGCACATAAATTCACTTTGTAGCCTATTTTGGCATTGGTAAAAAGCAGTGTGAAAAAAGGAAAGGGCGAGCGTCAACACGTAAACTTTAGCATTGATTTGGCGAAATAACTTACTCATCATCGGGACGATCCGGTCTTCCGAGCCATTCTTTTAAGCGTACCAAAATAGTAAACTGAGTATTATTTAACTCTACTGGTACTTTTTCGTCATCGAAAGCGCTTGCATGTTTCATAAGATTCAATGGCTTTGCCTTCTTAATAATGTCCCAGTAGTGCTTAAAGGGACCATCTACTTTTAATTTCGCATCAACATATTTTTGAATGGAAGACTGTTGATGATCTCGCTTTCCTTTTATGTCAACTTGAGCACACAACTTGGCCAATTCTTGAGCAATATAAAGACGGGCTACGGCACACTAAAATTGTTGAATAAAAACAAATTTGGGGCAATTATTTAAGCTATAACGAACAGAGAGCTCTAAGGGATTCTTGGTGTTTGCGTCAAATGTTCGCGTCTTCACTTCATCAAAGGTTGTGCCACACCCCTGGTCAAGTACTCCCCTTACGTCTGCTTTAACATCGCCTACAAATACGCCAAGCCTTGCTGATGCATTGTTCAAATCTTTCTTTTCAGGAAGTGGCTTAATTATTCCTACAGCTTTTCCTGATCCTTCACTAAAATTGACAGTGTCTACGAAAATCTTAAACATATCTTTAATTTCTTGGTCTGTTATTTTTGCGTTAATAAGTGGCAGAAACGCGACTAGCGTGAAATATTTCAAGGCGAACATCGTTTTGAGAAATGTTGAAATCTAAAAAGAGCGACAAATTAGACTGCAGATCAAAATACTGTACTTTCGGAATGTGGTGAGTAAATGTACATCAATGACTCAGAATCCTCACTACATACTGTTTTAGAAATACGCATTTTCAATGAAGAAACTATGAGAATGAGTCTGATACTAAATGACTGGTAAAAATGAAAAATTAGATTTTGATAATAAATAATTTGGATTTGCAAAAAATGCGAGACTATTGCAAAAATTCACTTATAAATTATTGTATGATTGAAAATCGGGCCAATAACCGATTCGATCCGGCAAAAATGTGATAGAGGTGCCATAGAGTAGGCCGACAAACACTTGCGAGGACATATAAATTAAACTTGCTTTAGGCAAGCTTGGCCTTAGGTTTAAACGGCCAGAGGCTACTAGGAGTTAGTTTCAGGAGAAAACTATAATTTCCACAAAATCTTGACGTTGTGTATTGAATGAAGGCTTGGCAAACTATGAGACGGCTGGTTTTATTAGGGAGAGGTAAAATGAGGCGCAGCAGAAATATGTAAAATAAAACCTGAGTTTGAATATAGTATAGAAATTTAGTGACAACTTATTTTTATGTTTTAGTCTAGTTTTAAACATATACCGTATTTTCTCTAATTGAGCCCCCCCCTATAATTGAGCCCCCCCCCTATAATTGAGCCCCCCTAGAGAAAGAGAAATAGCGTGTAAAAGTGAGAGGTTTGAGAAAAATTTCGAATTTTCACTAACTTGAGAAAACCTAACTAACCTATCTAACCACTTCTATAGGGAATCATTCACTGTCGGTTAGAGAAGGAACTCACTATTGACCAACTGAACCCACTAATCAATGCACACGCAAAAGAAGAATATGTGCGTATATGACAGTAACTTTTTTCCTCTCTTGTCTCCATATTACCTTATATGAAGCTAAAAATTTTCTCTTCGTTTCCTTTCTATATTTTACAAAACTCTTTGTCACGAGATCGCCAATTTTCATCAAAGCTCGGCCACGAATTTGGTTAACAAAAACCAGACTAGTCGTTCATCGGCCTGTCCTATCCATTCAACGTCTTCAAACAGAATCTCAGCTCAGGGACGTATCCAGGACACCCATTTTATCTGTCTAGACAGGGCACCCCTATTTTCTCTCTCAGAGTAGAAGATAAGTAGATACACACATAACCGGTCACTTTTGCTTTAGGGTTAGTGGATAGAGCACCCATATAGAACACTGACTTTTCCGGTGGTTCTATCACGGTAATATCTCCCTAGACACGACACTGGATTAACCACCGGCGAATATCTTCCACTGTATAGCCTTGCTTGGCGCAAAATTAAATCAGTAATTTTCACGCGACCTTTTGGTGTGACGCAAGTGTATTACGAAGTATACTTTGGTGCAAATTTGAAATTTTGGTCTTGATTGGCGCTGTATATTCGTAGAACGCATATTCAATATTGTATAATCACAGGATGTTGTCATTTCGCGAATATTGATAATAACCGGTTTTTAATTTGTACGTCTTATATATTTTCGTCCTCGCTGATTCGGGTTTACTGCATTATCAATTTCTGGGATTTGCTCTTTTTGGCCTCAAAAATAGAAAGAATGTGGGATGATGTTTTTGTTTTTCAATAGGTTTATTTTTAGCCGCTCTTTATAAAAAAATACGACTAATCTTTAGATCGATTTTTCTCCAAAATCAGAAAATATTTTTCAAATATACAAAGACTATCTAAAAATGTACATTTTTTGGAATATGTTTTTTTAATTTTTCTGAATACTAATTTACAAATCAAAACATTCAACAATACTACTAAAATTTCAGTTGGAATTTAACTATACTACATTTTAACAACTGTAGTATAGTTTTCCTAGCATGGAGCAGCATAACTCGAAATCACTGGCTGCCACGGCTATCTCTTTGTCTTTAGACAGATAACAGTTACAGCAGACATATGGTTCATGTCTGAAAAGTAAGGGACGACTGAATGTGCGCCGCTGACAGTTTGAGTCACTTTAACAGTGCGGCAATTTGAATGGGTATTTTTGGTTAAAACCCAAATTCGGTGAAATTTGGATTGAAATTGAAAAAAATTGATCCAGTCGTCCCTTACTTTTCAGATTTCAGACATGAACCATATATGGAAATGTATCTTGCCAACGACAGATCTGCGACCCCATGAGATATCATGTGGTATGGTGCAAGAGTGACGTAACCAGCTAGCAGATAATTCGTCTACTCTAAGACTTGGAAACTTTCAAGTTGCCAAATAACTTTTACTTTATCAACGAAAGCAGTTCCGGAAATCTGCAGTGTTGTGTTGGAACATAGAGAATGATACTAATAGTTAACTCAATATTTTAATCATGCGTGATACGCATAGTTTGAGCTAAATTCCACTCTATTCCGCTTAATCGCTCTCAGATCCTTACCTTATTCCCGCTCAGTATGTTTAACTTTTATATTTTGAATGCACTTATCAGTTCAACATTTAAATGCAAAGGAATTATTTATTGAAAATAAGCAAGACTTTACTCTCCAGATATAAGATGTATCTTGAAATTATGCAATAAAAAATTTTCACGGATTTTAGTGGAATCGCCTCTCGAAAAATTGGATCGGTTTATTTTCCAAATTCTCCTTGGTTTTACCATATGACTTGGCTACAGGTTTGATAATAGACTAGGAAAATAGGGATAAAAGGTTTAGAAGCAGATTATCTATGGTTCATTGGTCCCGAAATTTCGAGAACCTCAAATTCAGATGACATGTGTTCATGCTACAGCTCTTGAGGCTCTAGCATCTGCTTTTGTGGGGTCTCTCTTGACCGGCGTGGGCCGTGAAGCGACTTTCTTTGCCGGCCTGCCTCCTGGAGCAGGATTACGGGTTTCATTCTCATTCTTGTTTGCAATAGCTTGTGCTACCTTATACATCTGATCTGGCGTAGGACATCTGGAAGTAAATAACTATAGCTCATATTTTGAATATTTCGTTCGCTTTCAATTTGCCTTGTTAGTGCTCAAATTTCCGTCACCTTCACCCCTGAATACCTATTGACAATACTATTTACCTATATAACACCATAATTATGGCAGAAAATTATTGTAACGATACATACGATTCTTCCGAATATACAAGTTGTTGTCCTTCACCTTCGACCGAAAAGGTTATCACGTGTGATGTAGAAGTGACTTTAGACTCCACCGCGCTTTCTGGCTTATCATCGACTTTCTGAGTCAATGTATAAAATAATGTAACCCCCTTATTTGCCGTCTCGAGCGCAATTTTTAGAACTCTGAAATTCCTCAAATTAGTGTGTGAATTTTATGTGTGCATACTTATGTTTGGTACTGCAAAAGATGTTGCTAACGTAATATGCCAAAATGATAGTAATTATAGTACCAATTTTAAGAAATGTCCAAAAGTTACATTAGGGTAAAACTTAAAGATAATTTTGGTACAAGTTTCTTTCACATTGTGTACTTTTAAATTGTAAGAACTTGTTGAGATAAAAAACGTACGGATCCGTTGTCTTATTTGGATGAGACTCGATATACTCTATGATACACACAATTTTTCTGAACTCAGTCGGCCCAACATTTTCTTTGCCCTCTCCATCAAAAACTGATAAATGTTGCTCCAAATTGAGTGGCGTCTTCTTAACTTCAGCCCACAGCTTCTTGAAGTTTCCATTTCCATCTTTCTTTTCTTGCTTGGTAACGAAACTTTCAATAGACTTGCCATGATGACTTCGTGACGCCGTTTCGTCGATCCGCTTAAGCAAATTGGCCAAACTTAGAGCAATATATAGCCGGGCAAGGCTGCTCTAAAATTCACAGAAAATAAGTATCAAAGTTCTTCTGACATATTTAACTATCGTGGGCTCCAAAAGTTAACCCGCGATATGTTAACAAATTAATAAATTTTCAAGGGGTAATTTTGCGCTGATAGTGAATTTTCCAAAATATTTGATGTCGATAATTTAAGCGTAACCAACCTTCAGCTTATCCTCACTTTCGCCCTTGGCCGTGGGGTTTACGCTGAAAGTTTGGACTTTCACGTCATCAAATTCTTTTCCACAAAATTTATCCAGCTTTCCTCTAATTTCTCCTTTAACTTTGCCGACAAACACCGCAAGCCGTTCAGACTTTCCCTCACCTACCAAATCAGGCAACGGTTGCAGAACTCCGGTACCTTTGCCTGCCGGACTGAAATTTACCAAGTCTTTGAATATCGCAACTACTGCCTTCTTTTCATCTTCAGTTATTGCGCCATTAATGAATGGGATGAATGCGAGAATTGTAATGCATTGCAAAGCGAACATCATAGTTTTGTCGAGTTTAATTTCCAGAATTTCTTTGAGAAACGAAATTATTAAATAACGGTATAATAAATATCCTTAAGAGTAAAAAGTATATTATCAATTAAAGTGATCAGGCGATCCGAAGAAACTAAAATGCCATAACTCAACTGAACAGAGTAAGTATTTATACGAAATCTTACCTCAAGGGTCTCAATTTCCGTCCAAACGTTTACGAAAAAGCCACGTTAACAACATTAAGGCATTCCAGAAACTTTTACTGCCTGCCTAAAAGCTATGTCTCTCCACACGGCAATGGCATTTGCAACATTGATCGCAATGTTTGGGTGATAGCTCCCGCTATCTCGACTAGCCCCGCGCAAGAGTTCACGAGGGCGGGTAATTCCGTTCGACGACCCCTTCCATGTATGTATAACTTGATACCTGTATATCAAGCTATATTTCACCAACTTCCAGCCGATCATCCATGCGTCAATATATGGATCAATATTCAGCCTAGTCTTGGATATATTGCGATATCGATTCGTTTAGCGTTGTCGCGAGCCGGGGTTGGCAAACGATTACAATATGGGATCAATAGGGAAATTGAACCCGAAATGTACTTAGGAAGGAACTACACAGGGAAGTCCTTCAAAGTACCGAAACAATAGAATATAGCGACTGGGGAGCGCCGCCGATATTCACAAATCAATATTATAAAAAAGCAAAAATGACCAATTTAGGTCGAAGACAAAGTTGAAGTAGGAAGAACAAGCCAAACTTTAGAAGTTTGGTAAGAAATAAATGTGTGGAGTGTAGCTTACGAGATTGAGGTGGGCTTGCCTCGACCCTTAATGAGTAAGTAAAAGCCCGTTTATAAGAAGACGATTGGAAAGTAGGAAATTTATTTAGGGAAAATCAGCACAAGAAATGCAAAGTAAACTTGATCAAAGGTAAATTTGGGAAAATAGGATTGAAAGTGAACTTTCAATCAAACTGACACAGTGGTTTGGTCTGGGGAGCGACCGGGAGAGCGATCAAAAATGGGGAGTCAAATTGAATAAAGTACGAGTGCTTTTAGCCCGTAAATTTGGCCCTTTTATAGCGCTGGAAAGGACCCGTCTCCTCAATTGAGACAGTCGGCCCAGTCCGCGACGCCAGGCCCGGGCGGGGATAAGGAGATATTTTGGCCCCCATTGAAAATGAAGACCCGACCATCTGTGTCAGTTAAAAGGGAAATGTTATATAAAATTGTGATCAAGAAAACGGCACATTCCAAATTTATTCAATGGCTACAAAATGTGGTGAATTGAATGATTTTCGAGTCGCTCGCGACAAGCGTCAAGAAAGTTTGATGCGATATTCCTTTTACGACTTTCACTTAGCCAAATTTAAAAAACTCAACTTCAAAAGTCAAAGCAATGTTATATGGACTAAAAAGCAAGAAAAGTAAATCCATACGTTTAATGATAATAAGCCATAACCAAAACATGTAAAATCTTTGCAAACAAAATATTTTAATTCCAATTCAAGAAGTTTTTACCGTACAATGCAAAATAAAACATCAAAAAATAATTTTGTAGCACTTGTAAGTTTTTCAAACCAAGCTTTCTGAAAGAATAATTATTAAGCAAACCGAAATTGCTTGCATGAGTCCAAGATGTTAGAAACTACACATAAAAAATAATGATGATTATATTAGTCAAATAATTTCGTATTATTTTTTAAAGCTTTTATTTCGCGATTAAAATTGGACATATGTGCGATATGGAAACATCGAAGAAATACGATAGGCATAACACTGAAAAACATGAATAATTGTTGATCGAGTTCACAAGAAAACATTCGTTTTTCATTTTCAGGACGTTGTGCCTGTGTATGGATGGACGTCTGTCTCTACGTTGTTAGGGTGAGTTTTTTGAATTTTTAAAAGTTTTTGTCTAGTTATCTATAAAGTCCATATGTATCTACTCAGGGACCTTATTCGGCTTGGGGCTCACAGCAAAATTTTTTCGAATAAGGGACCTTTCTAGAACCTTTATTCAGGACCTCAACAGTCGTTTTAGATGGGTACCATTCTACTAGAAAAAATTTTTCTTGCGACACATGCGGGACCTATTTCGGGGAAAATTTTTTAGAAAAATGTAACGGTCTAGATCGACTATTCAAGTCCTGAGTAGTCATTCTAGTTGGGTCCCATTCTTCCAGAAAAAAATTCGTTACGTTTTGTCCTGTAGCGAAATCTGTAGGTGAGCTAGGAAGTGAGATAGATCTAGAGATAGTAAGCATTCGCTTCAGAGCAAGCTTTCGCTGCAGGACAAACTTTATTTCATACAGGGCCAATAGCTAATGTTAGGGAGTCTATGATGTCAAGTGGAAAGTTGATCTATAATTTCGATGATTCATGAGGGCTTTTAACTCTAAGCATTCGATTCTAGAAAATGTTTCCTATAAACCTGCTTTCATTGTTCGACTAATAAGATCCAAATTTCAGAACGACGACGAAAACGGTTCAAATTCGCGCGCTCGGCACATGAAGCGATCCAGACGGGAGCTCAATATCACGAAATAGAATCATTCTCTCAAAACAAAAACTTTCTCATCTCAATGAATCGTACTCTACTGAAAGTCCTGAAGTGAAATCCCGATACCATATTGGGATATGGGTTAATAAATAATAAAATGACAGCTCATTCTCTCTTTTTCACCATTTTTGTTCTGTTTTTATGTTTTTTTCTTCCTGAAATGTTATAAATACTGTCAAAGAATACTTGTGCTCGTAATTTACCTGTTGAATTACCTTTGAAATCACCTTTGATTGCCTTTGAGGAATTCCATAGCATCTCTTATTGATTTTTAGTTTTGTGTTGAGTTATTGAAATGATTGCGTATAGTTATGACTTTTTTGTTCGACTTTCATTGTGCTAGGATTTGGTTGAATGATTATCGATTGATTAATATATTTACTTACCTGAGTTGAGAATAAAGTATTGAATTTTGAATGGTAAATTTGCAGTATTGATTATGTTTCGAAGCTGATTTGGATTTGAAATCAAAGGGAGAGGTGTAGTGACTATAACATTGGGCTACTATCTCTGATATTGCCGTTATAGTGGGGAGGATAAGGGGAGGGATATAATAGGATTATAAGAGAATCGAAAAGACTCATTCGATTAATACAATGGCAGCAGAGCACAGAGAGCTCGAATTAAACAAACTTCAAAGTTTACAGATCACTATTTGAGTCATGCCTGTAATTAACAAAAATATGTGGATTTTTGTAATGCAATTTTGCAGGATTGTATCGAATATTAAAAATTGGGCAACGCTTGGTTTTAAGACACGTGCCGAAAATGCCCGAAACCGGTGTCAATCGCCTCCATTTGATGAGAGAAGTCCGAAAAACACAAAATTAGGGTGGAGAAATGCAGCTAGAACATTTTATGCCCTGGGGTAATTCTCGAAATCCATGATACGGATATAGGAATGGTGTGATCGGATCTTGAAAATTCCTTCGGATTCGTGTTCAGCATGGTCGAAAACCCCTAATTAGACGTTTTCAGGCAAATTTGCGAAAAAAAAATTTCGGATTGTGGACGTATCATGGATTTCGAGAATTACCCCAGGGCATAAAATGCTCTAGTTGCATTTCTCCACCCTAATTTTGTGTTTTTCGGACTTCTCTCATCAAATGGAGGCGATTGACACCGGTTTCGGGCATTTTCGGCACGTGTCTTAAAACCAAGTGACCCCAAAAATTGTTTATTTTCATTTCGAATAACACATTAAAGGAAATTTATCCATATAATTCTCATTGCGTTATCAACAGCCGGATCCACGTGGAGTTCAAAGGAAGTGGAACCGTTTAAGGATTGCATGCCTATTTGGTGATTCGTCCATCTAGCGCGAATAACGGTTTCGAAGTCCAACGGGATGTTAATGTGAAGAATCATCCGACTTACATAGTACGCAGAATTACGAACGCCAGGTACATCTCGCTCAACGCCCTTGAGAACTTCTCGCCAGTAAGCCTGCTTGTTTTCAGCATCGAGGTAGTTGTTGATATCGTAGTGCTTCCTGCAATATACCGTAAATCCTCTAATTAGTCCCCCGGGGACTTATTATTTCGTCAGGTTCTAAAGGGGGGACTTATTTGGGGGGGGGGGACTAAATTGAGGGAGGGGACTTATATTTTCGTGGCCGCGCCGAAGGCGCGGGGAAAATTTTTGGGACTTTTTGGCAAAATTTGGGAAAATTTTTGCAAATTTAAACCAATTTTGAATTGGCGCCAAAAAATTTTGGCCAAAAATTTGAATTTTTTGGATTTTTGATCGATTTTTCGCCAATTTTTAGTAAATTTTTCAATTTTTTGACAAAATTTTGTAAAAAATAGCAAAATTTGCAATAAAAATTCAAATTTGCGCCAAAAAATTTGAAATTGGGCCAAAAATTTGAAATTTGGAAAAATTTGGAAAAATACCCATTTTAGGGGAGGACCTATTTGAGGGGGGGACTAAATTGAGGGGGGGACAAATTAGAGGATTTACGGTATACGTGGGTCGAAGCAAACATTTTTCTATCACATAAAACATACCGTACGGATGCTATCAGGTCGTTATAGTGGCTTTGGAACCAAATCCCGGAGTGCTCCGCCTTTTCTGTGGCTTGTTCAATATCGTATCGCATCATCGCTACGTTCACTTTCTTTAAGTTTCGGATATAAGTGCACATTTTTTCGTTTGGACAATCAGGTACAAAATCACAATGAGAGTCTTCCTGTAACATTACGTGTAATTAATTAAATCCATATTCCACTATCTCTCCTGGAGGGATTTAATTCCGCTCGGCGAAATGTACCGTAAACTCTCTAATTTAACCCCCGGCGCAGAATTATTCAATTGACCTCTAGGGGGGAAATAGAGGGGGTAAAATTAAACCAATCGATTTTTCGCGGCGCGCCGGAGGAGCGGCATGAAAAATTTTTGGGACTTTTGCTCAAATTTCAAAAATTTTCGTCATTTATCAAAAAAATTCAAAATTTGAATTCCCGCCAAAAAAATTTTGAATTTTTTCGACATTTTTGCCAAAAAATTTGAATTTTTGGGATTTTTGTAAAAATTTGATTTGGGGGGGGGGCAAAATTATAGTGGGGTAAAACAAGAGGAGGTTAAATTAGGGAGTTTACGGTATCTGTTTAGCCACTTTTTTGGTCACTTAGCTTAATTCAGGCGTAGAAGAAGTAATATCCGTTTTTTCAATAATCCGATCTCATTTTTCCTATTACTAATTAGTTTCTGAATTCATTTATTAATCCTCTAGTTAACTTTGGCTCAGAAAAATTTTGTCTCCTAATTTGTTGGTCAAAATGACCATTTTTAGGGACGAAATTGCCAATAAAAATGAAAATAAATTGCATATTCGGTACACTTGGAAAAAATTGATATTATTTCTACGTCAGATTTGAGCTAGGTGGACAAAAAAGTTTAAAAATAGATTTCGACCAACAGAATTAAACCTTCCCGGGTTTTAGTGATTACTAGGGTGCGGATTTTCCGGACATGAAAAATGCCATTTTCGGACACAAAATCGGACATGAAAAAAGCCATTTTCGCACACAAAATCGGACATTTTCGGACAATTAAAATTGCTAAATCAATAGGGGGGACCCTATTGATTTTTTTTTGGCAAAAAATTTTTTCCGAAAATGATTTTTCAAACCATAGGGTCCCCCATGGTTTTTTGGCAATAATTTCTGAAAAATTTTTTTGCTACAAAAACCATGGGGGACCCTATGGTTTGAAAAATCATTTTCGGAAAAACCTTTTGCCAAAAAAATCAATAGGGGGACCCTATTGATGTGTATGTCCGAAAATTTTGATAGAAGTCGCAAAATCGGACATTTCCGCCCCTAGTGACTACGCTATTTAATTCACCGAACAAAAAACTTGATAACTGACCCATGACGCGCAGCTTTCCGAAACAAGCACCTGTGTTAGATATCTTTCCGGGCCACAGTCGAACAATTCGTGTGAGATGTTGAACGCTGCGCGTTCATAGACGGATAAATCACCGGCCAAATCCTCCTGTCCAATGACTTCTTTTGCTACTCGGTGCCAAACATACGGCCAAGATTGCTCCTAAACAGCACACCAACTCTTGAAGTAAACATATTTTGTCATAACTTGGACTTTTTGAAAATGCGTTACCCTTGGGCTACGCACGTGGGGATTTGCCGGGGGGGGGGGGGTTCCAGAGGGGAATGGCCATAACTTTTTTATTTTCATACCAGTGGTAGTACGCGTCTAGTTTCTAAAAACACAAGAAAAAGTTTTTTACCCCCGTGTAACCCCCTGAAAAGTCCAATTTTCTATCCGGGATGAAAATTTTCGAGAAAATTTGAGATTTAAATTTCCTTAGTAAACTTTCCATAGTAAAACTTTAATCTCAATTTTTCTCGAGAATTTTCATACCGGATACAAAATCTAATCAGACCTCTGTATGGCAACTTTTTAAGCTCTACAAACTGGCTATATCAGATTTCAGCCAACTCCCTCCTAGAGTCTAGAGCGTAATTCTCCGCAAAATTATCATTCAAATTCCCGCCTTTGCCGCCGTTTGCTGCACATCTTAAATCTTTTTCTATTCTACGAAATTTTCGCCTTTATATAATGTACTCTAGTGCGTACCAATGTAAAACGCATCCACAGGGTCATTGCGTCCAAGACATCTTTGATATTGCTATTAAGAAGGCGGTCCAGTTTGTTAGCGTTCTCGGTACTTCCTTGATTTTGAAGTCTGTGACAGAGACCTGCGTACATCTCCTGAAGAGAAGTAATTTACTGCCTATTAAAAGATATAATGTCTTTTTTAATGTGCCGATTTGAATTGGGCTACCCCCCTCTAACATCTCATTTAAAAGTGCTTACCGTAATCCCTGTAATTACCCCCCCCCCAAAAATTACTCCCCATAGAATTACTCCCCCCTCGGGGGTAGTTGAAAAATTACTCCACTCCCTAAAATTACTCCCCCCCAAAAAAAATGCGGTTTTTCCAATTTTTTGCTCTTTTTAGCTAGTATTTCGTATGCCTAATATAAATAGACAAAATTTAGATAAAATATAGTTTAGTTTAGCTATTTTTTAAAGATATCTAAAAAATCCAATTTTTTGGATAAAAAGCCATAGGGGGGACCCTATTGAATTTTTGACAGATTTTTCGGAAAAATGATTTTTCATACCATAGGGTCCCCCCTATGGTTTTTTATGCAAAAAATTATTTTTAGAAAATTTTTGGTAAAAAAGCCATAGGGGGGACCCGATGGTATGAAAAATCATTTTTCCGAAAAATCTGTCAAAAATTCAATAGGGTCCCCCTCAGTTTAGTCCCCCTTTAATAAGTCCCCCCTCTGGACCCGGACGGAAATATAAGTCCCTCTCCTCCAATTTAGTCACCCCCAAAAAATGGGAATTTTTCAAAATTTTTCCAAATTCCAAATTTTTGGCGCAAATTTGATCTTTTATTGCAAATTTTGCTGTTTTTTCAAAACTGTCAAAATTTGGTAAAAATTGCCTAAAAATTGATCAAAAATCAAAAAAATTCAAATTTTTGGCAGAAATTTTTTGGCGCCAACTCAAGATTGGTTTAAATTTTCAAAAATTTTCCCAAATTGACAGAATGGCGCAACCTTGCTAAGGAAGAATCATTCCACGCATACTCCCAAAAATATTTTTTGCATTTTGCATATTTAGATTTTGGTGAAGTGAAAAATGGTCTAACTTAAATTTCAAAAATATTTGCGAATGCTATGAAAGTCATACAATGTAAGCCACATCATCCAGCACAATTTTGTACATGTTGATCAGCGGAGTTCGGCGGTAGTCATTTGCAAGATAAGCCAGGCTTAAAAGACACCTTAAATAAATTTACATTTTTTGATTATTTTTTCAAGATAGACGTAAACTCACATATCGTCCATTTTCACCTCTTCGAACGAAAGCCCGTAAACGTTTCGGACCAAAATCAATTCCGCCTTCTTGGCCGTAATAGCATTGTGTTCTTTTGTAAATGCTAAAGTTTAATGACAACTAAAAGTACACACGGTGTTCCAAAAGCTCGCAAAAACTCCCTTTCCTCCTCCAGTCCTTTGGGGCATGGCGGAGTGTGCAGATTTCCTACGGTCCAATCTGTTAAAATTAAGCAGCGTTAGGATTAGTGGTGCGCAAAAAACTCTTACATTAGATAATGTTGTAACAAATTTGAGAAAAATCCAAATTCTACGCAAGAAACTGCAAATGTTGTCATATTTTAACGAAAAAATTGGTCATTTTAAAAACTCGAAAATTTGCCCTGGGGCAACAAGCCAAACTTTCAAAATTTCTTTGAATTCATAATTTCTTCATTCAAACACAAATAGCCTAGAATCCGAGCCCAGCGCTGCTTAACTTGGCAGATCGTACGATGAGACGTCTGCATACTGCGCCATGCCACAAAGGACCAGGAATCGAGAGCTTTTTGAAATACGGTTTTGAAATACCTTGTACCAATCGGTCAACGGTCTCATTCGCATCGACATATGATAACTCATTGACGATGTAGTTGAGAGTGTCTAGGTTAGATATGAAATTCAAGAGGGCGTCGCACCTTCGGTGCGGTTTGGTCGAGAGTCGTGGTCGAGCGCCGTGGCAGAGCGCCGTGGCGGAGCGCCATTGGCTCACTGAGATTGGCGCGGGCAGCTAGCTCCATTTCCAGTCAAATCCCTTCAGGGCTTCTAGAACCTTCCAGAAGCAATTCTAGTCGGCCGGACCTGGTTTTCCTGAATGCCCAGGCCGAGGGCTATTGAATGACTCCAAGATCGCCCCAAACGGAGAGATGCGCGGGCAGCTGGCACCATTTTCAGCCAAATGCCCTCAGGGCTTCTAGAACCTTCTAGAAGCAAATCTCGTCGGCCGGACCTGGTTTTCCTGAATGCCCAGGCCGAGGGCTATCGAATGACTCCAAGATCGCCCCAAACGGAGAGATTTTTGGTTAGCACACGCAAGTGCGGCTTAGATAGAGGGGATTATGTTTAATATGAAATAAGAAAAATATATACGGAATTTTGAAAATTGATACTGCTGGATTTCATAATATGAGGCATTTTGGAAGTGCGTTTCTGCCTTTTCGAACAAATCGTTTGCTTCAATTAACATTGCAATGCGACGGCGATCCATAGGTCGGCACTTCATGTAGGTCACGGTTTTAAGCCACTAGAAAATAATTAATTTGAAACAAAATTATTAGCATAAGCGCTCACATCCAGCATTCTTTTCGGAGTGTCGGTTTTACAAACTTTCTCAATGAATCCGGCAAGCGAAGGTCTGGCGAATTTATCGACAAGCAGAATTGTTTCCTCTGCAATACGCTTCATGGAAATTAGCTCGACGGTGATTTTCTAAAGCTAACGATTTAACTTTAGAGCGACAGAGACAAATTTGAGCGGTCAAAAAAATTTTTCAAGAAACTGTTTTGGCTAAAGAACTTTACAACTAACTATGCCCATTAAACAAATTTTGAATTAGCGTCCAAATTAAAATCAATTTTCGTCCTGATTTGAAGGCTTTCTGACACTTTTCCTATGGTAGCAGGTAAGGAATTGCATTCATGCAATTTTTTCTAAATAAAAAACACTTATACATTATTATACTCCATTTTCATAGCATGCATTTTTAGATCAATAGTCAAGCGGATGTGCTGGTTTGATAGAGTATCGAAACGGCTAAATATGTCGGTGCGAAGCTTCTCGATAGCTTTCAGTTCTGGAGATTTTGCCTGAAATTCGTTTATCGCATTATTATAAAAACCAAAACTTTCACATACGTCAAAGCCAATTGTTGCAAACGCCATTATTACTGGGCTGGCAGCGGCAATAGCTTTGAGAAAAAGCTCACTATTCTCTCCAACATACTTCAGCCGCGCAAAGATATCAGATGTAGAAGAAGTAAGACCCGAAAGTTTATCGGTCATTTTCTCCATATCCTGCAGATCCCAAGCCAATACGTTCCAATAAATTCCACATGCCAATAATAGGAGGATTCTTGAGCGCGAACAAATCACCATTCCTGTAAACTAAACTAACCGTAAACTCTCTAATTTAACCCCCGGGGGCATAATTGTTCAATCGCCCTCTAGGGGGCATAATTAGAGGGGGTAAAATTAAACCGATCGATTTTTCGCGCCGCGTCGGAGGCGCGGTGCGAAAAATTTTTGGGATTTTTGCTCAAATTTCAAAAATTTTCATCATTTTTTCAAAAAAAATCGAAATTTGAATACCCGGCCAATAATTTTTTGCCATTTTTTACAAAATTTTTGCAATTTTTTTTGAAAAATTTGGGAAAATTTTGAAGGAAAAGGGAAAAAATAGGTAAAAATTCAAAATCTGTAATTCAAAATTTGTAATGTCTTCGTAATTAGACAATTGAGATTCAAAAATGGTAGGGAGAATCGGTAATTAAAGACAAGCCTCTACCGAGACTTTACCGATGAATTTTGTATACCATTATTGGCTTTGTTGTTATTTGGTATGCCTGCGTTGGATATGAGAGATGGGCCGAACACACTGCCAACAAACTCATCGGTAACGATTCGATAAACGCTTTCCTTGGCCTTACCGATTTTGCCAATAATGCTGACGATACACACAATTACATACCAGTATCCAAAAGCGACATATCCAAAACAAAACAGTTTCGAGATTCGAAAAAACATTTTTGGACCCACTGGCTACGTAGCTGCCTCTCAATGTGCTTGTTCTATTTTAAATTAAATGTTTATTTTGAACGCTTTGATTTTAAATTCCCAATTTATAATTCCCTTAGTCATTTGCATTCCTCTGACCTCAGAAATCGATACTCACAGAAATAAAGAAGCCATCTCCAGCTCTAATTCCATAACGGCAACTCAGTCTTGCTCTCCTCTTCCGCTGTATTTTGAGGTACAAACAAAGTCTTATCAGTATATTTTCGAATAAGTATCAACATATTTGTTTTGGGGCAGTCGGCTGCGCTTTCTCTCTCGGCTCACTTTTGATTAGCCAAATATTCTTGTGCATTTGAGGAATAGCAATGTGGCGGGCGAGGCCAATAGGGGTCATAAAATGCAAAGTGGAGGTGAATCAAAGTGCTGCGATCGATTGAGCTCGCGACACTTTAACGAACAGTTTTGCACTTTTGGTTGACAACAACCAATATACCGAAAGTTTTGTGCCAGTTTCTCAGAATTTTTAATGTAACTACCCATTGGAAAGATTACTCATTGTCATTGATTGAGTTTTCATCAAACAAACCTGCTGGATATTTACCATTACTTTTCCGCTGGAATTTGGAAAATTGAAAAAAATTTTTTGATGAAATAATTTTGTAAGGCGCACTTTTTGCGTTTTCGGATTTGAAAGAATTTTATCGACGGACAGATATTCTAAGCAAAATGTCTTGAGGAACTTTCAGTTCTGCGTCGAACGGTTTTTCAACTCCATTTAGTGCCGTGGGCATCCATTATACAAAACGAACGTAGAGCGATATTTTTATGTTTTCGTATTTTCTGATATTTTAGTCATTGTACATGGGCATTTTCATTTGTGTTCCACCTCGATACTGTGTATATAACGGAATATTTATGGTATTGGCAATAAACTAAAAAATTCTCTGACTCGATGCTTTTCTAATCAATTGAAGCGGCTCATTTCAAAAACAGTCAAAGCTAGTGAAGGTGATGACTCGCCTGTTGGAAAGCATAGTATCGTCACAATTTGTTTGCTTTGTGATTTTTGCTATGGACCCAAGTGATTTTCTATGTTATTTTATACAATCTCTCGTGTTTTTATTTAACTTCTGGTTACATAGGCCAAGGAATTAGAAAATTTAATTTGATCAAAGTGAAGGGAAATTAAGCCAAATTCCGTTCCTAATTCAATGTTTATTGATAAAAATATACTACCATGTGAGAATCTTGAGGAAAAGTTTCTTCAACTTCCTGAAAGTGGTATTGGCATTGGCTATGACATTATTTTAACATTTAACATGAATAAATAATTAAGAAGAATGTAATTTTCGTATGTAAATTTTTACATAATGATAACTTTGACGTGACACTTTTCAGGTATATTTTATCTTTGATGGACATTCGGCATCAATTTTGAAGACATTATTAATCCGCAATGCGGCGCTTGAAACATTCTAATTTATTGATTCTTTTTCACATTTTGTTCTTAATATTTTCCCTAAATCCCTTTTCTGTGATTGCTGAATCAAAGCAAAGCAATGCCGACGATGAGCCTTATGTTGTGAACCTTCAAAGCTCAAATTCAAGCGTGCATTTTCATCAAAAATATCCATGGGTCTTGCAAGGTTAGTTGATAGTCAAAAATACTGGTAGCTGGAGCGAAACAGTTACCAAATTTTAAATTTTATTTTAAACATAAGTTTCGTTTTCAATGTTTTATAGAGCACAATTGTCTTTTTGGTCATTAATTTTTGAATTAGAAAATGCACAAGTTTAAAAACTTATTTTCGCGTTAATTCAAATTTGTGTTCCAAAGCTAAGATCTTCTTAAAAGCAGTTCGATTTGGAAAATTTCACACGACTATAAATATTCTCTAGCGTTAAAACAATGCAAAAATCAGGCTGTGATTCTATGGCAAATAAATTTGCCTTTAGGAATTTTCGTCAAAGATGTGCCGCTGCACAAATGGCAAGTGGAATTAAAGTACAACACTTGGTCAGAACGAGGAAGGTTGTTTACAATAGTCGCTGACAGCCCTCAAAAGTTCACCGTGTTTACGGTTGGTTGCGAATTTTTTGTAAAAACTTGAATTCAGCTACTTTGTATAGAAACGTTACACTCAGTATCATAACGTACTCATAATCAGAATATTTTAAATTCACCCCAAAAGTTCTCATTAAGTTTCATCTTTACTCTCAACTACAACTGGTTAAAATTAGTCTTTCAGTTGGAAGTTAGTCTCTTCAACGGAATGGTTAATCTGAAATTAACCGACGAAGACGACAAAATACTGATGAACGAGGACACTCCTACCACGATAAGTGAGAATAGCTTTATTTCAGTCTTAAATAAGAGATAAATTTGTCAATTTCAGTAACGGACGTTCCACATGAAGGCACCGTTGGATTGGAAATCGACGCAGAGAATTCGGTCATCAATTTCAATGAGAACATTTACATTATTGGCGGAAAACTGTTTATAAGTGAGGAGCAACATGACTTGGAAATGAAGCTCTTCCTAGGGAAATATAGAGGTAAATTGATTTATTCAAAATTACTAAACACGAATAGTCAGTACAGAAATTTTTCTTCATATTTAGGGTTTTTAAAAACTATCTAAAATATCTTCAAATTTTTCCAGATTCAACTCCATCAGTTATTGGATGCATTGAGCTCTTGAACTTTGGAGATTTATCAGCTAGCAAGAAGGAAATTCCAGAAGTTGTCTCTACGATTGATGTGTCATTGAATTGTCCTGGAACTGATCAAGACGGTAGAAGCGATGAGTCCGAGAAAGTTTTCAAATTGGATACTTCTTTGGAAGCTAAAAATAACACGGCAATTTTTGAAGACAACTACCTAGCGCAGAATCAGGTGCAATTTTGTGCGTATTGCAATGTTACCGATAAATACCGTTTTAAATTTAGGATATACAGGATAGCGAACTTCCTTCCGAAAACGCCAGTGTTTTGAACGATCCTACGAATGATGAGGGATATAACTTGACAGTGCCCAATGAACCAGAGCCAGCAATGCCCATCGTGCCACGACCTCCGGGTGTGGGTTTATAAAAGACTTTACCGGTGTGTGACTCGTATTCATGTGACCTTACCTGCTTTGAACTAACAATAGCTTTATTTGCTTTGTGTTCACTTACCTTTGTTTGGTTTAAAACAATGCTGAATAAATGTTATCTTGCACATGTCACTTTTCGTTGTTGCTTCTGCGTTTACGATATCTAAGAAAGTAAAATTACAGCAAGGCGACCTGAGCTTTCCTGTCAACCGGGAGAAAAGACCCAATGCGATAATTACCAGCCTTGTATCCACGAAAGGGATGCCGAGGATTTTAAGTGTGTATGCCATGAAGGATATGGCGGCCGATATTGCCAGTTTTGTGAGTCACTTTTTCCATTTTTGACTTGTGTTATTCACAGAAAAATGACCTTTTCTCTTAAAGTAAGCTTTCGCCATTAATAATTGAGCCGATAATTGATATCGTGCATGATATTGCACGTTTGCTCGATCTGGGTTTTTGGCTCAGAAAAAGTGTCGCGGCTAGAGTTGGAATCTGCCATCCCGTAAACACAAACACTGTAAGAGTCATTGATCGATGTAAGAGTACTCTCGATGTTAGAGTGTTTTACATTCATTCATGATTAAAACAACATTGTAGATGGAAATTTGCTTTGGTATCTCTATACATCTCCTATATAAGAACAAGTTCTATATTACCTTGCAGTGCTCTTATATCGTGATCGGTCTGTGTACAAAACTTTACAGCTGGACAAATACTATTTGTCATATAGATATGTGACAAAACAATTTTGTGATTTGTACGCAAAATTGTATTCCAGAATATATAGTGACATATTTTTCTGACTTTCTTCTAAAATTAATCCAAAAATTTAACGTCTGTTTCACATTTACAAAATCTGCACTTTCAGCTCTCTTCCCACGCACCTGCAGCGACGCATTTGATTTCCATGGTGCCACTAAGTCCGGAGTGTATGAAATCGACGTGGACGGCTCTGGGCCTCTACTCGCCACTCACATTGAGTGCCGATTGACACCAACTATTTATCCCAATGATACACCTGGCGAGAAAGTTGTCTCGATTGTTAGCCACAACTTGCACAACGGTACATTGGTAAGGTCGCCGGTGGACAAACACAGCAAATATTTTCCGGTCATATACAAGTGAATAATCATCAAATCATAACTGCCGCTAAACTTTTTTGATAACTTCAGGCTCTTCTCTCCAGCTCAACTGAAGGCTCTGATGGAGAGAAGCAATGACTGTTCTCAAACAATTCGATATGTGTGTGATAACTCACCGTTAAAGTTAGTTTGTTCTTCTATGAATTGTTTTATCTTTTCTGTAAATATAATTTCTTGTTTTCTGAATCAGATGTTTTTCAAGAAATCTGATTGGTTAGCAAAGATCTGAGTTATTAGAGAAATTTCTCATAAAAATGCACGTTTGACCTTTATTTGGTATGGAAACTGGTGACAGAAAATTGAGAAAATACCTGATGATCATAACTTCTAAAGATTTTTGTAAATCATTACCTAAGCAAAAATTTGGCTGACAAATTATGTTAATGCTGATAATTTAGCTTCGATCACAACATGACATGGTTTGAAGCAATTTCCGATGAAAATGCTCGACTCAACAAACTCGGATCCAAAGAAAGTAAGTAAATGTTGTTTTTATGGCAATAGATAACCTATTCTAAACTTCGAGAGCACCTGCCAGGTACACGACTTGGCTATGATGTATCATATGCCTATAACATGTACTTGCAGAAGACTACAACTGCGATCATATATCGCAGCCCGGTGTTGACGAAAATATATTTATCGGGACCGATGCTGGTATATCGGCGGTATACCTTCGAAAGAATGATCCAGAAGGCACCGCGCATATGACCCTGGGTGAACTGAAGTGTAAACGAGAACGTAATGTTTTAATCCAAAAGTTGCGCCTAATTAAAGTAAAAGCTTTTCAGATGGAAAATCGGAAGATTATTCGCTCACGTTAATGGCCGAAACCTCCAGTGTACACTTATTTTTTGACGGATCTGACAAGCCGCTCCATGAAATTGAGTTTGATTTTCGGACCAATCAAAAGGAAATAGGGGCGCTATTCAGCGGAAAATCAAAGGATGATTCTCAAATGGAGATGCAAATTTCGCTGAAAATGGGTAAATTTCAATACGAGTTCAAATACATTTACTGTCCAGTTGTAATGCATTACATTTTAGGTCATCGTCTGGAATTAATCGTTACAAGTCACGACGAAACTCAAAATATTACTAAGACGAATATTTCCACAATGTCTCAAACAAAGCTGAACGATCTCCAATGGCATCGAGTTTTGGTTGAAGTGTATAGAGGAGAAATTCGTTTGGCTATCGACAACACAAATTCGTTTCTCATGATACCTTTTTCGCTGCCGTCGAGTTTGAATTTCACATTCGGGAGCACAGCGAATGAGAACGGGTTTGTCTTCTATACCAACTCTTTGTTGTTTTACGTTCATTTGTATTTGAGATTTTTACTAAACTTGTTACAATGAAAAAATCAAATAATATTATTTTAGCGAGGTGACTACGGGTTGGACTGGATGCATTCGTAATTTCCGTGTCAACGGCAGACTTCAGAGCGCAAGCGGTAAACTCAGTTTATCAGGTGAGTTACTTAGAAAGGTCATTCTCATAATCTGAGAAATTAGATTCCTCAGTTTCTAAAAACGTTTCATTCCAATTAACATTCTCATTAAGAAAATGCTGCCCGAGGATGTCCAAACAGATGTGCTGCACACTCCTGTGAACAAGATTCTCGGTGCATTCAACATTTTGACACTGACGAGATTTCGTGCGAGTGCAAAAATATCCACATCCATAAAGGAGAGAGGTGTGAAAAGAGTGAGAATTTTGATTTAAAAGGTCATGAAGCGTGTATATCCTTACGTATATGCTTCAGATGTCAACAAAAACTCGGATGTTAGCTTCCACGACGGCGCCGGATATTTAAAATATTTGGACGAACAGCTTCCTGGAAACCCCCTAAATTCCGGCATTGTGTTCAGTTTCCGGACTGACCAAAAAGACGCTTTGTTGGTGTATGCGCACGATCAATACGACAATATTATTCAGGTAAAAGTTCAGATGAATCAAAATTTGGCGTGATGCCAACTGTATTCCTCATATATTATCCTACAATTTCCCTCAATTTTGACTAACTTAAAGTCAGTCCTCATATTTCGTTCCATAGACGTGTGTTGCGTTTTGTATGGCCTTCCGTTCATATGAATGTATATGTGCGTTTGTATCTGTCCGGGTGTGCCTGTCAATCATTCACAGATAACCGCTCCATATATGTGTGTTTGTTGGATGTATGAAATAGCTAATGAATGTTTTTAGGAAAAATTGTCACTTTTCACTTATTTGACTTGAAAAATTTCATTTGGCGACGACTTTATCACGAGAAAAAATAATGACCTTTATAGAGAAAAACATGACCTTTAATGCACTGACGCTTTTGCTTTAGGTACACTTGGCGGATGAATATAGGATCGTTTTAACATTAAACAATGAGTCAGAGATCCTGCGATGCACTGTCTATGCCACAGGAAATAGAGGTAATTACTTGTTTTCGTCTTAATTCACTCTTGCATATTCTTTAGAATTCAATGACATGCGATGGATTCAAATAATAGTGGAGCAATACGAGGATCGTGTGTCGTTATCGGTGGACGACAATGTCTGCGAGATCACAGGCAAACATTTCTTGGCCCAGCAGAAAATCGCGGCTTACACCGGCGAATTGGAGGGTAAGTTTTTCAAGTAATGCCAGATCATTGGAAAAACTAGTAGAAAAGCTCGTAAAAACTAACAGTTACCTAAATTTCAGACGCTATTCTGCCACCTCAGTCAGCCGGTCCTGTAGTAGCTGTAAAGCCCTATAACGTATTTTTCGTCGGGGGCGTTCCCAGCGTGCAAACAAGGAACATCCACAAATCCGCTACAGTCAAAGATCTCCATTCACCTCAATCCGGACATTCTCCATACGCTCAAAATCGGATAAAAAGAGAAAGAATAGCATATTATGTGACAGATATCCCATCTTTACTTGGGTGCATGCGCGGCGTTATGGTCAATGGAGCGTCGCTCAACTTGCGCAAAGGTGGCATTAGGCCAGCAGATCCAGGTATGTTTGTAAATATAATTGTGTCCTAAATTTTGGAAAGTAAAATGTTAAACATTTTAGACGCGATAAGAGTTGGATGTTACAATGATTGTGATTCACTAGTGTGTCATAACGGAGGACACTGCACAGTTCATTGGCAGGTTAGAAATGTACTTTATTGGACCTTTGAATTTTGGACTGTGCTTGATTTTTTTTATGGAATATGCGAAAATTACTAATTTCGGACCCATGGGATTTTTCAAAGCGGCAAACCCGAATTTAGCGTTATTTTTTTACTTTTCGGCATCGATTTAGCAATGCCCTTGATATAATGTCCCTCCAGACAGTTACACATTTCTACCATATAAATAACGTCAGCGAAGATATGAAAACCTGACTTCAGACCTTGTGCCTTGTCTAAAAGTGACACTTTAATATATCCAGTTCTTAGTATATTTCACGGATTTATAACCGAAAAATTCCAGAACTATGATCCATTTAATCGAGAGCTGACTGGTTGCGATTGCACCAAAACGTCCTACGATGGCCCAAATTGCTTAAAAGGTGAGATTATATATCCGAAATTATCGTCATATATTAAGTTGTTTGAAGATACCGGCGTCACTTTCACTGGCGACTCATCCATTGTGTTCGACATGACCGAACCCAAGCGATTCTTCCTGCACGAAAGCACCGATCAATTGTATAAATTTGCATTTTCTCCTGCAGAAACGAATCCTGAAAACGACCAGCATTTATCAACTGTGTATTTCAGTGATGGAAGGTTAGCCTTAATTTTTTGGAATGTTTTATATTTTTAAAGAGGTGACAAAAATAATTTATCACAAAAAAAAGCTATGGTCACGACTTTCGGTACTTTTTTCTTGCATTATTATCTCGGATTTACCTGGATTCCTTTCAGGTGAAAAATTTGGTAGAGTTGAAATTTTTAATTCAAAAGCTGCTTATCCAAATTTTCACATAGCTTTTGAGGAAGAAACCTTTTTTGTAGGAAAAGTTGGCTATTTTTGTACTCCTTTAGATTTCAATTTTATTTCGATCTATTTCAGAGAATTCCACGTAATTATCGCAAAGAATGGTTCAGTTATCACATCCATATACAACTCCAACGGCCAGCCGCACCACTCACTCATTTTCCCGCACAACCACACAGACGGCTACAGACACTTTTTCCAAGCCACTTTCTCCATACACTCCCCAATCTCGGTAACTGTGGATGCAATGCGCCAGCATATGCCGGCAGGGATTCAACTCCATTTGGCCGATGCGCAGTTATTTTTCTTTGGCGGCGAAGCTTTGGAATTGGAGGACGAGGAAGAATCTTTGATTCATAATCAGACAGAGGATGAGGCTAAAGAAGATTACGCTGGCCATAATATTTTCACGGATTCAGACAATGCACGATCTTTGATCAGCCCGGATGAAATGCTTATTCATAGGAGGGAAGCTGGTCTAATCACAACCGACGGTGAATCTTTGATACTACGTATATGTGCAATAATATATGGAATAACTGTTCAGGTCCACACAATAATTCGACTTCCGCTGAATCCATTCAACAGACTGAAGCTCCTCAAGAGATTGGCGTTGAACTTTACCAAGGCTGTATGTCAAGTAAGTCATTTTAGAGTTCACGAGAGCAAAACAAGCTTAAAAATCTCGATTTAGATATAGAAATCGATTTCAAGCGAAACGAAGCTGTCCACTTTCGCCCGTTGGTCTACTATAACAAGCCGAAAGAACTTTATTACAAAAGTGTGAGGAACGATCCAAGAAATGCGCGAATATTGGATTCTGCTCAATGTGCCGGATTCAAAGTTGTCGGAGCTTTGCCAAGTAAGTAGTCCAAACTTTAAGAGAAGGCTGTTTCTGAATGCCATCTTAAGAGTGATTTGATATTCATTTTTATTTCAGCACAACAGCGCGACGTCCAATTTCCTATATGGGAAGCTCCGTCTTTCCCGCTTCCTTTTGATGACGAATTGGAAGCAGCCATGAACGCAGTGCCCGCTAACCAGGACATCATTCGTGTGTCTTTTTTATAATATTTTCTGTTGGCTTTTTGCTAACGTTTTAAATTTCTTTCAGTTCCCTGGTGGTTATGGCTCGTTCTGTTACTTGTTCTATGGTTGATTCTCTTCATTATGTTATGTTGCTGTCTCCGGATGCATTGTGGCCGAAGTCGGAAAAACAGAGGTTCTTCCGCAGGAAAACACCCCAATGTCGAAGAGAGGGTTATACTCCGTAAGGTTTTTGAAATTTTTATGTTATATTTAAATCGTACCGTTTAGACCAAGCGAATAATGGGAAGCCAGTGATGAACAGTCCAATTCGACTTATCTATAGATGTAAGTAGACATTACCGTCTTCTCAATCAACCGCCTCTGTTCAGAGCGCAAAACATTTTGCCAAAGTTTGCCCATGCAAAGTTCATGGAATCCTTAAAAATATCATCCTGAAAACTCGTGAATATTTAGCTCCACATGAACAGAACAAAGAGAACGGCCATCCGACATATTTCGTGTTTCCGGATAAAGCGCCTGAAGAGCACCCACCGGAAGTTCCTGATCATCTTCCTCACAGTCACCCATATCGACCGCATCCAATCAAACAAACCTCTGTGGATCCGCCTTCAATTTCGCCATCAGCGCCTTCGACATCCACGAGTCCAAAGGTAGTATATTTCTTAGTTCTTCAAGTTAAACAAAATATTACCATCTTAGCATTCAAATTTGCAATCTTTTAGTGTTTCACTTTTCCATTTTTCTAAGTTTCCGAGTTTTGAAAGCAAATTTTATGGCATTTTGTCGAAAAGACCAAAAGTTATTCCATAATTAATCTGTTCAAAATAACTAAAATTGTTTCACTTTATGAACATTTTAAAACAAAAGACTAATGTTTACTTAGGAGAGTGTAAGTGAAAGTAGTACGCTGTATTATACTGCTCAGGAATATCCCTACGCGTCTGACAACAGTAGCGGTTTGGATGATTTTGAGGATGTGGACAGTGTTTTGGCACATGGATTTGACGAAGGCAACATACTCACGGATGACACATCGTATGTTTTCGTTATGTCACTTGTGTTTCCAATGGGTCTGTGCTAGATATAGCTCCGGAATTGGAAAACAGGAAGAGTCCATCATTTTTTACATGCAACCTTTTTGTTTATAATCGGATTAAATACAGTGTCTTCTTTTGATAATTTCATAGCAATGTAATTTTCAGACGCACTGTGACCATTGATCGATCAAATCCCAGCAGAATGTCTTCATTTGGCACTAATGATCAACCACGAGGTTTGTCAACAAACATAAACTTACTAATTAATTGAAAAATTTTAGGAAGAAGCCCGGTCCAAGGTTCGCCGCGGAGAAGCTCTTCGAGAAGCCCGACAAGGAAAGATTCATCATCCCATGGATCTCACGCACTTCACGGTTCGCGTCTCGCAATTTCCATGATAAATCAGAGACCGCTGTAGATCTCTATATTTGTTGCTGTGTACAATACACATTTTCCTTTGTATTTTTTCTGATGAAAATAATAGTAAAATTATGAATAGAATTAATTTATTGGTGGAATATTGCAACTTTTATTCCTAGAATCCCCCCATATTAAGGGGCCACGGAACTGTAAGTCAAACTCAGAAAGTGTTTGAGTTTCCGGTCGAGTGATAGCTTAAAATGACCGCCATAAAATTCTAAGAAATATGGTCCGAACCCGACCCGGATCTAGCGTAGGCTAAGAAAGTTACAGGTGCGCGAAGTTCGGGATTTGACCAAAATCCAGGATTTAAAAATGCAACTTTTTTAGCCTACGTTAGATTTGGCTGATTTTGGTGTCAATCGACAGCTAAGCTCAAGGGAAGACGATCGACACCAAAATCAGCCGGAAACCAAAATACAAATCTCGAGTTATTGACTCCCGAAGTTGCCCGAGGGCAAAAATTCGAGGCAAAAACGAACCTCTACTCCACCATTTTCTAGGCGCCCCGCACCGAACTAGGTGCGAAGCACCTAGTTTCTACACTATTAACAAGCGAAAAGTAAAATTTCTGTGCCAAAATTTATCAACCAGTTGGTAAAATTTCGCTTATTTTCACTTTTTTTGCCATTGCTGCCCAAAAATGGCACATTGTGATATATTACTTTGAAAATGCTCTCAGAAAATGATATTGACCGTTAGAAGGCCTAAAAGGTTAAAAACCAGAAAGCAGCTGGCCAATTGATCAGTTGATAAATTTCAGTTGAACAAATATATATAAAAGAAGTTCTGTAGTTTTGTTATAAGCTCAGTGCGTAAACCAGAGCATAGTATGCGATGTACATATATAGAAGCGTGCCAACTTCTGTGGACCAATTCGACACTGCAGAATTGGGCTCTGTTGCAGTTATCTGCTCACCGCGACACCACTATAAATTGAGCAAAGGAATTTTAATTTTTAAGTGCACTAAAGCTTAAGAACTCTACCTCCTCCTCTGTTGGACCCAACTTATATCTCTCAGACCGTTTTGCGAATTGCGCCAGAGTACATCCTTGTTCACAGCCTGCCACCAGATTGGTTATGTCTTCGTATGCCTCTTTGCTAGGCGGCCAGCGCAGCACCTGTCATAAATTTCAATATTTATTTTGTTTCATGGAAACAGCAAGCATAATATTATAATCATTGTTCAGAACTTAAAATTAAGCTAAAAATCTGGTAGCTAAATCAACCGAAAAGAACAAATTCAGTCACCTTAACGTAGGATTCTCCACTGGCATTTTGCCAAAGTTCAAATGTCACGCAGGAAGTGTACGGTGGAATCACCTGAAACCATGCAGTTATGTCTAGTTCAAGTCACTAAATCTATAAGACGATATACTTCTCCATCAAAAAGCGAAGTATTGAATCCAAGACCCACAGAGAGACCGTGCATTGTGTCGTCGTGCTGAATTGGAAAAAGTATGTCATGGAATTTTTAGTAAATAACTGCCAAAGTGTACCGCAGAGTATGCCCGGTACTTTAAGAAACTTGCGGAACCGCACGTTACATTTCGTGTGTCAACTGTTTCTAAAAATTTGATCATAGCAAATAGCAACATTTATAACACTTCATCAAACATTTTTAAAGTACAAATATTGATTTGGCGCAAATTAAAAGGTACCATGCATTTATGGTATGCATTTATTTTGAAATTAATTCCATTGCTAATTTTTGCTTTACTTGGAAGTTTCCCGTAACAATCCGCTCTCCTTCGCATCATATCAATAACGTTCCACAATAATTGACCGCTGTTCATTTTTTGTAATTCCGACGCCAAATCCACGTCACCTTGAGGCGACATTCCTGAAGAATACTTATTTTCTTCTTTCAAAATTTATTTAAAGTATACCAAATCCGTATGAAAGTTCCACTAACTTCGTAGTCACTTTTACGATTCTGTTCCGAAGATCCTGAGTCGCCCAATCCGGGTAAGTTTTGCTGTAGAGGCCCTAAAGCAACTTGATTAGGAGTGTCATAGAGAGGCCTTTATGGCTAAAAAATGACGATAAAAAAGTGAACTACCTCGACGAAGAAGAGATCCCATAAACGGAAAATATTGTCATCATCGATGGTTCGGTTGCAAAATTTGGTCAAATTGCCAAAAAGATCCTGAAAAATATCGTTTTGGAAATATCATTCTCTGAATTCTGAGAACAAAACTAATTTACCTATGTCATCGAAACATAAATGTAGAAGAAAATTTTGCCTTAATCGTTACACCTGTACCTACCTTATTTTCGTTCCTCAATTTTGCCATTTCGGGTGAGTTGTCCCACATATCAAAGATTTTGTCAGCATACGGGCACTGAGATTTTGAATAGAGATTCACCTGAACATAAAAAATTAAATTTGAATCACAATCAAACTCAAGGTCAAAAATATATGAAATTTAAATCAACTTTATGGAACGACTCTGTGTGGATAGGTACAGCGACAAAGGGCGGCCATCCTGCTACATTTGGATAGTCGACCCCGGATTTGCCGGACCCGCCATAGAAGCCGATGGTGTTTGAAAGGGCACTGAGCATGGTTCGAGGTACGGCCGTACTTTGAATATAGACTTCTTTTGAGCGATGAGTGTCATTCAATTTTAAGTCATCGGTTTCGATGTACTTTCGACGAAGTTTTCGGCCGAGATCGAAGTGTTGTTGCATTCCTTTCTGAAATGATTCATTGATTTTTACACATTTAGCGTCAAGGTGGAAGGAATATGATGTAATCTACCGCTGTAAGTTGTCCCCACCCCTGAGGCCATTCGTCTTCTGGATGAAGAGCATTTTCGTATGTGAATATCGGAGATCTATCGCCATGGCGCCACATCTAAGTTTGAAAGTTAGAAAAAGAAACAATTATACCCTTTAATGTCTTGATGTCACAAAATTTATAATAAACTAGCGCGCTAACGCGCGCTAGCGCGCGGGGAGTCTATATCAGTATGCCTTTTCTGTTCTAACTTCACTCACATTTCAGGGGGGAAGGTCGGGTCTTTGGTCCCTTAAAAACCTCACTTACGGACAAAAAACCTCACTTACGGACAAAAAACCTCACTTACGGACAAAAAACCTCACTTACGGACAAAAAACCTCACTTGACTCAGTCTGAGTTTGGCTCAGTCTGATCTTTGGTCCCTTAAAAACCTCACTTACGGACAAAAAACCTCACTTACGGACAAAAAACCTCACTTACGGACAAAAAACCTCACTTGACTCAGTCTGAGTTTGGCTCAGTCTGATCTTTGGTCCCTTAAAAACCTCACTTACGGACAAAAAACCTCACTTACGGACAAAAAACCTCACTTGACTCAGTCTGAGTTTGGCTCAGTCTGATCTTTGATCCCTTAAAAACCTCACTTACGGACAAAAAACCTCACTTACGGACAAAAAACCTCACTTACGGACAAAAAACCTCACTTGACTCAGTCTGAGTTTGGCTCAGTCTGATCTTTGGTCCCTTAAAAACCTCACTTACGGACAAAAAACCTCACTTACGGACAAAAACCTCACTTACGGACAAAAAACCTCACTTACGGACAAAAAACCTCACTTACGGACAAAAAACCTCACTTGACTCAGTCTGAGTTTGGCTCAGTCTGATCTTTGGTCCCTTAAAAACCTCACTTACGGACAAAAACCTCACTTACGGACAAAAAACCTCACTTGACTCAGTCTGAGTTTGGCTCAGTCTGATCTTTGGTCCCTTAAAAACCTCACTTACGGACAAAAAAACCTCACTTACGGACAAAAAACCTCACTTACGGACAAAAAACCTCACTTGACTCAGTCTGAGTTTGGCTCAGTCTGATCTTTGGTCCCTTAAAAACCTCACTTACGGACAAAAAACCTCACTTACGGACAAAAAACCTCACTTGACTCAGTCTGAGTTTGGCTCAGTCTGATCTTTGGTCCCTTAAAAACCTCACTTACGGACAAAAAACCTCACTTACGGACAAAAAACCTCACTTGACTCAGTCTGAGTTTGGCTCAGTCTGATCTTTGGTCCCTTAAAAACCTCACTTACGGACAAAAAAACCTCACTTACGGACAAAAAACCTCACTTACGGACAAAAAACCTCACTTGACTCAGTCTGAGTTTGGCTCAGTCTGATCTTTGGTCCCTTAAAAACCTCACTTACGGACAAAAAACCTCACTTACGGACAAAAAACCTCACTTGACTCAGTCTGAGTTTGGCTCAGTCTGATCTTTGATCCCTTAAAAACCTCACTTACGGACAAAAAACCTCACTTACGGACAAAAAACCTCACTTACGGACAAAAAACCTCACTTGACTCAGTCTGAGTTTGGCTCAGTCTGATCTTTGGTCCCTTAAAAACCTCACTTACGGACAAAAAACCTCACTTACGGACAAAAACCTCACTTACGGACAAAAAACCTCACTTACGGACAAAAAACCTCACTTACGGACAAAAAACCTCACTTGACTCAGTCTGAGTTTGGCTCAGTCTGATCTTTGGTCCCTTAAAAACCTCACTTACGGACAAAAAACCTCACTTACGGACAAAAAACCTCACTTGACTCAGTCTGAGTTTGGCTCAGTCTGATCTTTGGTCCCTTAAAAACCTCACTTACGGACAAAAAAACCTCACTTACGGACAAAAAACCTCACTTACGGACAAAAAACCTCACTTGACTCAGTCTGAGTTTGGCTCAGTCTGATCTTTGGTCCCTTAAAAACCTCACTTACGGACAAAAAACCTCACTTACGGACAAAAAACCTCACTTGACTCAGTCTGAGTTTGGCTCAGTCTGATCTTTGGTCCCTTAAAAACCTCACTTACGGACAAAAAACCTCACTTACGGACAAAAAACCTCACTTGACTCAGTCTGAGTTTGGCTCAGTCTGATCTTTGGTCCCTTAAAAACCTCACTTACGGACAAAAAAACCTCACTTACGGACAAAAAACCTCACTTACGGACAAAAAACCTCACTTGACTCAGTCTGAGTTTGGCTCAGTCTGATCTTTGGTCCCTTAAAAACCTCACTTACGGACAAAAAACCTCACTTACGGACAAAAAACCTCACTTGACTCAGTCTGAGTTTGGCTCAGTCTGATCTTTGATCCCTTAAAAACCTCACTTACGGACAAAAAACCTCACTTACGGACAAAAAACCTCACTTACGGACAAAAAACCTCACTTACGGACAAAAAACCTCACTTGACTCAGTCTGAGTTTGGCTCAGTCTGATCTTTGGTCCCTTAAAAACCTCACTTACGGACAAAAAACCTCACTTACGGACAAAAACCTCACTTACGGACAAAAAACCTCACTTGACTCAGTCTGAGTTTGGCTCAGTCTGATCTTTGGTCCCTTAAAAACCTCACTTACGGACAAAAAACCTCACTTACGGACAAAAAACCTCACTTGACTCAGTCTGAGTTTGGCTCAGTCTGATCTTTGGTCCCTTAAAAACCTCACTTACGGACAAAAAACCTCACTTACGGACAAAAAACCTCACTTGACTCAGTCTGAGTTTGGCTCAGTCTGATCTTTGGTCCCTTAAAAACCTCACTTACGGACAAAAAAACCTCACTTACGGACAAAAAACCTCACTTACGGACAAAAAACCTCACTTGACTCAGTCTGAGTTTGGCTCAGTCTGATCTTTGGTCCCTTAAAAACCTCACTTACGGACAAAAAACCTCACTTACGGACAAAAAACCTCACTTGACTCAGTCTGAGTTTGGCTCAGTCTGATCTTTGGTCCCTTAAAAACCTCACTTACGGACAAAAAACCTCACTTACGGACAAAAAACCTCACTTGACTCAGTCTGAGTTTGGCTCAGTCTGATCTTTGATCCCTTAAAAACCTCACTTACGGACAAAAAACCTCACTTACGGACAAAAAACCTCACTTGACTCAGTCTGAGTTTGGCTCAGTCTGATCTTTGGTCCCTTAAAAACCTCACTTACGGACAAAAAACCTCACTTACGGACAAAAACCTCACTTACGGACAAAAAACCTCACTTGACTCAGTCTGAGTTTGGCTCAGTCTGATCTTTGATCCCTTAAAAACCTCACTTACGGACAAAAAACCTCACTTACGGACAAAAAACCTCACTTACGGACAAAAAACCTCACTTGACTCAGTCTGAGTTTGGCTCAGTCTGATCTTTGGTCCCTTAAAAACCTCACTTACGGACAAAAAACCTCACTTACGGACAAAAACCTCACTTACGGACAAAAAACCTCACTTGACTCAGTCTGAGTTTGGCTCAGTCTGATCTTTGGTCCCTTAAAAACCTCACTTACGGACAAAAAACCTCACTTACGGACAAAAAACCTCACTTGACTCAGTCTGAGTTTGGCTCAGTCTGATCTTTGGTCCCTTAAAAACCTCACTTACGGACAAAAAACCTCACTTACGGACAAAAAACCTCACTTGACTCAGTCTGAGTTTGGCTCAGTCTGATCTTTGGTCCCTTAAAAACCTCACTTACGGACAAAAAACCTCACTTACGGACAAAAAACCTCACTTACGGACAAAAAACCTCACTTGACTCAGTCTGAGTTTGGCTCAGTCTGATCTTTGGTCCCTTAAAAACCTCACTTACGGACAAAAAACCTCACTTACGGACAAAAAACCTCACTTGACTCAGTCTGAGTTTGGCTCAGTCTGATCTTTGGTCCCTTAAAAACCTCACTTACGGACAAAAAACCTCACTTACGGACAAAAAACCTCACTTGACTCAGTCTGAGTTTGGCTCAGTCTGATCTTTGATCCCTTAAAAACCTCACTTACGGACAAAAAACCTCACTTACGGACAAAAAACCTCACTTACGGACAAAAAACCTCACTTGACTCAGTCTGAGTTTGGCTCAGTCTGATCTTTGGTCCCTTAAAAACCTCACTTACGGACAAAAAACCTCACTTACGGACAAAAACCTCACTTACGGACAAAAAACCTCACTTGACTCAGTCTGAGTTTGGCTCAGTCTGATCTTTGGTCCCTTAAAAACCTCACTTACGGACAAAAAACCTCACTTACGGACAAAAAACCTCACTTGACTCAGTCTGAGTTTGGCTCAGTCTGATCTTTGGTCCCTTAAAAACCTCACTTACGGACAAAAAACCTCACTTACGGACAAAAAACCTCACTTGACTCAGTCTGAGTTTGGCTCAGTCTGATCTTTGGTCCCTTAAAAACCTCACTTACGGACAAAAAAACCTCACTTACGGACAAAAAACCTCACTTACGGACAAAAAACCTCACTTGACTCAGTCTGAGTTTGGCTCAGTCTGATCTTTGGTCCCTTAAAAACCTCACTTACGGACAAAAAACCTCACTTACGGACAAAAAACCTCACTTGACTCAGTCTGAGTTTGGCTCAGTCTGATCTTTGGTCCCTTAAAAACCTCACTTACGGACAAAAAACCTCACTTACGGACAAAAAACCTCACTTGACTCAGTCTGAGTTTGGCTCAGTCTGATCTTTGATCCCTTAAAAACCTCACTTACGGACAAAAAACCTCACTTACGGACAAAAAACCTCACTTGACTCAGTCTGAGTTTGGCTCAGTCTGATCTTTGGTCCCTTAAAAACCTCACTTACGGACAAAAAACCTCACTTACGGACAAAAACCTCACTTACGGACAAAAAACCTCACTTGACTCAGTCTGAGTTTGGCTCAGTCTGATCTTTGATCCCTTAAAAACCTCACTTACGGACAAAAAACCTCACTTACGGACAAAAAACCTCACTTACGGACAAAAAACCTCACTTGACTCAGTCTGAGTTTGGCTCAGTCTGATCTTTGGTCCCTTAAAAACCTCACTTACGGACAAAAAACCTCACTTACGGACAAAAACCTCACTTACGGACAAAAAACCTCACTTGACTCAGTCTGAGTTTGGCTCAGTCTGATCTTTGGTCCCTTAAAAACCTCACTTACGGACAAAAAACCTCACTTACGGACAAAAAACCTCACTTGACTCAGTCTGAGTTTGGCTCAGTCTGATCTTTGGTCCCTTAAAAACCTCACTTACGGACAAAAAACCTCACTTACGGACAAAAAACCTCACTTGACTCAGTCTGAGTTTGGCTCAGTCTGATCTTTGGTCCCTTAAAAACCTCACTTACGGACAAAAAAACCTCACTTACGGACAAAAAACCTCACTTACGGACAAAAAACCTCACTTGACTCAGTCTGAGTTTGGCTCAGTCTGATCTTTGGTCCCTTAAAAACCTCACTTACGGACAAAAAACCTCACTTACGGACAAAAAACCTCACTTGACTCAGTCTGAGTTTGGCTCAGTCTGATCTTTGGTCCCTTAAAAACCTCACTTACGGACAAAAAAACCTCACTTACGGACAAAAAACCTCACTTGACTCAGTCTGAGTTTGGCTCAGTCTGATCTTTGGTCCCTTAAAAACCTCACTTACGGACAAAAAAACCTCACTTACGGACAAAAAACCTCACTTACGGACAAAAAACCTCACTTGACTCAGTCTGAGTTTGGCTCAGTCTGATCTTTGGTCCCTTAAAAACCTCACTTACGGACAAAAAACCTCACTTACGGACAAAAAACCTCACTTGACTCAGTCTGAGTTTGGCTCAGTCTGATCTTTGATCCCTTAAAAACCTCACTTACGGACAAAAAACCTCACTTACGGACAAAAAACCTCACTTACGGACAAAAAACCTCACTTGACTCAGTCTGAGTTTGGCTCAGTCTGATCTTTGGTCCCTTAAAAACCTCACTTACGGACAAAAAACCTCACTTACGGACAAAAACCTCACTTACGGACAAAAAACCTCACTTACGGACAAAAAACCTCACTTACGGACAAAAAACCTCACTTGACTCAGTCTGAGTTTGGCTCAGTCTGATCTTTGGTCCCTTAAAAACCTCACTTACGGACAAAAAACCTCACTTACGGACAAAAAACCTCACTTGACTCAGTCTGAGTTTGGCTCAGTCTGATCTTTGGTCCCTTAAAAACCTCACTTACGGACAAAAAAACCTCACTTACGGACAAAAAACCTCACTTACGGACAAAAAACCTCACTTGACTCAGTCTGAGTTTGGCTCAGTCTGATCTTTGGTCCCTTAAAAACCTCACTTGCACCCGGGGGTTTTTTGGGGCGCTGAATCCGAATCCGGGGTCAAAAAAATTATCGGGGTACCCCCGGGGTACGAAAAAAAATTTTTTTATGGAAAAAAATTTTTTTTGGAAATTGTGTTTTCGATGGTGCTGAATCCGAATCCGGGGTCAAAAAAACTGTCCGGGGTACCCCGGGGTACGAAAAAAATTTTTTTTGAAAAATTTTTTTTTGCTCTCTACTCCCGAACAACCCTTACTCCCGAACAACAGCCGAGGGCATACTGACGCACGCTAACCGCGGAAAAATAACAAGAGAACCCGCCGATTCGAGGCGGTAATCCGCCGAGAATCGGCGGGTTCTCTTGTTATAAATACTAAAATACTTGCTTGAACTGATGCAGACACATTGCCCGAAGATGTTCGAGGGCCGAAGGCCCTCGAACATCTTCGGCGGCCTCAAGACTGGCAATAGGCCTCGGCATCGTGAAATCGGTGATGTGAAATTTTGGGCTACAAACAAACTTGCTACGTCACCGAAATAACTTACCGCCTGCACAAATATTAATTGATCCGCCTCGCCAGCTGAAAGCTGCTCAGCATAATCGCTTTGTAAAATATTCTCGTCGCCGTGAATTTCAGTTGTCGGAAATTTTGAATTTGATCCCAAAATTGGAGATAAAATGTAAGCAATCAAGCAGAATAAGTAAATGGGTTTACATAGAGCGGTACATGCAACGGAATATGCCATTGCATTACCAGTAAAATTTGTATTGGTTTATTTTATTGAATGTGTGTTTCAATAAAAGAAAATGAATTGTACTCTTCTTATCAATTGTCGACTGGAACCAAAATTTTTCTGTGCCAAAGTACCGCATAAATTGTCTCTGTTCTTTATTCACGTGAGATAACATTTTCGCTGGGAAAATTTTCTGAGACAATTTTCTTATAGTTTTAACGATATTGGAGAAGCTAAAATATCCCGTACTAGCTTCAGGGACTCCCTCTGGCTTAGTTTTGGTTGACGATGGAGACATATAAATTATTATTTTACATTATTATTAATTAATACAAATAACAATATTCTATTTTTCAGACCAAAAACATAAACAAGCAAAAAACAAGAAAACTGTCGCAAAAAGTTACAATAAGCACATTTTAAATCAGCCAAAAAATGACCGCTTCACGTGATATTCACCACATTCTCAAACCGGAAGTGGATCCATTCCGGATTAGAGTGTTCTTTTCGTCTGAATGCAAATCCGGGACGGAATCGTTCGAGATCACACTGAATGAGCTCCTTCGAGTCGGGAGCAGCAATTGTTGCTGAGAGTCCGCTGATGGCAAGGGCCTTGACTTCAGGTCAGGTAAGGCGTTGAAGAGAATCGATGCGAACACAGTGGTCACGTCTATAAAATGGAACATAATAGTGTTGGTAAAAACTTGGGTCTTATGTCCAAGAAATTTTACAAATTCTTTAATTTTTACACATTTTGCTATTACAATTTTCCATGCGGAGTTGAAGGTTCGGTCGTCAAAGTTTTTGTTCTCAAATATCTTCGCAATGTTCAATATTCTCTCAGTTTACAAATATTTGGGATTGTGAAAATTTAAATGACATATCTAAGTTGCATTTTAATATCATTGATTTTGAAATAGTTTATTTTTATAAGTCGAAAATAAATCATTTTATATTTTAAAATATGCAAAAAATTACGACTGAAAACTTACGATTCAAATAAGTCAAAATGTTGGGTGTTGAACTGGGATAGACGAAGAGAAAATAGAACCCGAAGCCGACTATACAAATACAAATTCCCAGAGAAGTAATAGCGAAGTCCTGCACAATTGGGATGATCACTAGGCCGATGTTGATCGCGAGAAATGCATAAATACTGAAAAGGAATTACTTTATTTTATTTTGTTAACCAAACTACAAACATACCAAACAATAGGTATCCTGATGGCGTCTGGATGGACGGGTATGGCATGGTAGCGAATAGTTAGCTAAATAAATAAAATAATTAATACAATAATTACGAATAATTGGCTACGTTATCAAAGTCCTAAAACCTAGCTTGTCGAACTTTTCACATACCTAGGATGCAACCAAGCAATAGCTCGAGGTTAATTTCCCCGGTAATTTATCCAATTAAAAAACATATATATTTACACCCAAAAATATATTGCTAGGCGAACTTATTACTATTTCTATTTTTTATCTTAGCGCTGAACGCGTAATAAAAATTTTCTTTTTCACCAAATATGAGTTATAGGTGAACTGAAAACTAATCTATCTGCATTGCTAAGCAGTAATCTATCTTGTTTGAATTTTCCTATAAACCGTATTTCCTCTAATATAAACACCCCTGAATTAGGCACCCCGCCTGGAGGGGTATTGAAATAATATAACCCCCTGGGGTATAATTAGAGGAAATACGGTAAATCATTTTGAAATGTCTTACCAAGGCAATTAGCGTAAAAATTCGTTGTGCCCAAAATCCGAACATCACATATCCGATGAGCGCGTCTAAGTCTCCCACAAAGGAAATTCCAATGGCGAGAGCAGACTAAATAATTGTCATATGAATACAAAATATCATTTGAAAAATTAGATTCCTCAAAAATTAGCATACCTGAGCAAAAATTGCAACCCGTGGACTTTCAGTCAAGATATTGACGCAGCTGAAACAGGCCGGAAGGTGGCCTTGCTTGGCTGCAGCATACATATATCTAAAAGTTGTAACTCATAGAGCTTGGAGTTGACAAAAGGTTATAACTTACCGACTGCCAGAAAATAAGTTGGAATTCAATGATCCGACAAGAAGAATGCCGATAAGAAATGGAATTGTCGCGCTAAAGCCACCAAGAGTCTTCTGACTGAAGAGCTGAAATGCTTTAATTGTAAACATTTTAATATGTACTATTTTCGCAAATTTTTGGGTTTGTAAGAACGCGTAAAAATAAGGAAAAACTAGATAATAAAGTTAGAAAATACATCCTAATTTAAATACTCCAGGAGCATTAATCAATATTCTACGCTATAGTCAATAAAATATTGAGTTACCTAAGAATCAATAAAAAATCTTACCGCGGCCACAGCATTTGACGATTTCTGGAAAATAGTTAATCGATATTTTTAATTGCTTTAATCCAATTACCATTGTCTCAACGTCTAGCACAGCAAAATACGCGATGTTCATGGCGAAGTAAACCAAGGACACTGTTAATATGCCAGTCAATAATGCTAACGGCATATTCCTGAAATTGGGATATCGAATTAAATTTTTGATCAAAAGTCAAATTTTTATAAAATGGCAAATTTAAAAAGTTAAAACGTTCCAACCTCTTTGGCCTGTAAATTTCTCCGGTGCCATAGTTGAGAATGTCCCAGCCAGAGTAAGCGTACAGTCCACCATAGAGGCCCATCATTAGATCGCCGATTTTGGTATTGCTGTTTTTCATCGGATCTTTGAGACCCTCATTCCATCCTGAAATTATTGTACATATCCGATACATTCGTATATTTTATATCAAAAAATACCTTTGAAAAAGTAGTAATAAAATCCAGTGAGGATAATAAGTGCGCAGGCCAAAAGCTTTGCCACAGTGGCGGCGATCTAAAGTTCGTGATTATTGATTGAGAACCGTATTTCAAACATTGGAGGAATTCATACCTGGAATCTGGCCGCAAACTTTCCCAATGCGAAAAAGTTCATCCATGTGACCAACCCTGGAAACACGGGTAAAATAAATAAATCTTCCAAACAAAAAAACGGACAGCAGTTAGGATTTTGCCAATTCATGTAACTTTCTTATTTTCTTCCAAAGCAATTTTAATTGAATCTGTCTAAAATAAATTTGTTGTGTGAAACTAATGTGATAAACATTTTGATTCGTGAACGCCAGCAATGAAAACATAAACTTACATAATAGAGTTATGCCGAATAATTTTTGACAAGTCGGCAATAAATGAGCGGGAATTTCGTAAGATTGCCGCAGCCCTTCCAATAAATATTGGCCAAACGTCTCAGCAATTATGGCTAAAATAGAGCAATTAAACAAAAAGGAAATCATTGGCGGGCAATGCAAGAAACAAAATAGAAGGCTTTTCGCCATTCGAGATTCACAGAGAAACACGGCGAAATTAAAATTAAAAAAATTTTGAACGTGAAATGTGTAAAGGGCATATTACCTTTATCGGAAATAAAAATTTATGCCGCAAAACAGCAAAATTTGAAAAATTTGGGCCAAATAAAATTATAGATTTATATTATATTTAGTCCAATGCTTACCTATAGTGGCAGGGTATGTCATGAGCACGCTCACCCACATGAACGAGAAAGCTATTGAATACCATTTCACATAACTGAAACAAAAATTTGTTAGGTAAAATTTTTGGCTGATGTATGCAAATCCTTCAAGGAAAACTGATCTTATGAAAAAAAATTACTGTACGGGCTCGATTTTTTTCTCTGGACTCTGTGGGTAAATTTACTCAGCAAGATTACTCAAATCCATTCGTGTGTATCAAAATCCGTGGTCTAAAATGGCGGGCCAAATTGTGGGCCGAACAATCAGCTTTTCATAAAATCAATTCTTCTCCCAACAATGTATCTCTTACCAAATATAAGCAAAATCGCAGCCTGCTTCCCGTATGCTCGTACCCAATTCAATATAACACAAAGACCCTGGAATTTCAAATTTGTTAATTAATTTTTGCCTATTTAAATGCCAATTTCTGCTAATTTTAAATACTATATTTCTGTTTATTTAGTTTTTTCTTATATTTTCATTAACCAAAGCCCGGATTTTTAAGTGTGCTTGTGATTGTCGCTTTTGCTAACGTCTTTCGAAAACCCTTCAAAAATCAAGTGATAGAGAGAAAAATAATCGAAACAGCTGTTTTCTTTGCCTTTCCTTACTTTAGCCTTCTTTCGTTTATTTGCAACTATTCCAGCTATTTTCCTGAAGCAGAGTGACAATTGCACTTTGAGACTTAACGCTTTGACATGGCAACAATAGAATATTGTAACTAGGCGAAAGTTTTGAAAACTGGTGTGAAACAAATATGAAATCATTGATTTTTTAGGAAGAAAAAGAAATGGTACAAAAACTATTATGGTACTTTATCTTTTATTTCAGTTTTATTTTTCATTTCTTTAAATTTTCAGTCTTATACTCATACTTTTGGAATACTTTTCAAAAAATTGATTTGTCCTGCGACGAAATTAGATTCCAAAACTGTTTAGCAAAACTGATACAAACTTCTCACTCTAGTTTCTTAATTTAACTCTTATTTTAATTTTGAAAATTATCTTCTCTTTCCCATCAACCCCATAGTGATTTACTTTAATCGTTAAGTTGTGAGGTTCCTACTGAGGATGACCCAACCTCATAACAGATACTTGGTCTAGTCGTCTAGGATCAGGGTCGAAACGGCTAGATAAACTTCATTTATGAAAAATCACCTCCTTTCATTTTCTTTGTCTTACTATATGAATTTACACTAAAAACAGATAGGTAAAATATTTCGGGACTAAATTTTCTATTATTTTGGTCCAACTTTTGACCTTCCAAACACCAATTTTGCATTCAAATTATTTTTGGGCTCATTATTTTAATTAAGTTCCTAAAAATAAACGGCAGAAAAGACAAACCGAGGAATGCAATACCGGCGCATGCTACCCAAATGATTAGGGAAAGTCCAACAGATTCGGTGTATCGAATTATGGTCGCGGGTGTGACAAAAATGCCCGACCCAATAATGTTGCCGATCACATAAGAGGTGGCCCCGAAAAAGCCCATCTTGTACTGGGCCACATGATGATGATGGTTTGACACCGGCCCATTGCTGCCGGTGTCCATCAAACTGCAGCTTCCACTTGGCGACTCCGTTTAGAGTTGATTCTAAGCAGGAAACAGTTAAGAAAAATCGTGAAATCAAATAAAATGAAATTCCGCGAAAAAACAAAAATGTCATCAGTTGTTTAGAAATTTAGATTAAAAACTAAGCGATCTATAAAATTTTCTTTAGAAATCCTGGCGGAAAACTTACGGCGTGGTGAAAACTAGTACAAAAATAACCAAGCAAATAAAATATAAACAAATATAAAAACAAAAGAAACCACTTTTCTTCTTTTTTAATCCGGAAGCAACGTCAGAGTAAGGCCGAAGGATTGCATGCAATATTGACACAATATTTTCCATGCATTTCTAACGTTTTTCCTTCACAGGACCACCCAATCGGCGTTTTATGGCAAATAAAATTACGCAAATCAAAATAGTTGATGAATTATGGAGTAAAGGCCAACAAATGGAGTCTGAGTTCAGCACGGACCTACTCGTAATAGAGAAAACCTACGTAAACTGTAACCCTTTGTTTTGGAGGTTTTCCGAGGAGGATTTCTTGGCACATAATTGTCACCCATATATGATACGGTAAGGATTTTTGAATTTCATATTCAAGAATCGCATTCCAATCTCATCATTTAATTCAAACAAAAATGAAGCACAATTGTAAAACTCCCAACCAAAACATTTAACGGTTTTCTATAGAAAAGTTATGAAAGTCCAGTTGTTTGCGTGGGAATACAGGACGAAGAAACAAAATTGTAGTAGGAAAATGACTAAGCAAATGAATAGAATTGGTTCTCAGAAAGTATCCACGCTATCCAAAATTTAAGTACAAAATGTAAAATTTTAACTCAATGAGGAAAATTTTCCATCGTTTCGTTAAGTTCAAAAATAAAAATAATGAAAAAAGTTATACAAGTAACGAAAAACCGAAACATTGAGTTCGAATTTTTGGCAAACTCTAAAAGAAAGGTTAGAAAAAAATTTAAGGCAAATCGGCTGAATTGAATCGCATTCTTAACGCAAAACTTAAAATATTTCCGGGTGATTTTTTACCTCAAACCAATATTTTCTAGGATTGAAATGACCTAGGATTGAAATACGTAGTCGTCTTGTTCTTAATCTTCTAGTCATAACAGTAAAACCTAAAAATACCCCAAAATATTGCTGTACATACGCGCGAAACCCCGCTCAAAAAATTAGACAGTCGGTCAACTTCCTATCACATGTGGCTCGACTTTCCTCGTTTGTTTACTTAGACACTTTTAATCTCAGGTAATATTGTGATTGTTTTTCAACTTACGAGCACGTTGAGCTCAATGAGGATAGAACACAAGAACTAGTATTATTTCATAACAATAGAAACACTGTTTAATTATAAGGTTACATTTTCACGACAAAGTCTGATTCGACTTATTTCAATCTCTCTTGCGAAATCGACGATTAAATATCATCATTAATTAACAGCATCAAATGAAGTGATGGAATAGTGACATTTAATTAACAAATTGCTTGTATTTACTGTCTGTACTAATAAAATTTAAAAACTATCTTAATTTTAAATCTATTTGATTGCAGGTTCACTCTCCACGACACCATACCCACAATGCAAGTCGGGCAAATCATGGATGGCATCTCTGAAACCCAAGACAAGAGTTCCGGCGAGCCGAGCGCAAACCAGACTCCGATGACCAATGCAGCCAATGTGGATAATGGACAAAGGCGTAGCGAGAAAAAACAGGTAAACAGTTTTAACATATGATCTGACACTCTAGTAAGACTAAAATAGTGTCAGATAGGTTCTCAAAATACCCCTTAAGGGTGATAAAACTTGTTAATCTACGTAGGCATCTACTGATGAGACTCAACCTTCGTAGTATTAGGATAGTTCTAACCGTCTAGGTTCAGAGTCGAAACGGATAGATAATCATTTACTTTGTACATCACTCTTTCGTACTCTCCCAAAATAGTTAACAAAAAGTAAAATTAATACAAAAATATATTACTTCAGACATAAGGGGCATTATCTCAGCTCTTTTTTTGACAATTGGGAATCATGATCGAAAATGCTGGCCGATAAATTTTTTTGCGAAAATCTAAAAAAGCATCCTAAGAACGCATTCGAGCTAAATGTCCTATGTAATCACCCCGAAGTCTTCAATGACCCCAAGTATGAGTTGGATGACGTCATTGAAATTAAGTCTCCAACATCAGAAATAAATATGGCATTAGATAGGTGATAGATGTTGATTGTGTGTGTGAATTGAAAAGAGACATGTGTTGAAAAAAGTCGGCAAATTGCCTGTCCAAAGAGATGTGCCTGATTCCGCTCCGCTGGTTTGCACTATAAGAAGTCAATGTCCTATGTAAGAAACAACTTTGTTTACAACAGCCTGATAACCTTTTGGTATCATTCATATAATACTCTCTCGGTTTTACAAACGTTTTACGAATAAATGCATTATGTAAGGCTGGAAACAATTCACTAAAATTGGCAAAAGAGTGGAGAGAGAGCATTCGAATGATGCAATAATTCAGGCTGCAATGCTTGGAGGTAGTAGGATATTATACGCAAAGACCATTTGTATGAGCCACGCAATAATTTGGATAAAGTTGAAAATATTTTGTGGTATTGTAAAGATCCAAATTTTCGTCCTCCGAATTTCAGTCAGTTTTTACTCCAGAAAATCCCGGATGAACTACAAAAGTGAACACATCACAGAAGAATACATAAGTGACCTCAAATCTCACCGCATGAGCTATTTATCTTAAGACTAGGTGGAGACATTGACAGAAAGCCACTTTTTAGATACTGATGCGGATTATATGGGCCCATTCTTGACCTTTCGCAACAAAACTGCTGCCCCTTAAAGGAATGACTAAAACAAACGCACGTTTCAGCCTCATGGCTCTCGAACTAAAAACAGTGCAACGCCCAAAAACAATAGACAAACAACGTGAATGCCGATCTTTAATGATGCAAAGCAAGGAGTCAAACAGGAAAGTGAGGAATGTGGGATTGATTATCCCGGGGACGAGACACCAGCCCCAATGAAAACGAAAGCACCAGCCTATAGCGCCAATTTTTAACTGCGTCTAAAACGCGTCAGACCGCAGCCAACTCAGCTCCACTCCGGCCTCATAGTTTTTGGCTCAGTTCTTCAGTAGTCTCGCTAGCGGGTGCCCGTTCAGCTGCTTGTCAGGAACTCGCCCCTCAAAGTTCCTCAGACCAAAGGGGCGCCCGAGAGTCTCGGGCCTCGCCCAAGAAAAAAGAGCGGTCTGCCAGTTGGCAGCAGACTGAACGGGCAGGCTTGGCAACCTTTTTCCTATTGCTTTATTTTCTCTACTGCTTCCGGAGTGCTTTGTTGTCTTTTGGATAAAGATATTATATCCTGGATAGAGTGTTATTCTTTGGATAGAGATATTGAGTTTTTAGTGAAGGAAATGTGAGGAACTTGAGACGTGATCTATGAAAAAGAGGTAGACCTTCCTAACTCGAGAGTCATTTAATAGTCTAGGGTTAAATTGCAAAAAAAGATAAGATCTGTGAAATGTGATTCTTGATAGATTTCGAAGCAAAATTTTGCTGGAAGCACAAAGAAATTTTTCAATGACGTTTAACCGAATCCTTAATTGAATGCTTGAATTTCCCGCATACACCATTTTACAACCCCACGGAATTTCTGTATTTCCTCAAATTTTAGGACTATATGGGATCATTTCGTCATAAAATTTTTCTATGCCAATGATTCATTTTTGATCCCTGCACTTTAATTAATGTATGTTTTATTACAATAAAATTATGTACATCGTATCATTGTCACAAATAGAAAGGCAGTAATGAGAATGACAAACATATAAAAAATAAACCAAAAACAATGAATAATTCATAATCAGACCTGTTGTTGGAGAATTTTTTCAGGGATGTTAGGTTTCAAGGGTGGGACTAGGAAACTTTCATTCGCATTCTTACTAGATGCTTGCCCGATTTTGCTTACGTTCTCAAATTCAAGGGGTAGCTAGAGGGAAAATCCCCTTGGCTATTGGCCTGTTCATAATATTCAGGAAATATTTAATTTAAATTTTCAATGTCTAATTTCCAAATATACACAAATAAATTTTAAATCTGCAGCTGCTCCATTCTCGCCAATTTTAAGCCATATTCACGATGTACTGCTGAGAGAATCGGTCGTCAAAGCCAGCAGAGCCTGCCCAGCAGCGGAAATGATACCTAAATAGAATTACGTTAAATCATTTAGATGAGTTTTAAGCGCAGCTTACAAATTCCGAATGAGTTCCTTGTTCAGCTTTTGCACGTCGGTTAAAATGATTTTCAGGTTGTCGAGGCGACGTCTGTCCATTACGATTTGCGAGCGAACCCCATAGTCCAAGATTCTGAAAGGTATTGATGAAATATGGAACAGAAACAATCAAAAGTTGTTTCATTTGTAAATTTCTATTTCGAAAAAATGATTCTAGAAAATTATAATATTCTAGAAGAACTTTACATCAGTGCTCAGCTAAAGCATAAGCCAAAAATCGAGTTCTTACCTGGCCAAATGAGCGGAATCCTTCTCCGTGGTTCGGATTACAAGCTCTTCAACACATGGCCAATAGAGATCTTCATCTTGGACACCCCCGCTTTGTTGCGTTGGCGAGGGCTGAACAATTGCCAAATGGAGAGAGTGGTCATTGACAGCTTTCATATAACACTGGAAGGCATACCAGCGGTCCAGGTCGATAATAGACAGACTTGCGATTACCTAAAAAAAAGACAGTCAAAATCTCATTTTTAGAGTCGCTGTCTCATAATCGAAAATCTCGGAATACAATATGTACAGATATTCTGCCTAAGTAAAATTAAAAACGAACCAATTCGACAATAGGAGCGTCCAAAGTGATTCGTCTCAAGTTTCTACGGAACACGTCCACTAGCACGTGGCGGAGCAAGGAAACACTAAAAGAATTTCATTAGAAACATGTTGAGAAAATTATTTATAATAAAACATACTCTTTCGAAGTCCATGAGTCATCGACAATGATCTCGACACGGCTGCTATTGTCCGCTGTTGGCACTAGTCGCATAAGCACTTTATAATCACCTCGAGGATGGGCATACCATACTTTATCTTCGACAATGATCGTTGATGAGTTCTTCAAGCAGTCGTCGTTAGAACTAAAAAGCATCATTGGTATGGTGAGACATACTTGTGTAAATTTTTAATATATTTTTTCTAAATCCTGAGTGGTTCATTTTCGTCACCATTCACTCACTATCTGCTTAGGTAATAACGCGAAAGGCTCAGAATCACCTACGCCTATGGCAAGCAAAATTTTTGGCATAACTCAAAAACTGCGTACCTGAACTTTACTTTTCTCACATCCATTTCGGTCACCTTTTCCAGTCTGCACTTTACATACTCATCCACACTTTTACAGATTCTTCGCATTCTGCAGAGCTCAAACGGATTGTTTATCGTGTCCAAACATTGGAACAGCAGTTTTTCAGGAAGAATAGGTAGAACAGGCTCCTGGATTGCATCTGACTTGGTGGTCGAACTTTGTTTGCTGAAGCGCTTTTTCTTTGGTGGCGCCAAACTGTTTGTTGAAGAACCGGAAAGCGGGTGCGAGAGTGCCGAAGGCGGTACAAGTAGGCTACATCCCTGGTGACCTGAAATTTTTGAGTAAGAATTTTGGATTGCGAACAAAATATTTTGCGAGGATTTTTGTAATTAATATTGTACAAGGAAAATAGTTAGTAAATTATGTGAGAAAAGAAGGAATGGCTTCCTTGTGGCATTACGTGCCATGTTATGAGTTCAAAATGTAATTTTTCGGAACAAATCGTTGATTTGGTTTATGTGATCGTCGTCTCCAGGGTCCCAAATGAATTTGTTGGTACACTTGATTACAAGATGACTTAACGATTCAGAGCGAAAGATGACAAATGTCATAAATTTGTTTTTTACTTCACTTCATTTTCAAAAAAAGTATGACTGACCTGCAGAATCGTTATTGCTGCTGGCCAAAGATGACGAGCAATTTGGGGCACAGCACCAAGATCCTTTATGCACAATTTTTGAATCAGTCCTCAAGAGCGGCGGCGAAGATGATTGGCTGAGACCGTTCGAAAACCGCTTTGCCGACTCTGTGGACATTTGGCCTGCAGCAATGTTTTGTTTTTCGATATTTCCCGACTTTTTAGATCGCCTTTGGCTCAAGCGACGGAATAGACGATTGATGGGAGTGGGCATCATGAGTGGAAGATTCTAGAAGATACTAGAATATTCTTTATTGGTTATTTGTATGTCTGTTGATAGCTGACACGGAGCGATCTCTGAAACGAAAAATTGAAGATCAATTTAAAATTTGGAACAAACAGACTATCATTACGGTGTTTATTACAGCGCGATGAATTCCACTAGTTATAAAAAATGAGCATTGATTTAAATGCTCTAGAACGTTCTTTGATGATTGTTTTGGGCTACATTTCCGTTAAATGGGACGGGAGTGGTCGCTCAAAAATTCTGAGGTCGGTAAATAATTAATTATCTTTTAAAATGCGGTGAATTGGTTGTTACAGCGCGACGATTCAAGGTGTGTTGAAAGGTATGATGCAAAGTTTTTTGGGGGTTTGCAGAGAGGAATGTATCTGATCTGTGGTAAGAGAAAATGGGAAAAATGCACTCAAATTTGGAAAATGAATCGAATGTTTCGCAGAAAATGGTCTTCAGATTTTTGGAGAAACGAATTTTTACTTAAATTTCTCTCTCAAAAGTTTTTATGTCACAGATGCCAAAATATTTCATATTTTGGTTTAAATGGAAAAATTGGTGCAAGGACGAACACAAACAAAACTAAAGCAATCCAACAGAATTCCATATCACAAAGGCCGTAAACATTTACAAAGGCTATGAGAAATGCAAACAATAATATTATTGTATCCTGGAATGATGGAACGCTTTTCTGTGTGTTTCCTTGGAAGCACAGTTTTGAAAGCAAATGCACTTTGGAAGCAAAGTCTGAGACCGATCTCTTGACGTATTCCATACCAAAAAGCCAAGAAATCACATAATGTACAACAGAATCGTAAAGTTGTCATGTACTGGGGTTATAGTCCGCATTGGCAACGGAATTCGTAATAATTTTAGGTATTTTCAAGGATTCAATACTGGAAAGATCTGAATTTGAAAGAGAATTTTCCTAAAGAAATATTATACAGAGCAAATTCAAAGAGAAATGTTTAATATGAGTTAATTTTTGAACGCAGAAAGTAATTTAGTCAAGAATCTGACTGTACAGTCAAAGATAGTATGGCATAAGGGAATGCCCATACACAGCCGCTCATTCCGCATTACTCATATAAATGAATGAACTGCCCATAAACTGTGTACTCATCAGACGGGGCCTCTCCCAGATTTAATCTCTGAGACGAAGACGATGTGCACCTGTCATTTCAGTGCGATTTGGGTGCATGGCGCAACCCCAACTGTATATCTTTGGATGACAGCGTCAATACAGTCTGCACAGGTCAAAGCAATTTGTGCCCTCAATTGAAATAGGGACGCTCTATCTCCTCAATGAGGAGATACGGACAGATCAGACGAATGAAGAGAGCACAGGAATACGGAAACGAATTTGATAAAAATGTCATTTTAACAAATGATTTGGGAAAAAATAATTTTAGAAAAGAATATTTAACCTGAATGATTTTACCTGTCCGATCAATAATGCAACGTTATATTACTCAAATTACTGACTCTCCTTTCAGAATAAAAGCCAACGGTCAAATACACCATACAATTTATTCCTGACCGAATAATATAACGGTGCGCAAAAAAATTTGGGTCTTTAAAAGAAGACAAAATACAGAAAATCTACAAAATATAATAAACCTATATACAAAAGTATCCAACCATAACGTTCCCGACAGGTAAAGACAATGGTTCTAATAATGTACGATAAACTAACGGTGAGACCAAACGTTTTATTGTGCGGAAACGCGCACAAAAGACTGAGAGAGTTTCGGTGAGAGCGCTTGACTGAAGGTTATTTAATATGGAGTGGGAGCATTTGTCGTCGACAGATTTGCGGTTTTCCAATGATTACCCATCACTGTTGGGACATCAGAGCAATTTTTTAGTCTAATCTTTTTCCGACCTCTCATAATGAGACTCTCATTCCTTAAAGTCTTTCAATCACATTTACTGTTCAAATTTTAAAATTAAAATACCTATCAATTACCTTAATAAGAGAAGGTGGAGGTGTAGCGGTTCTCTGGTCGATGTTTTTTTAGAAAAAAAGCAACTGAGTTTGCAAAAGACAATTTTTGAAGATGAATAGAGACAGAAAGCCAAACTCAGACTTTCGTTGAAAAATTTTCTTCCTAATTTGGTGTTATAAAAGCTAAAAGTAAGCAAAATAAAAAATTTTTATGAACCTTTAACGGTAACATTAGTTTTGATTTTTGAAATAAAAACGCGCTTAAAACATCTTTATATTTCTACGGATTCTGGATCTTTGAACCTGAGGACTCTATTTTCTTTAAAGAGCGCGGATCCTTAGATTTGAGTGCCGAATAAATGAGGTTCTGAATAAACGATGACTCATCATATTCTTGACAAAAATGTCAAGACTTAACTTATATTTTACGCAGAAAACTATGTTAATTTAAAGTTTTCCACGAAGTTTTCTCGAACCTTCTTCAAAGATCTGCAACATTTTCAGCATTTTCCACTCTAACCTAAAGCGCAGGAAAAACTGGACCCCGATTGGAATCTGACCCACGAACATAATCTTCCGGTTTTTTTTTATATTACTAAAGAGTATGTTAAATTCCATTTAGGCTTTGTTTTTCGGACTTCTAACTGCCCTCGGTCACGTTTCCGTTCTTAAAACTTCGAAATTAAAATTCCTATCAATTACCTCTCGTGAGAGTGCGCGGTATTGTTCGGTACTTTGGTAATTGTTTTTGGCAAAATGCAACTAAATTTGCAAAAGATGCACTTTTTATCTTGAAAAGAGTGACGAATTAAGTTTTGCAGGCAAACAGTTTATCACAAGGTGAATTTAATAAAATCTTCGTATGGGTTTGATTTTCCTTCGGAGCAAAGGGCCAAGAACATTAGAAATTTATAAATATCAAAGTACGGAATGTGGACTCAATCATATTCCGTATCATTAATTTTGAATTTAATAATTCTTGAAAATCGTAAGGAATTCAGTGGACAGGGTCTACTGACATATCAAAGACTGCGAGTAAAATTAGGAAAAATGCATAAAAATGTATAAGCACCAAACAAGTGAATACCATAAATTTAAATGTTGACAACAGCCCAGATCAGTATGTCTGAAAAGAATTTCACCAACATTAAACACATACACCAATGAATGAGAAATGAAACAAGATTCTGCCGATTTCACTTTAACCGAAACATTTTGAATCAATTAATTTAACTGTAGAATGAAACAAAAATACTTTGAAGGAAAACAAAAGCTTGAAGTCTTTTATACCGCCAAAATTTTGCGTACTCGACCAAAACGTGACAAGAAGCACGACTTAGGTAAACTCTCACATCATAAAGGACGTGTGGGTCTCTGATTAATGAGGTGACTAACATGAAATAGGGCGAACCTCCACATACAGAGATCATTTCGCCCCGGGACAAGCGTGTGTGTCACAAGAGAAAAGGCGACTGCGCCAAGGAAGTGTCTGCGCACGAAAATCACAGAAATGATGTTTGGCTTTTTGTCGATGGAGTGATTTATCGGAATGTCCTTGGTGTCAAAAAAGTAGCTTTTTTGCTAGAAACTACAAATTTCCATAAAAAAATTCCATCACACACCACACGTCTTTACGGAAAACCACCAAATAAAGACATAATGCCATTACCGATAAAATTGTCAATATGTTTTCTAAACCACTTATGACTAGTTTTGATTCTAAAAATGTACATACTTTCAAGAATGGTAAAATTTTTCATATATTAATTTTTCCAATCCCAATTTCCAAACAAAGAAATTTTCTTCACAAGGGCGATTGAGAGTGAGACCGTAAAAATAGGGCAAACCCTCCCCTCAAGGGTATCGCTTTGCCGCAGGACTAGCGCTGTGTCATAGGAGCATTGAGGAATGCGCCCGAGGAAGCGACGATGTACTGCTATCGTGATTTTTGGTTTTTTGTCCCTGGAATGGTGATTGGATTGGAATGTTGACTAGCATTAACATCCGTGGAAACTTGGAAAGAAAGAAAAGAAACAAGGGCCCGTTATGTGTGGGTGTGTGCTAATTATGCTTTATGTTTTATGCCTATTTGGGTGTGGCCCATTCTTTTCTTTACTCTTACTTACACTTACTTTCTTGTAAGTGTTTCTTGGTAAATAGATCAAAGTATATGCGCAAGTCCATAGCCAGAAAAAGTTTCTTGAGTCGACCGTACTTCAATTGGGTCTTCGAGTAAATTTTAGAGTGCTTGTCAGTTCCAGAAGTAATTCTTTGTGCAGAAATGATTACTGTTATTGAAATTTACATGATTAAAACCATTGTCCTTGATGGACAAATAAGTCTATGTTTGATAAATTTTGTACAAGATCTCTGAAGTTCAGGAAAATCTAAGAAATAGGTAAGGACTCCTTAGAGTGCAATTGCTATCCCGGTGAACAACTCCAAGTTTGTCTGGCTATCGTTATCATCCTCACAATGAATACATACCATAAAATAGAAAATCGCACAGAGTAAGTAAAGTTTCGGAAAGAAAAAATGTCTTTCATAATCGTTTCATCACGTATTCTGTCTACTTCATTCCCATATTCGGTAGTGATACCGAAGTTTAAACCCAAACCCCGTCTTCTACTCTTTCATCTTCCTTCTTCTGTTTGTCAAAAACTCGTCACAATATTGCCCAGTAAAATACGTTGCACTTCCGGTCTGTGATCAAAAAGCGACAAACAGATGTCAAAGCACGAAACTATGACGATTGGCGCGGTTTCCAATGGTTGATTCGAGGAATAAAACACAGAAAAACGGGAAAGTGCAAAGTTTTCGTTTACTTTACAGAAAATTGCTATGGTGATGTCATTTAGTAAAAATATATATGTTCAAGGTCCTAAATTTCGTTTCTTCTCGGCCCAAATTTAGGACAACATTCTTTTGAATGCAATGCCAAAGAAGCAAAATGTCAGCTTATTGACATACAGGCCTTCTACGGAACAGTCCAAGATCCCTTCAGCATTCAAATATATGTTTGGGACAATGTAAATTTGGGGCAAAAAGTAATTTAACTTGAGACACCGAAGATTCAAGAACAAATACAGATTTTTACATAATCAGGTTTTGTTATCATTTTGAAAGTACGCAAATTAAAAAGGCGCAAAGAAGCCCGTGACTTTTTAAAGGTAAAATTCAATAAATAAATAAATTTCTTCCACAAAATTGAGATAGACAAACAAAAGACGGGACCTGAAACCGTTCAGGTTTGTTCTGTGATAACAAACAAAATATGAACAACAATTCATATCGACAAGTATGATAAATCACTTTCAATGATCATAACTGGGTAGGGCAAAATGTTGCGTTCAACAAAACATAGAGCCATAAAACATAGGCCGATAATTTTATTTACAATCTACTGACATCGGAAACCTTTCTCGATCTATCGAGAAATGGTTCTCTAGACTTTGTGTGGTATGTTTTCGCCTTTCCCTTCGAGAATATTCAACTTTATGTGACACTCAAACGAGCGCAAAGTCATATAACCGCGCAAAGGTGACACATGGGTGATACAGATAGGCCATTCACATAGGCCATACATGTCTCTGTTTCGGTAGTTTGGTTCGGTATTGTTTGTTTAACAAAATCTGGTATAGTCGATACATTGCTTATTCGATCACATCAAATTTGCCCTGGTAAGATGGCAGAGAAGGTTTTTGAGTCACGTGAATGTAAAAGAGAAAATTTTGTCGGTGGGTTCTTTGTTCGATTTCTAATGTTGCTGAATAAGATACTCAGTTGTTTCATCACGTTGACGTTGGTCCAATTAAACATTTTAAAAGTTCAACAACAAAACTTTTAATTTGTAATTTAATTTGTTTCGAAAGTTGAGAAAGAAACATTGCACGAGTATGAGCGGGCTAAAGTGGGATAAACGAAAACACAGCGTACGATGATATCACTTGGTACAAGTTTAGCAAACGAAACAATAAAAATGCGAAATTTCGAACAAGGATGGTTGAATGGATTAGTCATTGTTTTGAAACCTGGGCTATTTTAGTACAAAACATGGACAAGATAGTATCTATTTGGAATGAATCATTGGCCCATCGATTAATGTGATACTTTCACGTCCTAGTTCTGAAATCTTTCCGCGAATCAAATAAAAACTTAGTTTTGCCAAAAATATTTCCAAGGTCCGGAACGAGGGCCAGTAAATATAGATTATGGATGAACAATCCCGAATCTGAACCGGAAATTGTGATGAGGAAATAAAAAATGTTGAGCTAAGAATGCATTCGAGGTTGATTTTTCTTACCAATCATACTCCTAAGACCCAACGACGTTGATCGACACCCGTTGCCAGAGGATTCATCGCGTAACTCTCCTTTGTTATTTTAAAATCCGGCAAAATTGACATCGACCATAAAAATGCACTCCCTGACCCTATTTTCCCAGGCTCGACCACTAAAATCTGACAAATTCCTGAAAAATTTTCAGGCAACGGGATTACTTTTATTCCACAAAGTTGCGGCTTTATCTAAAACCACATAGAGGAATATAAGGTTGATACAAAGTTAATGACAGATAACTATTGACAGAATTGAAAATTGCGCAATGAAAGATATAAAAGCAAATGCTCAACGAGACCGTTAAAATTTGTATAGGTTACTCCTCAGTATAAATAGCCGTAAAGTACAAGTGTGCGTGGGCACAAAGCAAACACGATTTGCCAAAATGATAGCGGATATGCACTCCTCTACACAAGAATGTGTCCTTTCCTTGATATTTTGCTTAAATAAACAATGCACCAAGTCGATGACATCAGCAGGCGGATCAAAGGACCCGTTTTGAATTTTATTAATTGCGGTAATTATTCACTGCTGTGACCGATCACGCTCAAATTTGATTTGTCGTGATAATTTTGATATTAGAACTATCAAATCAAAAATTGATTAATAAAAAAGATAACATAAAAAATTCTGTAAAACTGTTGCCAATTTGTATCACTTCATTTAAATCAGATTTTGAAACTATTTTTTGTAAAGTTATCCTAAAATTTTGCAAAATGTCAATGCATTTACAAAAGTTGGTGTACAAAAATGAACAAAAGTATAAAAACAACACCCATACAAAAATAAAAACGAGACATCTAAAACAAATCGTACTATTTTTAAACTCCAATGACCGATCACATCCGAATTTGGTCGCGAGTGGTCAAAATGACGAGAACAAAAGTTGATGGAAGACTTTCCATTTTAGTCGGCCTATATTTCCACATTATTAATATGCGTGTGCAAAAAGTGAAAGAAATCGACGCTATGACCGCTTTTGCGCTAACGAACGCGGAAGAGTGTGCTTTGCTTTGCTGCGAACGAACAGAGAACAACTGCGTCACCGATATAGCCGCTGCAGGAAAGCGGCTGTCTAGGAAAGATCAGCAAAGGATTACATATGAATACCCAATAAAAATATGTTTATCTCTCAATTGTAATACCTGAAAGACAGTTCAATGATAAGTTCAAACAAATACAATAAAGGAATGTTCATAGTTCATTATGGATGTTGCATTTTAAATTAGGCGAACCAGTTTATGTTGCCGTGAACGCCGCTTTGGTTAGCAATGTTGGACTCATTGCATTGATATTGGTGCATTACAGGAGCGCTCCTAAAGATTACTATTTAAAATCTTGACTAAAATTCATAAAAATACCATCCGTTGAATGGTGTAAATCCTGTATAATCCTGGTTTTCGTTACAGTTTTGCCACCACAACTGCACTGGTGCTCCTATAAAGACTTTCTATAGATGATATTTATGATATATATCTTTTTCATATCGTTTTGTGAGAATAGAGCGAAAAAGTTTAGATAACTCAATTTCACAGCTCAGAAAACGGTAAAACTATGAATGTGCTATCCAATCGCTAACAGTTGTGATCCGTTTCGTTAAACGAAAAATGAGCCGGTTTTCTGGTATAAGTTTATGTTTTCATTTTTATTAAACATTTTCTAACGGTAATTTGAAATAGAATCCTGTTTTAACTATTTGACCATTTCCGGTCATGCCTTATATGTCAATGTATCAGATAACATATTCACTAACGAAACCTGATTGGTCAACAGGAGAATAGCTGGAGCCGAATATCGCTTGAAAGTCCGATTGATCCGTCAAAATGCCCACTTGAGGTCCGAGAGGATTCTGAAATATATAAAACTAAGTGTGTTTTGGAAAACTTATGGAGCTAACTGGAAAATAACTCAAAAATTCTGTGAGAAAAGCCCGATTGCTCGCTTGGTTTGAACTCCAACGACTACCGGCATTTTGGAAGACGACCACCCAAGTGCGTCCAATAAACCCTCCGGAAAAATTGAGCAGGTCGATCGGAACACGGGCCTAACAGCATTCAAATTCACTCCTTTCAATTCACTATTTGTGCTTATCTTTTAATGCAAACCTGTGAATAAATGTTTGTCTTTCTGCCCACAAAAGGATAGTCCAATGGAGCAGATTGCGTATAAACCGGAATATGAATGGCATCCACGAGTTGAGAGTAGCCAGCTGGAAATGTATGGTTAAAGCCAAAACAAAATAATGCACAAGCCTGATCGAGCCATCTTGATGCTGACCAAGCCATCACCATGCACGCCAGCGGCAATTCCAAGGATTGTATTTGGATCGGATACAACACTTCCGTCGTAATATTGGCCAAGGAAAAAGGTCTGAAAAACTCAAAATTGTGTCAAAAAAGTACCCTAAAATAAAATCTTATTGATGAATTTCGTTAATTGAGCAAAATGCCCAAAAATGGTGTAGAATGCCTTATTTTAAACTGTTAACAGAGACGTTCCGTTAACATGAGCATTCGACATAAGACTCTATTTTAATGTAAAATACCATAATTCGCATAACCTAAAAATTTAAGTTTTGTCTATTTTCAATCTGGCTTACATATCCAGCTGCCAAAGTGCTCTGGAATTTTTCCTTCGATATGACGACAGCTGAGTCGATCCCGATGGAGCCAGCCTGTACATATGAAATATGAGTCACGGACAGACATAAGCATAATGTAGATAGCTTTCCAAGTGATTGGCGCATTTTCGCTTTGTGAAATAGGAATTCTAAATGATCTTTTGGAAGTAAAAAGACTTCTCGCAAGAAATTACTTCACAAAACCTCGTTAATCTAAGACAAGATAATGACATTTTTCGATGGATTCAGTATTCAAAAATACGGCGAGTTTTAACAACAACCTCGACCTATATCTTGGGCCATTGCCAATTGTCCTTGTGTTGAGGTTGACTATAACGTTTATAGTATTTATGTGCATGAAAGCCTTAACCACATTTATATACCCGAAATATTTACACAGAAATATTTACATGTGAGGTGCGACCAAAATTATTGTCACATAATCGGTTTCCAATCAAAGCATTGAAAAATAATATTCACGGAATATATCAACTAAAAGTTTATTTTCGGATAGATAAGACCGTAGAAAATTGGTTTTACTTTGTTGCTTTTGTTGCATCTTTATTGCCATAATTTTTGACAAGAGAAGATTAATCATCAACGAGTAATTAATATAATTAACATAGTTCTAAAAAAATTTAAATATAGCGACGTTTGCTCAATAATTTATCAATAAATCTTAATAATTTATCAATTTTGAGGATTTATTTTTTCGCAAAACAAATTCTACAATAGCGATTTTCTTTTTTATTGCATTTAATATTTAGCCATGAAGATGATTTTTGAAAAAGATACAAATTAAAAAGAACAAGTTAAATAAAAAATACGTCAATAATGCAATAACGGATTATGCAACACTGGATCGACTATTTATGCTCTTATTTCCATTTTCTGGCATATTCCTGGATAAATAGTGAAATCGCTGTTATTACGCGGATATTTACGGTTGTTCACGAGGTGTTTCTTCGTCTTCAAAATAGGAATTAGTTACGAAATGGAATTATTACGTTCTCAGTCAAAGAGCATAAACGTTCGCGTAAAAATGGAAATGGGCCAAATGATGTTATGGAAAAGTCTATCCCGGTGGAACAGCGGCAGCATGCGACATAACAATTATATATGCAAATTTGGTGAAAACAGCATGTTGTGAAAACACAAAATATTCAATATTCTGAACAAAATAATACTTATTGTATTATAGCTAAATTCGGCAGTAGGTTCTAGTTAGATTTTATTTAGTACTAGTAGTTCAAGACCAATCAGTGTGCCAATTTATTTCATTTTATTCAAGAACCCGAAATGATCGCATAACTTTTATTTTACCCGCATTAGAAACATGTGAACGCGCTAGAATGAATTTTCTAGAGGTTTAAATGTCCATCAACGATTGACTTAACTAACTTTTAGCCATTTGTGTCCTAACATTTCTGCAGCTGTCGCCCTCTGATTTGGATCGTAGTCAAGCATGGGTCTCAGGAAAGCGGAGAATTCCTCCGAGGCTTTCTTATTCCATTCATAGTAAGTTTCCAACAGTACTTCCAAGGGTGTCGAATTTAATTCGGTGACATTATTCAATTGAGCATCCTATAACTAGGAGAGATGAGAAAAACAGATAAAAAGAAGTACTTACTTCGCCAAAGAACTTTCTCCATCGGCGGCCTGTTTTCAATACAGCCACAGGGACCTGACCCAATCTTTCGACCATAGGTTGCAGGTAAGTTGCAGCTGGAGGGATCAAGTTATCTGGATCGCTCAATGCAGGAATGAGTTTGTGTCCGGTAGCCATTTCAAAGCACTAAATTGTAACTGTAGCGTTGGGAATGAGAAAGTTCATATAAAGTTCTAACCATACAAGCCACACTCCACACATCCGCCTTTTCATTGTAGCCGCTGTCAATGAAAATCTCCAATGGTCGATATGAGCTGACTTGTAAAGAGTCCTTTTCGTGACCATTCTGATATGAAAGAAAATTTGTCAATGTATGCCAATTAGAATTTGTACCTTCCACTGCGCATATCCAAAATCCGCAATTTTAACCTCCAAAGTCTTCTTCAAACCATTCCCATTGAATATTGAATTTTTTTTTAAGATAAACTTTTCAAGCTGAATCGCAAGGACTTTCTGTAGTTCACGCATATTTTCTGAATAATAAAGGGTTCTTATATCCAGGAAAGATACAAAAAATTACCGACTATTCTTATGACGAGCTGGTCCAAGATTCCTTCCTTGGTCTAATTTCCCATCTTGCAAAGCTTCCAATGCACTTTTGCCGAACTGTAACGATTTGAAACGATCCAAGGCAAACATTGCATTCTCCATTTTCAGATCGTTGTGGACAATGTCGCAATCGTCGGCAAGGTAACGGATTGATTCAAGCATTTGCCGAGTAAATTCCCGAACGTCGTCAAGTGGCAGACCCATATAACCGTTATGTTTGATGACTTGCTTGAGGGTTTGGCCGAGAACCTGGAAAACATTTTCAGTATAAAATTCGTTATAAAACATGCCTCGTCATAAGTTGACCTTTCAAAATTTTTAAACGTATATATTTTTGCATCCGAAAATAGTTAGAAAAAATTCGCATCATGCCAATAAAGTAAGAGATTCAGTATCAACCTAAGACATCATAACCAGAAGACTTACCTCCATTACAATTACAACATAGCTTCCATTGACGTTGGCAAGAATAAAGTAGTCGTACAATTTGGGAATATGCGTCGTTTTGTTGTATTGGCTTGTCACCGTGAGAAACTGGAAAGAAAATTGTTATTGATAAAAATGATAGGGCAGAGTTGAAAAACCTGAATCTCCTCCAACGCTTCGTGATTATTCACAGTGGTGGAAATTTTTACTGCCGCAAATCGTTTTTCCTGGACATCCCAAGCGAGCCAAACGGAAGCACACCAGCCTATGCCGAGGGATCGCACGATATGGTACCTAGATTGAAAGCTCAATATATTGATTTCGAGCAGGTAAATTAAACTTTTGTCACCTGGTATTGAGAATGTCCCCGAGAAAAACTTGAAAGTAACCGTTTTCAACCGGTCCGTTTCCGTCGCCATCTTCCACCTCGGTGTAGTTGGTCGGTGCCATCGCATTTGGCTGGAAGAAAAAATTCAGAAATTAAAAATTTAGAAAATAAAAAATTATCCAATTTCCTATACATTTTTTCAAGGATAGTTTCAAGGAAAACTATCCTTGAAAGCAAAAGCAGACTCCATGCCTACGGGCCTGAAAGGGAATATTTGCATTTCAAGTTTCTGGATTTCATATCTCTTGACTTGACGCACGCAACTGTACAAAGGACTAAAATTTCGCTGATTTATACGTCAAAAGAAAATAGAGAGAGAGTATTGTTTTGTTAGGTTCAGACACAAAAAGGCCAGTCTCGTGAGTGTGTCTTCCTCTCACTCAAGCGCAATATCAGTGGCAAACCAGTCAATTTTAAAAAATTATTTCGAGGATCGATCGTACGAAACCACCTTTTTTATAATTTCACCCAAATTTTGGATTCCTTCGAAAATTTTGCAACAGTTTTAAACCAATGTAAATGTTTTAGCAATTTCATACGAAATCGACCTTTTGTACTGGTTAATATGACCGGATGAATATATGACCGCTTTCGGCTTAAGTGATTTGCGTGATTTTTTAAGAATATTCGACTCTCAATATATATAACATTTTCGAAATCCGTTAAAGATGTAGTGTCACCGGTGTCAAAGACACCGGTGGAATAGTTCATAAAATTGCAACAGTACCGTTTCTAAATACTGTACAGAAGACGCATTGTCGAAAGGCAGGTGATACTGCCACACCGGGAATGCCAGATTACCTTGCGCATCGATGACAGGATTGGCTCGTGAGAATGATAAATAGATGCCAATACTGACACATATATACAAAAATATTCCCACGACCGGTATCATTTTCAGGTGAGTGCTTTGCCTCATTTTCCTTTATTTGAGCCGTCTCCCATTGGCCTTGTTTCGAGAATTTCGACAAAAAATTTTATTCTTTGACAGTTAATCAGGATTAGGCTGTTAATTAAGAGAATTGTCTGTCTGTTGAGTCTTGTCTCAAACTTAGTCTTGACTCAAACTTACATTGAAGATTTATGTAAACAATGACGAGCACAAAGTTCCCTCGACGCACTTATGTACACAAATTATGAGCAGCGGAACGGAAGCATGTGTAAAAATTGGAGAACAAAGCTGCAAAGCAATCAAGAACGAAGATTAGAAATAACGAGAGTGGGACGCCGCGGCCTTCGCCGCGAAATCGAGGGTGACACATTAAAAAAGCCAAAAATCCCGAATTTTCAGGATTCGCTTACTCTGGGCCTTTCTACGCTCCGCCCGTTTCGGGCTGAGCAATAGCTCATTTTGCTTGGCTCACTAAGAGCTATCGATTGGTGTATTACTCGGCCCGAAAAGTTGCCCTTTTACGTGTCCCACGTGACCCACATAACTCGCGTTTCATGTGAAAAATTTTGGCGCCATTCAACTCAGCGTGGTCGATTTAGGTGGGAGGGGTACTCGCGAGCATGAGGTCCGGCAGCGTCAAAAAGGGTCCAAACACTGTGCTACGCACACGGACACGGCAGCGGCTTAGGTAGAGTGGATGGATCAGTTCGAATTGTGTAAGCAGCATACTTGGGCACAGCCGTAAATTACAGGATCCAGATGTTGGAAAATTTCTCTTCTTGTTAAGATTTTCACAATACCCAAAATTCAATTAGGCTTTCAAGTTGGACTTTGTAAAGTAGAATGGCGGTCACGGCAATGGTTACGGTAACGGAAGATATGAAATAAACAGCGAGAATTCTTTTGTAAATTTTACAGCGTTCAGACAAAAGATGTCCTCGTCTATCGAAATACAGAGGAAGAAACAATTAAAAAAATTGCGGTGATTCAAATTTTATGTTTTAGAATGCTTGGCATTATTCAATTGGCTATTATTCAATTAGCTAACTTTATTTATTTTTATTACATCAAGGATTTTGTGTTTGGTAACAAGAATTACAAATAATAATTGAATGCATTTTGAAGAGATTAAAAATTACAAACATATTTAGAACATATAACAAAGGATATTACATTTCCCATAGTTACAAAATTTAAGGATATAGAAGACCATACAAGGTGTCCCACAATAACTGCCGCATGATTTCAAAATGTCGCTGTTAATTTTTTTCGTTTTTGACTCCAAATTCAAATGCGCTGAAGGCAAGTTATATACAAAATGAAAGCTTGGGTTTCCTGCTTTGGTTTGGCATAACACCTTGTATACGAGATAAAATTATAATGAAACGTTTTGTAAAACTCGAATCGAAAAAAACCGTTATATATATAAGAGATAATGAACTTTCCTTGATATTTGTATGCCAGCCGAGGTCAATGCACTTGCAGTCCGACACAAAGGCCAATTTATTATACCATGAGGTAGTGCATGGTGTCCTTTAGTTTTCTTTGCTGAGCGGCTTTCCTGATGCCTTCGTCCACTTCATCATCGTCAGCTTGCCTCCTATAGCCCAAATTGGACGACTCTGAAAATAAAGAGATGTAAAAGTATAGTTTGGTAAACTATAGTATATTATGCGAAAATAAATCCGTCTAGGGTATTCAAATTTCCAACTATACTGTAGTTTATTCATAGATATACATCAATGCATATTTCTTGATTTTTATTCCAAATGTTGTTTGCTACCATGAAACTTTTTCCTTCAACGACCTTCAACAAATATTTTTAAAAATTACTGTGAAATGGCATCGGAGTTCCCCAAATCGGCGACGCATTCAACGACGAAGAGATTGGACCATTGAACGGTATATTCATGAGCGAGGTTTTGTCCCAAAGCGGAGTGCTCGTGTGCGGTCTGATCAGAGCGGGCGTTTGAAGTGAGCTTGTCGAAAGCATGCTCTGAGAAAGCGATCTGACCGAATGCGGACTGTTGAGTTTGGTTGACGTAGTCGATTGGTTCTCGTTCTTTTTCTTGACGATTTGATATGTCGACCCTTTTCCGTAGCCCTTGATCTCTCGTATGTCGCCAAAGATCATTAGGCGCTTGATAGCTTGTTTTATATCGGCCTTGATCTAAATTAAAATCTTAGTTAGAATTGTTTAATCAGTCGGCAGTGTAATGAAAAATCTGTTATTTGCTGCACAGAGGTTTATATCAGAGGTTAATTGCCCACCTGAGTAAAATCCTTGCCAATTTTATAGCTCAGAATCAAATATTTGAATAAATCCGATTCATTTAACGCCTTCCGCTCGCCCATTTGAGTTAAAATCTAAAATGGTTTTCGTAAGGATGCTATATTCGCCGTAATTGCGAGATTGATAACATTTTGCCCGAACGGACATTAATTTTTATCTCATTCTAGTACGGAATTCCTAGCAAAATGTGTCAATCTATTTTGTTCGGTTTTTCCTGGAAAAAACTTCAAAAGATTGATAGATTTAGTTTTTTCATAATTATATTGTGCTTAAAAGTTCTTAAACTTACCGTCCTAATCATTTCTTCGTAGGGTGGATGTACTGGTTGATGAACCGCAACTTTCCTGTGGTGAACTCGAGATGCGGAGGGGCTGGTTGGACTTTGCGTTCCGATCTGTTTGAATTTGATGTAGGCTGTTGGTGACGTGACTGAAATGAGGGCATTTTGATAACAATATAAGGCTAAGACTAGGTTTTGGTTATTAAAATCGGTAAATCAGTAAAAATTGAGGACCTTTTTATTCGGATGTGTCAATTATCGCGAATTTCAGCTAAAATTACCTGAAAGTGGGCTTGAAAATTGGATTCGACTTTGAGTCGGTGTGAGTGGAGTCGGGCTCTGGTCCTGAGAGGGTCTCTTCCCTGTGGGTGTCTTGCAGTTTGCTGTTCCAAACTGCGTCGACGACACAGTGGATCCAGACGATGGCGTTGCCTTCTGCGACGATCGTTCCTCTTGTTCTTTCGCCCTCAATATGGAGGAAAGAGTTAATTTTTGGGATAGCGCCGGGTTCGGAGTCTTCACGGCAACTGGTCGAAGCCATTTGGGCTTATTTTCTATCTCAATCAGATATGCAGAGACGATTTCTCTGGCATGCCCAAGGTTCTTTTCAGGCTCCCAGGTGGCTTCTTTCTCGCGGTATCCCTTCCAGTGAACCTGGAAATAATTACCAATTTAATTTTTGTGATACGCCCTAAGTTATTTCATAAGCTTACTGGGGGGATCACAAAAAAGATCTATAGTTGGAATTGTTGTTAATTCTTCTAATATCTTAATAGAAATTTCTCATGAACTCTTTGTCTTTTTCTCTGCCGGAGCAATTCCCCTGCCTACAGTAGTAAGCATAATTATATGAGCTAATCATCAATGTTGGCCAATGTATAAAATTACTTACCAGAAATTCTCGCTTGTCTCGCACTAATCTCATGTCCAGTATGCGCTCGACCTCATAGAGTTTGGGACCATCCTTAGAACGCTTCTCAACTTGTTCGCGCGTGGAAGAGGATGTCCTTTTGTTGCCTTTTTTCTGAAATAAAACGAATAAATTTGTATGTCCGAGATTAAACTCTCGTTTTTAGCGCACTGAACATTTCGAGCAAAAAATTGTTATTTAATCCGAAACTCAGAATAAAAATCATTGATTAAAACCAGTTTATTCATTCAATTCATTAAATTGCGCAATAAATTTACTCAGATAAAGTAAAAACCTAAATTTTGCACATAAAAACCTATAAAACGTTTAAAATAAAAAATACCGATTTGAGAATGGCCTTCGTTTTTTGTGAGCTGGTCCCTTTGTTGCAAAATATGCGCTCATAAAGTTCGCGCTCATCGTCAGACATATCTTTGTCTGGCGTGGAGGAGACTGCAGATATCCTTTTGCCGCCTTTTTTCTGAAAGTTAAGTTCAAATAATCGTAAGTAAAAAATTTAGATTTTACATATAAAATAAAAATACATAATTTGAAAATGAAAATAATACCGATTTGGAAGTCGTCTTTGGTGATTTGGATTTGCTCTTTGCTTCCTTGAGATAAGCAGAGATAACCTTGGCAAGGCCAAGATTCTCATCAAACTCCTCTTCGTTCTTCGACGCAGATGATCCTGATAACGGCGTTGTCTTCTCTGAAGCACTCTTCACAGACATGTCTGAATCCGATTCATCGCTAAAATCATTTTGATAATGCTATGTTTCCAGTGTAAAACGGACCTGTCCTCTAATATCGGACTCGAATTGTTGTAATGTTCACAGCCATCGTCAGACATCTCTTCTTCGGGCGCGGAAGAGACTGCAGGTGCGCTTTGGCCGCCTTTTTTCTGAAATGTATCAAGTTAAAATAATCGTAAAATATCGAAAAAGCTTATATTTTTCAAAAGTAACTGGTTGTTTTATGTATTAATTATTAGTTAGTAATTAAAAGAAAATCTCTAAATTCTCAAATTTTGGAAAACATTACCCCACCGTTTTTGACTAACAAAATGAATGGGCACGGACCAAAAAGACCAAAAGTATCCATAAACAAAACAAAATGAATGCTTGATAAGAAAAGTTAAAAATTTTACATATAAACCAATTCAAAACGGAAAACCTTAAACGAAAAGCTTACGGATTCAGGAGTCGCCTCTGATTTTTGGGATGTGGGCTTGCTCTCTCGAACAGAAGTTGAGGTCGTTTTAAGTGGACCGGGGCTCTGGCCCTGACTGCGTCTCTTCTCTGCGGGTGACTTGCACTTTGAGTTTGCTGTTGCAAATTGCGTCGATGCCACAGATGATCCAGACGACGGAGTTGGCTTCTGCGGAGCGCTATTCACAGACATATCTGAGTCCGATTCATCACTAAAATAATAATCAATTAAATGATGCTATGTTTCTAGTGTAAACAAACCTGTCCTCCAATATTGGACTAGAATTGTTGTAGAGTTCGCAGCCATCGTCAGACATCTCTTTCTCGGGCGTGGAGGAGACTGCAGGTGCCCTTTTGCCGCCTTTTTTCTGGAAGTTGTCAAGTTCTATATTTCTCAAAAGTAACTGGTTCAAAGATAAGTAACAATGAACATAATTATAATAAAATCTCTAAATTCTCAAAGTTCGGAGAACATTCCCCCACAGTTTTTGATTGGACAAAATGAATACACATCGATCAAAAAGATCATTAATTCGACACTGAACATTTAGGAAAAAGTTGTCATTTACTCTTGCCCATGAAACTATAAGAATATAAAATGAATTATAGAAATAAGCTCACTAATCCATTTGATTAAAATTGACATCTTGTGCAAAAGATTAAAATTTAAACCAAAGCAATAAGCCCTAATTAAAAAATAAAAAACCATAATTTTAAAAATAAAAATACCGATTTGAGAGTGTCCTTCGTTTTTTGTGAGCTGGTCCCTCTGTTATCGAATACGCGCTCATAAAGATCGCGCTCATCGTCAGACATCTCTCTGTCGGATTCAACTTCTTCGAGCATGGGAGAGACTGCCGGTGCCCCTTTGCTGCCTTTTTTCTGAAATTTATCAGTTCAAATTATTGTAAAAGTTGAGAAGTTAAAATTTCAAATTTTTACATATAAAAAAGAGTCAAAAAAGCACACTTTCAAATAAAAAATTACCGATTCAGGAGTCGCCTTTGATTTTTGGGATGAGGGCTTGCTTTCTCGAACTGAAGTTGGGGTCGGTTTGAGTGGAGCCGGGCTCTGGTCTTGACTGCGTCTCTTCTCTGCAGGTGACTTGCACTTTGAGTTTCCAAACTGCGTTGATGACACAGAGCGTCCTGATGATGGCGTTGTCTTTTGCGGGACAATATACAGAGACATATCAGAGTCCGAATCATCACTAAAAAAGTTAAATAACGTTATTTCTCTAGTGCAAATCTTACCTGCTCTCCACAATGCAGCGCGAATTCTGCGGGCGGCGCTTGACGACATTTTCCTGGAATTTAATTAATATCCCGAAATAGAAGACAATATAGATCAAAGGACAAATAAATGATTCTCGGTTTTTTAATTTGCCCCCTAAATTATGTAAAATGTCCGGTAATTTAGAAATTACCAATTTCGGAGTCGCCTTTGCCTTTTGCGATTTGGGAGACGGCTTGGCCGTTTGGGACTTGGGTTTGCTTCCTACTTCTTTGAGATAGGAAGAGATAAGTTTCTTGGCAAGGCTAAGATTCTCTTCGGACTCCCACATGGCGTCGGTCTTGGAGTATCCCTTCCATTGAACCTGAAGTTAAATGATACAGAGTCTAGCCATTCGTATGATAAAAATTAAAACAGATTACTGTCAACTGAAAATAAGGCAAATCGAAATGCAATCAAAATTACTAACCAGGAATTTGCGCTTGCCTCGGACCGTCTTCATGTCCAATATGCGCTCGAATCGAACTGGAGGTGGAGTCGGTTTGAGTGGAGCGAAACTCATCTCTGAGTCTGATTCATCACTAAAATAATGCTAAGTTAAATAATGTGATGTTTCTATTGGAAAATGAACCTGTCCACTGATATCGGACGCGAATTGTTCCATAAATTCTTGCGGCGATTGACTGCTTTTCCAGGATTTCCCTGAAATTTTGCCTCGTAAATTCTTTAAAATATCCGGTAATTTAGAAATTACCGATTTGGGAGTTGCCTTGGCCTTGTTTTCTGCCTCCTTAAGATAAGCAGTGACGAGTGTCCTGGCAAGGCCAAGATTCTCTTCACACTCCCATGTAGCTTCGTCCTCGGGGTACCCTTTCCAATGAACCTGAAATTAAATGAGAGTATGAAGAAAGCAAATAGGAAATTTCAATGAACATTTCAAACATTTTTATGGTGACGCTATCATTTCCTAACGCCGTGTACTGATTTTAATCGGGTAACATGTATGTGAGGATTTTTGCACTCCGTTTTGGATTGGCAGATTATGGCGCAGTAGCGCCAAGTGTTGAGAGGGATGCGAGACGGTCCCATATCTCAACATTTGCTGCTGTTCGAAAGGGGTGCAAAAATCGCTCATATAACAGTAAATCAGCGATCGGCAACTCAAAATGCAGTCAAAATTACTAACCAGGAATTTGCGCTTGCCCCGGACCGTCTTCATGTCCAATATGCGCTCGACATAGTAGAGCTCGGGGGCATCGTCAGACGGCTCGTCGTCAGACAGCTCCACTACTTCTACGGACGCGAAAGAGACTGACCTTTTATTGTTCTTTTTCTGAAATTAAGCATATAGAAGTTTACATGATCTTAAAGTTCCGAAACAAAAAGCGATATTTTGGGAAAGAGTAGCTGATCCAAATTGGTATATTCGGCCATCCATTTTGACTGACAAAATGAATGGGCGCTGACTAAAAGATCAGCAATTTGACACTGAATAGCTCATTAATTCGTTATGTAAATCTTGCAAATGCTTGATAAGAGAAGTTAAAAATTCAAATTCTACATATAAAACAATTAAAAAGGAAAATCTTAAACGAAAAGCTTACCGATTCAGGAGTCGCTTTTGATTTTTGGGATGAGGGCTTGCTTTCTCGAACTGAAGTTGGGGTCGGTTTGAGTGGAGCCGGGCTCTGGTCCTGACTGCGTCTCTTCTCTGCGGGTGACTTGCACTTTGAGTTTCCAAACTGTGTTGATGAGCATCCTGACGATCCAGACGACGGAGTTGGCTTCTGCGGAGCGCTGTTCACAGACATATCTGAGTCCGATTCATCACTAAAATAATGATCAGTTAAATAATGCTATGTTTCTAGTGTAAACGAACCTGTCCTCTACAATCTGACGCGAATTGTTCCATACTTTTCGTCGGTCGACGGCATTTTCCTGAAATTTGTAATTATAATAACGCAAAAATCTCATATTTTGGAGAACATTCCCCACCAATTTTGACCAAAATCAATGGCCACGGACCAAAAATATCCACAAACAAAAAAGTCCACAAACCTTTTCCTTGGTATCGAATGACGTGCGAGGATTGCCTATAAATAAAATAATAATATAAAATTAAGTAGACAAATTCATTTATGAAATTGTACTTTCAAACACCAGCAAGAATTAGACAAATTGGGCCTAAGGAAAAGATAAGGAATCAATTTTTGACATGCCTTGTCACTCTAGCCAACACATAAGTTGCCATTGATCTCATAGAAACTTTCCAAGTGGCCATTTACCAATAAAAAACATTCAAAAACGTTTATACAAATTTGGTTTGGATAATAATAAGTCTAAAATAACACACCGGCAAACATCAAACTGTCGGCTGGAACGCCTAGCATTTTCTGGACCTTGGAATGCACTTTGTTGACATCAGGTGTATCAACGTCCAGAGGTATCATCGTTCCGGTTTTACGGCATTTTATGAATACTCGCATTTCGTTCTAAGTCTAAAATTTACGGATACTTTAGTAAACATAAAGGAGAGACAGCGTTTGAATTGGCGCGCTTTATCATCCTTTATTTCCTTTTGTAAGCCAAAATTAACAATGGAAAATGAAGAATGATAGAGCGCCAATTCAAATTCTGTCTCACCGGTATGACTACGAGTGTAGATTAATTAAATAATAATAATTGATCAGGAGCATAATATATTTTGTAAATTCTTCTGATAATTCCAAATTTGGTGGAGAGATGGTAAAAGTTGAAACTGAAGGCAGAAGTTGAAAATGGCAACAAGATCTGCTATGTTGGGACATAGTAGGAATTCATGGGAAAGGTTTAGGCCATACAAAAAAGAGAACCCGCGGCTTTGCCGCGGACCACGCCCAAAAATGACTTCTACAGGCCCAGTGGAACATTATAAGAAAACAAATCCGAAAAAACGGTGGCGTAGGATTTTGGGCTAAGGCAAGAAAGCCACTTTTTGGTTAAAAAAAGGGCCATTTTCTGGCCAAAAATTGATTTACGCGTCACGGGACCAAAAAATTCGTATTCGACAATCCCAGGGGACATTCTAAGAAAATTCCAATAATTCCAAATTTGGCGACAAGATGGTGAAACAGTTGAAACTGAAGGCAAAAATGAAAAAAATGGCAACAAGTTCTGCTATATTGGGTCATAGAAGGAATTCCTGGGAAAGGTTTAGGCCATATAAAACTTTTTTTGTTTGGAAAACATTAATGACGTGTTAATAATAATGTAGCATAATCTTTTTTCTCTATAATAAAGGAACATCAAATGGTATCCAGAAAAGATATGAGGACAAAGGACTGAGAGCACAAATAAAACGAGAAAACAAATCCGCAACAGACGGGTAAAGTTGCATTCTCAGAAAAGTACGGAGGCGCTCCTTTGCAAAGGCGCAAATTTGGCGGGAAAATTGGAGTGGGATCGGTCTGCCCCTTTGAGTGGGTTAGGCGGCACCATTCCTAAGGGCAAGCACCTGTTCTTAACTTTTCTAAGGACTTTTTTTGTAAAGCCAAGTTTTTTGTAGGAAAGGTTTAACGTTTTAGGGCAAATTAAAATTTCCTGTGTTTTTTGTTGAGGGAGTGAAAATCCATACAGGGGGAGTAATTATAGGGAGGGGAGTAATTACAGATGTTGTGGTAGCTGGGCATTTCTTGACAACAAAGTACATGTTCTCTCTTCTTTTTAGGGTATTGGGTAATTTTGGCTTCCGAAACATTTGGGTTTGAGTTCGGATTTTGGGACAAATTTGAATTTTTAACATATAAACAAGAATAAAAATATTCTCCCTATCGCGTTTTGAAGTGCTGAAGATGATCCGAAATGATACACCAGAAGATATAATAATGCCACCAACGACGCCAACCATTCCTTTCCCGCCTTCGCCTAACGCTCACTTTTTGTCATTTCATTTATCTGACCCGTTGGTTGGATTAGACCACAGGCCTCAGGCATTTGTGTATTCGCTCAGGAAAGGTAATAAATCCGTTGCTGACTGCAACAGATCAAATTGAGTCGCACATTGGTTTCAAAAAGTGGCATTTTTATGATTGAGTGTTACAGAATAGGTTTGATGTTTGGGATCAGTTTTATTGGTGACAGTGAAAAATCAATCAACTTTTAGTTTGTGAAAAGAATGTTGGATTCGTGTACTTTTTATTAACTTTTTGACAGACCAACAACTTCACATAAGTTTCAAGATCGGTGACATAAAATTTCAGATGGAACTTCAGACAGACAATTCAGATTGAAAACAGAAAATTTCCTCTCTCCCTAATTTGCACTTTCTGATTAATACCACTTTTGTGTATAAATGGTATTTCGTAAAAAATGGACCAAACTTTAAATTTAATTTAGCGTCACATAGACTCTAAATAATATTTCAAATGAAACCCTTAGAAAACTTTGCACAAATATTATATCGCCGACAATATTCGCCTATCCGGCTACTGGCAAATGAAATCACCGATGAACTCGAAGTGATTCTTCTTCCCAGTATTGTCTCGAAAACCAACGACAAAATGTGGTCCCTGGGATATTTCGATAGACGGCAGTCGTTTCCATTGTTTCCGTTCTCGTCACTGCTATTCTTTTACATTCTCTTTACCATTCCAAGAGTACAACAAACAGCGTCTCGTTGCTGTATACTTTCTTTGCAGAAAAATACCTACCAAATATTTATTATTACTTTGCAAGACTTTCAAAGATGTGCTTAAATTCCTTCTAAAACAAAACACAAAATGTGACGCTTGGCACGTGGTAATAAATATTTACATTACTTATCACTGCTTAGCACCGTGCTTTGCTGTACTTAAGGAACATCCAAAATTTATATAAGCTATCGAGGGAAGATGTATGATTAAGTGCAGTCTGACAAATATGGACGAAGAATAAAGATAACTCTGCTTCAGAATTTTCGCGAGATTACCTTTGATCGTTACAAACAAATCTAACAGCTAAACCTTAAAGACTTCATTGAAGGTGTTAACGCTTAATCCTAAGACTTGTTTTTCCACTCAGCCATGCCCTTTTACCATAAAAGTGCAATGCTTTCCAAAATTATATCAAAACATAAACACTTCCAATGGATCAAAAATTAATCACAAGAAAAGATTCACGGCGGACTCCAGCCAATGAGGGTTTCGCATTGTTTGCAGTCATCGATGCTCATTCGTAGATCTTCGTTTTAACGCATTTTTGTACTTATTTCTGGTTTGACCTTTTTTATTCACCTTTTCACAACACTGTAATCACCTCGAGATGAATTGGCTTCGCGTTATTCTTTAGGGTCGAATGTCAGACTGCATCCCTAAAGCTATAGCCTAATCTAAGGGTGTTCGGGAGCTTCAGTCGAATCTTACCTAGACCTAAAGCCTAACGTATTCCCTTATTAAGGGTTGTTTAGTCTACTGCTTCTCTGTTGTAGCACGCTCATCATATAACTATCCTCTATTATCTTCAAACTGGGTAATAGTCCAATGATAATGAGATAGTCCCAAAAGAAGTGCGGTTAAATATCGCAATTTTGTGATTTTGTTCAGTTTTGAATTAAATTGTACATTTATTTTTTGCTCTATTGATAGCCAAGAGGATCAGAAAATGATTAAAGTCCAAACGAGCAAATGATTTTCTTTGCATGTTTGAGTCACGTTTCAGTCCAATGTGATTAGAATATTATATCACAGGAACTAATTTTGCTTTCGTTGTTTTACTATAAATACAGCCCCAGAAAATTGGCTTGAAAACGTCTATAGATTCCTGATTGGATCTCTGAATTGAATTTCAAAATTTTTGCTCACTAGCATATGCTTCACATTTTACAACCGTGCTTACCAGATCAGATTTTATCGCATTTTTTCATACATAATTTTTTCTATATAATTTAAACATTTAAACAAATTTACCTATTCAACCTACTCCTGAGTTAATTACATGGATCATAGATCCGGCATTTTATTTTCGTCGCCTAGCGCCGGATTAACAGAAGGTTCGCTTATGTATCACAGTTTTCTTTGAATAAAGCAGCACGTCAAATTTGCATGAGGAATAATGGCTGCTTTTTTCCAAGAAAACTGTGATATTATACACAAGATTTGTTTGATCAAATCTGATCAAATGTACTATTTAGTTTTGTCTGACCTTAAATCAGATTGTGGGCGATTCTTAATGTACATTTTTGGAGTTGTTTTCTCTACATGAAGGGTAAATATGACATAGATGAGTCTGTCCGAACTTTTATATAGTTTCCGATATCATTTACAGATTTTCAATAATCCGAATAAAACTCAATGAAAAATAATTGTCATCGTTTTTAATCACACATCAAATATTCTCTGATCCCGGCTATATATAAGTGAACCTTGCGTTAATCCGGTACATATATATATGACGAAAGAAAATGTCGGATTAACGTCTGTACTCACTTTTGCGCACAGAAACTTTTGACTTCTAATTTGAGTGAGGCGCCATTGATAAGCATTTACATAAAAATAACGGTCAGGTTATATTATTACATAAAAGCAATATACCGTAAATCGTCTAATTAATTCGCCCCCTCAGCTAATCCCGCCCTCCTATAGAATGCCAAATGTACCTCCTGGCTAGATCGACCAAAACTATGTGCAGATCTCGTCAATCAAGTTACGTAAGAAAAACCCCAATGCCAAAAATTGACATTGAAAATATCGGGGAAAATTGAGTTTTAAAGTTAAAAATATGTTTAAAAACCCTTACAAAGTAATAATCCCACCGGGGGATTAATTAATTTAATTTAATTTAATTCATTTTGGTTTATGAATCGAATGGAATATTTCTCCAACCAAGCGAAGCAAAACTTACCAACCACCACCTCTGGTATTAATCCACGCCAAAGCTTTTATATTTCTTATTTTATGCTGGTTTGTGTGTCTTTGGGCGAAACACCGTCCAAATATAGATATAAACAGTTTTAAACAGTCCAAACATTAATCAGCTTCAAAAATTTGGGGACCTCGGACTTATCTATTGCGATTCTATCACTTCAAAACAGAACGTGCTAATCTTCTTCACTCTTTTACATTCTAATCGCTCATTTCCTTCTCTAATTTTTTCACGTTGTCGTGAAAACTCAATCTGGAATTAAATTTTAGCAAGCACATGGCCAACAGTTAAGAGGCTGATATCGTTCTGACCTTTGTAGTCTGTAGGTTGGGAACGCTCAGATCTCGCGATCTAGCCGTTGCCAGGGGCGAGTGATAGGTCAATCGATAGCTCTCAATAAGTTAGGACTGCGTCGCCAAAAAAATTGGGGATTTTAAAATTTAAATTCGCGCCAAAACGCTAAAACGTGTTTTTAAGGGTTTCGGGCATACAAAGTTGTGATTTTGATGTTCCCAGTCGATTTCTAAGGCAGTTCTGGACATCTTTTTTTGGACGTTTTGATTTGGTATCAGGGATCAATTTTTCTGGAAAAAGCCATTTTTTACCAAAAAATGACAGTTTTGAAACCAAAGCATCTTAAGAGGCTAATTTTTTTGCACACAGGGTTTTTCAAGGGTGCTGAATCCGAATCGATAGGGTGGCGCGGCGGATAGCCCACGGCTTAGAATAATTGTGCACCTTCTAATGCCCCCTAGGACGCGGCGTAGGCCGCGGCGAGTTACTAGTACCTTCTAATTTCCTAACATTAAGCAATTCAAGGCAAAGATATGCAACAAGACTCGAGTAATGTGAACAGATAAGAGGAGTCGAAATCTCTTCATTATGAGGCGGTCTATGAGCCATTCGAAATATAACACCTTGAAATACAAAGACACCAAGTATAACACTAACTCGCTACGCTGTCCCAAATTCTTAAAATTTGAAAGGTTTCCCTCAAATCCTTCAATACGATTTCAATTCACCAAAATTTGTATTTTAACTCTTTTGTCACAATTTAGTTCTTTTACAAGGGTAAGTAATACCGTTTCGGAATCCCGAGACTTTATCGAGTATCCCACTCAAGTTTTAATGTCAGACAAAATTTCAACCGTATAATTTGATATTTGCGACAGTTATACTTTTTACTCAGACTTTGATATAAGCGCACCGCTCGAGAGTAAATGAAGATGCGTGTGTAATATCGAAGATGAATTTATATCGAAATCCGCGTATATAAATTCTTAGAGTAAAATTATACTAAAACAGTTGTCTCAGGAGATTTCTCGACAAAATGCAATTTCATTCCGCGTAGCCCAAAAAGCAAACATTTTGAGCTATTGAAAGGTTTCAGCGTGATAATTCCACTAAATGCCTGTAGTATGTAGCGTTGTTTGTAGTTGTAGCGTCTTATAGCTTAATAACGCAACACATATATGTATTTTGAATTAATTTGAATCGAAGTTTCGAAGTTCAAAAACTAATCTGTTAAGAGGAGATTTTGGACACTCATTTTATCTTTTGCAAAACTAGAAGACCGTGTGCTTATGGTTTGTGCCAGCTTTGCAGCTTAAGCACTCACTTCCTTTCCACCCTTTTTCTCACGCTTTCATGAAAATTCAGTTTAGAATCGAATTCTCACCCGATAACACCTTGATTTGAATACATTTTAATCTTCCAATATTGACACCGTTCCGAAAAAGACTATAATCCTGGATAATGTAAACAGATAGAAGAAGGAACCCAAATTCCTTCTTAACGGTGATTAGTCTATGAACCATCAAAAATGTAACACCCTGAAACACATCAAGGCCAAATGTCACATATAAGCGAAAGCTTTGCTGAGAGTAATCCTCAACAGCTCTTAATTTTGACTGCTAATATAGAACATGAACGGAGCTATAAATTCCGTTTTTGACGTATTTAAGACTGATTTTTGTGGCCTTTACTCTAAAGGATGATAAAACATTCGCAAACATCTCGCCCAATTTGGAGGCTTACTTTGGACTCCAAATTTTAACATAATCTTACTCATAATCTTCCGTAATCCCACAATCCCTGCAGTTTGTATCGGACCACAAAAATGGGTATAAAAGGGTACTGTATGCAGGCAGAGAAGCAGTTTGAGATTCACTGAGCATTGAGATAGGTTTTAATTTTGTGGATTCGTGGCGCCAAATTTTTACGTTTCTAATTCGTTAGAACAAAACGATACTTTGCTGAAGAAAAAAGTCTTATTTTCATGCTTTCAGAAAACAAAAATCGACCCTAATCGAATTTTGAAAACTCAAGAAGAAAAATGATTTTTACCAAGAAGTTTCATGGATCCGACCAAGGAGACCTAGAGCCGATCAAATCGGTCAAGGAGCAGTATCTGGCTACGGAGGACGAGGAGATTAGTCAGCTGAGAGACCAGGCTATTAAGGTAATGAGCTCAGAAAGGTTCAAATGGCTAGCTTTCTGGAACATTTCATTCAGATTTTTTTCAGAATCTAGACGAAAATAGAAATATTGAATTTTAAGCACAGTGAAATAAAAAAGTTCAAAATCTGTTAAATTTGGGATAAAAATATGGTTTCAGGAAAACTACAAGCTTCGTTTCGTGTGGAAAATGGTCTTCTTCTATTCCCTCATTCACTTGGGCGGTCTTATTGGTTTCTACCAATTCTTCTTCAGCGCTAAATGGATGACTGTTATTTGGAGTATGTCCTTTGAAAGTGCTCTTTAACTTTTAAGTATAAAAAAAGACATTTCTGCCAAATCAATATTTCATCCAGAAACAAAAATTGGATTTTTGAAAGACATTTTGTTGGATCAGAAAATTGTCCAGTGAAACCATTCTAATCGTGTTGGGACAATAGCTTTAATCGACTTGATATCATTACATCTAAAACTTTCAGCCATACTTCTTTGGGGCCTTTCCGTTCTCGGAATCACAGCTGGAGCTCATCGTCTTTGGTCCCACAAGTGCTACAAGGCCAACACGCCTCTCAAACTCATCCTGGTGGCCATGCAGACTATGGCCTACCAGAACGACGTGATCGACTGGGCCAGGGATCACCGCTGCCACCATAAATGGACAGACACGGATGCCGATCCCCACAACGTGAATAGGGGATTCTGGTTTTCCCATATAGGATGGCTCGTTACGAGGAAACATCCGAAGATTAAGGAAATGGGAGGAAAGCTAGATCTCTCGGATCTGATCAGTGATCCGATATTGATGTTTCAGAGAAGGTGATAATTTTGGGTATACTTCGATTGATTCGGGAAAAGTAGCATTGGGGGGAGTTACAGTTGGGGGGGGGACAGTTGGGGGGAGTTACAGTTGGGGGGTTACAATTGGGGGGAGTTACAATTGGGGGAGTTAGGGTTGGGGGGTTTTACCCAAAACCCCCCAACTGTAACTCCCCCCAACTGTAACTCCCCCCAACTGTAACTCCCCCCAATTGTAACTCCCCCCAATTGTAACTCCCCCCAACTGGTACTCCCATAGTAATTTTGAAAAACCTATAAAAAGTACCTAGATTTACCACAAAAGTACCTTATATGGTAATTTTTCGCGCAGAATTCAACTCTAATTCTCCCAACTGCTACTGCCATATTGTTTTAATTGTCTTAATTCAAATTTTCGGTTATTTTTCCACTAGAGTCACCAGTGAAACACCTTTCCTGGAAAAAATATAGTGATTGACCAGATTTACGATTTTTCCTGAATCAGTGTTAGGCTGCGGTTGAATTAAATGATCTGTTATTGCTCCAGGAAAGGCATAAAAGGGGCAGGCTACAGAAGCCTAACGGGCCTGTTCGCCTAAAGCCCCAAGCCTAAGACTAAGTCCGATTGTGCGTGCACAGTAGCCTAACGGGCTACAGCGCCTAAAGCTCCAAGCCTAAGTCGATTTAGGGTGAATCCGCGAAATGTACAACTTACAGCAGAGTGGTTAAGTTAGAGAAAGAGAGATTTGCTGCTGTAAGTTAGATTTCTCCGAAATAGCATCTTGAGTCAAATTCCTTACACGAAAAAGCAACAAAAACAGACACATAATGCAAAAATAACCGAAAATTCGAATTCTGCGCGAAAAATTACCATATAAGGTACTTTTGTGGTAAATCTAGGTACTTTTTATAGGTTTTTCAAAATTACTATGGGAGTACCAGTTGGGGGGAGTTACAATTGGGGGGAGTTACAATTGGGGGGAGGAAGGAGGGGGGAGTTACAGTTGGGGGGAGTTACAGTTGGGGGGTTTTGGGTAAAACCCCCCAACCCTAACTCCCCCAACTCTAACTCCCCCCAAGTGATCCCCCCAACTGTCCCCCCCCCCAACTGTAACTCCCCCCAATGCTACCTTGCTCATTGATTCAGATATGGCATCATAATTTTTCGAATTAGTGCAAATACCATAGGAACCCAGCGGCGCCCATGTTCATCCGGGATTTCCGGTAGCCATAAATCCCGGTAGTTGCAAATCTTGTCGGCGAGACCGGTACCAATCGACTCCTCTCACCGAAAGGAAGCGATTGACGTATCACATGCACGGATCCTATTAGAAAATTTCCTTTGTAAAAACCCCCAAATACTGAAAAAATGACGTTTTCTCGCTTTTCGTGGCGGGACCACCCCAATTCTGACATTGCTAACCCCCCCCTAAAATCATGTGTTTTGGGGGTACTCGCGGGGAGGGGGAAGACGGAAATTTACCAATCAACTTAGAGGGATCCGATTTTGGTGTTGTTATTTGACTTTGTCTGCCTAAGATGGAATATAGTTTGGATACGTTTGGAGTTGAAATAAAAAATTGCTTCCCAATTCCTATGTTTCAACATTTTTCAGACACTACATTCCTTTGGTCCTCCTCATGTGCTTTTTCATCCCCACAATTGTGCCCGTATTTCTATGGAAAGAGACGCCTATGATTGCTTTCTTCACAGCCGGTCTGTTGAGACTGTGCTTGGCCCTGCACTCAATTTTCTTTGTCAATTCAGTGGCTCACACGTGGGTTTTTTAAATAAAAATATCATAAAAATATTTCATGTAGACAATTCAAAAAGAAATTCAGCAAAATGCCTATGGCGATTTTCATGGAAAATTTATAACTTAATTCTACTCTCATTTTTTAGCTTCGGATACCGCATGTACGATATCAATATCTCGCCCACTGAAAACTTTTGGATGAACGTGGCCACGTTGGGTGAAGGAGGACATAATTACCACCACGTCTTCCCACAGGTAACCGCGAGGTGGCTTTTCACTAGGAAAAACAAATCCCTTGAGAATAACCTTTATAAACAAACAGTTTTGTTCTAAAACGAAACGTTCAAAGAATTTTACTTACTGGAGGTAATCTCTCTTTCCAATATTAACTTTGCAATATAAAAGTTTGGTCAGCACTAATATTTTTTGCAATGTCATAACCAGAACATATTTCTGCATGTTCTCTTTCCTGAACTTCGTTAGCCAAATAAAATTATCGGCAAGTATTTCGCGAAAATATCTTTATTACTACCATTTGTCTTTTTCAGGATTACCGCACATCCGAGCTGACTATGTTCAATGTCTCCGTCTTCAATTTCACAGTGGGCTTTATCGAGCTCTTTGCCAAGATCGGCTGGGCTTACGACCTCAAAACAACTTCAAAGGATGTGGTCATGCGACAAGTGAACAAGCAACTTCAGTTGGCTAGAAAAGAAAAGGCTGGATAATCAGAAAATGTCATTGATATTTAATTTATTGATCGGTCTATATTGTGATAGACTTGTAGGAATTTTTTAAATGTTTTTCATGTGTTATATTAATGCTTTTCACACATCTTTTGAATAAATTTGCAGTAAATTTATTTCAAGAATAAAAGAAAATATTACTATTATTAATTTCTTAGAAAGCAATCATTAGGTATTATTATGTTTTTGTGACACGTTCTATTCCACCCTAAGTATCATAAAAAATCTGTAGTTGGGATTGTGCGTTATTTCCTCAATAAACCTACGATTTATATCGTTCGTCCGTTTATCCTATAGTCTGTCCAAGACTGCTTTTTAGACGGACCCTCGTGTATTGATTGGTACTGACTTTGCTGACTAGAAATTCTTACTGATAATTATATAAAATTTACTAATTTCTATTTGTAAATTTCGGAATTTGCATATTTCATATTTAGAAAGTGATCTGATAAGTGATATTCTCAATGCACAACTCCAACTTGTTTCTTCATTATTTCCTCCATTTGGTACTGATTCAGCAATTATCGTCTGTTTACCTTGGTAAATGGCACATAAAAATAAATTTCGGACGGATTGGCACCGTTAACAATAATGGATTCTGCATAGGTAGTGGAAATATTTTTGAAAATTACCCATTTAAAATATTTCATATAAATACAAAAATTCAGCGAATTTATTCCATAAAATTACCGCTAGGATTTGTTAATTTTTGACAGAAATTTACATGTCAACTTTTGGAAGGCGAAATTTCCGAAAAATTTTAATTTTCTTGAATCTTTCATTTCCCTATTTATTTTCCTTTTAATCGGCTTTGAATAGTTTCTCTCACAAGCACAAGGTATTTACTGAATATCTTTTTAGATCTCCTCAACGAAAGTCAAACCCTTCCATTTGACAAATATTTGTCACGAAAAGCCTTGACCGATAAATCCGCTGTCTTAATAAATCAATATCTCGACGAAATAATTAAAATGGATGAAAATTCGCATAAAGCAAACGTTTCACCTGGCACGAACTCATTCTCTGCAGACGAGCTCCAAGCCCGGCTTTATCTATTCCGCGAACTATTAGTTCATGCGAACAGTTCGAATGATTTGTTTACAGAAAACGAGTTGCGTAGAGCGGCTTATGATGCATATTTCCGATTATTTTTATGGAAACACAAGCCGAATGCCTGCCGTTTTACATTTGCGAGTGACAAAGTTGTGGAAAAGATACTGAAGCTTAGCTTCGATTTGAGCCAGACCAAAGGACAAAATGACACTTCTCCTCGATTTGATAGTAAGGATTTTGTTTATCATGTTTGAGAAGTGCGCGAATCTTACGCAAACTGATCTCGGGGTAGGCAGGGACGGGTGACTTTTTTCATTTCGATTCACTACTACCCGGCTATCCGACACTCAGTGATCCCTTCCGATTCAATCCCACCCTCCAGAACCCGATGTTTCCGATCTGCTGTCGTCCACACTTTGGCCACAGACTCCACCCTCCGCCACAGACTCCACCTCCCCCTTTACAGCACGTTCTTCAACTGCGCACCCAGAGTCGACTATTTTTTCTCTCTGCCTGGACGAGATAGCATTTTCCCTGTGGTTGTAGACGACTAGACTGTATTTTATAGTGAGCGGGCGCGATGGTGGCCGTTTTTCAAGATCGCGCGCTACGGGGGTGTGTGATATGTCAAAATGTTCCCCCGGAGATGCTGAGACGGAATCCGGAAAAAATTTTTGCCGAAAGTCAAAAAAAGTGGCTTTTTTGGCCAAAAAGTGTCATTTTTTGCCAAAAATGGCCATTTTGAACCAAAGCATCTGGGGAGCTAATTTTTTGCACCCGGGGGGTTTTTTGGGGTGCTGAATCCGAATCCGGGGTCGAAAAAATTATCGGGGTACCCCCGGGGTACGGAAAAAATTTTTTTCTCAAAAATTTTTTTCGAAATTTTTTGAAAAATCAGAACCCCGTTCGAGCGGCCGAAGGCCGCGAGTCTCTCTGACAAAATGGCAAGTGGTGCGCGAAGCGCCGCGGATGCACGCTAACCGCGGAAAAAAAAACAAGAGAACCCGCCGATTCGAGGCGGTAATCCGCCGAGAATCGGCGGGTTCTCTTGTTCATACATCTATTTAGCTTTCAATGTGGTCTTTCCCGGCTCTACCTCCACAATGCGGATAATTGCTCAGATTGTCGAGATCTGGAAAGAACTGTCGGAAGAAGCACGAAAATGCTACTCAATTATACACAAAGAGCTCTGCGATCCGAAATTAAGCAGCACAGCTGTTAAATTCGCTATCGCTCTCTCACATAGTGAGCCAAATGAAAAAGGCCAAGACATGAAACGTAAGGCATGTGAGAAGTACACAAAGATAGCAATACTTTACAATAGCACCAAAGAAGGACAGTACAGCAAAGGAAAGCAAAGAAATGCCGACACGAAATTAGACCTCTCATCCAGGGACCTCTATCGGTTGAAAGCTTTTACTTTAGTTCAAGCATTAGTTGGCGCATTTGGTTTGGAAAATGTGTCTAATGACACGATAAAGTTGGCCCGTTTGTTATATTGGGAAAAACTCATGAAAAATAATATTCACGGTGAACTAATCAGCGTTTTGGAAAATCTCACAAAAGAGTACTCGTCATATGAAACATTTTTGAAAGAGAAGGAAGAAATTAAAGTAGATGCAGGTTAGCTTTTTTGCAATGAAGCCAGTAGAATTAAAGTGATGGATCGCGATTAATTTTGCTTGCTAAATCTTTGAAACTCTCCCCTAAGCTGATATTCTGCCCATTTATGGTTTTTACATTTCTGGCCAATGTTTGCACTCGGCTGTCTTTTGAGAATGCTAAATCGGAATTGCACTCCTTGCATGAGACAAGCTAGGGATTTACTTAATTTGAATTGTAGGTACAGGAACCACTATCAAAGATAACGGAATCAAGAATGATAATTCTGACATTCCAAGAAATGCGGAAAGCTCACATAAAAGTAACGATTTGAATGAATCTAAGAAAGACAAAAACGTGACTGAAAAACAAAACGAAGCTTTGTTTGCGGCGGTAAATGAGGGAAACATAGAAGCAATTTCAAATTTACTACACTCCCAAAAAGGCGTTCAACCAGGTGATGGCATTAATATCAAAAGCAAAGACGGTGAGACACCTTTGACTTTGGCAGTCAGAATTCAGCGTGGCGGCATTGTGCAAGCGCTGATATTTAAGTTTGGGGCTGATCCTGACGTATATGGTGAGTATTCACGTGGCGCAAATACCAATGTTACAAACTTGCCTCTGAGCGTCAAAGAAACTCCGCTGACAATGGCAGTCAAGATTCCGCGAGACGATATCGTCCGAGTACTATTGGAAAAAGGTGCCGACCCGGACCTGCCCGATGGTGATGGAGAGACTGCTATCATCTTGGCAATGAAACACACTGCGAAACCCCGCGATGACATTGTTCGTTTATTGTTAGAGAAAAAAGCAAATCCGAATTTATGTGGAAAGGATAAAGAAACCCCTCTGGCCATGGCAGTCAGAATCAATCGAGATGACATTGCACGAATTTTACGAGAATACATAGCCAAGTATGATAACCTTAAAGTTCCTTCAAATAAGGAAATGGAAAACTTGCCTAAAAGTACCGATCCTAAGGATCATAAGAAAGAAACAGGCGGGACTGAAAAGCCAAACGCAGCCTTGTTTGCTGCCATAAATGCGGGAAACGAAGAAGAAATTTCAAAGTCATTGGTTTCCGGAAAAGGAGGTCGACCAGATAGCATTGACATAAAAAATGAAGATGGGGAAACTCCGTTGACTTTTGCCGTTCGACTTAAACGGGATTTCATCGTGCGACCTCTCCTAACTAAATATGGAGCTGATCCTAACGCATACGGCGACTATGCACGTGGTGCAGATATTGATTCAAGACTGCCTCTAAGTATCAAAGAGACTCCGTTAACTATGGCAGTTAAGATTCCACGAGATGATATTGTCCAAATACTTTTGCAGAATAAGGCAAACTCCGACTTACCCGACGGCGACGGAGAGACACCTCTAATTTCAGCGATAAAAACCGGGCGTAGTGATATTGTAGAGATGCTCTTGCGCTCCGAGGCCAAACCGAATTTGTTTTACGGACGTTCAGGTGACAAATCAAAGGACGGCAAATCTGCCTTAGATGTGGCCCATGAGCTGGGAACTCCATACATTGTAGAGGTGCTGACTAGAGCAGGCGCCAAAAGTGCAAAGAATTTATAATTTTGTCGGAGTATATTTATTATCCGGTGTTGGTTATAGAATATCATCATATAATCTCTCTAATTTAGCCTTCGGGAACTTATGAAAATGTATTACTAGACTGAATTTTTTACTAGAATACTGTAAACCTGTATAAGAAGCACATATCAATATGCTTATTTTCTAGAAACTTTTAGAATATCGTAATAAACTTAAACGACAATACATGTTTTGATGAGCTACCTGGGTAGGCCAAGTAAGAGAGTTTGTAGTAGTTTAACGTAGTATCTCAATGTTTCAATTTCAATAAAACTATCGAAAGTTTGGTCCAACGACGATCATCTATACAAAGCACAACTAAACTCGCATTAGAACACAGAAAGTTAACCATTTTTGGGATTCAGTGTTGAAAAACTACCAACTGGGTGGTTTCACAAAACTTTCAAAAACCAATTTTTGGGGATATTTTTTCTTGGATCTTCGGATCCTTGAATGGTATGACTTCATATCTTTCAACAATTTTTAATTTTCAAAACTGAATTGTCTCTACACGAAAATGAATGACCTCAAAATCATTATATTGCATATCTATTTTGTTGATAGGATTTATTTTCTTTTCATAACAAAGTTCATTTGGGATTCTCTCTGAAGACGCCTAAACCCTCTTGAACTTGTTTTTACATAGAATTTCATTGTCAGAGATCATAGGCGAAACAACAAATTTGTCCTTTTAATCAATCCAATCTTTTCAATATACTGTTCCACTATATTACTTATCTCATTTCACAATTGTATCCACCAGGGGCGCAACCAGGATTTTTTTGGGGGCACGTTTTCAAGGAAATTTGCACTGATTTACACTCGTTTTTCAAAATTTTCCCATTTTTTTGAGGGGGGGGGCACGTGCTCCGGTGCCCCCCTGGCTGCGCCACTGGTATCCACCACAATATCGATAACCCATTTACTATAATACTAAAATAGTGCCGAAAATTTTATCTGAACACCCCTATTTTAAAAGATAACAAGGCATGCCTGATTTTTATTACGTCAATAAAAATGCTAGAGTCTACACGTATCGAGATATAACGGACAGCGCGAACTGAGAGTGGTCCAAGCACGTTACGTAAAATAAAACACGCTTGTGCTGCTTCGCTCCATGTGAGGCGTATTTACTTCACCCCTCAGCACGTGGAGAAAATAGGCCGTATACGAAAACAAAAACCCAGCCAAAACAAGACCTTAGCTCAATAAGAACTCGACAAGACCTTCTCAGTTCAAGACTTACATATACAAAATCACTTATACTATTTTCGAATCAGTACGAAATTAAATTGTGCCTTATTTTGAAAATGATACTTCTGCCTGAGGATAAAATTATGATGGTTACGCTATTTGCAATGTGTTTACTTCAAATAGTGGCTCCCCCACATAAGCACAAAACAAGTTCAGCTTCACCTCCTACAAAGAGTTCAGGCCATAAAGCAAAACACGACACATCTGCTGCTTCTAATACTTCCAGAGGTCAAAAGGGAAATGTTCCACTTGGTACGTTTGTACTTTACATAAAATTAACCCGCTTTCGCCGCTTAGAAGAAATGTTTCCGATTTTGCCCAATGTTTTGGGCCTATTTTTGAGGAAAAAATTCATGAGGAAGAGGTAGTAAAAGTTTGTGGAATCCTAAATTTTGCTGTTATTTAAACCTTCATCAATTTCGAATTATCGCACTTCTCGAAGCGATCAAAAATTTTATATTAGATACACAGAAAATATTAATCGTTTTATGCCTTTAAGAACTTCTAATCTATTTTCACTCTGTTTTGATGTTTTTGATTTTTTATGACACCATACGCATATTTGGCATATTTTTGTAGTTGAAACTTGTTTCTAGCCTTCAAATACTAATCATTTTTAGCCTTCACAAAAGACGTCCCTTACAAATCTGCCACAATAATGTCACTTGCTGATCCTAAATACATCAGACCTGGATCGGCATCCCTAAAACTCTCTTCAAAAGCAGAGTCCGAGAAAGGAGCATCATCGGAAACCACATCGATGTATTCCGATTCGACAAGAGCTTCTTCGGTGTCGGGCACCCCTTTGCAAGAAGACGAGAAGCAGCCGATGCAAAATGCACTGCCACGAACGGTGTGGTTTTATTTTTAAAGCTTTTTGTGTGTTCAAGAAAAATGTTCAAAAAAGATTTCGTAAGTAAATAAAAAACATTTCATTTTCATTATTAAATTTAGGTGCAAACTAGCACCGGTCGTAGGGAAGTGAGCTACAGCAAATCGACGCTAAACAACCAATATCCTCTACCTGCTGGTATGAGTACATACTTGTCCGATTTCCGGAGCGATGACGGAAATTCGATTAAGTAAAACAAAAAAGTGATCAAGAACAAATCACAGAGTTGGTGACTTAGTTTTATTGGTTGTTTTTATATTACGGTAAAGTGATGCTATTCTTGTAAATGTAAATGGAATAAAATATGTACTGCGTTTAAAACACTGTTGTTCAACGACTGCTTAAATATTAGTTTGGCGGGAAAGTTTTTGTTATATTTTATGTTTATATATAGCAAGAAAAATATCGATTCTGCTATTTTGGAAACTTTCATGGACAAAGTGCCTTCAAATTTGACGTCATCCTATGCAATGACATACAGTTTTTGTAATAAAGTTCAAGTTCTACCACATACGTTTTACAGCCAAACCGATTTTTCAAGTTCTACGAGACGATTGCATAAACCGACAAATTTGCAAAAATCGAAACATCACTTTCACTAATCATAATTCAGCAAACGAACCAATGCTCCGTAAAAAGTATTTATTATCACTCAAATCGATCTGCAAAATTTTGCATAAAACAGATAATACCCTAATTTTCGCAGATAATAGTTATAAAAATATTTCGAAAATCTAATTTTTGTATGTGTCATGTATTCAGAAGTAAGATGCGCAGGGGAAGTGTCTAAAGTAGTAAACAGCCTCCCTGTCATTACGTAATCGTCAACATGTTCACGTAAACACCGCGTGGAAAGGAGAAGGGAGTGCCATGGAAGCAATTCGGTGAAAGCTGGGGCGTGGGGCATACTGATTGTGGGGATTCTCGGGGCCGCCGTATTTACGGCGGCGTAGTTCGCCGCCGTAAATTTAAAATAATAATAGGCATTCCGCCTAAAAATGTCAAAAACAGAAATCACAAAAAACAATGTGTCATCCCTATAGTGCTTTTGGGCGGAATGCCAAAATAACGCCAAAATTTGACATTTTTTGTTGAAACTGATGCGAATTTTGAATTCAGTGCCCTCGAAAACCCCCTTGTATGTGAAATTTAGGTCGAAATGCCTAAAAAACACTGAAGTGGGCAGAACGCCAGAAAGTAGTGCTTTCATACGCCGAATGCCAAATCTGATTCCAGATTTGAGTTTAGCGTGTCCGAAAACCCCCAGGTGCAAAATATCTTGCCATATACCAACTGAAACGCCAGAAACTGACCATAGCGGGCCGAACCCTCAGTAAATTTTTTTTCTAAAATCCAGTTTTCCTAATTTTTTTTGGAAACTTCCACCAAGTGTAAAAGTACATAAATGTGCCGCGGAATCTTCTCTACAACGTGCTTTTTACCGCAACAGCGTAAGTGGCTATCAAAAAATTATGGCCATTTTAGTGCACCTGAGGCTGGAAAAAATGCCAAAATTTTGATTTTCCCGCCGTAACTCATTTTTCGTGATGGGACGACGGACCGCAAAGCAGGTAGGTACATAGCCCAGGACATGGGCTTTCCAACGATATATAACACTGCTGTCCATATTAGCTAGAAAAAATAGATATGGCCTGTCAAATCCGACCACCTCGAGCATTTTTTACCGAAAAAAGGTGATTTCGAAATCAGCCCGGGATTTCGAAATTTCCCGTTACCGAAAATTTTTTTCTTACATATTCTTGTAGAGGACAAAAAGTTGTGTCGATTTGAACACTTGGGCGCACCGGCCCTTCTAGGGTTAACTGAAGTCAGTTAATTCTGGAATTAACTAGTTAATACTGGCACTCATGGTTACAGAAAACTACAACAGCCTTGTGGGCCATTGCATGGCTTTATTTACAGAACAATCCGGTTGGGACCAACAATGCTCAAATGCAAATTTTGAATAGCTTTTTCCGTATTTGAGAGCGTTGAAAGAGAAAGCCGTCCGTTATGGTTTTCAATCATGCTAATCTCGAATCAGAACTTACAATCTAGAAGATTCTTCTAGAACATGCTAGAAACTTATGTAAGAACACTGTATTTCTCTCAAAATTACACGGAAACTGTCAGATAATCAGCCTGCATGGCTATTCGAATATGCCAATATCGAACTTTAGTTTTGATTTTTGCATAAATTTGTTTATAATGTTCTGGAATTATCCATACGTATACTCTACTTTTAAACTTGTATGTGAAAAAGCAGAAAAATATACTTGCAAATGCATTTAGGAATGCTGACATAAATCTGTTAAAATTCATTCACATAGTAAATAACAATATCAAAGTTCATAAATCATAAGGTTCTTACATAAGTTTCTAGCATGTTCTAGAAGAATCTTCGAGATTGTAAGTTCTGATTCGAGATTAGCATGATTGAAAACCATAACGGACGGCTTTCTCTTTCAACGCTCTCAAATACGGAAAAAGCTATTCAAAATTTGCATTTGAGCATTGTTGGTCCCAACCGGGTTGTTCTGTAAATAAAGCCATGCAATGGCCCACAAGGCTGTTGTAGTTTTCTGTAACCATGCTGGCACTAACCAGCTAGTTTTATGAATATTTCTCTGGAAAATTCGGAAGTGAGTTTTCAGTAGAAAGCTTTGGGAATGTTTCTATGGGAATTACCGTTTTTCCTTCAAAAAGGCTCCCTAGAGTAGAATTAGAACCCTGAAAGTAAATACGGTAACATAGTGAAACAGTTGCAAATGTTGCTACAGTCAAACACCGATAACGTTCTCCTCTGGTTCCGGTCCCGAGACGCGAACGTTATCGAGGCTTGACTGTACGTGAGTTGGCCCTTCTTCAAAAAATGATCTGGCAGGGGCGGGGTTGCTCGCAATTTAAAATTTACATGTAGTGTTTTTATGACGTCAATAAAAACGCTAGTACGCACACGTGGTGAGATATAACGGACAGCGCGAACTGAGAGAATTGCCAGTAACGTCATAAAAATAAAATACGCATCAGTCCTAAATTGTTTTGCTCTTATGAGGGTGTTTACTTCATCTCTCACCACGTGAGGTAAAAATATATACCATAATAGAAAACACCTCAAAAACAAGATCTAGCTAAGGATCCAACTCGATAGTTATATATATGGGATATACTAAATCACTTATACTTATACTACTTGAGTTTTTACGAAATTTAATCTTGTCTCATTTTCAAAATGATACTTCTACCTGAGAATAAAGTGCTGATGTTTACGATGATCGTAGCTTTCCTACCTCAAATAGTGGCTCCCCCACATAAGCACAAAACAAGTTCAGCTTCACCTCCGCCAAAGAGTTCAGGCCATAGAGCGAAACACGACACATCTGCTTCCAGAGGCCAAAAGGAATACGAATATGTTCCACCAGGTACGTTCTTTTTTGTGGTTCTTCTCCAAATCCAATATAAAAAACTAAGCCGTCTATGGCTTTACGTAGTGAGAAAATTATCTGGTGATACTAGCGTTTGATTGTGATTCTAGCCAGTGATACTAACCTTTGTGACTTCGAGTAAGCTCCAGGCTCCGAAACAATTTTTCTTCGCCAACTTTATATGAGCGCTAGGCTTAGCTTAACGATGCCCTTTTGTTTTCTGAGCATTCCGAGCTAAAAATGAATGGCAGTTATGTTTACGGAACAATGAAAATCAAAGAAAGAGCTTTGCTTCAGATTCAGAGGGTACGTGATGTCTCTATAACTCTTAGGTCTTTCATTCCTTTGTTTCAAAACTGTTTTTTGCTAAGAGTTTTTCGGCATTTCTAGCTAAGAGAATATGCATATTTGGAATGCTTATATAATATAGTAACAAAATAATCCCTGTAATTGATCTCTGTTTAGCCTTTGTGAAAGGATCCCGTCATAAGTCAGCAGTCTTAATGTCACTACTTAATCCGCAGAAATACGTCAGGCCGGGATATTATATAGAAAAATCGAGTGAAGCGGCACCGATAATACCTTCATCCAAAGCAACTGAGTCCGAGAAAGGAGCATCATCGGAAACCACTTCGATAAATTCCGATTCGACAAAGGTTTCTTCAATGTCCGGCGCCACTTTGCAAGAAGATGAGAAGCACCCGAATCAAAATGCAGGGCCACGAACGGTGTGGTTTTATTTTTAAAGCTTTTTGGAAGAATTTTTATTAGAGTGCATGCATTTTTAGGTTCAAACCAGCACCGGTCTCCTGGATGTAAGCTACAGCAAGCCGACACAAGCTACTGATTCCACAAAGGCTTCTTCAGTGTCAAGTACCACTTTGCAACAAGACGAGAAGCAGCCGAATCAAAATGCAGGAACAGAAACACGAACGGTGTGTTTTATTTCAGAAGCGTTTAGAAAGAACATTTTTAGGTACCTCCATTTTTATCAAGGGGTATGGAGAATTTAGTTTCTGAGAGGGTACATGTAGGGATGTCAAAAATACATTTATCCGTATTCAATTTGTCCTGTTTAGTTTTTATGGTGCCATATTTGGGAGGTTATATCGCAAAAATACTATAGATAATTACCAAACAAAGTGCATTTCAAGAACATTTCATATGTTAGTAAAAAGCATTATACTTGCATGGTTAAATTTAGGTGCAAACCAGCCGCGGTGCTTTGGAAGTGAGCTACGGCAAACCGAGTCAAAATCAGCAAAACAATCAATATCCTCTACCTGACGATATCAGACAATACTTGTCCGATTTTCCAGATAATACTTCTATTCCAGACAATACTTATCCGAGCGACGATAAAAAATCGGTTAAAAACAGATAAGCAAAATGAAGAAAATGATTTGAGATTATATTATACCTTTGTATATAGAAAAGTACTTTTTTATATGTGTAAATAAAATTTTTTAATTGTATTAGAAAAATTGTTTTCAGTTATTCAAACGCTATTTATAATTATAGACGGAACTTTTTGAAAGCGATTTTTCCGGGCAATTTTTATGGATTATTCCAGTTTTTGGCAACTTGGTACCTATGGATATTCTTTTGAAACATCTTTTTCACATATTCAAAATCCTGACAAGGAATAATGTTTAATATTAATAAATTCTGAAAAATTATAAAAATTCGCAGTTCCGGTGAAAAGTCTGTCTAAAAGGTAAAAGAGCAGTGTCTTGCTGATCAAGACTACTCGTCATAACCAAAGATCATTAGATTGGATAAACCATCAGAAAATTCGAAAATGTTCCAAGATTATGCCCGCGCAATACAAACTCCTATTCATCACTCACCACTAATTTTCGCCTGCGGCGCTTATTTTTTAATCCGAGTCCCAAAAATACACGTTTTTTGGGCAAAATTTTGCCAAATTTTATAAATTCTTACATTTTTCTTGTTTTTCGGCTACACCGTGTCGATTTTTTGCTCAAGGTAGACAAGACGATCTCTATCTCATATATCTTGACCTTTTAATCGACACGGTGTAGCCGAAAAACAAGAAAAATGTAAGAATTTGTAAAATATGGCAAAATTTTGCCCAAAAAACGTGTATTTTTGGGACTTTTTTGGCAAAATTTTTTTGTGTATGTTCAAGATAAATTTTCTGTTTTTTTGTAAAATCGGACTCCCAGAGGGAATCTCTTGAGCTAGTTTTGGAATATTTTAGAGCGGTATAGTCTAGAACTAAACTCCTTCCCATCTTTACTGAATGGTTTAGGGTTCAATATTATCAATTATAACTGTTGCATTTATTGTTCCGAAACTATAATAAAATATATATTCTGGCATACATTACACTGGTTTTATCGTCAATAACTTTTCCGAAGAATGTGTCCTTCATATCATCATGAATTTCCCATCTAACTGTTTTTTCAAATCTTTCACTGCATTTACGAAATCCGTTTCGCGTTTGAAGAACTTCGTCAGAATATCAAGCACGCCTTGATTCTTTTCCTCTTGGGGCTGCTCGCTCGCTTCTGTGATAACCACGGCCAACATTTTCTTCAAATGATTGGCTGCACCCAAAATTTTCATTTGCATAGCTACAAAGCTTGGTTGGATTCCGATCAGGTGTCTCAAAGCTTGTTCTCCGGCCAGTAGGTTCTCTTTTAATTTACCAGTTTGACCGGAAAGCATGCTGTAGTCAAGCGATGTTGCTTTTTTCCGCTAAACACAGCGCTGACCAATAGGGCAGTGGTACAGTGAATGACAGACATCTGACGGGCCTGGCCCAAACGACCATCCGCCCCTGGCCCTAAATTTTACAATACAACGCTAAAAGGTGGCGACATAATTTCGCGCAATTTTATTTCTGCATTTAAATTGGCGCCAATTCAATTTATCTCTTTTAGAAAGGGACTAGCTCAAATATTATATTGCTAACCCCCTCTAAAATCCTGTTCTAGAGGAGTTAGCAATATTAGATTTCCGCTAGCCCCCTCTAAAAGGGCTCAAATGAATTGGCGCCAATTTAATCGCATAAATAAACTTCGGCGAAATTATGCACCACCTGGTATTCTCTCTAATATAACCATAACTACAACGGCCCTATGACTTGATATCACTCGCGAACCTGCGAAAAATGGCTGTTTTATCAGCGACAAATTTTCATTGGTTGACAAAATTAGGGCCCATATTAGACAGATTACGATAGTTTTTATTATGAAATCAGAGAAAATATAAATGCTTACTCAAATTTGCGTTGACATAAGCCTCGTCGACGGGAGCGCCATTGACTGGCAAGATTGTTACAATGTTCAAAAATACAACTGCAGTAATGAATATATTTCGCATGGTCATTGCATATACAAGCTGAATTTCGTTTGCCAATTTTACCTAAATTTTTAAATAGTCAACATACCAACAATTAAATTTAACGAACATGTGGTATAATACAATAGCGGCGGATATAACACTTCCGAATAAAATGAATGATAAAATTAAATAAAATTTTAAGCTCGCAGGGGATTTTGTGGAATGCTTCATGACATTTTGAAACCGAAGCATGTACGGGGCTGATTTTTGCACCCGGGGTTTTCGGATGCGCTGATCACGATTCTGACGTCAAATTCGAAATTTGTTCTCACGAGGTCGTGTTATTCTCACGAGGTCTCTCATGAGGTCAAAATATTTACGGGCGGGATGTTTCATACGGTTAACCCTAGCATGGCGCAGGCCGCATCGCTTTCCCTAGTTTAGTCTAATTAAATGTAAAACTTCGAGTAGCGCAAATGACTTCTATCAAAATAGACAGGGAATGTCAGGAGTTTGATAAAAGCCAACCACATAATTTTCTGAAATAAGTTTATTCCGTATATGAAAATTATATATCACTTCGACGCATTCTCTGAAATATAGGCGTGCGTATTAGACTCCGATAGACAGACAGACATATGCATATAGAAAATGAATTACACTATAGTCTAGCTCCCTATATGAACGTATGTCATTGATTAGTCTCCTTGTTTTATAAAAATAAATGATTTTGCGCAAAATTTTTTCTATATTTCCTTTGATGAAAGCAACCACCGAGAATATATGCCTGCGTCCCAGAAAACCCTCTCAGCCATTTGGATTCTAAAGAAAATCAATTATTTGTCTTTAAATTGTTGAATACTACATGCGTTATTTCTCAACTTCCTAGTTGGAATATCCTTGCTTACATTTCATTGGCAAAGAAAACTTGACCGTGATCTTACGATATGCTTTCGATAAGAAAGTTCTGTCGTCATAATCTTCACTGCATTTATAGTCTTTTCCAGATCACCTTTAAACCATTTCGCTAGCTAATAAAGAACTCGGATCCTTTCATCCGAATTTTCGCAATTCCATTTGACACCACTATTGTATCCTTTTCTAAGAAAACTGACACTTTGTCACTCAATACACTTTCAAAACTGATTTTCGCACATTTCTTGAATTGTATGTAAATTTTATCCTACACATTAAATAAACAGTAATCTTTTATGCAATGATACTATATAAATGCTGGGATAAACATAATTTTATTTAATACTAAAGTAAGCAATAATTAAAATCATTGTAAAAATTTAATATGCCTTTTCAGACAAGCTCCTGATCGTAGTTGAGATAGTCGCCAAAGTCTATTTTGTCATCGCGATTCAGCAGCATGTCAAAATGGACTCGAGAACTGTTCGAAAAGCCATTTGGGCCACGATTGAATTGTCCAGCAGCGGCTAATTCCCTGGAAAATGCGAGAATATTAATTTTAGTGACTAAAATATATTATATAATTAGCTAAACACATAACTTAACATAACAGATTTTCAGAAGAGATCAAAATAATCTCATTCCGAACTTTGCATAAATTCCTAAGAAATCGATAGAACTTGGTTAGAAGTGTAAATAATCTGAAACTCGAATGGGCATACCTAGATTAGATAATTAAGAGAGTCATATGACAATTTCCTAGTAGTTTCACTTGGTAAAACTCATAAATTTACTTACTGGATGAGCTTTTCCGCCTGTGCATTTCCACCGATCTTCCGTCGCATTTCCAAAAAACTTTCGAGATTTGGCACGCGGCTTGATTGTTCATTGATCAACGGGTGCTGAGCTCCGATTTCCCCATCTTTGAGTGTTTCTGGCGCGCCCTCAAGGCTTTTGCTGACGACTTTCTGGCTCTGACGATTTTCGAATGCCTGCACAATCGGCTTTTTGGACACATCGCTGTTGTCTTCTTCGGCGAGGAGATCCTCGGGACGCTTGGACAGCTTCAAGATGTGTGCCATTAATTTTGCAGAAAGGAAAAGAATATTATTCGTAAATTACGCAACGATAATCGCGGAAATCTGAAAGCAATAACGATAATAAATCCATAAAAGTTAATGACGCGAGGATGAGGCCATGTCCTTTGGAATGCAGGATTTAAGCGGAAATTTTCTTACTATTCTTCTGGAATATAGCTTTGAGTCTTTTTACTTATATTCCATTTACTAAATTTTCAGACAAAATTTTTAGCATGCACAAATTTCTGGAAACTTTAAGTCCAGGAACTCAAAATGTTTAATCTTTCATTTTCATACATGTTATTTTCAAGGATATAGTTTGCAGGAACTTGAAACATTTAAAATTTCTACTGCGATTTCTATTCCAGACTCTCGGATTCAGTTATATAACGCAATCCTTGATGGACCACAAAGCAAACATCTTCGATACAACCAGAAAAAAAGGATGACATTGGTCCCTAGAAACGATGATATTGCGCATTTCAAAGCAATTTCGAAGACACATCGCCAACAAGAAACTTGCATTGTGGGACCCATTTCTATTTGGATTGTTATTATCCCATTTTGCAATTACTCTCAATTACTTTGCCCAACCCGTATGTTTTCGCGCAGTTGACTCATGCCTAATCGGACAAGTTATTCGGAAGCGCTCAGTCAGGATCTCTTCAAAGTAAGTTTGCTGCTACATTAAAGAATTTCATATCGAATTAACTTATCGATTCCCACTTTTTATGATTAGGTCATGGATTAACGGTAACTAACCGTTACCTAAATTTAACGGGCCTGCTTTGTTTTTTGGTACAGAAAGCATTTGCAGAAAAGCTGTAAAATAACGTGCGATAAATTTTACTTTTGAAAAGTTTCAAAAGTTCAGTAACATTAAAAGTGCAAAACATTTGTCAATACCTGATCACCTGGAAAGTTATTCTAAGAACAAGTGTTGACTTTCGAAACATATCGAGCTAGAGAGCTTCAATTAACAGTACAATTGTTCCCATTTTTTATATAAATTAAAGTTAGTTCAAATTTTGGCGTGTTGTTTAAGGACGGTTAAAGAAACAGAACTTTAATAATAATTCGGAGATACTGAAATATAACCGTTACTTTCGCTAAAAACAACGCAGAAAATTTTTCTTAGTTTTTCAAGTATTCAAAATGAATACCTATCTTTTATACAGGTATTCAGATTCTTCCGCCACAGCTTTCTTAAACACGCAGCCTTAAACATTAATCAAGCCGCGAGAAACAAATTTTTTATAGCGCCTGGAAAATTTTGTTGAAAATTAAAAATGGAGGAAGAACCTTTTCAAATTTTTGACAAGATCTTATCTTGACAAGGAATACGGCCTGAAATTTCTAACTGGCTCACAACATTTATAGAATATTTTAACACATTCTGTTTAAATTTCAGACAATTTCTTCGACTCCTGAAAACAGTTCTTTCCAGTACATCGATTTGCCGAACAGCTCCACAATTGTGTTCAAATGGTTGCTTCCAGGAGAAGAGCTAAAAATGGAGGGTTAACATTTTTTATATATCACCACTTTATTTGTAACCAAAACGTTTTCAGAGCAAGAAGTCGGCTACCTGTCCTTTTACGGAAAAACTCATGGGAGAGTATTTGTGACGAACTACCGGCTACGCTTTGAAGAGTACGAGGATTCAAATAGCTCGGCTCAAGTTAGAATTTGCGTTGTAAATAGGATTTGTTACTTTTTGTGTTAGGGAACCAATTTATCGGTCAGAAGGAGGATAAAAAACAATGATGTTTAAACCTGTAATAATGTCGTTTACACTACACGCTAAAAGCAGTATAAAGTGTTCAAAATTTCGAGGTGACTTTTTAACTGGAAACAGTTATTTCCAAAGAAAATAAGAGTAAATTCGGTATTATTTGGGTAGCCTTTATTCCTAGTTTGCAATTGTAATTAGTTCACATATCTTTATCACAACACTAAAAATTACATCAAAAGAAGACAAATGTTAAGGGTACCGTTTTGGAAATTTGCAAGTATTCAAAAAATTTAAGGAACGTCGTAAATAAAAACTTTTTTATCAGCACTTAATGAAAAATTGCTTTGTATAATGTAGGCACCAATTCTCAAAATGTAGTCAGATATTTGTCATTTCTGGAATTTGGTGAGTAAAAAATTAGCGGTATACCGAAAATATGTTACAAATTAAGCTAAAGTAACACTGACAACGATACTCTTATAAATTTGTCAAAGCAATAGGATCATTACTATCATGTTTGGATTTCTAAAAAATTGGACTACAAATTTCATTATTTCATTCCTTTCTCCATTTTCCTTATTTTTAACGCCAGAATATCTTAATCTTTTTTTGTAATAAGAAATGTTGCAAAATATTCCCTAAACGTATCAGAATCTTATAGGAAAGTTATCTATCAATAACAGGAGTGTATAATATGGTTCTAGAAATTTAATTTCGTGTAAAAAAATAAAATGTATTCCGTAATAAATTCAGTAAAAAAATCTAATAGCATTAATAAATAGAGAAAAAAGTCAATTGATCCTTGACTATGATTCAAATTTCAGGGATGTTCTTTCGACCTAACATTGGGGAGTATTTCCAAAGTCGACAAGATTGGATTCTCAAACGTTAGCAGAGGAGAAGATTCCTATGGTATCGAAATCACTTGCAAGGTATAATTTATAGTCAGTGTCTTTTTCCTTAATATATTATCAGTTTTTAGGATATGAGAAATGTAAAATTTTTACACCGGCCAGAAACGCACAGCAGGAGAGCTTTGTACGACTGTTTGCGGAAATATGCATTTCCTAACAGCAATAAACTTGTATGTTTTATCGGCCATAATTAGGATAAACTTGTATATCCACCGGCTAGTTGCCTATAGTTACATACCTGCCTTATCTATAGGAATATCAGTAAAGGAAAGAACCAATTATGCATTGTACTTTTTATTTCCGAAGTATTGATTAGCTAAAAAATTGTATTTCCAAAAGCCCAATGTCCCAGGAAATAAAATTGTACTGTTAGCGAATGCGGACTTTTGCTAATTTTGGGACTGCAGTTTTCCGTGAATCTTTTATCGAGAAGATGGCTATAGTTAAAAAATCAATATTCTGTGGGTTTTCGGTCATTTCACTCGAATATTTGTTTTGCTCAAAGGAAAGAGAGCCTTTAAACATGTTTTTGAAGTTAGTTTTTGCCATGAACATTTGTTTGCTATCGTGAAGACATTTGAAGGATTATATTAATAGGAATATTGGTTTCTCTCAATTTGATTATTAAAGCCCAAAACAATTTATTCTCAAACACGAACGAATTTTTACTACATGATTGTTGTATTTTAGCCTTTTTTCGCGACCCTCTACAAGCAGCAGTTTAATCGAGACGGATGGAATTTGTTCAACACTGAAAGGGAATTTAAACGACAGGTTAGAGCTTTGGTTTACATATTCTGGACTCATATTTTGTGATATTTTCAGAAAATGCCGAAAGATGCTTGGTCAATATCCCGAATAAACGCAAATTATGAGTTTGCTCCAACATATCCATCAGTGGTAAGGATAATATGTGGTTGCTAAATGCAATAGCCTTAGGACATGTAACAATCTCCTCGTATGGGAAGAATTAGCAATCAAGTGAGCGAATTGTTAGGCCAATAGATAAAAGTGATCATGAACAAAAAATTATGGCATATTATTCACTTGGAAAATTATGGGGGGGAAATAGGATAATTTATTTTTCCTATATTATAAAAGATTTGACTATAATTTCCGGAAATTTCCATATTGTTGCTGTTATATATTAGATAGATAGCTATATTTTTCCAAGATTTTTATCTTCCAAAAGCAGTGATTCCAATAGCGATCATATTACATATCACTTTCAAAAATGATATGCATACCGGTGTGTATATCCTTTGTTGAAATGGTAAAGATATTGCTATTGATGTGTTACTTTCATTTTCGGAACCATTGACCTTAACCGTATTATAGCTAGCAATACCTACGAGAGTGCTCAATGATTCGAATGCCGATGAAATATTGCGGACAGTCGGAGAATTCCGCAGTAAGCAAAGGATACCTGTACGCTATTTTTGAATTTAATCTTAGAACATTCCATATAATTTTTCGGTTTGGTTAAGGTGCTCTCCTGGATAGACCACAAAACTTACGCAGCACTCGTGCGTTCATCGCAACCTCTCGTAGGAGTGACGTCACGGAAATCCGCAAAAGACGAAGAGTATGCACATTTGTATAGTTTTCCATAGTTTAGCTTGCCAGTGATAACCACCGAGCAGTGATAAAAAGTAGAAGGGTTATCACCCAATTAGGAGGAAACAAAAATTGAGCTGGCATAAGATAGATTACTCCTTGATGTTTGATTATTTGAATAGGTTTGAAACCAGTTTTATTTGGCCCCGGTATAATATTCTCTTCCTTAGGTATCTCGAGAGCATAATCAACGCAAATCCTAATGCGGATCATTTGATAATCCTCGACGCAAGACCGTCGGTGAACGCAAAAGTGAACAGAGCAAAAGGCGGTGGCTATGAAGAATATCCTAGATGCGAGCTCGAATTTCTCGTGAGTTTTGTTTATTACGAATGATTTTATGGAATTATTCGGCACCGAAAATTTTTATTTCCTAGAATTTGATCGGGTGAAAAATTTTACCTTACTGAATGAGTATAAAATTCCTGACCCTTATGTCTAACATTTCTAAAATTGCAGGATATCCAAAACATCCACGTTGTCAGAGACAGCCTCAAACGTCTCAAGGAGGCATGTTTCCCTAAAATTGACCACAAGAACTTCTACAAAGTTCTGGACGAGACTAAATGGCTGAATCACATACAGACAATACTAGACGGCTCCACAAGGCTAGTAGAGGAAACTGCCCGCAACAAAAACTCTGTTCTCATTCATTGCAGCGATGGATGGGACAGAACAGCACAGGTAAGTGACTTTTTATTATATTATTTATTTTATATTATTATTTAGTATATTACTTTTTATTTATTTAGTGATTTTTTATATATGAATTATAATTTTTAAGATAACGTCCCTGGCAATGCTCCAGCTGGATCCCTACTACAGAACAATCGAAGGATTTGCCGTATTGATCGAGAAAGAATGGTGTAGCTTTGGCCACAAATTTGCCCATGTATGTGTTTAGAAATTTATATCCGATTAGGTTGTGAGTATATACTAGGTGATATTAATGTCAATGATGACTGAAACTGAGTCAGCGCTGCATAACTTCTCAGATCGGCTATGAAATGTGCCACGAAATCTAAATCCAAATTATAGCGAATATCGCTTTAGGTTATTGGATAATAATAAGGATAAAAATATCACCACTTAAGCCTTTGCGAAAATGATGTCCTGAAATTATATACGCATATTTGTGGTCTGGTCCAAAGTTGGCCATAAAGATTTACTTGTTTGAAAAGTGAAATTGCGACAAAAATATCTTAATCCATAAAGAAATTTTAGAAATATATTTTATATTCTTAGGGCAATTATTCTTTTTAGAGGATAGGCCACGGCGAAGACAAACACGGAGACGGAGAGCGGTCGCCGATTTTTGTTCAATTCATCGATTGCGTTTGGCAGTTATTCAACCAGGTTTCCATTTAGAACAGTCTTGTTATAAATTGTGACGATATTTTAGTTCACTTCGTCGTTTGAATTCAACGTTAAATTCCTTAAGACAATTTTGGACGAGCTCTATGCGTGCCGGTTTGGAAGTTTTCTTTACAACAGCGAGAAAGAGCGCCGTGATTTGGTAAGTTCCAGCTAGAAATATATTTGAGCTGAAGGATAGAATAACAGAAAGAAAAAGTGCCATGTATGTGGAGTTGAGCAGCTATTAGGTAGTCATAGAATCGGTTACAGTAAAAATGTTTAAATAATTAAATTATTTCGAAGGTTAGGATTTTATGCTAATTAAGTCTCATTAAAGGTACTTTGGTCTCATGAGATATTGTGACTAGTGGATTGTTCAGAGTATTACACTGGTTCAATGAAAAGCTGTGAAGTGATGTCTAAAATTTAAATCATCTCATTAGGTTTTCCTTGAAAATTTATAAAAAATTGCAAAGTTCCGTAGCCTTTGTCTGACTTACCATATCAGACCGCGATACAAATATGTTGCGTCAGAGATAGATAGGGAAATTTGTTTCGTTACAAAATTCCAAAATATATTTTTTAATTTTTAATTCTTTCTAATCTTAGCTTTAGCATAAACATAAATCCTATGAATAATATACCTATTCGTTTCAAAAATGGCTATCTCTTTTCAGGAAGTAAAAAAGAATACAGTTTCGTTGTGGTCCTACGTGCTCGACAACCTCGAACAATTCCACAATCCCACATACGACCGCAACACGAGCGTCGAAGATTTCCTAAATTCACCGAAACAAAGCGGATGCATCAAGCTGTGGACAGAGTATTACTGCCGCTATAATCCAGAAGTGTGTCTTCCAGAAAGCGATTTACAGGTTAGTAGGTATCTTACCTAGGTTAGTTAGTTTTCCAATTTAGCTCTTTTTCAGGAGTTCACTCGCAGCGTTACAATTGAGCGGGACAACCACTCCGGAAACGATATCAAAGAAACAATTAGGATACGGAGGAACACGTTTTTAAATTCAATGCCCCACTCAAGCACCATCAATAATAACAACGCAACGCCGAAATTGGATAATATGTATGTTATAGGGGGATCAGAGCAAATCACAAGAGTCTAGGATGAATATGGCATAAGAGTTTATAAGGCTAGTATAAGTAAATTGGCCAGGATCATAATTCGATTGTATTTAATGTCAATTCTCGCAACTTTGAAATCAGGGCCATAGCAATTTTTATACCTTTAGAAATTATGCAAAATTTTGCTGAAAAATTTTTGAATTAAATTCAAGAACTTTGAAACGGGAAAGTACATATTGCTTTTATTTCTTTTCTAAAACAATTATCATCTAAAACATCATTTTTGCCGTGGATTTGATTGTAGTCGCTTTTTATGTTATTCGTTTTATCTGTTTAATTTTATTTACTTATGCATCGTGAAATGACATCGTTTCAATTCATACAAAATTTTAAACACTTTGAAGGTCTTTCTTAAAAATTACAGTTCAATTTTCAAAATCTTAAACATTCTATAGACTGATATCATTTCTAGATGAATTTTCTTTATTACGTTTTATATGCCCCATAATATTAATTAATAATATCCTTATCTTGAATATCGTTTCTTTCGCCCACGATCGTTGTGATTTTGTAACAAGAACTATCGCATTTCTCAATTGTCATTTCGATTGTGATGTTTTTGCTGTGTTATATAACAGATGCTCCATGAACATATATCATATAAATAAATTTTCGTTTTTGAAGAAATATAATAATAAAACCTCATTAGCATATTATATTAGCCAAAAAATCATTTTCAATCGGTTCTAAGGAGTCGTGTTTATTACGTTTTAATTTCTAAATTTATATTTCTACTTCTTTCTTTCAATTTAAAGCGTTGGATATAATCAAAGATATAGAATCATTAGAATATGATCACATAATGTATTCCGCCTAGCACAAGATATACGCAAAACAAGCATTTCAATATGAGATTAAAATTAGATTCTTCTAGCCAGGCCTTAGGTCAAATTCGTATTTCGTGGTGTCGATCACATTCGACATTCCTGATGGTCCTGGAGCGGTAGCCGCAGGCTGAAGCAGGGACGATCCAAACGCAGGTGGTGGTGGTGAGTGCGCATCGGTAAATGGGGCTCCCGATGATCCTGTAAGACAAAAACATGAAATTCAAAAAAATTAATTATAGAAAATTATCGGAAAGTAAAGCCACTCACCTGGCTGAAAACCAGAATAAATATCGGCCTGAGTTTGTGCAAACGATGGGAATAAATTTGAAGTTGACGTTTTATGCTCCGCGTTTCTTCCAGCCAAATACCCCGACAGAGGATCAGAGTAAGGACTTGAGCCAAAGGGATCTCCACTACTTCTGCCGGACATCAAAAATCCTGATGAGTTCTTCCGAAAGGCGAGCTAAATTAAGATGGTATATCATTTTTAACTCCAACAACTATTTGTGAGGATTATGTTCTATTCTTTTATACACTATTGTCTACACACTTTCTCGTGCTAGGGCAAAAGCGGTAGCCAAATTAAAAATTTTACGATACAACAGAGTAAAATTGTGTTATCGCGCTTCTTTTATGAATTTTAATATTGATTTTTCAATTGTTTTTCATAATTTTTTGTTATGTAAGTGTCTGATGCGTTGTGAAATAGCCTATCACTTTTTACACACTAAAATTGATATAAACATCAATTGAAAATTCAATATTAAAATTTAAAAAAGAAGCGCTTACTGTGTTCGTATTGCGAATCTTGGCTGCTTGAATTTGAGCCAATAATTTGGCTACGCCATTGGATATAACCAATCAGTTCCTAATTACATTCAATCCTAAATACTAAACACATATACGGATCAATATATTTTTGATAAATTAAATGTAATCAATTACGCAAAAGCTAGAATCAGCAGATTGCCCAATTTCGAGTTTTGGAAGAACAAATACTTACCGGAGAATCCGTTTTGATCCGTAGCGCTTTTCTTGTACCATCGATCCAGCCAAATACTGCTCTGAGAGCTTGAAGTACACAGAATTGAAGGGAATACTGAAGAACAACTGCTCCAACACCTTGATAAAATCCCGATAGGCCTTCATGTCGGATTATCGAGCGGACACAGTGCAATGTTCCGGTATACTTGAAATTCACGTTTATTGCCTTCCCACCGGTGTCCAAATTGTCGATTAGGGCTCGAGTGCCTAAAATTCGATTATAAGAACGGTCGTTATACGTTTAGGAATACATTTTTTATTCAGCTAACTCTAGCCTAAACGATTTATTAAATTCGACTGTTCCGAGTTCTATGAAGCTTGTGTTTTAGAATAGATACACTTATTTACAAAACGATTTTGCTAATTTAATGAAAATTTAGGAACTCACTAATAAATCCTACACATATATTTTTCATTATTGAAATTTTTAGGCCACAAGTGCACGTAGCCTTCACCATAACCAATGATTATTATGAAGATTCCACAGTTCGGTAATAAAGTGGTTATCAAACATATGGATAAGTTCCAAATAACAATATATAATAGAAACAGTTGCTAAGTAATAAAACGATTTCAATTTTGAGATCATTAACCAACACGAAGAGCCATTAGCACCTTAACATTAAACAGATGATAATAAGCATAAATACACGAATAAAAAGACACATACGTCTTAGTCAACAAAGTTGTGTTTTCAATATTTACTCGCTTTTAAGGAGTTTAACAATTTTCTACAGATTGATTCTATATGATTGATCCTCACAACATTAAGCTGTAATATCGTAGATATATTGTCACCGTTCGCGTTCTGTACAAAGAATTAATATTCCCCATAAATGCTATCTATGGGAAACATATTATTAGTTTGCCAAGTAGCGATACTGGGAAACTAACATAAGTATGATTAAATATCCCATACAGAGAACTATAACATACTTTGTACAAAACATGAAATTATGATAATATACCTACGACACTACAGGTTACACAAATCAATAGTTTTGATCTGGTTCACCCACCATCTATGGAGTGTTACAGATCAATTCGCTATTAACATTGGAATCACACCTATTAGGGAATTACAAATAAATTAAAATGAACATTAACCTTGTATATAAAGTCTATGAACAACAGTTTCTAGCGGGAAACACACCAAATCAGCGACCAAACCCGCAGTTATTGAGGCGAACATTTCTGGCATAACCGTATGGAAACGCGTTCTATTCTCAGGCATTTTGCGACTCTAAAAAAGAACACAATTAATTAAATACCAAAGGTAAAGTACGAAAGTTCAGCCTTACGACATATCCACGCGCGATTCCAAAAACGGTATCATAGGTGAATTTGTAGACAAGAAAATGAGCAGTGTGGAGGGCGACAGTCGGAAGAACCAAGTAGAATACAGAAAATCGCTTTGTGCTATCTCTTGGGCCGAGCAGGTCAAATTTGAGACGATCGAATCCTTTGACTACCACATCGAAGACATTTGTATCGGGCTCCACGCCGGACCGAAATAAAAAGTAATTAGCAATGCAATTCATTGTCAAATATAATAAATCTTAAATTCCTTGAAATGTTACAATTGCTTCTGTAATACATTTTGTATCATTTAAAGGAGGACTTATAGAAAAATAGACCATTGCTTTCTCTCCCATCAACGTGTTATCTGAGAGTTCTTTATCCATTTTCTGTGCATATGAATCGAATCCCAGTTTTCCTTTCTTTTTATTTATTATCCAAGCACAAGAGACCTGTGCTTAGACAATAATTTGTAACCGACAAAAGAACAACTGGAATTTTATTAATATGCGCAGAAAAGGGACAGAGCATATAAGATTGTTCGACAACACAAAAGTAACACATCATGGGAGAAAACGTTTAATTATCAAATAATATACAGTCCTCCTTTAAATAGCAATTTTAAGCGCCCCTTCACTATTAGGGCATACAAATTTATTTTCTATTATTTATTTTCTTTATACTAATTTTTGTTTTGTAACCTTATATCTCATGAAATAATTTACCCGAACAGTTTCCACAAATGAAGATACAATGAACGGAGTCATGACAATAGATGTGTACCTAAAATTCAGGTTATTTGCAATTCAAGTTATTTGCAAACTTAAAATATTAAAATAGGTTACGTTTTAAGTAAGACGTGTCTCCAAAATCGCTCACGGCTTCCATCTTGTATAATGTTCTTTGGTAAATTGAAAATGTCCGCAATCACGATTTCCGCCACATGAGACATTGCCCAGAGCACGCCACTTCCAATTGAGCCTTTCCAGAGAGTCAGGATACCCTAAAAATAATGAATATATTATTAATACTAATATATTAAATCCACATTCAAGATAAAGTGAGTCAATATCTTTTCCCTAGAAATTGTGACGAATGTTATACATGTAAGTATTCAAAGTTCTATCAAAAATTATTGTGGTCATTGTCATTCCATATATAAAAATTATGGGCAAATGGTAATTAGCATGAAACTTATTTGAAGAAAATTGTTTCAAAATGGAAGGAGAACATGTGGTCAAAATACCAAAGTAACAGTGAGACGCATAATAACATGTATGTAGAATTTACGGTAGTTTTTAATAACTTTAGTATAACCTAAAAAACAAACAGTATATGATGTGGACAGAAACGTTAAGAAAGTATATAAAAATTGAACGAAAGTGACAGTTATATAACTACAAACTAAAGTGCGAAATATCATAAGTAATAAAATTTAATTCAGTTATATTAATGGTAACAAATAAGAAGTCTTTGAACTAGAATACTTTGGAATTATTCCCTACGCCTTTTTCTTTATATGCAAATAAAAATTTAAAGACAACTCACATCTTTTTTGACGAGCTGACCGACAACGGGCACAAGGTTGAAAGGCAAGAGATGTGCTGTTCTCGCATATTCATGGACTTGTGCTTGACGTCTGAGAACGGTGCATGGATGGCCGATCAGAACTCTGTTTGCGAAACTAAATAAATGTCATTAGAGTATGAACTTCTAATTACATCGATCATTTTTTGACAAAAGCGATACTGTAGCATTCTTTATTATCTAAATTTATAGCTTACATTTACAAGGATTAAAAGCTATATTAATTCATTTGTTCACTTTAATATAACGAAAATCCCTAAATGGATTCACGAAAATGACTTTTTATTTATCCCACTGTAAAGGTTAAAAATTTTTTCTAGAAGATTCGCAAACAACCACGGATCCATTTTCTACAGAGAAGCTATCACGTGGGAATCACTCACCTAGAAATGCCGAATCCGACAACGGAAATTGGATCGTCAGTGCTTCTAGACATATTTCAGCGCACTGGATACTGAAAATAAAAAATTAAAACAAAAAAATCTACAATCTTTTCTCAAAAGAGAATAATATACCGATATTACACAGAAATATGACAGATGAAAATATGGTACGAAAATATTGTACTGAAATCGGTCAATCTTTATTAGGACACTCAAAACTAAGGCTATGTACGAAACCGCTTAAGGGAAACCAGATCATAGGAATAAAAATGCAAATTGAATCAAAGAGGATTCATAGGTAGTTTCTCGGAAGCGAAGACGATCGGGTTTTGGATCTCCTTCCGAGACAATTTGTGTTCAAAAAGCATTGTAAGCGTAGAATTGAAAAGTTTGAAGGCATGGTTTGATTATACAAAAATCATTCGAAAACAGTTTTCATGAGAATTATTTTCGCAAAATATTAATTCTGAATGGAAAATAATTAAATTCATTTCAAATTCAAAATTCGAACGAATAACAAAGCGGAAAGCTTCAAAACAGAAGCTCAAAGGAAGAAGCTGTCGAGCAAATTCTTCGATCAAAAGGCGTTTTGAAAAAATGCGCCAATTCAAATGTACATTTTGCCAACTTGAAAATAATCCTCAACTGCGAATGGGAAATCAGTATTGTCTTTTCCTTCGCAATGCTTGCCTTTGTTTTGCCGTACAGAATTGTCAAAGATAAAATAGACATCTTTGACAATGAGAGATCTTTTCTGCCCATGTTGCATTATCGACTTTTAACTGGGAATGGTCTCTGATGACCTGCCTGTCTCAGAGTTGTTTTATGATATTTGTTCATGGACTTATCGTGAAAAATATTGACCCGGATGGACTCTCACAGTTTTAGGACGCCAAATTGTTCCATACAAAATTTATATCGCCATTTAGAAGGACTCAAAAATTGCCTTTGCCTCGATGTTTTTTGTTTCTTTCAAATATTTCACATGATTTTGGGTCAAATTTACACACTATTTGTTGATCAGAATAAAATATGATCAGAAATTACAAAAATTATCAATTTCTGCAAAAAACAGAGGTAACGAACTTTTAGTATATGCAATCGATGGTAAAAAAATATAATGAAAATATGCTTACATGGTTTTGCTTTCTTGGTCTTTTTCTATTCTTTTCTACGTTTCTTCATGTCAAGTTTATTGTTTCTACTAGTTTTTACAGGCCAAAACTTTTTGAAAATTTATTTCTGATAGGTAAAGATTTTGTTTTAACGAAAATGTTTTGTGAATTAAAAAACGAAACTATTGGAGAGTTGTTTAGCAAAAAGTCCGCTGTCTGAAAAATTACAGATGTGGCAATTTTAAGTTATGATGTGATCCTTGACCTTATGACATTAGCATGGTTTATCTCTAGGTTCGATATCAACTTGGCTTCCCCGAAATTTTTCTTGGAAAAAATTTGTAACAAAACATTTGTACTTTTCTAGAATAATTTTCAAATAATAAAATCTTTTATTGCAGGCAAATGAGGAAGAATGCTGCAGCGCAGGCGTATGGCGTGACACAAGTTAACGGCCCGGATGTATTCGAGGATTTTGATAACTCTCAAATCAACAAGGCAAAACTCCATACAACAAACCTTCAATTCTGGAGAGCCTACAAGAGCAACACACAGGTATTCGTTTAGATTAGAAACTTTGAAAGATCATTATTTATTTGATAAAAATGTGAAAACCTTATATTCTTAACGAAATGATATTTTGACCTTTTAAGCTTGGTAGGCCATTTTTTGATGGAATAGTAAATTTTTCCTAAGACGTCTAAAAATGCAACTTCATACTATAAATAAATGAATAAACGTTTTAGAGCTTTCAAGAAATAGCGATCAAGGATGATGTGCGCAAACTAATAGGAAAAGCGCTGCTGCCAGCTTTTCCTGAAGGATATCTCGCGGTGGGAGGCTCGACATTTAACTCATTTGGATCCAGGGATTGCGACCTCGACCTGTGTCTCGCCATTCGATGCCACCCCAATGACAGTTACAACGAAGAGTCGGTTGCTTGTAGCACTAAATTTAATTAATTTTTACTTAACACTTTTAGAATCAATCTCTGGGCGCTGGTTAAAGCGAAAGGGATTCTTTTGCAACAGTATTTTGTTCGCGGTGTTCAACTCATACCAGCACGAGTATGTTTCTATATTTAATGCACTAAGCTTATTTTAAGAAATAAGGGTTATTATAAATTGCTACTCTTGGAGAGGAAAGAGCAGTAACTCACTGTTTTACCTATTAATAGTGAAGGATATTTCTTTTACTCTAATTTTTCCTGAATTTATAATTTTTTGCATAACTCGATATTTATTTAGAAAAATGTAAGGAGTCTGCAATTTTGTATAAACGTGCAATTTTTTTTGCTCCAAAATTATACAATAAAATGAATACGATGTTACTAATTCACTATGTGAATTTTAGGTCCCAATCATCAAAATTTACCTCAAGTTTCCCTATACTCACGTCGAAGTCGAGATGAACTGCAACTGTGTGGCCGGGATCTATAACACTCACCTGCTCAGTTATTATGGAAGGTTACATATTTGTTTTTTGTTGTATACGTAATAGTTTGCCTTTTTCAGACTCGATGAACGGGTTCCAGCGATGTCGTCATATCTAAAAGAGTGGGCGAAGAAAGTGAAGATTATCGACCCTAAATGGGGCGGGCTGAACAGGTGAGAATTTAAGTTATGATTTTATTGGGCTAGGGAAGATCAGAATTTCCAGAATATTTAGCCATACCTGATAAATAATAGTCAACTTTATGACCCAATATCCAAATTTTTGAAGTCTTCATATATTTCTACGCCAAATAGAGACTGTTAATGAATCAAACTTGTAACGAAATGATAAACGTCACCTATCACTTAAAATATTTCGTTTTAAATTATCAATTGTTATTTTCAGTTATACTCTAACCTTAATGGTAATTCACTTCCTCCAGTGCGTAACGGATCCACCAATTTTGCCGAGTTTGATCGGTTTATATCCAGACTTATTCGACGGCAAGTGCAAAGTGGAAGAGCTCAAATATGGAATGGACCTCGGACTGCCAAGTAAATTTTGTTAAATGTTATACCAAAGGGAGTGAATTTGGACCACCAAATTTTATATTCTCAGAATTTTTCTTGTTGGTACCAATTATAAAATTTTATATTTAAAACGGATAAAGCTAGCAATTAACAGTCTTCGATCACAAAATATTAGTCATGAAGCTGTAAATTAATTTAAGACAAGTTTTAGCGAAGAAATTTCGGAAAGTCCACACTCCATTTCGGTGCCAAATTAATATCATTCATTTTGATTTTAAGAATAACAGACTAACCGAGTAAATAAAAACATTTATTTTTAAATTATAGCTTCAAAATCTTTAATTTTCTTATTTCGTCATATTTTTCTAATATTTTATTTTCAGAAATTCCGAAAAACAAGCGAACTTTGGCTGAGCTGCTTTATGGATTCTTAAACTATTACGCGCAATTTGACTACGAGAACATTGGAATATCGATCCGGCTTGCTAAACTGTTCGACAGACGACAAAGGCCCGAAGAAGAGAAAAGATTTTTGTTTTTCATCGAAGAAGCTTATGATGGTATGTTTTTTGGTATTATCTTTGGATTGAAAATAATTTAGAAGTGAGTTTCGCTACTCACAATTGAGCGAAAAGTTGAACATATAAAATTTGGTTTTAATTGTAATTAAAATAATCGTTTTAAAATGGTCAAATCTTTGACCAAGTTCTTTTTACATGTATTTAGTTTTGAAGTAAAACCTATTTCCAAAAGTTTCCGTGTTTCAACGAATTTAATCTTAATTTTTCAGGAATGACTGTTCCGAAAAATCTGACCAAACCGCGCAAACTTGCGAAGATCATTGAGCGCTTCGAACAAGCCCGAAACGAACTGCTGACATATTTAATTGACGGCGTCAATCCACCACGCGTGCAGCCAAACGTGACTGAAAAGATCATAGAAATAGACGACTTCTAAACGACTTTCCCAGGATTAAAAATTTTTAACTGAATGAATTTGTGATTAACTGATTTTTATTGTACGTTTCTTTTGTTTGGGATTATTTATTAAGTGATGGGGCGGTTGCATGTTTTCGACTTTTAAGACATTTATCGATAATTATCTTTTGGCGGTTCAAATTTTTGGATATTCTTTGTCAAATTTTTTAAAATATTGTGGTTTTAACACAAATACGTCATAATCGTCAGGGTAAATTTTACACAGAAATTTCACAAATATATAAAAATTATACTGTCACTTTATTTTGTGCCTGTTTCCTTGCTCATTGTTCAAATTACTGGTATTATCTCGTATAATTTATTGATAGCAATAAAAGTGATATTGAGTCAATTTAAATAAAAACGTACATTCGTTTCAATCTATACGACAATTCATTGGATGGACCATAAACTTATTTCTAAGATCTAAATAAAAAATACTCTAATTTTGCTTTAGAATCAAACCAATTGTCAGAATGGTTCAAGACCGTTATGACCTCGTCATCTACGGCGCATCCGGATTCACAGGTAAATTTTTGAGCTGCATATCTAAACTTCGCCCGGGAATGACGTGACATAGGGAAAATATTCCCAAATTTAGCCCAAAATCTCATAATCGCTGATCTCAGAACAATTCAGAAAATAATTTGTGGAAGGACTATGAAACCTTTCATCAATTAAAAAAATTTTATACATTTGTTTTTCAGGTGCCTACGTTCTGGAAGCCTTGATCAACTCTCAATGGTATGACGACGGAAAAATCACTGTGGCAGTCGCCGGCAGGAGCGAATCCAAACTCAGCAAAACGCTCAATGAAGTCTCTTCTCTCACAGGTTTCACCTTGAATATTTTATTCATAACCTTTGACATGGAATCATTTTAGGAAAAGAGCTCAGCCACATCCCAATAATTGTGGCCGATTCGAGCAATGCTGCAGAATTGGCGAACATGGCCCAACAAGCAAAAGTTATTGTCAATGTGGTGGGGCCGGTAAGTTTTTCGACAAGTTTTATTTGATCGTTTTTAAGTTGCTACTTAGTAAAGTGCGATATTCAGCAAAAGAAACTCAAAACCACTGATTGTAAAATGATAGAAGCTCCATTTCATCATTTTTAATTATTACATTGTTGCAATACTTAATTGTTAAGCCTAGCTTAATAGGAGAAGTTTTTCCGTCAATCCAAATTGACCTTCAATTACTTACATTTAACGCGCTCCCTTTTCAAATAATAGGAAGTTATGGTTGATGACATCATCATACTATAAATAATCAACCGGCCGATATACAAAAGTGTGTGAAGGAATGATGATTGATAGATATGATGACGTCATCAGACATGATTTCCTCCTTGTGATTTTGAAAAGATAAATTGTAGAAGTCCCAACTTTTATAGGTATAAATTTTACTTTATTCTGACATCTACGTTTTAAACATGTCAAATTTCAGTACCGTCTCTATGGCGAGGCTGTAGTCAAAGCTGCTGTGGAAAACTGTGCGAATCATGTGGACATCTCGGGAGAACCTGCCGTGAGTTAGAAGCTATATCCATATATTTACCGTTTTTTTTATTTAACAGTAGCATTTTAGTGGCTCGAAACTATGCAAATGAAATACGGCGAAGAGGCCAAGAAGAATGGCGTGTACGTGATCGGAGCGTGCGGCTGGGACAGCATTCCGTGCGATTTGGGAGTAAACTTCGTTAAGCAGAATTTTCCTGGCACTCTCAGCCATGTGGAGACTTTTGCTCAGATGAAAAATGGAGCAGCGGTAAGTTAATAAAGTGAGAGATTATATCATCGCTAATGACGTCATCGTATCAGTGTACCGTTCAAAATTTTTTCTGCTCCATTGGACAGAAGCAAAGCAAAATTTGTCATATCGCAACATTGGACTTCAAATTCAAATAACCTTACTTTTAGGGCTACTCCTTCAACTCGGGAACCTATCAAACGTTGATTCTCGGACTGTGGCAATCCGGAAATGACAGCCTGGGAAAAATTCGCAGAGCGATCATGCCGGAAAAGTTGGACAAGACCAAATATCGCCCGCCTCGTCGAGGAATGTTGTGGTGGAACGAAACCCTTCAAGGTTACTGCCTACCGTTCTTAGGAGCTGATAGAAGTGTGGTATCTCGCTCACAATACTACGATGCTGTGGCCAATCGTGCCTATCCTGTAAGATTTCGATTGAATAGTTGAATAAAAAATATATATTTCCTTACAACGTTACCATATTCCATTTTGAACTTTCAGGTGTCTGTCGAAACTTACATTTTGATCAAGAGTCTTTTCTGGGCCGTGGCGATGATCGCATGGGCAGCTGTTTTCAATGTGTGCGTCAAATTTGATTTTACTCGGGGTATTCTTCAAAAGTACCCTGGATTCTGCAGCGGTTACCTTTTCAAGGAGAGTGGGCCGACCAGAGAGCAGGTTAAACAGGTAAGTTTTTATTGCTTTGCCCAAAAGCAGGTCAAATTGTAATTTTTCAGGCTGCCTTCACGTACTGGTTCGTGGGGACCGGTTGGGAAAATGCAGATAAGGCGAATCCGGAAGAGCCACCGAAGAAGACCGTGGTGGCCCGTTGCGATGGACCTGACGCTGGATATGTTGCCACTGCTGGATGTGTTTTGGCGGCGGCTTTGACCGTTTTGGAAGACCGCAACAAACTTCCCAATGGGTTTGTTATTTTTGCCTATTAAATCTGTAATAAAAGCGAAGGTGAAAAATTAACTAAAATATTTAAACCTATGCAAAACTAATGGCGACGATAATCATTAAAGGATTGAAATTTGGTATTTAGACCTTTGTAATTGTATACCCTTTGCTAGTTCGGTGTTTGTATTAAAAATATTTAAAAAAATACTATATAGGATAACGCATAGAAGCTATTTAATTACTCAAAATCAATTAATAAAAAAGTCAAAGAAAGTAGAGAATGTGACAACGCGTGTTTAATTAAGAAATTCAACAAAATTTAATTGTCACATAGTCTTTAAACTGTTGCAATTTGTGATATTATTGCCTCATCTATATTTTCAGAGGTGGAGCATTCAGTACTGCTGCCGCTTTCAAGGACACAAAAGTGTATGATCGCCTCGAGTCATTTGGTGTTACTTTCCGAGTCGACCCTTCCCTGACACCAAAATAATTTCATGTGCTGAAAAATTGCCAGAAGACATAATTTGCTTATATTACAGCATAATCAAGAGCATTTTAAAGTTATTTTATGTTGCCAAATTTTTACTTATAATAAGAACGGTGAATCAATGAAATTTGTGTATTGATTGCATGTAAATTTCATTTTATTTCATCTATCAATTAATATATTTACAAAGAAGATTAAACATCGAAGACTCTTTGACCAAATCACTGCACAAATATTTGGTACACGTCAGAATGTTCGTCATGTTTTTGTCGCGGCACAATTTTAGTCTCTAAAAATAATCCAAAGCTTAACAGAATTCATTCTAAAATTTACTTTCAAGCAAAAATTGTCTGGGAGGAAGATTTCCGGAAGCGCCGGCGCAATTTGGGCATATTTCTGGTTCAGGAAGGTCATGCACTATAATCGGTTTGTTAATATAGACCGTTTCAGATCAAAAACTTGCATACTCTGTCAAACGAGACGCCTTGAGGGAAAATGTTCGTCTTTCCTGGTGGGTATGCCAAGCACAGTTCCGCGCAAATATTATAGAACAGCGAGGAATTCAAATACGTGTGTACTTTTTCCAAGTTCTCGGGTTCTAGGAAAACTTTGTGCATGAGAATTCTCGAACTCGACATACAAACGGAACACTTGAGGCAATCGGTCGTGTTTTGAGATAACATCCCTGAAAAGTTAATAATTAGCCATTTAGATAGTTTTTTGAAACTCATAGAAAATTTTTGAGAATTTTTTCATCTCTTATTTTATTAAATAAAAGAATTTTGTTCGAAAGTTCGCAAAAAGCCGAAATTCTGTGGAAATATAAATTATGAATAATTTTTCCATGTGCAACCAAAAATAGGCCACAAAGATCAAAAGTTGTTGATTGTTATTTTAATTTATTTCTCGATCTTTCCTTCACGTTGCGATGTCAAAAGCATCACTTTAAAATTTTACCTGCATAAGGTATATCTCGCTTTGCTCGACTACTATGGGCATGACACGCTGGAAGAAGAGCGGAACATAGAGACTTTGAGGGTGGAATATGAGATGCTGCGAACTTGAGAATGTGCGCTTCGTCGATCTGAAAAGCAAAACCGTTATAAATATTGCCAAAAGATTTGACAGCATGGCACCAATTTGAAAAATATGGTATTGATTCATCCAAAAATTACGCCAGCTTTTCATTGGCGGTTTCGGCGAAGTATTTTCAACCATTTGTCACTAACATTGATTGATTTCATATCAGGTAAAAATTTGCCACCTTCCTGGCTAACTGCCAAACGCCCTCACCGTTTCAAGTTCGGAAACCGCAGCGCCAACCATTTCCTCCACTTCGGAAAACAAAACTTCGCAAATGGGACACAGCGGTTGAGCCCAGAGCGTAGCCGATTTCGCCAAGAATCCATCCAATTGAGGCTCGGTTACGGAATTGAATGTTTCAAAATTCGGACCGTTACATACGCCGTCTTCGTCAGTCAGAGAACTCTAAAAAAATTATACAGTCTTCCCACTATGACCCAGTTCCAAGAATCCTTACATAGGCTTTACAAGTTTTGGCTTAATCCTAAAGTTTTTATACCAAGAGCTATGATATGAAAATTCAGATAAGAATTCAGGAACTATGCGTAAAAAGTGATAGAAAATTTATGGATACGTAAAGTATGGTCCACCAGAAAGGGTATTTTTAAGGATTTTTAAGCACTTTTTTCAAAGATGAAAGAAAAAATCCATACCCATCCTTATATCAAATGAACCCTTACATGAAGATGCCCGAAATAGGTCGACATGAAATCATGTGTGTTTGGTAAGGCTCCTTGGTGAACTGATCTCGTCTTCCTGCTCTTCACTACCGTCTCTTCATTTTCCCCGTCCTCTCCTTCTGTCTTGTTTTGTATTGTCGGATCGAATCTGAACAAGGATTTAAGGTATTTTTGCATGACTGCACTTTAAAATGTACGCTGGAAATATGGTTGCATGAGGAGCCGGACACCGTTCTTCGTCTGCTTTGGATACTTCTCCGTTCTCGGACTAAATTTGGAATTGAAAAGGATAACAACTCGTTACTAAAAACTCAACCTGGAAGAATCCCAGCGATAAAGCACGTTTCTCTCGTCTGTGTATCTCCTCAGCATCGGCCAGATCACTCGAAAACTTCTTCCGAGTTATATGCAATCGATCTGACTCCGTATGTGAGAGGTGTGACAGAACACTGGATAGTACATTTCTGCCAAGTCTAACCTTTTCACGGCATAAGTTTGACTGAAAAATGGAATTTTGATCGATGCTGCAGAATCACGTTCAAAAATCAAATCAGATCCGACAATATCCAGGTACTATTAGCAATCCGTCAATTTTTTTGAATGCCAAGCTTTCGCTCAAATTTAGCATTTAAGCTTAGGCTTTGGGGAACCATTTGGACCTTGAACAGCTGCATGCTTAAATCAAGCTTAGACCTACGCTTAGATTTGAGCATAATAATGCGACACTTACATTCGACATAAAGGCTTTATGCGAACCACTTTGAACATGCTTTGAACCATACTTCGACTTTAGACTCAGGCTAGTCATAGATTTAAGCTTACACTTTGGTGGGGCTAACTTAGAGACGTAAGTTTGAGCTGCGCTTTAAACTATTGTTCGAGATTTAAGATTTCTCGAAATTCGAGGTGCATTTTCATTTTAATTCAACAAATTTTTATAATCCATTATATGAAAAATTTTAATTTAAGCCAAAATAAACAATCATACATCATAGTTCAAAGATGGAATTTGTGAATCATCCAAAGTGCAAATTGTTGTAATAGTAATCGCGATAACTGAGAATAGCGACAATTTGTACATCGAATCGTATTACAACAAAGCATCATATTACACACTCTTATGTGATCAGCAACGTCTGGTCATTACTATCTTTCGACTAATTAGGCAATTTGTTTCCTTTATCAGTTCAATTGACCGCTAATGGCTCATAAAATTTCTGACAACTTTTTGCCAAGCAATGAAAATTGCTAATTCCCGAATATCGCGACGCAGTGTTTCAAAATGTCAAAAAAAGAATCGATGTGGGTGGTCCTTCGTTGTGTGGTTTCAGTTCTAGAAGACTTCACTCCGTCGGATCCATCAAGTTAAGCAATACCAACTTTCGTTTAGAGTATGAGTTTGTTACTCATTTATCAATAATTTCACAAAGATTGTTTCTCTCCTTTTTGTGTGAGTTATCGTTTTCAAGTCAATTTTTGGTATTTTTCAGCGTCCAAAATGGCTTTTTTCTCCTTTTTTAACACGAAAAGTGACGGAACAAAAGTTTGCAAAATTTCAAATAATATTTGCAGTTTTGTACTGTAAATATTGTTAGTACTGCAAGTACAATATATAGTTTCATCACTAGTATTATTGCTAAGCTGTCTTATAAACTAGAGCGGTCTGTGAACTTTACCGCTATTAGTTTACGATGTAGCTTCCCGGTTTTCATTCGCCCCAAGGAATAGCGGAGGAAAGCGGAAGAGGGAAGAATCGAAGTGCTCATAAATTCCTTTTTCACTTGTTTTCCCTCTTGGTGTTCTTTTTTCGGACATTAAAAGTTCGGCTGTTTTGCAAAACAGCAAAAGGATTAACAGTTGCTAAAAATATTGAATGGGTTATTTTGTTTTGTTTTGCATCGAACATTATATTAAACAAATATTATCTTCCGTACATGTTCATCCAAGACAGCTACCACATTTTTATCTCAACTTATCTCCCAAACCTTTTTTTAAATCAAAATTCGTACAATCATTGTTCTTTCCATTTTTTTATTTCCATTATCCCTTGTCATAAATATGCATATTTGTTGTTTACAGAGAAAACAACAAATATTTTTATTTTATTACAAAAAAATTACAAATATTGTAAACAATTCAATCGATCAAATAAAAAGATAAAATTTTAGTTGTAACCTAAAAACTAACATCTTTCGAATGTTAGTTTTCCTTTGTTGAAGATGGAGAGAATTAAAATACGTATATTGTGACGCGGAAGATTTTGTATCTTGTAATCCTTGTCGGGAGCTAAATATAAATAACGCATTACAATTAATTTATGAAATAATTTTTTAATTCGCACCGAAATTAGAGATTGAGCACTTATTTTTTCGGGCAGAATGCCATTTTATTATAATATTATAAGAAAATTGTGGGCAGCAAACGCATTTATATCACTCGAAAGTCGATTATTACAGTTTAATAGCAAAAAGAGGATGCTTTGTTTCAGCTCGTCCAAAGCGGAGTCAAATCCTGATTATTCTCAAAATGAATGAACCAAAGCATAAATGTCATACCTTGCACGCAAATAGTCTCCGTATCGTTCCCAAAATATAGGTGGACACGATCGAATAGCTGCGATCGAAAATTGCTCCGCTCGAGTGTGAACTCGTCGTCGAGCAATCGGGCACTAATCGGAAAGTAGTAGTATAATGGCTCGATCATTTCTAAAAAATGTTCCATGTTCACATTTATTGTCAGATATATTGGGGACTATTTGCATAAGTGCGTCATTTTTTATTTTTTAAATGCACCTTTAGAATGGCGATACGCATTGGCGAATTTTCTAAGGAAAATGCCTTTTTAATCATGAAAAGGTTGGCCATAAAAAATAGTAAGCTGAAAACTTTCGGAGCATTTTGGCCCAGCTTCGGAATTTGTGAGACACATAAAAATTTGCCACTTACCCGTTTCGAATTCGCTCATTGTTTCAGGATTTTTGCTTGCGGCATTTGTTAAATTGGTCATGACAGCATAAAACTCATCATTTCTGCCCTTGTCTCCCTTATCGTGGTGACTTAGCCAATGAAGCATGACGGCATCGCGTATTGCTTTAGAAGCATGTTTAGATCCGTTGATCTTAGAAACGATAACTAGCCAAAATATGATAAAGCCAAGAACTTTCATTTCAGAAACTTGTGTCTGTCTCCAGTATTGCCCCAGGATTGCCGTATTTATACCCATTTTTTGTTTTCGATTTTTTCGGACAGCAAACATCGGTCCACAAACATGTTTTTTAGTCTGCCAATTCAGTTTGTTTATAGCCATTTTTCACATAAAATTTTTTTATTGCAAACGAATGAACTCTTGCACTTAATTTATTGATCTTAATCTATTTTGGCAAAGATGTTACCCCGAGAATTGTTTTTCACAGATATCCCCCTTTGCCCCATCTCTGAGCTATAATGTTCGTCTCCTTGCTTTCCGCTTCATTTTTGTTTCTCTGAATTTGTTTAAATTTAAAAACAGCTAGTAAAATTCTAACACGCAAAATGAATATAATAACATTGTGCGTTGACATTTTTAGAGTATAATCAACTTTTGTGTAAAGACAAATAAACTTTAGCTCTGATGAAACGTCTCAAAAGTTTATTTAATGTCGCAAATAACTGCCAACATTTGAGATTTTACGATATGGAAATTATGTTTTGACGAACAGTTTATCTGATAGAACATTTGAAAGATATGTGTTTTATATTTATACTTGTTTGGGCAATTTTATTCCAAAAATCATATGTAAACCAACACAAAATTAACACAAACTTTATTGAAAATGAAATCGTTAAAAGTCACATGACTCGTATGATGACTCATCATAATATACTAATCAATGAAGATCAACGGGATATTTCACTAGAGAAAATAACGGTAAATAATGTGAAGCAAAGTCAAATTAATATTATCCTAGGCGATAATATGCGTACGCGTCTTTAGGGCGCCGGGATCAAGCGGACCGTGTTCGTTGAGCCAGCTCCTGAAATAAAAACAGTGAAAAATAGGAAAGTAGGAGGACACTTTCAGCTAAGACTTGGACAAGTACACTTTCAGCTAAGAAATTATTGAGAAAATATCAGAAATGAACGGTAAATTTAAATCTCCCACATTACAAATTCCTTGTCAAAAAAGTTGACAGCCTGTGGCATGAACAGAAAAGATCATCTTAATCCAAAAATTCTGTATAACCCAAAGGTAGCTCACCTTTCTTCCAACCAGTGATAACAATGACGTAATCTCCGCTGTGGATGAAGCCACGGTCCTTGCCCACTTGTATTCCATAGTTCAAACGGTTATCCACATCAGTTGGCCAGTCCGGATCACGCTCTTCTTTGGAGTAGTACAATGGGAAGACCGCGCGATACAAATGCAGCTGTCGCGCGACGACTTCGTTTCGGGTGACGGCGATGATCGGAATCGGTGGCTTGTACTGAAAAGAGAAAGTTAAATTGATATCAAAAGGCAATATTGAAAACTAATTACCCGAGAGCAAAGCTGAGCGGACCTGAAAGTGCATAAATTATAAATAGGTAGAACAATACAGCCAAAAAGTAGGTCTAATAAATTTTATTTCCAACTAATTCAACGCAATTTTGATCAAAAAATTCTTTCAAAAATTAAATTGGAATTAGTGCAGTCACAGAAATCACTATAAAAATTTATAGAACATTCCGTAACCGTACACATTATTCAGGATGTCCTAACAAATGGTTACGGAACATGGTGAAATGTTTTAGTATGTTATGTATAATGACATTCTAAATATTCCTATATTTCCGAATACAATCACAGCGAAATAAAGCTTCTAATATTTTTGAACTTGGCATTTGAATTTGTTATTGTTTGTTTGCTATTATTTGTTATAATTTACCATAATTGTTCATGGCATTCTGCCACTATTTCTAGCAGATGTAATTCATGTCATTGCAAATGTTATGAATTATTGGACAGGCTAAGTTGTGGATCAGTTTTTACGACAAAAATATTTCTACAATTATGTTATAAATTACCAAAATGCTTACTTTCCGGTAGTGGTCAAAAGCACAATGGCGCTGGCGCGGCATGAGACGGCTGCGGATGTGGCAGCAATTGCCATCGTGTGCGACGGATCGGTGGGCTTTGGAGTTACCTAAAAATAAAAAATGTAATCGGTAATAGAAATATAATCGCTAATGCCTTGAGAAGCTCCTCGACGAATTTTGAGTGGAACACAGCGGTTTCGGCTTCTTTGCAGATCTAAATCACGAATAGTTTAAGTTGATAATATAGATGAGAGTAGAATTTTAAGGATATTAAAGAGCATAACATAAATCCACCCTGGCTTCTAAAAAGCATAATACTCTTTTTCTCTAATTCTAAGAATTTATGGTCAGTGTAAGTAATCAACACGATCTAAAAACATCGTGGAAAATTTTTACTATGGTTGGAGAGCATCTATTTTTCAGTGAAACATAACCAGTATAAGTAATAGCATTATTATGTTAACAAGTGATAATGATAGCACTGTCGCTACTATAAGGTAAAACTATTGCTCAATAATTTACTTTAACTAAAGCGATGGAAAATATGTGTACTCTAGTCTATTCTTATAACTGATCTTAAGAATCATTAGTATAGTAATATCATAATAATAGCATAACCTTCAGGATTACTCTGTCAGAGTGTAGCCCAAATAAAATTCGAACTTAATTTTTGGTCCCGAAAAAGCTTACGTAGTGCATAATCTTGAGAGTTTCGATCGGATAATCTCCTTTGGCAGTCTCTCCGCTCAACATCACGCAGTCGGCTCCATCCAAGACGGCGTTGGCCACATCACTGCCCTCGGCTCGCGTTGGTCTCGGCTTGTGAACCATCGACTCGAGCATCTGAGTTGCGCATATCACCGACTTGCCAGCAAGGTTGCATTTCGAGATCAACCTGAATTTTTCTTGTAATTTTTGAGAGAAACATTTAATTTTGGCTTACATTTTCTGTGCGAGGAACACTTTCTCGGCGGGAATTTCGATACCTGAAATGTATAAATATTATTCAAGAAACAGGCCAATGTCCCAAATTCTACCGAAAAATAGCTTTTCACTTATCCTATACCCTAAGGAAAGAGCTGAAATAATACATAAGACTGGGAACAAACCGGATACATGCTCGTACACTTTTATGACAATAAGTCCGCGAAATGGTCCTATAAAATAGCTGAACTAAATAATAACTTACCCAAATCTCCGCGCGCCACCATCACACCATCGGATTCCGCAATGATCTCATCGGCATTGTCCAAACCCTGAAAAATTCGTTTAGTGCATGCTCGTAAACAGCAAAAAATTTTATGCGGTACCTCTTGGTTCTCGATTTTAGAGATGATGAGAATGTGCTTGCCCTTTTCTCCGAGGATCTGGCGGATGGCTTTGACACCGGCGGCGTTACGGATGAACGATGCGAAGATCATGTCAACGTTCTGAAATGTGATAACTGTAATAATTAAAATAAAAGTTTTGTATCAGAATTTCGTTCTATTCAAAAGGATAATCATAGATGTGACAAAAACTCGCACATAAAAGCCCAACATTGCCTATCATAATAATTGGGATACTAATGCAAAACTTTAAACAACACCCATACTCTTAGTACTATAATGACTATATAACTATCTTGAGTCAATTAAGAAAGAAACACTAACCTGATCCACTCCAAATTGCAAGTCTTGTTTATCCTTCTCCGATACAGGTGGCAGATCCACAGGTGTTCCTGGAAGGTTCACTCCTTTACGGCTTCCCAGCGAACCGCCATTTTCCACGGTGCAGACCAAAGCATCTTCGCCTAAAATAATTTTATATTTAAGCAAGCCGAAGGTTCTTTACAGTACTATATAATTTAAGACATGTACTTTATAATACTGCACTATTAAAAATAGAAACAAAAGCTTACATATTTCCTCGACCACCAGCGAGATGAGTCCATCGTCCACATAAACGCGAGATCCGACCTTGACCACCTTCGTGATATTTTTGTAGTCCACATAGACGATTGTGCTGGTTCCCGATTGTTCGAACTTCGGGTCTGTTGACAGGCGAATTGAAGCACCTTTCTTCAGCTCAACTTCGGCCGATCCGCCCTAAAATCGAGTTATTAATTATGCATTTTTGGGATATGAATTTTGTAGGAAAGGTAAAAGTTTGGACGTAAATCGTTATATTTTTGGCATTTTTACAGATATGTAAAAATTTCAGAATACTACTGCCTTAGAATATTTTTAGAATAAAAGAAAAACTGTGAATACCGCTGACAACATTTTTAGCTATATTAATTTCTATCCCTAGACAATAAAAGAGCCAATTTTTATTTTAAAATGTCATTTTTCTATTATTTTCGTCAAAATACTACTCCGTTTATTCAGAAATGTTCTATTTACAAATACAATTTGTAGTAATTTAAGTTTAACAAAGCGATATTATTTTTAGCACTTTTACTTTAGCAGGAGCAATAAGAATGAAACAAAGTTCTGTATTTCTATGCTTCTCACGTTTAATAAAGCAATATTTATTTAAAATCATTTTTAAAGCCCACTTTAAAGCATTTAAAGTGATACATTTTAAAGCAATACCAGTTTTATATCACAATATTATATTTGATAAACATGTAATAAATAGAAACAATGAGAAAGAAATATTGAATAAAGTGTCTTGTCTGCCATTTTGGTCTAAACTACATTTTAACCAGAATAGTATTGATCTGCATATATTGATGAAAATATTATTAAAAACTTACCCCAGCGAGAAGTCCTGTTCGAATTTCCGGTCCTTTGGTGTCCAATGCTATGCCTACGGCGGTCTGAGAACATATATTGTATTCTGGAAAATAAAAATACAATTGTCTATACCGCCATGTGAAGTCCATTGACTGCTTCGCGCACATTTGCGATAGTTTCGGAGTGATACTAAATAAATTTCAGAGTATTTTTCACATTTATTTATATGTGAAAAGAGAACCAACCTCATGAGAGCCGTGGCTGAAGTTCATGCGAGCAATGTTCATGCCGTTCATGACCATCTGTTTGAGCATATCGACAGAGCGGCTAAAGAGAATTAATTTTATGGAGTCAAAATTTTTAGATTGCGAATTGTTGGATTCAAAATGGCGGAAATTTGAATATTCGAAAGTTGGTCTATCAATAGTCTTTCCTCTAATTAAATGATTGGTACCCAAATAGTTCAAGATTTTGGTGCCGCTATAAAATTTTAAATCTGTGCAAATTACAAACTAATTTTTTAGAAAAATAAATTATCAGCTAGGCGTGTAAAACCCCCGAAGCAAAATTTTTGCTATTTTTTAAATAAAGGTTAAAATGACAAACCATGCCGGACCTGAAAATAAACCAATTATTAATATGGAAAAAAGACAACTAAAAAATTTCTCACCGATTGTGCAAATTATGCCTGTCTTGCGCACGGAGTGGGGTGGCTCTCGGATATTCAAGCGACATAAGTGCTCCAAATGAGTGTTGGCTGGGTTGTCCAAGGTTTGTTCCTGGCTGAAAGGTTAGAAAGTATTATTCTGATGAGAAGGAATTATTGTAATAATTTTTGTTGAACTTTTGTGTTTTAAAACTTTGGACTGTTTTAATACAGTCTTCCCTCTCTAATATGACCCTCTCTACTATGACTCCCTCCATAATATGACCCATTTCGGCCGAAACGGATTTTTTGTATGGAAATTCCCTCTCTAATATGACCCTTCCCTCTCTAATATGACCCTTTTCGGGGGTCAGGCAAGAAAAGTGACAAAAGGGTACCCCCTATTGATTTTGAAAAATTTTCTCCGGCCGCCGCCAATGGCGGCGGCCGGAGAAAATTTTGAATTTCACACCCAACATTCAAATTTTTTGGCCCAAAAACCATAGGGGGGACCCTATTGATTTTTTTGACAAATTTATCAGAAAATTATTTTTCAAAACCATAGGGTCCCCCCTGTGGTTTTTTAGCCAAAAAATTTTCTTTAAAAAATTATTTGCCAAAAAACCATAGGGGGGACCCTATGGTTTTGAAAAATCATTTTCTGTAAAAATTTGTCAAAAAAATCAATAGGGTCCGCCCTATGGTTTTTGAGTTGACCCTCTCTACTATGACCCATTTTGGCCGAGATGGATTTTTTTGTATGGAAATTCCCTCTCTACTATGACCCTCTCTACTATGACTCCCTCCCTAATATGACCCTTTTCGGGCAAAACGGATAGGGTCATATTAGAGAGGGAAGACTGTAGAAGATTACCGTTATTTTTTATCCAGAAATTTTAATCCCAAGAAAACATTTCATTCATCCAAATAAAAGCCAGTAAATTCAGTTTTAGAAATTCAAAAGCTAAAAATTTTAACAATAACGCCAACTTTTTAAAAAGCGCCAATCCCAAACCATTCCTGAAAAAATAATGGCACACTTTCAAACCCAAGCCAAACCTTCGATTAACACATTTTCTCAAATTCGCCTTACATTCCATTCTCGGAAGCTTCTCATTTAAAAATTTCGCGCATGCACTCCAGGGCAGAATTCTTGTTAGGGAAAATATTGTGAAAATTTTGGGCTGTGTGAAGAGGAATGAAAGTGAAAGTCTAGAGTGGCTTTTGAGAATACAAAAGTACAAAAATCTCTCAGTGCTCTTTGAAAAGTTTGTCTGTTGTTCGAAAAATCAATAAACAACTTTCTATTTCTATCAGCATCATCATTTCCATTCAGTTGCTAAATCAAAATAGAGAGTCGGAAGAACCGAAGTTTATGGGCCAAAAGATGGACAAATTTGGCTTAATACCATATGAAAGTCGAATCGAAAGAGAACGAGAATATTGCCTAAAGTCAAGAGCTAAGTAAAATTTGAGCAGATCGATCACCCCAGATCCCAAAATAGAGAAGTGCGATTAATAAAAAAGTACCAAATTTAAAAAAAATGTGCATCTTGTATACTAATAATTATTTTTCTTTCACTGTGAAAAGGAAAAAACAAATTCAAAATTTTACTTCATAAATAACATTTCGTAAATAACAAATTTGAATATACTTTTCGGAAAGCCATTTCCCCTAAGCGTTCTTCCACAAAACGTCTAAAAGCGGCATTTGAACTTTAAAAAACATTCCCATGCTTTAAAAAATGCCAATTTCAAAAAATGGACATTTGCAATGCAAACCTTTTAATTCCTGCCATTTTACTCAAATACTCTTCATAGTCTATCCACGAAGGCTTAGTACTCAAAAGTCTCACAAAGCAATTCCTGATGGGAATTCTTAGCGGGAATATAGCGAACTTTTTTCTCTGCAATCAAAAATATGCACTGAATAATTTAACCTGGAAAATGTCTAATAATCAATAACGAGAATCAAAAATAGGGAAAATAACTGAAAAATGACCCAAACATATGTTTCGGTTTGCTGAAATGACAGCCCAAAGCTGCCTGCTCGAGAGCGTTCACAAGCAGAGGCGGCATAAGGCCAAAAACCATTCCCTCCGCTCTGTAGTAAACAAAATCCATTGCATAAAAGCAAAAGGGGGACCCTCAGAGGCGGAGCCCCTCCCCCGCCCCCTGAGACTCGGCCGACGGCGCGGGATTTTGCGTAGAATTGTATCCAATTTCAACATCCCGTTTTTATCAAAAGCTGTTTATTTGCGCAGACAAAACCATTTTTGGGTTTGTTGATAAACAAGTTGCATCTGGTATAGATTGAATTGGCCTGCGCGTCCCAAAGTGTTTCTGATTGGGATTAAGTTTTGAGCCTATTCGTTCTGGTTTTGGAGTTGTGTAGACTATCAGTTAAAATTTTTCTGTCAGAGTTACCCCTTTTACGTCCTTGGCATTCTGCAAAATTTAACTAATGTGCCAAGCTTTCAAAGCTTTTGAAGAAAAAAGAAAAAACAGACTGAAAATAACGCAAGTCTGTAATATTTCCAACCAAAAATAAAAAAATACCCTTTCATTCGCTTCATCGTTTACAGAAAATAGTATCGAATAAACAAAAACCTTCAATTTTCGGAACACAAAGAATAGACTATTTAAGACTTGCCTTTTATAATCCGCGCAGCTTTCGAGCTCCTTTTTAAATGCGGCCTGGGCTTCTTGTGAAACCATGTTCGCTGATGTAAGTCCGGGCTTAGAAACGAAATGAAATTAGACAAAGAAATGAACAAAGCGCAAATAGTAACGACAAATAAAATGAAACAATTCTGGACAACAGGTGGATTTGGGGCTCTGGTATTGAGACAAAACGAGATTGTGTCGTAGTATTGTGCTTTGGTGATATTCTCGAAATTTTGCAAACGATTCAGGATCTCTTGTCTTCAGAAAATTTTTCTGCTATTGAGTCGAAAAAGTTCCACAAAAGTCTAAAGTTTGGAAGCATTGCTTTGTCCCATACAATGTCTAGACACAAAATACAACACAAATTTTGGAATGACAAGGTAAATGAATCATAGTATGACGTTTTCGGAAGAAATCAGTTCAAATTTTCTCTCCAGAAAAATTTGGTCTGTAGGAAAGTCATAAGGAAGACGGAAGCTTATTGCGGAATAGTGCGAGCAGACTTTGAAGCCACAGAGGGCAGACATCATCAGAGACAAACGCTGCTTCTTGGCGAGAGAGTGTGGCGAGGCCCTAAGTTGGACAACGCCGAGGGTGCTAGAGAAAGAGAGAACACGAAGGAATATTATATGCCAGCCGGTTTCAAAGCTAGGAAGAGCGGACCTATTGTCCCAATGGCCCCTTTGGTCTGGTCCAAGGGCTTTTCTGGCGGGGAGAAAAGAGCACTGTCTGTCGCTGGGACATAAGCTGGCCAATAGTGGAGAGAGAACAGCGCTGCGACCAAAATGACAGACACCGAAAGAAAAGCAGGAAATAGCCGGCAATGGTGTCTGGAAAAAGTCAAGTGAAGGTAATGAAAGTAGAGAGAGTCAATAACGGTGGCCAAGAGTGTGTTAGGAACAGCAGTATGGCTAAAGTTTGTCTTGAGAAGGACCATTTTCAGCCTATGAATGGAGAGAGTGGCAGAGAAGTGAAGAGAAATGTGTTCTCTCTCACTTTAAGGATAGGCAGGTCCACATAACTGTCGAAAGAGTGTCGAGGCCTAGGTTTGAGTGTCGATAAGACGACATTAGAAAGAGAGTTGTCAGAGAAAAAGTGCAAAAAAGCACTGTCCGTCGTTTTCACGAGAATAAGGCGTGCAATTGGCGAAGAAGGTGAGAGAAACAGGAGAGATTATGTGAAATGGAGAGGCGCAGACAAATGGCTCAGTGCTCTGATAATAGTTTTCAACGGTGAGGTAGGCCCATGTCTACCCAATGGTTTTTGTCAAGAGCAAGATATAAAAGAGTGAATGGAAAATCGATAAGGAATTGCGATTAGGTGTACCTTTGAAAGACGTTTTCACGTGGATTCGATTATGGATGAGAAATGAATTGAATCAAATTATGAATGGAACATTCAAAGGTAATAAAAATGACACTCGACAACATCTTCGAGAATGAGAGCCTGGAGATTTATCGACCAAAAAATTCGGGATTGAAACGTTTTCCGTCAAGAAAATTGAATATTCTTGCCAAACCTTTCGAAATTTATCGAAATGGAGGCGAGATTTGAGCCAGGACTCGAAAAGGCAAGAAGTTGCCTTTTCTTCTGCATGGAAATTGAAACGTCAAAGTTTCTCGTACACTAAGAAAATTTTAAACCACCATCACAGTCGATATTCTCGAAAGAACCGCACTTTTCCAAAAGGCGACCTTTTGGTCTTTAGTTGGCAGTTGGCCCAATAGTCCTTTTCGTTCGGTACAGAGAAGGCAGTGGAAAAAGACGAGTTGATAAGAAATTCATCGGCACACTTTCGCGATTGTTTCACGTGGATTTTGAAAGGAAAAGGAAGAAACGAAATAAAATGAAGGTCTATAATACAACAGTAATAATTGTTTACAAAAATAAGCTCATGTGTTTGGAAGATATGGTCAAAATTTGTCAAGATTCTCGAAAATTGATCCGAGATTGGGCCTGTCTACTCGGGTTTTGGCTCACTAAATTTTAGATCAGAATTTTCCCAAGACTTAACATTGTACTATACCACACCGAAATCAACAAACGCCTCCGGGCATTAAGCATATATTGAAATCCATACACGGAAAGTACCTACCTACAGCTAGAGAATTCATCACTACTATTCGACAATCGCCTTGCTAAAGCTCGCATATTCGGACACAATTCTACAAGTTTAAATTGAAATAAAATTCAAACGGCACAAATCTTCTTCCATAAAATATATAAAATAATAAACGGCTAAAAAGTCAAGAAAACACAAATCTGACAGACTTTATAATCACAATTTCAGATAATCTGGAAAATTCTGTCTAGCAAAAACAAAAGAAGGCCGCAGTTCGAACAAAGCATTCATATCTATACAGTATAGGCTGTACCACACATGCTCAGACATATACCCAAATTGCCTGAGATACATAACTATTTGTGCGTAAATCTGCTTCAATTCGCACAGAAAACAAAAATCTAATTTGTTTAACATCAGAATCTTCAAAAATTGCTAAAAATTGTCAAGAGCAAAACTAAAATTCAACGCTCCAGGCCTTGACAGTCTTTTGGGATTCTTAGTTACAAGAAACCTTAAAACTTTCTAGAACGTGCTCACGACTGTCAAGATTCTCGAGATCGGAATTCGAGACTCTCGAACTTGAATTCGAGATTCTCGAATGATCTGGCTCCATTTGACGCTTAGACTGACAAACCAAATAAAACATTTATCTCGAAACAAAAGGAATGCTTAGATACAGAGTCAAACTCACATTATCCACGCTTTTGCCGTATCTTCCGCGAAATGGTCGTAGATATTATACATAATTCTTGGATTGAAAATAGCAGAAAATGAGACACAACTTGCAGTTTTCTATATTTAATACGCACAAACACGTGACTATTATCAGGAGCCGATTATGGATACTATTTACGATTGAAAACCGGAGGAGGAAAGAATGAATGAGGAAACTCACATGTCGGCCCTCGAGATAAAAGAACCGAAAAATAGAGAATCGAAATCGAACTTCAATGGAATCCCGACTCAGGATTCTCGAATGAAAGGTGAATTGACAAAAAAGTTTCAATTGCACTAGAATTTTCCTTTTACTTTTGAATGTTTGCGCCGCAGAAAAGTAGAAAAGCAGAATTTAAAACGCGTTATTTGTCCACATGAACAATGAAGAAGAACCCGAAAATAGAAAAGAAAGCAAAATGAGAATTTTATTGAGTCATGGATCGAATAATAGAACTCTATAACTACAACATAGGATAGCGAAATTAAGTGCAAAAAACCCCGCCAGCTTGTCCTTTCTAGCTTGCCGGATAACTTGTCGCGCTCAAGTTTAATGAGTTAGAACATGACGATTTTTGTCGGGATTCTCGATCCCGATGAATCTCAAAATTTCGAGATCAATTCTCGAACGATTCCAAAGGATTCTAGAAGGATAATTTCAGACGTTCCGAAATTTTTAACATCATAAATGCACACCCATTCGCGGTTCTCGAAATTTATCTCGGGAATCCCGATACAAAAAAATAAAAACTTTCAAGATTGATATTCTTGAACGATATTTATATTCTCGAAGTATATTCGATAGAAGTTTAAAATTTCAGTAAAACCTTCAAAAATTATATGTATTTTAAATTATTACAAAATGCGTTGATTCCAAATTTTATAATAGTGCATAAATTTAAACATACACAAAATAGTCCCCAACGCATTCGTCCGAAGTTGTCGACATTTTGAGTGTAGCAACAAGTGACCTGAAATTTGAGTGTATATAATAATGAGATTATTATGTTGAATAGTGCATAATAAACTGATCACATGACAAACAGAATGACGATACATCGTAATGTGTGAAAATGGAATAGCGAGCCTGGGCTCTCCTCCTGGGATAAGCAGGAGGAGAGCGAATGCCACGAGCTGTCGGCTGGGGCGGATAGTTCCAGAATTGGGAGACGGGCTCGGAAAGATGATCTGACAGATCAATGTAATATACATCAACTTATCATGTCTAGGTGGGGCAGCAGATCTTGGAATCTTTTTGGAATTCTTGGGTTACAGAATCGAGATCAAGATTCTAGAATGTCGAGATTCTCGAAACTTCATTCGAGATATTCAGCCCCATTGGCACTAAAAATGCAAACCAAGGAAAACGTTTGTTTAAACGTAAAGATGAGAATGGAAAGCAATGTACGAAAATGGAATAGCGAGCATGGACTGGGCTGATGGGCTGACTACTGGAGGGGAATGGGCTGGCTGTCGTTCCGGCGTTGCTGTAGTCAGTGCCGCGGCTCTACTGACTACCCTACTATCTCTCACACTCCTCTCCCAAACTGGCCCCATCATTGATCGGAACATTACATTACATCGATAGGCCGTCCATGGTGTCATAAAGTGTGAAAAGAAGGGGATAGATAGTGCAGCAGACAGTCAACTTTTGTCAAGCAGTTGGGTGTGACGCATGTGAATACTGCGCAATATGACATTAGGATTATGAATACGATTATGGGTGGTTGGAGATTTGGTTGCAATTTCGGTCGAACAAAAGGCCGAGAAGCTATTGTCAAATTCTGTAAATCGAAATTGATATTCGATTTAGATTCTCGATTTAACTTTACTTCGAGTCTCTCGATCCAGAAAAATTCCATTGTCAAACGTTTTCGTTTTGTCGAGTCTGCGAATATCGAATCTCGCGAATCTTTTCCAGTCAAGAATTTCTTGTCTCAGTAGTTAGGGATCATGAAATTTCTTGTGCTTCCAAGTTCGAGATTCTCGAATTTGGACGAAGGGATCATATAAAAATTTAGCCAAGAAGAGTGTTGAAAAAAGAAAAAGGGGTATTTTGTACTGGAAACCATTCAATACGTTATTAACAAATAAATCCTAAATTTATCATAAATTTGTTTCGAAAATTGGATAGAGAAAAGTTGGGTTTTCAAAAAAAGCTATAGTAAAAATTGGGACTGATTGGTAATAGAACGTGAGTCGTCAGCAACAACCCTACAGAGTGAGCCCCTCAATTTTGTGATGAAATCTACCCTTGTGCCGTGAAAGAAAATGAGACTGGATGAGGAATTTGTGCAAAGAGAGGCAAATTTTACGTCTAGGTGCGCTGACTCACGAATAAAAAAATGTCTAATGCACATTTCGTAACAATTTTAGGTTAACAAAAGTGTTACTGTAGAATTAAAAGTACTGTAGAAATGAGTTTAAAGTTTTCAAAAAACTTTCAAAGTTTGGAAGAAAGAAAGTTGAATGAAAATTTGAAAGGTAACAGGAACCGGGAATTATGAATAGTAGGTGCGTAAATCCCGGCCTGAGGGTGGTAATTTCATACAATATTATTATAGAAGTTGATTTTTGTCTACTATTGATATTGAAAATTTTGACTAGTTCTTCCTGAAATTTTGAAGGATTCTTATGTAAATTTCCACTCTCATTGAAAACTTTTCCAGAAATTTGCTGTAGTGATACTTTGAGGATTTCTCTGACCTCAAACCTTAAAATCTTAAACTTTTAGAAACTAATACAATGAGATAGAAGAAGAGTAATTAGAGATTAATAAAATGATATTATCAGGAATCAATGAGGTTATCACTAATCTGCTTAGGTGCACAATTCTCGACCTTCGGCATAGCAATGTTTTTAAATATTCGCTAGTTTTTGCGCAAATTTTGACTAGTCAATTTTAGGTCAAAGTTTTTGTTTTGATCACAATTGCAATAATCCAAATTTGTATTCAAATTTTTCCTTATTTTGAAATTTCGGTAAATTCAGGAAAGTTCAGATGTCAATAAATGTTTGCTGTCTATACTATTTGGAATATGTCGCACATCTCTCCCGTATCTATAATCAGATTTGGAAAATATTCTCATTCTTATTAATCCTTTCACAATTTATAATTCCATTCAAGGATTTTGGATTAAGTTCCCAAAAATAAAAAGTCGTCTCAATGGAGAAAAAGTTAACTGAAATATCGCAACCATCGCTAGAAAGGACACGATCAAAGTATGGGCAGGGCCATCTTCGCAGCCATAAAAACCTACACTGATGCCCCTGCTGTATGACTGTCTGGTTTTTCTTTCCACGGGGAAGGAATATATGTAGCAGACAGTCCAAAATTGTGCAAGAGGACAACTAAAGGGTTTTCATTGACAAGCAATCGATACAGACAGAGTTGGGCAAGGGCGATAATCTAAGGACATACTAGATGGAAAATGAATAGCAAAGAAAAATGGGGTTGCTGAAACAAAAGTTGCTGAAACAAAAGATATTCTTTTGGTTTTCACATACTTTCTCGTTTTTTAGCGTCACTTTTTTCTTGCACACGAAACGGAAAAGTGCATGTTTTCAGTTTTTAACAGCGAACGGAAAATATCCGGAAAAATTTGACCGAAAACCACCTGGAATTCCGGTTGATTTAGTTTTTATTTTCATTTTTTGACGAATTCAATAGTACCATTATTTTGGTATTTTACTCAGTAGAAATCGAAATAATTTTTCGCTATGTTCGATAATTCGCACCTTTCGGGGGGAAATTTCTGTATTCAATGGCCAATAAAATTCAATAAAATAAGATTTTGTAAATGTGCGCAATGACTCATGAGTGTTTCTCGTTAGTAATACAGTCGAACCCCCGAATAACGCGGGTCTCGGGACCGGACAAAATCCGCGTTATTCGGGGGGCCGCGTTATTCGGAGGTTTCTAACCAAAGTTTGGTTAGATCGGCGTTAATCGGGGGTTTCTGTATCTTTTGCCAGTAAATTTGAATTTATTGGCGCGAATTTGAACTTTTTCATAAAATTTTGGTATTTTTTATCGAATTTTGTAACACTTTTGGCAAAAACGGCAAAAATATTTCAAAAATTTCCGGAAATTTTGTTAATTTTGTTAAAAATTTTGTAAAAGTGGTAAAAATTTCGAAAATTTTTTCAAAATATTTGAATCCGCGTTATTCGGAGGGTCATTTATAAGGCGTTTCAAAAAAAATCCGCGTTATTCGGGGGGCCGCGTTATTCGGGGGCGCGTTATTCGGGGGGCCTAACGCAAGCAAATCCTTTGACGTAAATCCGAGACCGGAGAAAATCCGCGTTATTCGGGGGGCCGCGTTATTCGGGGGCGCGTTATTCGGGAGTTCGACTGTATCAGATAAATGTTTCATTCGCAAGACTCAAAACAAGGACAACTGCGCAAATCGCTGTCCTCAGGTCTCTTAAAATGACTAAAATATTACACTCTGTTGAGAAAACAATGAAGTGGTATTATATTTACTAAATATTTACTTGACACATTGCACGTTTATACGTCGAGCGAAGTTTTGTCCAATGTGACAAACATGTTTATTACAGGTGTTTATTGATGCCAATTTCTGTTTTTCAGAATGTTTAAAATTAAATTCTTCATATATTTATTTTACCAACAAACATTTAGGAAAAATGTTTTTAAATTCGACACTAACGCATAAAAAGTTATTGAAAAATGAGCAGCGCAAGTAATATTCGATCAAAGGTAATAATTTCTTGAGATAAAATAATAATTTCTTGAGCTTCCATTCACCGATTAACATGCTTTGCCCACTTTTCACAGTTACATACAAAACAGCTGGATCTAAGACGGTGTAGGTTGTACCGTTACTTCTAATGCAATGCTTGGGGCCGCAACGCTTGACTACACTTGTAACCTAGGAACTTTTAGCAAATATTTTGACGAGGTGCCATAAGCTAGAATAACGGGTGATAACTAATTATTGGCAGTAAATATATTGTATTCAAAAATTATATTTTTGGCGTTACGTTCCGATGTGTCAGTTGTGTTAGTTGTAGCAAATTTTGTCTAGTTTCCGAAAATGTATAACATGTCTGTTCGATAACTGTTTAAAATTTAAGAAGTATGGCATCGAATGAAGACACTCTCAGAATCCGAGTGTACAAGGTTTGGACAGCATGAGTATTTATCCGATACTCCCCTGGAATGCCAAAAATTCGGGTTTTAAATTTTTGGTCGAGATCAAAAATTTTTGACCAGGTGTGTCTGCAGAAATTGTCACTATTTCCATAAAAGTGATTTTCTTCTTGCACAATCTTATATGAAAACGAAACTAGACAACATTCTGAACATTATAGCGAAAACCCACATTATTTAGCCGGGTTTTGTGGATTTTAGAGTTATCTGCAGTCAAATGTCAGCCCAAGAATACCGATTTTCTCCAAAATCGACATTTTTCAAACTCGGACTTTTACAAAATCAGCTCTAAAATCCATAAAAACTGCCTAAATAATATCCGGTTTTCGCTATAGTGTTCAGAATTTTGTCTAGTTTCATCTGCGTATAAAAGTTTTCAAGGCAGAAATCATGTTAACAAAAAAAATTTGAAGATTTCTGCAGACACACCTGTCCAAACCTTGTACACTCGGATTCTGAGGGTGTCTTCATTCGATGCCATACTTCTTAAATTTTAAACAGTTATCGAACAGACATGTTATACATTTTCGGAAACTAGACAAAATTTGCTACAACTAACACAACTGACACATCGGAACGTAACGCCAAAAATATAATTTTTGAATACAATATATTTACTGCCAATAATTAGTTATCACCCGTTAACTGTCAATTTTTGACAGGGAAGTATGAAATGTGCGCCAATGCAAATGATCGGCAAGCCAACTACTCGTAATGTTACTTAGTTTTTTACTGATCTGACTTTAATGATCAAGAATAGCCCTACCAAGTATATGTTTTCCTCAGCAATTTGAGTTTGAACAATGTGTTCTACATGTGTCTAGAATCTTCAAACAGCTCATAAATACGTTTATTGGTAAATGATAAAAAATAGTGGTTATTAATTATTATATACTGCAAAAAATATTATATTTCGCCCAGCTACAACATTCCTGGGCTCCTGCTCAATGACCTTTTACAAGAACACGCGAAGAACGACGACTTGAATGGCAGCGATCAAGAGCGAGCTGACGTGCGAAGTTCCAGCCCCAGAAGGGTTTTGAACGTAGGGCAAAGCGATAGCGGGCTTGGTATCGTTCGACTCGCTAGTTTTGTATTTGAAATCTTCCTTGATGAGTGAGGTTACCTCGCGCATCGTGAAGTATTCAAGAAGGTCCTTGTTCTCCGAGGACTGGTCAGACGGGTGGTAGCTCCAGCCACGAAACGAGAGATAGCTGAAATTAAATAAACTTACAAATTAGAAATACAGTCGACTCTGAGATTAACGGCGATCAAGGGGACCGGAGGAAATCGCCGTTAATCTCAGAGCGCCGTTAATCCGAGCACCGTTAAACAGAGAGTCGACTGTATATCAAAAATTTATTATTTTCAAAAATTGCAATTTCACAAATTTTTATTGAAGACCAAATTTTGGGTAATGGCAAATTTAAAGGAAATTATCAAAAAAATTGAATTTTCTTAATTTCATACGTAAAAATTCTCTGTCGCACAGATCGGATAGCTAAATTCGCAGCCATATCCCCGCATTGCTCCCGGAGAATGTTCTCCTCGCACTTCAAATTCGTCAGCATCTTCCTAAAAGATATCGAAATCATAATTGAAATTTGCTAGTAAAAACGCCATACGTGATGATAGGGTCGACTTCGTAGGGCTGAAGTCCCATCTTGAAAGAAGGAGTGTGAGTTCGGCGGCAGGTTTTCTTCCCAATCACTCTGAAAATCAGGAAGATATTACAAAGCACAGATGTTATTATGTCCTATGAACAAATCCCATAGCCAATATGTGGTGGCAATTTTTTTCACAATCAGACAATCATAATACTTTCTGTCATTTGAAAGAAAAGTGTTTATGGATTTGAATTTCATTTGCCATGCAAGGCTTAGCTTGCGTAAGCCATGCCGAGCAATCTAAACTTTTTAAAATTAGAAATGGCCTAAAATTTCAACTTTTATTGAACTCAGCTCAATCATTTTTATGTATTATATCATTTGACCTTCAGCCATATGGTTTCGATTGTGCTCTAATACTGTAACTTAACACAAATATAAAACTGTTGATCATACTTGTCACGGCACTTGAACATATCCACAAACACCTGCGGTTCAGGGCATCCAGGTTCAATGAGTGCGTAGCCCAAACGCTTCTCCATCATCCGATCCAGCTCGACTTTGGGGATGTCCGCAGTTTCCATTGACCCACAATTCTCGTTTAGGCACATAACGTAGTTGCCATAGGCGCTAAGTTTCGGAATGAACGAATGGAATTCGGGATCAAGCAGTGATTTTTGTTTCATTTTACGTTGGGTATTAAAAAAAAATTTGACACTATGTACAGGGTTTGAGACCAGACAATCACCTATCTGTGACAAATATTCGCTACAAAAGGCATGGAATACCTACTATGGCATATAGAGCCTTACTAAGAGCAATACCGTGAACAACGTTAAAACTGTTAAACTCGGATTCCTTGCAAAAATTCCTCACATTCCTTGAAAAAACTTTAGTGGTCCGCATTTAGTGTAAGGAAACTCAATTTTTCTTCCTCAAAACCTCGGCCCAGTCTTGAATGGCTCTCTTTACAACCCAATATTTTACGAAGCAATTATCTCAAACGCAATCCTACTCACTTGCAAGACCACAGCATCGCTTTAGCCGAACCAACATTGAGACCCGAAGTCACAATCTGAACCAAAATTTTCGATGTTCACCACATATTTGTCAACAAAAATATCACAAAACCTGCTGGAGCCAGGAGTCACACGCTTCAAAGCAATAGCCAGGTGGTACTGCGTCGGGGTCATTGAGGTCGGCGTCCTCAGGGCTTTCTGTTATGATCACTTCGTTATCTTCACTCTCGCCGTCCGCTGCCTGTGCTTGCTCTTGATCCTCTTCGTAATCGGTGTTAGGCGCTTCCGTTACGTCGAGAACTCGATCGGTGACGTCATTGGCGGCCAAGGTGGTAGAAATGGTTGCGATTGAGACAAAAAGCAACAACCAACGAGCGATTTCCATCGAAAATTTTAGACAGAAAATTTAGTTTATTGGCGAGGTTTCAAATATAATGAACATTGTGGAGAATTATTCAAGGGTCAATCCTAAAGCTCGTTTTGGAGTCATTCTAAAGGAAAATGCGGAGACAAGTGGTTTATATCCCACAACTTTGAAAAATTTTACATGTTTTAAAACAAAAATGTTGCGAAATAGGCGGTAAAAAACTGATCTTTCAGGCAAAAAAATGGGGATAAGCAAAAAATGGAGAAAACTTTCAATGATTTTATTTGAAAGTCCTACAAAAATCACAGTAACTCCAAAAAACACTTCATTTGGAGCAACGTAATTAATTGAGTTAGACCTCTCCAATTGTTAATGGCTAATTGGCAAATATATATATTGTAAAATAAAGTGACCAAACTGTTGGATTTCTCATTATTTATTCGCATACCTTCAGGAATCAAAAATCGGCGCTAATTAGGCTATCCCAAACCATTTTCGTCGATCGGACTCATTAATGCACGAAAATACGAGTATATACAACGATGACTTCTCGAATGTGCAATGAATTCACGCTCTCGAGAATATTTACATAGGAATTTTGAGAGAAGACTTCTGTGCATTTGCCCTAAATAGTTTACTTTACATTAACAACGGACTTAGCCAACCTATAAAAGATATACTGTATGTAAGTATGTGATGACGAACAATGTATAAGTGTGTGTCGACCTCGATGTAAGCTTCCTTCGATATAAGTTCGGATCGAAGATGATATTTGTATGTGTAAAGTTGATTGATTTAGGAATACATTTTATGTAAGGACAATTGTTTTTTTATTAAAATGCCGCTATAATCACGACAAAATCGTGCCGAAAATGCTGGAATCATTTGGAACGATATTTTTCAAAACTTACCTTTGAAAAAGTGTTCAATAACTGTTAATTTTATGACGTATATCAGACTTTGTTTCAGCTTTTGCTAAACACTGTTATGTCGGACAGTACAAACCCTAGTTTCACTATAGAATTGTGATTTGGTCACGCAAAATATTGGATTTGTTGTCAACATAATATTGTCATGGTTTACTTCGTTAAAAAAATTAAAATTGATGAACGACTAAAACTTATTACAATCCACAAAAGAATGGAAGAAAATACGCGATGAAGAGTTGTAATATTACAATACCAGGTTTTTAGTGTCCAAGAACAAAAAAAGAATAAGTGCTGAAAATGATATCAAAGATTTAAAATATTATCAGAAAAGTTACAGCCAAGAAAAGAATTATTAATTATTAAGAAAGCGGCTTATTGATCAAGCCGTTGTTGTTGGTGCTCTGAGTGGAGTCGGTGGATGACAACATGGTAGTGGTCACTTTGGCCAAATTACCACTAAAGGAAGCATCGGTCGCTGTAAAAAATGGCGCTGGCGTTGTGTTAGTGATGAACACATCATTAAGCAAGCCGACATGGTTACAATAGTCTTTTTCATAGCACATGAGCATGTGAGCTGTGATTTCATTTATATTCCTACAACGTATAAAATGATAGTGAATTAGACGAACGCAAACCAAAATTTTTTGGAATGAGTTCCTAAGGCTGCGGTTTAATATTGCCATACAGAGTTTTAAGCCATTTTTGGAACAGTTTTCATCATGATATGTCGGTCATAATATGATACTACTGCTTCTATGTCAACTTTTTGCCTAGTTACCAACTCCGTTTTCAAATATTTTAGTTCGCGCCAAAAATTCCAAGTGATCAAGTTTTCACTACATTTTCGGGAAATAAGCGCTCTACAAATTGTCATTCTTAATACTACACGTATAACTGTTCCTATATTGGTGCAGACACATTTAACAGAAACCACAACTTAAAGTATAGTAATTCCATAACGTAATAAAGTGGCACTATTTCTTTACGGAAATTGCAGCATTTTTGACCAACTTGTTAATACAATTTCAAATAAAATCAAGATGCTTAATTGAAAGTAAAAATAACTTTGTTGTTATCTTCGGCGCTCCATTTTGTGAAATCCAATTGTTGTGTCCAAACGTCCCATGAAAAAACATCGAATTAAGCTGATTCACACATCCGAGGCCATCCACAGATTTACTCCCATTGAAATAAAGCTTCACTGTAACATTGTTTAATTAAAATTATTTTTAAGTTTTCTGTCAAAATTCCAGTTTCCTCTCATATATTCCACAAATAAATGAATTGATTAGGTTTGTGTAATACCAAATTTACATCATTTTAACTCATTAGAATTATAAAATTTTAAATGTACTATGGAAACATCCTATGTCGCTCCAACAGCTTCTATTCATAGGGCACAAATCTTGTGAAAAATCGTTAGGTCCGTTCTCTTGGCAGACACACGTTGTAGCTCGGACTGAATTTATAAAATTATCATTTTTCGATATGTCTTTAATATCATCCATTATATTGTTTTTGTTGGAAACCGAGATTAAATTTAATATCTGAACAAGAAAATCTCAGAAAAGGATCTCGGAATAGATGAAACAAGAAATAGCAATTGAGAAAGAATCTCAGTTAAAATCAGTACTATTAATATAGGTGCGGCTCGGTTAGATCGGATGAATTAACAAATTTGTATTTCGAAATAACATAAGCAATAATTTTCGCTTTATAGTATACAAATCATATACCAGCTACTTCTGAGAACCCGCGCAGAAAAAATTTAAATTATTAAAATATACCAGGGATTAGTCCGATTCTTCGGATTAGTTCCGAATCTTTTCGATTGAAAAATTTTGGTGTTTGGTTTATCAAGAAGTGACTGTAATTTTTGCTTATTGTACTTACTATGGTTGGCCATACAACTTTGCGTGAAGGCATGCGCGAGTAATAGGATGAACAATGCTAACATAAAGCTAAACTGTTAAAGCAGATAGAAGAATGGAATACTATCGAGACGAATGAATGAATTGCTAAAGTAATTTTCAGATGCCGATGTTTGCTCTCGATTAATCATAACATTTCTTATTGCCTGCACATAAATGTATATATTTTTTTAGTAAGAGCTATCGAATGAGGATCTCATTCGGAATGTACATTCGGAAATGACTCATAAAAGGCCAAAAAATAATTTGCTATTAAATTTTTAAATAAATAAAATGACAGAATATTTTTATCGTAACAGAACATCTGTTCTCACAATATTGTCACTGGTTTGGGAGACGAAAATGGCATTTATTACTTGTATGCGTGTTTGTTCATTATAAACACTGCGCGATGCAGTCGGCATTGATCAGGCCCGTAGCCAACCAACGATTTCGGATAGATTTGAGATAAGTAAAACATGCATTCACGGGGCATTTATCCAATTTTTCTTTACTGAATTTTCTGGATGTCGGATGAAAGAGTAGCTCTCACAATCCCGTCTGTGAGCCAAAATGCAATGGACTTTAGTCAACGCAAAACTATTATGCTAAAAGAAAGAAAATGTGTTTATTTACATGTTTATGATATTTGAAAATCGCAAATGCTCATTTCTAAAAAAGAGCGATCACTAATGATTAACGTGAAATGGGACCGCTATTGCCGAGCGTTATCGATAATGATTCACGCAAATGTTGCCACTTCTTTTTATAGTCCTTAGAGCTTCGCTTTACATGTTGGATCATATTTTATTGTTTCAATTGCACTAGAAACTTTTTGTCAATTCACCTTTCAATCGAGAAATATTTTGTACTTTTACCTCATCGAGCACCCTAAATGTTCGGAAAACGGAAAATGATTTTCCGTCAAAAACTCAGGCATTATCATAAGTGCCAATTCAAACAAAAATTAAAAAAAATTATTTAGCAAATTTTGGCCAAAAGATAGAAATCTAAGCGTTTTATTAAAATCAAGTAAGTCGTTGAACTCGCTATAGTATACAAGCGATAGCACACAATATGCGTTTTTAGCACACTTTAAACCCGTCCAAAGGGTACACTATAGATTCCTCCTCAGTATAGACCCTCTATAGTAATGGGTTTTATAGTGTCAGGGTCTATAAGGGTCTTCAGTGCCTTTTAAGAGGTCTGTAGTGAGGGGAGGTTTAAAGTGTGCCTCAACTGGATTAGAGACGGAAGACTGTAAATTAAACTTTCTTCACAATCTTATCCATATTCGCAGTAGCTTCCAGCCTGTTTTCATCGACATTTGCATCGGAACCATTTCCATTGAGCACTTTCATCTTATACGAATATTCATTTTCCAAGAACAGACGGAAAATGTCACTGGGACGTGCAAAGGTGCCGACAGGGATGTTGGCTTCCATAATCACGCCGATTGTTTTGACGCCTAAAAGAACAAAAACTATTCAGCACTGAAATCCAGAGATAATTTAATTATGATTTTACGAATGAACTAGAATTTCGCAGAATATTTTTAAATTCTCTCGATTCTAAATAAATTCTAACTAAATTCCCATCATCATCCGTTCCCGTTAAAAGTAAAGTACCAATACTAATTTAAATTTGCGCATTACTCAATTTTGAGTATCAACTGTTATACAAATATATAAACGCACCTGTCGTAGCATCCAGGTATACTTCATTTGGTATATCGTATTCTGTTGGTGAGTTTTCGATCTTAGCCGTCTGGTTCGCATCCGTGTAAATTGCGACGACTTTGACGTGCGGACGTCACTCCTCTTTAATGCACCACAAAACAGCACCTACTCTATTTTCTGGCAATCGTGGCTGAATCCCGACTTATCCCTACATTGATTTTCCGTCAACTTTCCCTGATCCGACGCACAGTGAACAATTTTCTAAATTTTACAAACCGAATTATATACTATAGAATAAATTTGGGATTAAGTAACTGTGCAAATAGCGATACTGCAATTTTTCCATTTCTCCTCTGCGGCATTGAAACACCCGGTTGTAGTACGTTTTCCAGCTTGATTGTAGAGTACAAGCGAAGAAAGTGCGTACACAACGCATCCAAGATTACAACGCTTCATGCCAATAAAGTAGAAAATATCCGCAGAAATCAAATAAATAAGCAATGTTTGAAACCTCAATGTTGATTACAGTAGCCTCTAATCCGACTCTGACACAAATGCGCCAAAAAAACAAAGTTGTTCCAGGGTTTCGAAAGGTTTTAAAATTCCAAAACAGGTGTCAAGTTTCAGAATTTTTTCGCGCGGCAGTCAGGCTGCGCGAGATTTTTGAACTGAACGTAGACATAAATCAGAGGCACGCCTGTACATATATAGTCCGAGTTTCCGTTTAGCCTCCCAGTATGAATATCTTCAAGCATGAATAAACTTCTTCGAATACCCTACTGATCGATATCTCTACAGTCCTCATTAATATTCCCTCAGATCTCTTCTCCTCCTTCAAAGTGATATTAATTCACCGTTAACTTCAATTTCAAGGTGATTTCCTTTGAATCCGAGAAAAGAAATAGCGCTGTAACACTTTGCGCAACTTAGGAGCTTCTATTAAAATTACTTATACTATTTTGGCATACACCATGCTGCCCTTTTTGTGATGTATTTGTACCTCATAAATAGTATACGCCCAGGAATTTATATGTAAATAAATTGTTTATATTAATCCTTTGTCAAACTTGTATTTCTCCTGATTGGAAAATTGTTTTGTTTCATTGAATACATTGCAGCACATATATCGTTTTATTTACAGTCCGTCTCAATTATACATATCGTCGTGCAAAACTGTTTTGTGAGAAAGAAGAAAATAATTATACAAGAAAAAAAATGACATTTATTTAAGATAGAGAACAATTCTATTATTAACAAATAAAAACGTTTGCCAAAAATCTCGATTTTTGCACTTTTATTCCGATGATCGATTTTGTAACTTTTTGCAAATATTTCATGAGGGTATATTTTTTGTACTTTTACCTCATTAAACCCCGAAAATGTTCCGTTTTTCATCAAAAAGATATATATTAACATTGGCGACAATTCAAAGTTAAATTCGAAATGATTTTATTTAGAGAATTTTGGCCAAAAGATAGAAATTTACGCGTTTTATTAAAATCAAATAAGTCGTTGAACTCGCTATAGTATACAATAAGAATGATCGATGGACTCTCATATTATAATTAAAAATTTTCTAGAAAGAATTAAGACAAAAAGTCAGAAAAAATAAAATAAGAACATGAAATAAGATGACAGAATAAGAATGAACTTTACAGAAAATAAAATAGTCCTGGCAAGGATTTGAAAAATGAAATGCCTATATTTATAACGGTAAGTCGTCCTAGCAATACACAGGGTGGTCGTTGTCCATTTGCTCGTTGTCACTCTCTGTGGTGCTCGTCTCGCAGAACTTTGAGCGTCTGTTCGGGAGATTCGTTGGATTCTGAAATGACAATAGATAATTCACTTTATCCGTTTGTCGCGAAAGTAATGCGAATACGATTCAAACAAAATTTGGTGGAGACAAAGAAAATTTGGTGAAGACAAAGCAGCTTCGCTGCGGGACCAAGCTTTCATTTGAATCGCATTCGCATTACTTTCGCAACAAACGGATACGATAAACTTCAATTAACTTTATGATAAACGTCAAATCTCATAAATAAAAATCTTTTATACGAATGTTGCGAGTAAACGAAAATAAAAACGATTGAAAACTAGTATACTCCAAAATTTTATTTGATTCCCAAAGGGAATGTGCTCTAATGATATGGTACTTTTTTCATTAAAACACAAATAAGTAAATGTACATTTACATAAGTAAATGTACACTATACACAAGTTTGTAGCAAATACTTACACTAGCTGTCCGTCGATGAGTTCTGAATGACGATCTAGCGGCCTTGAGCTTGCATTCTTTGTCTAAAAATTTAAAGCTGGTTTATATTTAATCCATGACAATATTTTAAATCAAACCTGAAAGACCATCCGATTTTGCAATCGCCATTTCCAAACTGCGCTCCAAAGAGGAAACCATAGTGGAATGGCTGGTTTCCATTATCGCCCCGGCCACAGCTGCAGCCACTGCGGGGTTTTGATTGAGGTCGATTAGTCTGAAATCTGATATTTATACTATCGCTATACTTTTTCTCTTTTGATCCAATCAAATTGTTGAGCAAGCCTAGCATTCTGGCGAGACAATTTCTCTTATCTCATAATCCACTCTACCTAAGTCGCTAATCTGCGTCTGTCCGTCCAACGCCGTAACTTTTTTCGTTCCCCTCCTACAGGGGTGTGTGATAGCTCATTTTATAGGTCTCGAGTTGGACGGCCCGAAATGTCAAAAATTTAGACCCGGCGATCTCTCATTTTTGCCAAAAAGTAGGGGTCTGTGATGTAGGTCTCGGAAAGTTAGCTATCACACACCCCTGTAGGAGGGGAACGAAAAAAGTTACGGCGTTGGACGGACAGACGCAGATTAGCGACTTAGGTAGAGTGGATTATATTTTATAGGTCTCGAGTTGGACGGCCCGAAATGTCAAAAATTTAGACCCGGCGATCTCTCATTTTTGCCAAAAAGTAGGGGTCTGTGATGTAGGTCTCGGAAAGTTAGTATACGAATCCGCAAAAATTTGGACCCGGCGATCTCGAAAAGTGGCCTTTTTTGCCAAAAAGTGGCATTTTTGTCAAAAATGACATTTTTGAACCAAACCATCGGCGGCGCTGATTTTTTGGCACCCGGGGTTTTCGATAACGCTGAATCCGAATCTGACGTCAGGTTTGGGGTACATTCTCACGAGGTCGTGTTATTCTCACGATGTCTCTCACGAGGTTAACATATATCGCGGCGAATGCCGCGGCGCCCTACTCTCGTCATATTCTTACCTCATCAATGTCATCTATCTCAATCCTAACCTCAAAAGTCAATACTCAAAACTATCTTAGCGAAAGAGCATTATATTCATTTTTTGTTTGTGATCCCATTTTCCTTTTCGTTCAAAACTTTTTATTATAAATTTTTCTAGTAAATACAAAATTTATTAGAAAATAACTTGACTTTTCACTTGAATAACATTACTTACTCGCTGACTCTCTCGCCAGCTTCAATGTCGACATCCTCAGGCTGTTGTTTGTTGTTGTTGGGGCTTTGTGGCTGCGAACGTGCAACCATGCCAGCTTTGTTATTTGAAGCATCTCTTCTGTGAATTTGTGTCTGTAAACGAAATAATATATTCCGCCATCTCTATAATTAGAAAATTACCTGTGGCGTTTGATTTCGGTTATTGTTGATGTTTGGAACGACGTTCGAGGCCAACGGAGAGAGCGGATGACGACAACTCTGGAAAACAATTAATATAATTCACATTGATAGAAATATGACATTGGGATCAGTGATCAGCTGCATACCTGTTTCTGCACCTTTTCCCGGAATGACTGGCTCCCAACTCTGGATCTCGAAGCACTGCTGGTCGATGGATATCGAGGATCTTCTTCATCCTCAACATCCACGCCGTATTCCAATTCACCCATGGAAATTCCGTGAGATGGAGCTGTTCCACTGACGTGAGGAAAGCCTTCGAGCTGAGTCACATACACTTTGTCGTTGCCATATTTGTTGCCACCGAGAAAAGATGAGGATTTTCGGGGCCTTGAGCTAGGCTTTGAGCATTGCAAATATTCAGGATCATATTGGCCGCCGTCTTCCTGAAATATTCATATTTTAATATATAAAATAACCTCAAAAGTTTTCCATAAAAATTTGTTATACAAGTTTTAACTTTTTCAACATTATAAACATTTATCAAATTATACGAAATTCTTGAATGAAAGTTTAAGATTTCCAAAACTTTATTCGAATAGAATAATCAAATTCAAAGATCAAAACTTTTCGGTAATATTATGGTTTATATCTCTCACCTGGAAAATATCATCAAAGGTATCGGTGCCTCCAACCAACCCTCCGGTGTAGCTCCTACGTTCCCGTTTCATAGAGGGTGTTCTCATAGGTGAGTCCCTTGCGAACGTATGCGACTGAGGCCGTCTAGAGCGTTGTTTTATTTTTCCGTCGGACCAACGAGCTCTGACGTTGCGATATATTGGAGAGAACGGCACGGATCCTTGGCAGTTGCATCCCTGACAGTGATTGTGATGGTTTGGGTCTGCGTGTGTGGGCACTTCATAATCTATCGAGCGGCTCGAGTTGGCCACCAGCTTTTGGCGTCTCAAAGAGTTCAGCTTGCTGAAGTGACCGTCATCTTAAATTGATATATGAAATGTATGAACATTTTCAATTGCAACATTGAAATGTTGCTAATTTTATAATAGCTTAAGATAAACAGAATGTAATACGGTTCAAATCACCTTCTAATTTACCTGGATGTACTGAATCGCGCTCTTCCAGGTGACAAAATCCAGAATCCGCAGAGATTCCTGATACACGAGCTGTGGAATTTCTATTGAAGAAAGAGTATTGACAGCATGGACACATAGCTGGGAACGCATCTGGATAGTCTGAAGAGACCTGGGAGGCCCGTTCTAAAATTAGAATAATGACAATTGAAATTTATAAACATAAATGACGAGAATTACCTGGATGAGGTAAATTTGAGCTGGAAGAGCTTCCGGTAAAATGGCGTCGATGATGGTGCTGACCATCGGCAGTGGCCGAGCACATTCTGGCAAAGGACGAACTTTCGGAGGCACTAAAATTAAAGTTCAAATTAAAACTTTCAGAGGAAAATTCTTTCGGAAACCGAAAACTGGGATTTTTCAGGATTTCTCTATACGTTTAAGCTAATTTTCCCAGCCCGTGATCCAGGATAAGTGTCAGCTCCTTTGCTCATTAAACTTCACGCAGTTTGCTAAATCAAAACTAAAGTTCTTAAAATCTGCGTCTCATGTCTGATTAAAACCGTCTCTCCAAAAATATTGGGCTGAACCGGGGATCAAACCCGGGACCTCTCGCACCCTAAGCGAGAATCATATCACTAGACCATTCAGCCACATGGTAGAAATGGAGTGGATGGATAGGATATGATTGCGTGGGATACATGACCATTGATGGAAGGAAGTTTTGGTCTCGGATTGTTGATCATTGAAAAATTTTCTTCAAATAGGGAGTCTTGATTATTTTGGAACTTATATAACACTAGTAACAATTGTCTACATAAATAAGTAACATCCGTTATTATTCCTCAAACTTCTAATAACACTAATAACTAATTTACCATGCTGTCATTCTAAGCGTATTCGCCAGCGAATTTGGTGGACATTTCGCATCCAAATGATACAAATCATCGCAACTATTGGCTGAGCTTGAGCAAGATGAAGCGTATCCGTCCCGTTCTTCAGATCGCTGGTGGTATAGAATGGGGCAGTTTGATGCCGCCTGCTGGTTGCTGCAAACGACTGAGGTTGTGATGGCGTTCGAGTCAGCTTCTTCGTCATTGCTGTCGAGATCTACGGACATTGTCACAACCGCTCGTTGGCCTCCGGGAACGCACGAGTATATTCTGCAAATGTATTTATCAGCTTTACTTTCTAGTATCCTAGCTGTCACTTACGCGTTATCCAGTAACTGTCTATCGCGATCTCCTTGATTTTTAAGACGGACTTCCATGGTCTTCTGAACTTTGACCGACCTTCCGGATCCAGCCGGATTGTTTCCATGTTGCTGCGAATTGTTTGAAACAGGACCGACACTAATCGCTCTCCCAGAGTTTGAATGATCAGAAATGGCCAGCGTTTTAGGTTTATTTTTGCTGCAATGCCTATGGGTGCGGCTTGTTCTCCGGCTATCTCGCAGCTCACGTTCCTTTTCCATCACGATTAACTCTCGCTCTCGAAGTTCTTTTTCTTTTTCCACGATGATTGACTCTCGTTCTCGAAGCTCCTATAATCATCATTTATGGTAAGTGAGTTTTTTAAATTGAATTGTTTAATGAATTAAGGTGAGAAATTCTGAGATGCACTTTTACTAAGATTTAGACTAAGCCGTTGTATAAATCTAATTGCAACTTCTATCTAACATGTTGAGTCATCATTTAGCCGAGCGCTGTTCAACTAGTCAGCTCAGATAAATAAAAAATTACCTCTTCTCGGACGCGAATCTTCTCCAAAAAGTGAAACATTTGCTTCATCATTCTATTTACGCGATCCCATTTCGCCTCGTACATTTGGCGAATTTCTTGGGCATGTCTAAAAATATTACAAATATTATGTTCAGTTGAAATAAGGAAAGAATAGTACCTCAGTTCGTTCATCCGCTTTTTCACTAATTCGTCAACTGAAAATAAACATTTAAATTTTCACAAGTTTAGAGAAAGTTTTATATTTTATTACGTTGTTGCTGAGTCGCATTGTTGTTCCGCTTTAAAGTCGATTCTTGCATCATCAGCTGCTCGTTGGCTTCGTAGATGTCTTTCGCCCATATACTTTTTCTCTGAAAATTTTGAATTTGGACATTTGAAGTTTTGTTTAAAAATTACCATAGTCCACGAGTCTTCGCTCAGTTCGCCGATCTCAACTCGCAAATTGGCTAAGTGATTCAAAATTGAAGCGAATGACGGCCGATTCCGAGGCCGTTTTGCCCAGCAGAGCCGCATTAGAAGTTTGGCTGGTTCTGGAGCAGTCTTCGGAACGTGCAGACTCAACTTTCCGCTCCCTACGCCATACATAATTGCCATTGGGGCAATGCCTGAAAAACGTTCGCCGTAAAATGAAGAAAATAAGGAAATTATGCACTTTAAAAGGTGATGTAATTTGATAGGAAATTCCGTCAAAACTTACATAACCAATCACACAGAAGCTAAGATTTTCAGGAAAAGGTAAATTTGTCTGGCAAAAGTTTGTCTGGCAAAAACGTACAAAATTCTCTCTCAAAATAGTGTTAAGAAAACTAATAAAAATATTTAAAGTGTATTAAACCCAGACTACTGAAAACCAAAGCTTACCTTTGTACGGAACCACTTGTGTGAGAATTTCCCAGAAGCAAACACCAAAGCTCCACACGTCCACTTTATCGTTGCAAGGTTCGTTTTTCAGCATCTCCGGACACATCCATTGACTGAAACCAATTGAAAGTGTAAATGAAAGTCAAAACAAAATTTACAACATTCACAATTATACAAGTCAAATGATCTTACCTGGTACCACACACAGACATGACGACACTTTGCATTTGAGTTTTATCCCATGTGTACAGTGATCCAAAGTCACATATTTTCAATCCGTCGTTACTGTCCACGAGTATGCTAAATATTCAGGACCGTTATTCCTATTGTTCGACTGATTTTATTAAGAAACTTACTTTGGTGTCTTCAAATCTCTATGTACAATTTTTACAGAGTGCAAGTAATTCATTCCACTGGCGATTTCCTCGGTCCATTTCATGAAGAGCGCTTTGGTGACATTTACTCTCCGGAGCACGTCGTAGAGCCCTCCTTTCTCGCAAAAGTCCATGATGATCACTGGATATATGTCTTTGGTACAGATTCCTCTGAAATTTAACAGATAAAACTAAAAGTTCTGGAAAAATTTGCTAGCTGTCAAAATTTAGAATAAAAGTCGACATTTTTGTGACAGTTTGAAGCCATAACCGGAATATTGCATTTATACATATAGGTGTAACTGTAGAAAGTTATATACCATTAAAATATCGCGTTGACTAATGTATAATATTCTAGAATGTTCTAACAATGGCTAAAGAATATCATTGGATGTTTTCGAACAATGACATGTATTTGATGGAAACATTCCGAATAGATCCCAAAAACTTTCTAGAATTCTCAGAGAATGTGTAATTTTTGCTATTCTTCAAAAGTCATCAATTTTCGCAGCTTTTCAAAAAGATTTTGCAAACGTTTGCTAAAATTCACGTCACTTACAATGTGCGTATAACGTTAGGGTGCTCCAACGACATCAGCTTCCTGATATCGACTTCGCTGGCCCGATTGAGCTTCTTGAGGGCGACGAATTTCCCGTTGTGCTTGCCCATGAAGACTGAGCTCTGATTTCCTCCGCCGATGTAGTTTTCTTTGAAATTAACATCAATGGATTCGAGGCTAAAAATTGTATAATTTACGGCTCATGTTGCTGCGATTTCAATGAGTATATCTACCTGATCTCGAAGTCGTCGTCGCTGTCAGAGCCAATTGGTGGACTAAATTTGCAGATGTAAAATTAATTTGTATAAATTTTCATTCTAAGCTACAGTAAGCCAAACAGAGCTCAAGCTAAATTTTTTCCACTTCTTCATTGTATTTTAAATTACTAAACCAAAACTCACTCTTTCCTCCCCATGGTTGATCTGCCAAGGCCGAACCATAACGGGGCAAAGCACGCCCCAAACAACTCCGAAATGCTCGAATTCCAGCTTCCCATGGTTGAATTGTAGATGGAATTTGGATTCTGCATTCCTACTGCCATTTGAGCGTGGCCGAGCGCTGCGTTTGCAGCCGTTTTCATTGGCGGCCCCTTCATGGGCGTGTTCATTGGGACCGGAGGCTGTGGGTCACCGACACAGATCCAAGAGTCGTCATCCACGCGCTGAGCCTCCTGAGTCGACATTCGGCTCAATCCTGACTCTAATCTGGCGGGGGACAGCTGGACTTCTGCTGAAATGGCAACTTTAGTTGACTGTTCATTGTTTCATTTCAAAATTTGAAACAGATACAAATCGGTTCAAAAAAAATTTGGCTTTTGCGCAAAATTTTTGCAAACTTACGCGGAAATGCCTTTCCGGCATTACTAACTGGACTGTCGATTGGCGGCATTTTGGTCATAAAGTAAGGTGAGGTTGAAGTTTTTGATAGATTTAAGCTTTGGAGATTCGTTGGAATACGGCCGAAATCACAAATATGGACACTGAACAGCAAATGGAGCCTGATGGCCAGAGACGCCTGGGTCAAAGAATAGACATGGACAGTTCCAAGTGCTATGTATGCCCGCTAATTAACCCGTTAGTGGCACCTGAAAGGAAATTATTGAAGAACGGTATGATTTGTAAAAGTGATCGCGGATACTAAATAAGCACTAAATGATCAAACACCTCTTGCTATATGGATCCAAATATGGCGACACGTTATTATAATATTGAATGAACTCTTGACTATCATATGACTTTGGGAATAAACACGCAAAGGATCACGATCTCGCGTGAATATTAATGAGAAAAAATGATGATTCCAGAAGGTGTCTGATTCGGGAGCGGCTCGGAAACTGTCTGCCGGACTGCTTATATTATGGAGAGATTATATGTAAAAATGATCGTAGAGATCGAAAATTCCGTCGGACGTAACTTCCAACAAAGATTGGTACAACTGTTGCGGGGAGTTGGAGGCGGTAAATTTGAATTGCGCTGTGCTGACGCTGCCAATAGGAACAGGGCGTACTTTTAGCGGAGCACTGGAGGGGCGTGGCCAAGAGATAAAGGAACGGAGTTTTGTTGAGGAAGAGGTCAAGTGGCTTGCAGAAAAAGTATATAGCAGTCGGAATTTTTGAGATTTTAGACTTTTATGGGAATTCAACATAAAAATTTGAGGAATTTGTCAGGTTAATATGCCTGCAAAGGTGAAAACTGAGAGGCAAACCCTGTGGCATAGAACTGGGGGCGATAGCTATCAAGTGCTCATCTGAGCATTTTCGTTGCTCAGAAATTTTTGATAGCTACCGAAATGCTCAGAAAAGGTGGTTTTCTGAGCATCTGTGCATCTGAGCACTTGATAGCTATCGATTTCTGAGCATCTGAGCGCTCAGATGCTCAGATGAGCATCTGAGCACTTGATAGCTATCGCCCCCTGGCCAAGAAATAGAAAAATCTTGAGCGAATAATTTTAATGAGTGACAGATTTATAATGGCTTATGAGCATTTTTGAATACTTTTTATAACTATATTGAGCCAAAAATGAAATGGGAGTGGTAAAACTCATTAAAGAGCAAAGTGCGTTCTCGATTAAATTCTAATCAAAAGTTAAAACACATATTTTTTTAAAGAACAGTTAGTTACACTGTAAAATGTTTAACCTAAAAGGAAACGGAAAAAATTGCTTGTCGCCAATATTTGCTCATTGTCGTCGCCATTGAAAGTAATCATTATCAGAGGTGAGTTGGAGGAATGCGAGAGACAACAAATGTGCTCTATGACTCACCCATCGCCCTTCATTGCGATGGAATGTGAGCAGCAGGGACATTTTGAGACATTGCGTGAAATGAAGAGACCTCGGAGAAGATTAGAGGAATGGGCTCATGTGAAGGTGCGGAAGACGATGGAAGCCACCGCAATGAGAAGAACTATTTGCGGGGGTCCTCTGTTTTGTGTGGATGTGACAGTGATCAGCGAATAACAAGTTTTTCTATTCGCATGTTTCTTTTTTTATTCCAAAACTTTTCTCGATCAAAACATATTTGCCGCAAAATACACACAGGTGGGGAAACTTGAATTTGAAACTTGAATTTTGGGGAAAATCTGAACGACATCATATGATTACATTGTCGAATCGCGTAAGCCTAGCCATTTTTTGGGATTTGAGTTCGAAATCTCGATTTCCACTCAAATTGCTGAATAAAAAATCACAATCCCGCCAAGATCTGAAACACACATTGAACTTTTAGAAGTATTAATCCCTATGAAACAATATTTTGGGACACTGAAAAGTTTTGGTTACCATGCTATAACAATTTTGAACCGTCTTATGTTTTTAGCTTTAAGCCCAACTCTAATCTCTAAGCTATTAATGGAATTTCCTAGACGCTTCTCGTTCTCGCAAACAGTAAAAATTTTGGCAACAACAACAAATACATTTCTGCAAATGTTCCCAATTATCTACACCTTTCTCGAAAATTCCACAATTTTCTGGAACTGATAGTTCTCAGTTTATACACAGTTATCCCAGAGTCCTTGCCCACAGTAAAACTCGACAAGCAGCAAAGAACACTAAAAACACGATACCAAGAGTACAAGAAACGGGCTGTAAGGGGGACAAGTCGAAAGGCTCTGTATAAAAGCAACAATATTTGCGAGGGGCCACCGATTCGTGCGCGATCGTCAGCCAGCCGTCATCGCAAACAACAAGTTTCACTTTGCTGAGCTAGGGCGGCCTCCTCGCGCTGCCCTATTTTTGAGGGAGGGTCGCTATAAACATACGAATTGTGTGCGTATGACAATACAGACGATGGGTTTTGAGCGCAGGATTTGATTTTCGGAGGAAGCGCTCTCTTATATAGTGCGCGGAAAAGAGAATAAAGTATAAAAATGAGAGAAAAGGACACGTCGCTTATCAGAACGGGATTGAGATTGGTTTGATTCAAAACCCGGAAGAGTGATGTGAAAAAGAAAAACGATCATAAATGGATTTTACCCAATTTTTTCACATATGTCATGGATGTTACGAACTCTTAGACTCTTGATGAAAAGCCACAGGTCACAGGTGGCAATCTTGGGTCAATTTTCATGAGTATGATGCGAGAGCACAGGTCTAACTCGAGAACATATGATTCCTGTACGTTTTATTCAATAGAGGCTGCTAAAATTTTGAGACATAAAACGTTGATTCTCGATCTAGGTTCATCTCCACCGAATTCTTAAATCGAGAACCGCGTTCTGCATAGCTTAAACATAAAACATTCGATACCGTTACCCAAAGAAGGCAAATATTTCGCAACTGCGAACATATCGCTCAAAACTTTATTTCAGTTGGATTGATGCGCGGATCAAACTACCCCACCATTTTGGCGAACAAATCGGGTTCACCTCGTGTATTTCAAGGTCAAATCCCAAGCGATGAAATTGATAGCGATGACGAATCCCTGACGATGGGAAAGGTTACACAGACGAATAGTTTTCCGTTCTTCTTACTGTAAATTTAGATTGGAAAACTCGCGCAGAGAGAAAACTTGTGCAAAAAAAGATTAAGGAGAATTGGAGGCGGTGAGTTTGGCAAATGAATGGGCAGGTAATTGTCGCAGGTAATTAATATAAGGAGGAACTTCCGATTTCGAAATTTGCCATAACCCTAGGTGAATGATAAGCGCCTTTTGCTTCAGTTTTCAGGTAAGGGCGTTTGTGAAAAAACTCACATATTTATATTTCAAGAATTCAAAAATCTTCTACAAGCCACACATATTTCATGCACATCTTTTTGCACTTTAAGAAAACCTTGCAGAGGAAAGCACGCGATAAAAAGTGAATAATTGACCGTTTAATTGAGAGTTCAGCCAACAGAAAAAAGTGAAGGTGTGGTGGCCGGTAATTGCAATTAAAACGATAGGTATTTACTTGATTGCGAAATTCTGCGGTGGAATAGTTGGAGAGTCGCGGTGGAATGAGAGGAACCCGTTATGTGCTCGGCGGTCGGTTAGCAAGGGAATGAGAAAGATAAAAGGAAGCTAATTAGCAGCGGTGGACGGGGTGTAGTAAGCGAGCAAAATTAATAAACAGTTGTCTGTTATTCAAAAGAAGCTGCTGAGAAGTGCCGTTTGAGAAATTCAAGAAAATTCCAGGAAATTGTCAAGAAGGCATTCGAAGAATGCTCTCTGGACTTTTGCAGGTGAAGCAAGTTTATGTCTTGAAACCAATTTCCCAATAGTTAAGGTAAAATATTCAGGTAAATAAACTTTCACAACCCCTTCTAACCACAGTATTAGAAAGTCTCCCTCCTTTTCTCCGAGCTTTTCCTATGGGATCAAAATGCATAACAATATAAGAATTCGATGTTTCCTCCATACAGAGAAACTTTTCAGGAATGAGTCAAATTTGCCAAACTTTGGCAAATTTTGGCCAACTTTTGTAAAAGATACTGAAATTTTTGAATCTGGTTAATTTTTCGAGCATTTTTTTTTTCAAAAGACGATTAAAATTAATATAAAAATGAATCAACTTTTAACTCGGATTATAAAAAACCTACCGGCGGAAGTAAATACAGTATTACCATCATGGCTCAAGATTATTTAAGAGTGATATAATTCTGAGGTGGAGGAGTTCAAGAAACTTGATGACAATAAAACGAAAGGAAATGCCAAAGCTAGCGGTAAACCGCGGTTAAAAGCGGCAGCGAATCGGTAACCCGGGGAGACTGCTCCCACAACTCTTGGCACGCTTTGAAAGAAGGCTTGAGAAAGGTGTCCTCAACGCTTGAAACCTTTGAAGAAAACAGCAATTGTGAGACTACAGGATTTTTCGTCGTAGGCATGCAATCTTTCATTGAATATTCTAGAGGCGAGGGTGGAGAGCAGAGATCACATAAAGGTGTGTAATATACTATTCTGGCATTCACACACCTTCTGAGGTAACATTCTCAGAAACGCTTGGACATCAATGCAAATTGCTTAAAAAATCACCTGTGTGGGGGTGGACCCAAAAATGGCATTGAAACTAATCAGCAAAGTTTTTGCAAAATAAAATGGCGACGGAAATTTGGTGGTTACGTGGTTAATGTTGCACTTTTCAGCAGGATATAGCACTCAAAGGACAATTATATATGCTGGCGTGCTAAATCACAACAGCCGAAACATTGCATTTCTTAGCATAAATATTTTCCGCTTAACTTTTTTGTCGTCAAGAGTGAATACCATGCCCTAGATATCAAAATGTTTCTTTTCTGCAGTAAATTACGCAATTACTGCCAAATTAAAATGTGCCTTTAGAACTAAGGCGAATGAAAATTAAAAACGCCACAATACTAATGAAATTAAACAACAAGCAGTGTTTCTCTGTTTACTCCGCGAAAATATTCTTTAGTGTGCTTATTGTAGCGGATTTTGATTATCCGGTGTCCATAATCCGCATTTACGCAGGCAAATCCTTCGGAGCATATGTCAAAAATAGTACACATATGTCAAAATGAAAATGGTAAGCAAGTTTTCAGGAAAAATGTAGGCGACAAATAAAAATGTGATCCATTGAAGGCGAAAGGAATTTTGATGGAAAAATTTTCGAATTTCGGGGAGATAAATGATGAATATTTACAAAAAGAAGTCCATTTTGATAAAATTGTACCGTCTCTCCAAAATTGGATTTATATTAGTCATGTTATTCCATAGGACGCACCCGCGGCCTCCGCCGCGGACCATGCCCCAAATCCAGGATTTTCCGGATTTCCGGAAGCCATAAATCCCGGAAATCGCCGATGTTCCCTGCGAAGCCGGTACCAATCGACTCAGCTGGCCGACACAAAGCGATTCACGTATCACACGCCCGGACCCGAGCTGCGACTGGAAAAATCCCTGATGGAACAGACGGACACAGTGCGCCTTAGAGGGTCTCGATAATTATTTTTTATATTACTATCCTTTTATATTCGAACAAAGTGCACACGAACTTTTCTCGAAAGAAAAATGTGCTTAACTGGGAAAAAAGAGATACTGTAACATTTTCACACTTCCAGGAAAATCGGAAATGTAAAATATCAATGCCAAAGCACACAGTGTAGGGGCCAGTTTGGACCTTGTATTGAGAGCATTGAAAAGGAAATAATGGCTGAGTCATACTCGCCAAGTGCCAACACACTCCATTATCTCAGTGATAGTCGACAATGCCTCCCCCGCTTTAAGTGCTGGAAAAGGTTAGAAAAGGAAAGCTATTTGGCACAAAGATTAGAGACCAAAAAGTTAAGTAGGATTTTGTAGGATTACCGAAAATGCTACTTTTCAAAAAGTATATCATCCTTAAAAACTGCAATTTTTATAATTTACCTAATCTTCTAGAACTGAAAGGTAAAATGACAACAAAAACAAAAATGGCACAATTTTCACGAAAAAATAGTTCCAAGAAAAACTCTAAGAATTGAGGGGGTTAAGAGCATTGAAAGAGAATAATAGCTGAGTCACATACAAAGGGCATTAACACACCCATTATCTGTAGTATTGGGAATGAAGCACTACTCGCTTACTAAGCGTTATGCAAACTGCCGAAAAACGGAACATATGGCCTTGTGTAAGAAGAAGTGTAAGAGAAACCGAAAACTGTTCAGTCCAAAGATTAGAGGTCTTGACTATGAGACATGTTCAGAGAACGTGTGTGGGATTAGCGTAGACCATTTATAAAATGCGTTGTGAGTCATCGAAGCTTGCGAAGAGTTCGAAAAACAGAAACAGTGCACCATATAAGGGGTCAGAAAGATTTTGTGATTCATATTTTCAGGAATTTAAAATATTCAAACTAAAATTATAAAATTGTCAGTTGTGGAATTCGACAATGGCAATTGTACAGGACACTTCTGTAAGTGATTCTCTGGAAAAGTACATTTAGCTGAGTACATATTCGATTTCCAAATTGGGTAATTGAGGCGATACGTGATTCACAAGTGATAATAAAACAGTTTAGCTGCTAAACGATATAGATAAACACGAGATGAATTATACCTTCATAATAACGAGAAAAAGTAAAGGCGATATTTATATACCAAATATAAACATTACCGAGGAAATATGATATGTTTCATACCGTTCATCTTCGGTGTCATTGTAACCTACCGAATTGTATTCACTGAGCGGTCGGTTCGACACAACTTAACTAAATCGTGAATAAACAACTTAAAGATATAAACATCCAATGTTGTCGATGGTGAACATAACTTGGCCGTTTTGGATATCAATTTTCAGCAGGAAAATCGCAAATACTAAACAATCCGATAACTGTGTACAATGGCGTAGAAAAGAGTTCCGACAGGGCAAATGGCGATTTGAATTTGCGCCAAAACATAATCGCATGCCAAACGGGTTAAAAGGGGTCGCTGAAAATTTTTAATGAGGGGGATTACTCGCCAGGGGTCTCCTCTAGACATTGGTAAAAAAATTTGAGTGGGGCCTTATTAGAGTAAAAATTTTCACAGTCAACACTTTTCCCTATTAGAGGAGGCTCTGTTCAGCATCAGGAAAAAGTCTCCTTTAATAGGGAAAAGTGTTGACTGTGAAAATTTTTACTCTAATAAGGCCCCACTCAAATTTTTTTACCAATGTCTAGAGGAGACCCCTGGCGAGTAATCCCCCTCATTAAAAATTTTCAGCGGCCCCTTTTAACCCCTTTGGCATGCAATTATGTTTTGGCGCAAATTCAAATCGCCATTTGCCCTGTCGGAACTCTTTTCTACGCCATTTTAAAGGAATAAAACCAAAGTAATAAAGGCATAATTGAACGTTTCCCTTCAAGAGTTTAAAACGACCATAAAGCTGGGAAATGACAAATTTTAACTCCAAAGTTAGATTTCTGAAACACCTCAAATCTTGGCCACTATGCCTGCTTGTACTATTACTGTCTGGGCTACTATCCTGATTATTCTCGCCTGGCTATTGTTTTCTAATGAAGAAGTACTAAAGATAAACTAAACCAAAGGACCTCTGGTTTTAATGTCGAGTGCATCAAAATGTTACTAATCGAGTGCATCTAACTGGACCCACCGGCGCTTTTCAACGTGTGTTTATAGCCACAACAAACAAAGGAAGTGTCCTCTCCCCTTCCCAATGAAAGGGGGAAGGGGAGGGCATTTCTGACGCATTTGCGGACACCGAAAGAGCAAGGAAGGTGACGTTTTTGTTGTGTTCTTCAATTCTGCCCTCGATTTTTCGGCCGATTTTTCGGGGCAACCAATTGGCTTCGGCTTAGGCAATGAGACTATTTTAGACACTAACAGGCCAATACGTAATAGCGGTGTTAAACTGATTGCGGAGAACGGAATATTCAACAGAGTTGTGTTTATTGTGAAATATCAAACAAGGGAAATTTGTTGTGGGAAATCGGAAAAAGCAAGATATTGGGTCAAAAAGAGACAAGAAATCAGATGGTTTGAATTACTGACGTAGATTTGGTGAGAAAAGTGGTCAGAGAAATGTGGAAATAAACAACTGATATGCAAAATGCTCGAAATAAACAAGACTGACGTAGATAGTTGCACCAATAGATCGGATGTATTAGTGCATTAATTGAGGTAAGAAATAGAGGTAATTTTGTCAGAATTAGCAAGAATGACCGTTAAACTAAGCCATGCAGGTGTGACCGAAAGTTTAAATAAAGTTTCACCTGTTTTCACAAATATCACAATTTTCAGAGCTTGTAAGGATCAAACATTAAACAGAATTCCGGAAAAATAAAAATGGCTTCTCTTTTTTATCATTGAATTTGAATGAATATGGCATTTTAAATTTTTTTCAAAAGATATTTTGGAAGATATAAGACCGATGTGTGTGGTCGTCAAAATTGCAAACAGCAAAATGGAAACATTTTTAAAGTATTGATCAAAGCTTCATATTTTTAAATAATCGATTCGGGTTCTATGCTCTTACAAATTCATGTAATGCCACACCAAAATATCCGGTCGTAGCAATGATCAGAAACAGAACATCACAAGAGAACATGGAAACTTTTAGTAAATATTTTCTGAATATAAAAACAGCAAAACACACGTAAACGTGAACCATACATCGATTCATTATTTTAAAAATAACAACACCCCCAAAATGGTGCATTCCCGGCCCAAAAGTTGGAATATGAGAAAGGTGTCATGGCAAAAGTTTTGATACAATTCAAGTCAAAGTTCAGCAATCGAAAACTCCAAACATTACTCGTTCAATGTTGGAATCAAAAAGAAAACAACAGCGATGACTCTGCCAGCCCTCCGTAAGACACACAATTTTTGAGGGAACCTTCGCCCATCCGCCACTTTTTCTCTTGTCGTCTGTCAGAATAACCACACATGCTATTTTCGTATGCCTCCCATTGCCTGCCTAACTGTTAGAGGACAGACAATAGAGTGAGCACTCTCCCCATCTTTTCAATGCTTCTGGGCTTTGGTCGCTTGCCTATGCACGGCAGTTGCGATGAAGGTGCGCTATCTCTTGGAGAGATCTCTATAAAGCCATGCAGAGTGTTAGAGATAAAAAGATAGCGCTGTCTCTCTCGAAGAACTACGCAACTTTCTCTTTGGAGGTCTCTCTTCTAAAGAGCCGTGTGTATGTTTTGAAGTCAAAAGGGGAGCAAGACACGCACGCATGCATACTCTTGACACACATCGATTGAAGGAGTGCGTTCTCGTTTAAAACACGGCCCTTGAGTTGAAATTTATTCGCCTTTGCTTGTGAAAAACACATATGATCAGAGAAAACAGAAATAGTATAGGAGTTTGGTTTGTTTCTGGAATGGTATGAGGCAGAGAAAAGGAATGAGAGACAAAGTATGGGCTAGAGAGACTGGAGAAGAATATGAGTTTCGTTAGAGATTATGTATAGTTAGAAAGCGGTTAGAGAAAAAGGACTCGGCCCTCAGCTGGAAGCAGCGCGCTGGATTGCTTGTTGGTCATTTTAATGGATGCGTCATCTCGGAGAAGAGGAGGTCGAGAAAAGCAGTAATGGTCGGGATAAAACAGCCCTGAACGAGCGCATTTGAATAGAAAAATGGAATGTGCCGGCTGGAGTTTATTTTTGGAGATGTTTTCGTTTTCGGCCATTTTTAATTAGGGAAAGAAGGGCCAAAAAACCGCCGGAAAATGGAATTAGAGCGAGGAAGAGTGAAGGAATTTGGTGGAGAACAGCAATTACTGGGAAGCGAGAAGTAATGGTCTCGATAATGTGATTATAGCATTTGACATACCTTTGTCTCTTAGAGCAAATAAAAAATCCACCAAAAGATTGGCAGAGATAATAGAAGAATTCGAAAGAGATGAAAGAGGAATCCGGCAGTTAATTCAGGAATTTATGCAGTTTTAATGAATTTTTGGTCTCTTTTAAATTAAAGAAATTTATTCATGTTTTATTTTCTATGCTTTCTGCAAATTTTCTAACAAAATTCCAGAAAAGCTTGTAACACATTTTCGAATTCTAAAAACAAAGTCACGTGAAAATGTTACATAACTTGTAACATTGAATAACAGCTTATGGATAACGGTATTATATGTCGTCATGGATTGTTGCTCGATTGTTCTCATGTTTCATAAGAAATCTAACGAGAAAGGTATCACTTTCCAGGTAATCCACACTTATCCGGATCTAGGTCCATTTTTAGATTCTCGCGTCACTCCATTCAACTATTTATGTCACCTACAGTACCCATCGTGCCCAAATATGGCTACATCCTTATCGCTAATTAGACTGCGCTTATGAAAATAGAACACAATGCTACACATTCATCTGTCGCTTGCACTTGGGAGGGAAACAAGAGCCGAAAATAGGATCCGCATCCATAAATGGGAATCGAGTGACGTCAAATTCCTCTGCAAAGAATACTAAAGTCGGGCATGTCACATGTAATAATGGCTTTTGCAGAGACGTTTCGAAAGTACATTCGGCTTTTCGCTGTGCGATCTTGTTGCGAATTTGGGGTTTCATAGATTGTCTTTTTTCTAACATATCAAGAATTTCAAGTTTGGGTTAAAAATCGGTGCCAGAAAATTATCCCGAAATTAGGCTAATTACATTGAAAATTATTGGTAGTGACTAAGAAACATAAGTTGCATTTTTCGTAAACTTTCTTCAAAATCTGTTACATTGATTCCAAAGTGTTTTGACACTGTTTATATTAAATACAACCACGTTCTTCTAACTAACAGATAAATTTTTCATAAGTATGCATATTTTGCGAAATCAAATGCATTATTCTTCGAAAAAAGACGTACTGTCTCCTCAGGATCATTTATAGAAACAGTGTTATTTATATTTTTAGTCTTATTTCTTCTCGTCTGACAAGGTGAGTTTTTGTAGAAAATTGACTAACTTGAGAAGAGATTCGAATTTGTAGACCAAAGAACTTTGGCTTAGAACTCTATTCTACTGAGTAGTAGAGTTCTAAATACAAATGATGCTGAACTGATAAAAAGTGACGCCATCAAATTTTGCAACATTTCCGGAATCATTTTTCTGAGATCACAAGTTCGGCTGCGAGAAACACAGAGCAATAAATCCGGTGTAAAAGAAGCGCTTGACGTGAGGTGCCAAAACTTGAAAAGTGATGTCAATTCTCTGCAGGCGCTGCTAAATATTCATTCCACTTTCTCGGAAAACGTAAAATAATGAATGATGTTTGCAGAGAAACATTTCGAAAGCACATTTCCCTTTCGAGTTGCGGGTTTCAGCTCATGAGCCAAAGGCGACCCGGTCCAGTTGTCACTTGCGCCATTCTTTGCACGGCTGCCTGAGCCACAGGCCTGAGTTGAATGGCTGGCGGGGAAACAAGAGCAAGGAAAAGAAAAGTGTGTGGCCCTCTCTTTCTCTGCGTCATAAATAAATGGGCTCTCTCGGAATTCCCCGACTGAGTCATCCTGGCCAATATTGGATTCGACTGGAAGTGGAAAACAAATGCCGTAGCGTCACAGGCAGAATAAAGCGCCAAATTTGGCAAGCGTTTCGTTCAAGGATTACGGTCGTGACGTAAAAGGACATCCACAGCAAATTTGCAGAAAATTGGATGGACCGTAAAATTACTTGGAAAATGCTAAAAATAGGCTCTCTTAAGGCTTCACATTTTAGTAAATGTATAGCTTTTCTCTAGATAACGGTCAACCTATTATAAAATTTACTGCAAAATTGAACAAAACACACTTGTTTATAATCAGATTGCTGAAAAATAGACTGAAGACCAGCAAAATTAATACTCAGAGTCTGGGGTCGGCCAGAAATTTTTATACTTCTTTGTATCAGTTTCGGAAAATCTATAAAATTTCTGGTCTAAAAATGACAGGTAATTCTAAATATCAAAGGAGTAAAGAACATATCTCTGCGCTCTAACAATAAGCGTTGTCTTTTCAGATAAGGCAATATCGGAGAATCCTTTGGTATAAGCATTACTATCACATTTATTGACCTATATTATTACTGGATAATCTTTCTGCATTACCGTTACGCCTCCGGCACAAGTGCTCCACATAAAATGCACTTTCTCTCAGGGTATAAGTGCAGTCCCGGTCGAACACCGCAATTTTGTATAGGAAATTGCTTTAATAGTCGCGACTATAGCATAAATCTTGGCCATTCTCGATGAGTGGGAGTATATCACGACTTGTCTGTATAATAGCATCATATGATTTCGCAGATTCATATCGCAAATTAATTCTTTCACAATTTGCTAGCCAAGCAATATTCGCTGACACATTAGAGCCCAATCATGCAAAAATGCATTTCAAATTCCCGCCACATTTTGGACTCTGCTCTTTTGTCAGATCATTAAAAAGCCTCGCCCATTTCTATGAAAGTGCTTCTTGAAGCCATACATTTCTCAAGCTTTGGTCGATAACCAATAATTTCTGCTCTTGACTTTAATTATGGACTCATTTTCAGACCCAACAGCGATGGCCAGCGGCAAAAAGCGCAATCCTCTCAACCTGAGTCTTCCGCCGACAGTGAATGAGGAGGGCACAAAAGACGACGGCACCGACGAACAAAACAAGGACTCTCTCAACGATCAGCTCCAGAATCTCAGTCTGTCACGGCCGCAAAAAGAACGAATGAGTGAATGGTTCTCGAAGAAACAAAAGGTAAATTTGAGGCTTTGCTTTTGAAACTTTGGTTACAATTCATAAAATGTTTCATTAATAACGTTTTGAAGTAAGAAGCGTTATTGGTTTTCAAATAAACAAAAAAGTCAAAGTGATACTTTGTAAGTAATAGAATAATTTTAAGTAGTGTTATATTAGCTTAGCAAAAAATAACGTAAGTAACGTGAAATCTTTAGTTTCTAGTCTATAATTTTGTTTAAAGCAATAAACTAAGAAAAACACTAAAAATGAAAGGAGTATGGAACAATGAATCAATTTTCTAATGTTGCTCGAAGAATAACGAATCAGATGTTTTGCGTTGCGTTATTTAAAGTGTTTAAATTGTTGTCATTAAAATAATTTTAACAAAAAATAATACCACTTTAGTTATGGCGATCCTCAAGTATCATTTTGAATCTTGTTTGTTTCAAAAACCATTCATAACATTTCTTAATTGTATTGACACTTACTACAATTTTCTATCATGCGTGGAAATGGTGTTACTACTATCTTTAAATAATTGAGCAAATTTTGACCGAAAGTTGATTATTTGTTTTGAAACCAAAAAACATAATTTTGTAAACATTTTTGAATAAAAGAAAAGTTTCCTATAATTTAATTGAAAAGCTGTATTTTGTACTATTGCTAAATCCCTTCAATTTCAAAAGACAATATAATATTACATTTCTAACTGCGCTCAAATTTAGATCGGTGAGATAAACGAAGATGTGCTCGAGAGGATTTCTGAACTTGGCCATGGCAATGGAGGAGTCGTCCATAAAATGCGTCACACCAAAAGCAATGTGGTCCTAGCAAGGAAGCTTGTGCATTTAGGTGGGATTTATAGTACATATTTATTGTGTATTTTTTACTTTTTAGAAGTGAAACCGTCCGTGAGAAACCAAATTCTTAAGGAACTCGAAGTACTCCACAAGTGTAACAGTCCATATATTGTTGGTGAGTAGTATTATTATTTTGTTGTTAACCCTTCATTGCCCAGTGTATCTTAAAAGATACGCTTTTGGTGACCCCCATTAGCACCAAGTGTATCCTTTAAGATACGCTAACTTTGGAGCAATTTTTGGCCAGTTTTTTGGCTTCCTAGCTAAAATCTGATATTACTCTTATACAGTCAACTTTTTGTCCTGAATAAGAATATGTAATTAGATTTTGTGTTTTAGCTATAAAAAATTTTTTAGAGCAATCTAAAAAAAGTACACTTTTGAAAAATTTCGAAACCATAGGGGGTATCATGGATTTTCGGAACGAAAATTTACGAAAGTTTGTTGAAAATTTCAAAACCATAGGGGGGGTATCATGGATTTTCGGCGCACGGTAAAAACCCCCCCGGTAAAACCCCCCCCACGGGAAAAACCCCCCGGTAAAAACCCCCCATAATTTTTAAAAAGGCTGTTAACTGATCATAAGTGCATGTTTTTTGCTATTTTTTGCCAAATTTGATGTTACTGATTCTATATCAACTATTTCTCTAGATTCCGATGCACTAAACCCAAATATGGTTTAGCGTTAAGCCTAAGTTCCCAAAAAACCATGATACCCCCTATGGTTGGCTGTGTAGTATAAAACTGTTCCAATTGTGGTTAGGGTGAAGCAGCGAAAGGTATTTTGTAGCAAGAAACCATTGGTATTAAATCGGCAAGATATAGAAACGTTGCCATCCAATACAAAATTCACTCGTCGACCAAGTAAAACGAAAATAACTTCAGTTTTTCACATTTGAGCTATATTCAGGTGTATTCTTATTGGAAAATAAAAATTACACAAGTAAAGTCTCCATTTTAATAGAAAAGATTATTTTATGGTGAAGGAATGGCATATTATTGAGAAATACACCAAAAATTTGAATTCGCACCAAAAGGTACCATTATCTGTGACAAACAAATCTGTGAAAAAAACCAAATCTGTGACAACAGACCCCAAATCTGTGACATCCAAAAATCTGTGACAAAAAAACCCGAATCTGTGACACCAAAAACCTGTACGTGATTTTAGTGCATTCCGTGAAAAATTTTTCATATTCTAGAATTAATTTAAAAAAATTATGGGGGGTTTTTACCGGGGGGGTTTTTACCGTGGGGGGGTTTTTACCGGGGGGGTTTTTACCGTACCCCGGATTTTCGGCAAAATCCCGACTTTTGACCCCCCAAAAATTGGAATTTTTGGGGGTTTTTGAAAAAAAGAAAAAATACGCGTCTAATAGAATCTCGAGTTCTACCCGTATACCAAAAATCAGCAAAATTCTACGGACGGGCATACGGGGGTCTCCCACGGCTGGGCAATGAAGGGTTAAGACGGTAATATATTATAAGTGTAAACATTATAAGCTAATACGCATATTATAAGCAAATAAATCCAAACATACTAGTATGAATAGCTATATAGAGGGTATGAGAAAGATTCATTTTACGGCTTATAATAGTGTCATGAAATACAGCTAGATTTTCTGCAAATCTACAATTATAAAAAGCTTTAATAACTATAATAGCGCGAGCACGAATTAAATATAATAATACTAAAGCGATAGAATAGACTATAAACTAAATTAGAATATAAGAATAGACTATAATAAATTTTAAAATAATGTTTACCTAATGTAAGTACTACAGCTTAATTTAATACAGACAGGTAAACCGAAAGGAATATTGAACGAGAAACGTTTGTTTATGTCTGCTAATTTTGTGAAATTAGCATATTTTCGTCAATAAAATTTGGTTTTAGGATTTTATGGAGCTTTCACCAACAATAATGACATCTCAATTTGCATGGAATTTATGGACGGTCTCTCACTTGACATTGTTTTACAAGTTAGTCATATCGCCTTCTAACTTGTATACATAAAAGCTATTTTCAGGCTGTTGGTCGAATTCAGGAAAAATGGGTTGGCAAGATCGCTGTCGCTGTTATAAAGGGTTTAACCTATTTGAAAGAAGAGTTCAACATTCTCCACAGAGGTAATTTAGTTGACATTATTATCTATAGTTAAAATCGTAATTCTTGCGTCTTACCACTTAAAAAGGACAAAACAAGAAAAAGACTGGTAATTAGAATCCTTTTAATTACAAGAACCGTGGATAATTTGGTCAAAACTTTAAGTCATGTGACAAAAATGTTCACATGAAAAGTCGTTTTTGATGTCTGATTTTGACTATCTGCACCGGTCTGACCCAAATCCAAATTGACTTTATTTCCTAGAATATTTCATTCAATGTATATTTCTTTTCAGATGTGAAACCGTCCAATATGCTGATCAATAGTGAAGGTGAAATCAAACTTTGCGACTTTGGTGTGTCATGTATGTTGGTAAGTTTATTCATAGTTCTATTTTTTATTCTATTTTTCGATATAATGAGTTCTTAATATAATATTGCATTTGATTGGATTTTCCTGCCCTCTTTCATATCCTCAAAAGTATTCCAAGGACGCAATTTTTAATAAAAACAATATCAAAAATTATTTAAGTTAATAGAATAAGTTTGCATTAAATAAAAGTACGTAGCGTTATTTTAAATCACAATTTCTTTAATAATCAAAACAAATAAATTTCTTATTTACATGAAATAAGGGCCATTTATCTCTGTCGCAGGACAAACATAACCTTCATTTACCAATGATTCGTCTATTAACTTTATTTTAGATAGACAGTATGGCAAACTCATTTGTTGGCACGCGGTCATACATGGCTGTAAGTTTTTCATTCACTTCATTCATACACAAATATTATATTCTAGCCAGAACGACTGACGGGCGCACGCTACAGTATTCAATCGGATGTGTGGAGTTTCGGCCTGTCATTAGTAGAATTGGCCATAGGACGATACCCGATTCCGTCTCCGACCCGTCAAGAATACGCAAAATTGTTTAATGTGAAACCTGAAGATGTGCAATTGGACGATGCTGGGGGAGATGGCGTAATCGGTGACGATGTCTCACCAAAGACCATGGCAATTTTTGAACTCTTGGACTATATTGTGAATAAGGTAAATTTCATTGATAATTATTTAGGATATACATTTAAGGTTAAACGTAAATTGATAATAGCATTAGCGGGCTGTGATTCCAGCAGTAATAGTAGTATCAGTGTGATTTAACAAAATAATAACATTAATTAGTCATGTCAGTAGGTTAAATTAAAGTGGTTCCGCTTTAATTAGAATGCTATTACTTTTTTACTTATTACTTACAAGCTATAAACAAACTGTTACAATGGACGTTTGGTTCTGTATAACATTGATAACGAATTGATCACAGCATCCGTTGTTTTTAGATCGTTATTTTTTACTCCAGATGAAGTAAAAATAATTTGATTAAAGTGGAATGACTTTTATTAAAGTTATACTGTAGCTAAAGTAAGATTGGTTCAATTAGCTATCACAATCTAATAGCTTTTAATTACATCTGCATTATAATATTTCCTCCTTATAATATCCTCAATATAGAATTGTGCTAAAACGTGGACATCAACATACACTAATTTATAATCTTCTTGTATCATAAATTGTATCATTTATATTTTACAAAGTCATTTTAGCCTCCTCCTGTTCTACCAAGGAAAATTTTCTCCGATGAATTTCTGGGCTTTGTCGGCAAATGCCTCAAGGTATAATTTTGACTTTACATTTTGCTCGTTCTAAAATTTCTTCTTTAGAAAAATGTCGTTGAACGTGCCAATCAAACCGCTCTGACAAACGATCCGTTCTTCAAAAAGCATGAACAAATCGAAGACACCACTGAATTTGCCGCATGGGTTCAGAACACGTTAAATCAGTATTTAATACTTTCGCTTAAACATTCGTTAAATTGCAATTTTCAGGAGAAACGCACAAAAGGCCAATTCTTAAGCGTCTGTCGTCCGCCATCAACTCTGTGGAAATTTGCTGTGATGTTGTGAATTTTTTATTTCAAATTATAACAATTTATCTCGAGGTTATTTACAAATTCTGTGGATTCAAGTATAGAAAGTTGTCCAGTAGAGCTCATTTGGGCGAGTGTAACCCTTCTTTGTTTCAAGACTCCTTCTTTTTGATCTCTTTCATTTCGCGGTAGACTGAAAGTTGCACTTTATACATATGATGAGAGTATTTAGCAGCTTATTTTGTAAGGAATAAATTTAAATCAGTTTGTATGTGCGTTTGTAATTCGACTGTTATGTTAAATAAATTCTAGTCGTGTTAAATAGTGCTGAAAAGGTTTATAATTTTTAAATTTCGGTATTGTTTTTTGGATTTTGGGACTCCTCTATGCACTTTTGTGTAATGTGAGTAATTATGAAACATGCTGATAAAGTCCAAAGACTTACGCTGTAGCACGTCGGCATTTTCCGCGGCACTATGCAAATATTCTTCCTCTTCCGGTCGATTTTTACAAAAGAAAAGCGTCCCGCAAACGACAGCCACAGCTATTATTGGGATGAAGAAGTGAAGGCCTGAAGTTGCCGTTATATAAAGAGTGCTTTAAAACGGCGCAATTGCTGGATTGTTGCGAAAATTTATTGACATGTATTTTACTGCGTAAAAGCAAAAATTTGCCTCACTGAAATTTGTAAGGATGACTCGGCAAAATTATTCTTCAAAATGGTCTGTATGCGTTCTATGTAATTTTAGAGCTTTTGCTCAATAACAAGTGGAAACTACGGATATACAAGGAACTTTCGCAACGTCCCCTCGTTTTTTTAAATTTTATTTTGCGGCAGCTGAAAAGTACTGCCAGATTTATAAGTAGTAATCGCGTATTCATTGAATTTTTATAAGGAACAAAACTGATAAAAAATGTCAATAACACTTACTTTCGACAAGTTGATAAATTGTATCCATTTCCAAAGCTATGAAGTGTGGGCTAACCGAAGTGCCAGAGCAAAGGCATAAGTGGAAAACTTAAAATGTCATTAAGCGATCTCGAAGGTTAGCCGCAAGCTCAAAATGCTCACTTCAAGAAAAGCTGTCGCGATAGAGTCCCGGAAAGCTGTGAAAAGTGGGCCATGGGGTAAATGGGGAAGCAAAAGCGGCCTCTCGAATCCCTGAGGCAATCGATAAAATGCGCTCGGATGTGCTTGGATCCCGAGGCGAATGTTTTATGTTTTATGAAGTGGCCATGGGAGAAAATTTAATGAGCCAAATGAATAATTTAGCGGTTTGCTGAGGAGAATCGACAAATTTCGAAGCGATAAAAAGCGGTTTCAAACTCATAAAAATTACGTTCTGTCACCTGAAATCTCGTAATAATTCTTGGATGTAATGCCAAATTTGTTGATTCTTATTCATTAACCCTAGAAGGGCCGGTGCGCCCAAGTGCTTAAATCTATACTTCTTTTTGTCCTCTACAAGAATATGGAAGAAAAAAAATTTCGGTAATGGGAAATTTCGAAATCTGAGGCTGATTTCTAAATCACCCTTTTCCGATAAAAAATGCTCGAGGTGGTCGGTTTTGACAGGCCATATCTATTTTTTCTAGCTAATATGGTCAGTAGTGTTATATATCGTTGGAAAGCTCATGTCCTGGGCTATGTACACACCTGCATCGCGGCCCGTTGTCCCACCACGAAAAATGAGTTATAGCGGGAAATTCAAAATTTAGACATTTTTTCCAACTCCAGGTGCCCGCACTAAAATGGCCGTAATTTTTTGATTGAGCCACATACACTATTGCGGTAAAAAGTATGTTGTAGAGGAGATTCCGCGGCATATTTATGTACTTTTACACTGGTAGGAAGTTTCCAAAAAAGCTTACGAAAACAGGATTTTAGAAAAAAAATTTACTGAGGGTATGGCCCGCTATGGTCAGTTTTTGACGTTTCAGTTGATATACTGGCCAGACTTTTTGCAGCTGGGGGTTTTCTGACACGCTAAACTCAAATCTGGTATCAGATTTGGCATTCGGCGTATGAAAGCACTACTTTCTGACGTTCTGCCCACTTCAGTGTTTTTTAGACATTTCGCTCTAAATTTCACATACAAGGGGTTCAAAATTCGCGTCAGCTTCAACAAAAAATGTCAAATTTTGGCGTTATTTTGGCATTACGCCCAAAAGCACTAAAGGGATGACACATTGTTTTTTTGTGAATTCCGTTTTTGACATTTTTAGGCGTAATGCCAAAATAACGCCAAAATTTGTCATTTTTTGTTGAAACTGATGCGAATTTTGAATTCAGCGCCACGAAAACCCCCTTCTATGTGAAATTTAAGGCGAAATGTCTAAAAATACTAAAGTGGGCAGAACGCCAAAAAATGCGATTATCATATGCCGAATGCCAAATCTGATACCAGATTTGAGTTTAGCGTGTCCGAAAACCCCCAGGTGCAAAAAATCTGGCCAGTATATCGACTGAAACGATAAAAACTGACCCTAGCGGTCCGTACGCACAGTAAATTTATTTCTAAAATCCAGTTTTCCTGAACTTTTTTGGAAACTTCCACCAAGAGTAAAAGTACATAAATGTGCCCCAGAATCTCCTCTACAACATGCTTTTTACCGCGATAGTGTAAGTGGCCCTATCAAAAAATTATGGCCATTTTAGTGCTGCCACCTGAGGCTGGAAAAAATGCCAAAATTTTGATTTTCCTGCCGTTATTCATTTTTCGTGGGGTGACCACGGGCCCCAAAGCAGCTACGCACATAGCCCAGGACATGAGCTTTTCAGCGATATATAACACTTCTGTCCATATTAGCTAGAAAAAATAGATCTGGCCTGTCAAAACCGACCACCTCGAGCATTTTTTATCGGAAAAGGGTGATTTAGAAATCAGCCTCAGATTTCGAAATTTCCCCTTACCGAAATTTTTTTTCTTCCATATTCTTATAGAGGACAAAAAGAAGTATCGATTTAAGCACTTGGGCGCACCGGCCCTTCTAGGGTTAAGGCTCAAGAAATGGTCCAGGATCGAAAATTCTTCCACGTATGATAACATTAAATATACCGTACAGTCTTCAATTTAACCTCTCCAGAATGACCTCTCCTCGTGTACCGTGCGATTAGTATTAGAATTTTTGATCCCATAATGTAATACTGATCTCAGAGATAGGTGAATAAGTTTTACTTGCAGAGTTAAATTAGAGACTTGATATCAGAAAGATAAAATCGGTGCTCAAGATGGTCAACGTGTGAGGTCCTTCGAAAGATACCAAAGCAAATTTAATAAAATCATATTTATCTAACTAAATAGAATTATATAAAACCAGCTCAGAAGAAAAAAACAATAAATTAATATAAAGTAAAAACAATTAAATTGATTAATTAAATGAACAATCAAAATAAAAAATTTATTATGGATCATTGCACTTTCATTTTCTTGCGGCAAGGAAAGCCAGACAGGTAGTGGCTGTTATGATGAGCTTCTGGAGCCAGAAAGGTCGAGTTGAAGCTAAATTTAACTTCTTTCATTAACTCCATACAAGGTTAGACAAATATATTACTCATAAAAAATCTAACAAATCTGATATATCTGGCCCAGTAAATCCTTGTTGTTCTCAAATCCTATATAGTAAATGAAATGATTTCTCCGTCACGTGCGTAACTACCCCAATATGGAAAACCACTTTTTGGTACCAACCACTGCTTTTTGGCACTTTTTGGAAAACAGCAGGGAAGCAGTTTCGAGGCTCGAAATTTTGTCCCTATATAGTAAATCGATCCCGCTGAGTCCAAATCCGGGCTCAGAATTTCACTTGGAACCTTCCAGAATGTTCTAGAAGCTTCCAACAACCCTTACACCCGACACACACACCTGGCACTGTGGTCGGGCGCGAAGCGCCCGACCTTCTCCCTTGGAATGTGAGGGAACTTAGAACAGGTATGCCCGCTAATGACAGGTTTTTAGGCGCCAGAGGCGCAACCGCCACTTGTTTCACGAGTAACTCTGATGACTTAAAAAATACCTGCGAAATTGTGTCCATCAGTTTCCGTTGTGTCCGTGTGGTTGTTGCTGCCCGTTGCGGTCTCAGTAACTTCTAAATCATAATAATTTTGGGCTACATACTTTATGGAATAAAAACTACAGGATTATTAGCTATTACCTGTGCCATTGCTAGCAGGCTTTGTGCTACCTTTGGTGAGAAGATCAGCTGGTGTATTGATCATCGTAATGCCGGGAATATCGGGAAAAAAATCACCTGAGTAGTTTTGATTAATAAAGATACATTATTTACTTTTCTGACATTAAACTGTGTAATGTGTCGTTAAAGCCTGTAATAATTTTTATTTGTAAAGTCTTCAAATTTTGTATCAGTTCACATACAAATTTGTGGCATATATTTCAAACGTTCCTAAACGGAATGGCAAGAGTGCATCCATTAATTAAGTGGATTACAAATCCTTATTTTTATATTAAATTACTTACCGCCGCTTTTCACAAATTCTATCAATTGCTGACACTCGGGAACGTTCATGTCAATGCAATCTTTCCTACAAACACGGCGTGCGCAAATTTTTTTCAAATTCTTGATCACTCAAAAACAGCAGCGTTAAATGGTAATGCTAATGCAAAATTCGACTCTTTGAAAATTTTGGGCAATCTCGTTGTATTTATGTTTTGGTGTTTCTGAAATTTTGTTTTCACGATTTTTACATGTCTAAGATTATCAAGATTTCTATAAAATTTTGATTTGTTTCAGTTTAGCTTAGAATTAAAGGCGTGCGCTTTGACGCGCACTTTGCCTAGGACTATATTCATAGAATAAACAACATAGTTCTAAAGTATTACCTGTGCTTGGAAGATCCGTGTTGGGAGTGGGTTCATTGTCTTCAGATTGAGCTTCGCCTATGGTAACCAGGAGAATTGCGAAGAAGGAAATATAAAGTTTCATTTTGTTCAGGAAATGCAAGAATGAAAGAATATGTGATAGTCTACTGACAAGGCAACTGCTTATATGGGGACATTTCGCTGTGGAATGCATCAGAGTGCAAACGGAAGTGTTGATAAACCTTGCTGAATCATTAGCCAGATGTGACCGTTGACCAGACAGATTTGATAGACAAAAGTTAGCGAATACTGTGTATTCGGAAAATTTTGTTTTTGGTTGGGCCACATGATCAACTTTACAGAGCATTAACTAACATCACCATATGTGAGCATATGTCTGATGATTCAGAGAGACCAGTTATTTGGGAAAATTTTCTTTTACCGTTAAAAACAAAGTGCATTGGGAAAATTGCGTTTTGAAAATTGAGCACCATATAGCACATTATTAAGTTGCTATTAGTGAAGAAATTAAATGTTTGTAAAATTACGAAAAAGCCCGACATTATCAAAGTTTTAATTTTTAAATAGAATAAAATCATTTTGTTACGAAAATTAGTTTGCACATTTCGAGACGCTTTATGATTACTAATGATCATTTCTCATAATGTAGCATTTGTAACTATTCAAACTTTATATTAAAATTTTGTGTGAGTAAATATCCTCAAACTTTTTATTACCAGTTAGACTGTCACTAAATCATTTTTGAACATTTTATACGGTGTAAACCAATAACTCTAAACGAGAGTAATAAACATGCCATGAAATTGGATAATAATGTCAAAGAAACAAATTACAAATATAAGAATGTTGAATATATTGAATAGAAGGATATTAAGTTGAGTCAAATACGGCTTCATCAAATCACGGCGTATACAGTTGCAAGAGACGATAACTTTCCTTCAGATACAGACACTGTTCGATTTCCTCGTTCAATGCCTTCAAAGCGCCATGCTGCCACCGATTAGACGTCCTGGCTGAAACTTCCAACTTAAACCTGCAGGCAGTAGTAGACGCCATAAATCTCTGAAAATCACAAGTTGGAGCTACAACAATCACCCAATTATTGCTACTCCGGTTGACCATTGAATTAAAAACAAAAATTGCTTACATAAAAAACAAATTCCTTTAATCATATGAGAGGATTTATAATATTTCTATTTTACTGAAATTTCCTGTTAGAGCTACAAAAGATAATTTTCAAAGATAAACCTTTAAGACTTTACCAGGTGGTGAACGAAAATCGTGCAATTTTATTTATGCGTTTAAATTGACGCCATTTCAGTTTATCCCCTTTAGAAGGGGGCTAGCTCAAATCTGATATTGCTAACCCTATCTTAAAATCGTATTTTAGGGGGAGTTAGCAATATCAGATCTGAGCTAGCCCCTTTCTAAAGGGGCTAAACTGAAATGGCGCCAATTTAAACGCATAAATAAAATTGCACGATTTTCGTTCGCCACCTGGTATATCATGCTTATCAAATATGAACACAACCTTTTTTACAGTTTCAAACAGTGAGTCATAGTTGAAAGAAAAATCGATTGAGAGTTGAAGTGTAAAAGCACAGTTATTCTTATGGCTGAATAGAAAATCCACTATCGCTTCTATCGGTAAATCATCGACTGTAGCCTCATAATCAGAGATGATAACATCTTCACATTTGCCTAAAATTACTGACAGTCAGACGAATACCTAACAGACATATAAATGCATTGAAAACTTGCATGGGAACATTTAGGAAAATTTTCAGTTAAATGTTTGTGAAAGAATTAGCACACTTTCTCAAAAATAACGGAAAATTCTTTCTATAAAACATTTATTTCCTAAAAGTGACTTTTGAAAATTTTCTTAAAACCACTTAGCGGTTTTCGGATTTTATAAAATTGTAAAAATTATTACCTGTAAGGACTCTGCCAAGGTTGGCCATTACGTTTCTTCCCGACAGATTTAATGTGCGGCAAGTTGAGATCAAAGAAGCTAATTGCTCTGTCACAGCGAATTCGTCGGTTGCTAAGTACACATAACCATTATCCCACAAATTGCTGATCTGTCGAAGCGTTTTTGTCGGAGGCGTGCTGACACCAACTGTGAACGAAAACGAGCAACGCTCAAAACGAATAAATTGCAGATCAGAAAGTCTGACGACGTATTCGAATGAGTTCCCCGGATCTGAGCTGACTCCCAATTCATCCGCACGCCAAGTCCATTGATTGTTCTGGTAACTCAACATTGGTAGCACGAGTGCTGGCGATGACATAAACTTTTTGAAGCATAGCTTATAAAGAAATTTGTTCGTCGTTGACAAGAAAATAGTCAGAATCTTTGAGCGATTGAGAAAAGCAAAAGTATCGCGAATAGTTTCGTTCATTCTAAAATATTAATGATTATAAAAATGTATTGCGTGTTTCTAATTCACTGAATAACAGTAAAAAATATAAAAACTGTAAACTTTAAAAACAAGGGATTTTTTGGGTGTTTAAAGCATCATCACACATAGGATCACGACGTGTGACATTTCGTTTTAACATGTGCCTATGTAAGAACGCAATCGACGTGTCTGCTTACTGCCCACAAAGGGAAAGAGGCTTTCTAGAACAAAGACTCTTTTCAACCTATTTAGTGATCAAAAATAGGTTAAAAGAGAGTGCCTTTTTGTGCTATCTTTGAAGAGAGACAGCGGTTAAGCATACCAGGCAGTGTAACAACCTAAAAATCCGGTCTTTAATACTGAAGTATTAATGAATTTGCCATGGCGAAGAGTCAGCATTTCAGCTCACAAAAATTTTTCAACCAATCATTTTGACTTTGTCGCAAATAATATTTCAGCTTATTTGATGCCATGAATGCAAGGAGCTCTTAGCTATTAACTAACGGCCAACTAAAGAGAAAAATTTAGCCCTACTTTGCCAAAGCGAAAGAATACAAGTGATTTTGTCAGTATTCAGAACTGAAGCCGTGCCGGCCTGTGCCGTGGACATTTAAGCTGTAAACATGTTGAAAGTGCATCAAAAGTGGGCGCCTCTTTCCGATTCCGCGGTACAGTTTTACAATAATAAATGTAATTACGAAATGTTTTGCTTAACTAAAAAGCATAAGACCTAATTGTAACTGAATGTAATCAGAACTAACAAGCGAATATTATTTCGTAATGTTTTTAAGCAAATGTATGTTTTATGTTTAATAAGCAAAACATTAAGCACATATGACCTAATTTTAATCGAATGTTTTGCTACTAGCAATCTGACTCGAATTTGGGTCAGTAAACAAAAAATGTTATATATTTTAAGCTCTACAGAAACCTAAAGAAATGTTATGACATATATGTGATTTGGACACACTTTACCTGATTTGAACTATTCCATAGATTTCCACACATGCAAAATGTCTGAGATGTATTGTCAACGAATGTGTCACGTGATTAGTTTCATTCTTGGCCAGCTATTCCAGATAATTTGACCTTTATAACAAACAAAAATATCTTTTTGGAGCGTAATTAGAACTACATTCTCATGAGCATCGTCTAAGGCAATTTCGTCCTTTGGATATTTCAATGCCTTTGGTGGACAAAATCAATAAAAACAATGCGTCATAACCGGGCAGTCATCAATTTAGACAGAAATAAATCCAATGTGGTTGTTTTATGTAATTACAAAGTGTACAAAAAATTGGATTTCTCATTTGTAGCATTGTTGTATTTCTAAAATAGTACATATTTTTGTCTCTTTTATAGATATTCTTCAATTTTTATATTTATTTTTTATCCTAATAAATTGTTAATTTTCTGGAATTAATTTTAATCGTTCCCTGCTCTGAATTTGGTTTGCAAAATCGAATTAAAGAACGTTGTCTGGTCTGCGAAACTTTTATAATATCCCACTCAATCATTAATTCCAAATAAGAGAAATGTGGCTTATGGCAGTTTTCTTGCCTTCCGGCCATTACACGTTTATGAAAATTGCTCTACAAACTACCGGAAATATGCTAATAAATGTTCACATTTCTGTAATTATACATTCGGACTTTGAACCTCCGCAGCTGGAGATTATAATAAAAGGTCACATCAAAAGTTTCTTTCTTTGCAAAAAGTGTAACATTTTAATATGCTTTTTTTACTTCCTGACACACAATGCTGTAACTTTTATTTATTAGAAAACTTTTTGGGTGCGCAGAGTATTCTGTGCTGTTTCGTATTCAGATGGAATACATTGTAAAAACTTCGCTTTTCGAAAATTTTTAATACATTGCAGCTTTATAATCAGTCTCTTAAAACTAAACTCAAATTTTATGGCAAACAAAATGAATCTCAAGAGTCGACGTAATTTTTGTTATTATTTTATTGCCATAAACTCTAAGTGCCCTTAAGCTACGTTAACATCCCCATAATGTGTTTCTGAACGTAGAGGATAGCACTGGACTCCGCGTTCCCGGACATGCTCTACGTGGTGGTCCACGTAGAGTACTAAAGCACTTATTACTTCCCTCCCGATTTCATGTTCCCCTCCGGTGGCCACTTAATTCCCCTCACTTCCCCTAATGTGCTTGTTTGGTGTCAGGCCCCTCAAACAAAACTGGCAAACAGGCCAAGTTTTGCTCGGCAAAGTCTGCTCCTCGGAGCCAGTCCGGATTTTCCGTGAATGTAAATGCGAGTGCGGTCGCTTAAAGGAAACTTCTCTGGGAAAGTTTCCCTAAAGGCACTGCTTTCCCTCTTTTATAGGCAAGGCGGTGGCGTTCTTGCCCGAGGCGTTCTTTCGGAAAGAATTTGCGTTTTATGTGAAAAGAAAAAAATAAATGCTGAATTAGAGATGTTTGTTGGCTTGCTTTGACTTTCCAGTCGAGTTTGTTTTTATACATCTCTGGAATGGACCACACGCTTGAAAAAGTTGCAATAGAAGTATTTGGAAGAATGGCAAAATCAAAATACTTGCAAGAAAGTTGTATAGAAGTGACGACGATTATTTTGAAAAGTTGCAAAATTATGGCAGTTTTAATAGTTTCGTACTTTTATGAGAGATATTTTTAACTTTATTCGGTAACCTCGTTGGATAGGGGTCTCCCATATTTTAGTTACCTTTGCATTTTTTCGCTTGGTCATAGAAATTTCCCTGAATTTTAACTTGTTTACAAACGCCGACTGGCAACAATTTAGACACAAGTTAGCATTTTTTGGAAAAACAAAATCTATTCCTCGAAGGAACGTTGGTTTTGGGAATGAAAAAACATGGAATTAGAGAATTTGTGGGTTCGGTTTTGTTTTCCAGTGCATTGTGTCGATACAAATTCAATTTTCATGTACAAATGTTTTGTTGTTATATGTTGCTGCTGAAGAGCTCCTCTAGAGAAATATCCCAGTCAATTTCTTGCAAAAAAATGCTGCAAATGAGATCTTAGCTTCACGCTAATCTGAATAAATTCCTAGGAGATTTAAGGGCTTTAGTGCTACTTTTTGGCAGAAAAATGAGCTGAGAATATAATTCATTGCGAGATCCGTTATGACTGTCAGCTTTGCAAATTGAAACAAATATACAGTCTAAATCTTAGCCAAGCAAAAATGTGAAAAATCCAAGAAAATTGTTATTTTATTTATTTTATAAACTTGTCTGATGATTATCTTTAGACTTTTATCCTTAGTGTAGTGCCAATATTGGCTGTTGCATATTTGTACTGCTTGTCTCGGCTGTCATTTATCTTGGCAACTCTGTGACGCATTGAAATGCCGGAAGCGGACTGCAAACGTTCGTCCAACGAACTTTTAGATTCAGATTTTTCTATTGCTTGCATGTTCTTCATCGAGCATGTCTGTTCTGTTTTAAATTTAGCGAATATGAGATAGTCGCCTAAAGCAATACACTGCACATTCTTATTGTTCCTTTGAGAAATGACTTCTGTTATGAATTCTCGGTTCAGTCTGTCAGCTGTCAAAATATTTATTAATTTACTATGCCTCCTCGTCCAATATGGTTTTTGGCGGAAATCTTGAAATAGATGGAATATTTATTGGATCCGAGATATTGGATGGCAATCCATATCTTAGAGGGATTAGAAATACATAAATAGGGATCATTATCTGAGTTTTGGTAAATGAATTGGAGGATTAATTGAAAAAGGGAAATTAAACTCGCAAGGTAAAGTACAAAAATTGTCACGGCCGAAGTCATGCCCAAAGAAAAGTCAAGACAAGTTGTGTTTTAGACAGACTGTTCACTTTGCTTGACCTTCTTCCTGGTCCTTCCTAGACATAATCCTATGTTACCCAAGCTCCTTTTAACTTTTGAGTTAAAGTATGTATTTCGCTCTCCAGAATTACCCCAAACGCACATGCTAACACACTCTCGACCGCATAACAACGCCACAAATTGAATGAGTAATCTTTCAGTTTCTATAGACCCATCTTTCTTCTCCAAAGCCAAAGCCACACGCACTCTGCGTCACGACCAATGGCCCCAGCTCCTAATGGGGCGGGGGCCCTGAGGGCCCTCAAGCGCACACTCGTTTAAAAAGGAAGAGAGAACAATGCGTGGCTGGCCACTCCCATGCGCACTCTTCCTGCATTTAGTGCGAATTTATCCCCTCTCTCGCATTTTTAGCCATTTCTGCCACATTTTGTATGCATTTCTGCGACTGGAATGCTGCTTGAGTGCTACGCATACCCTAAATTTTGCAACTTCTCACATTTGTTGTCCAGAAATAGTATAAAAAGCCAAATTTAGCTTCTTTTGGTCAATGTGGACCGCGCCGGACTTTCCAGGAGGAAAATTGGGCTAATTTTTGAGCCAAAATATTTCTTCTTTAAACTTTTTATAACCAAAATACTTCTTTCAGCTACTGAATTTCTAAAATAGTGCCAAAGAGAAGTTTTAGATGGCAAAAAAATATGAATCAGGAGAAAGTTTGAGATAGAAAATCAACCCATCAATCCTCTTTTTCATTACGGTACATCATTATGATATATGATGAGGATAAACGGTTAATTACTTTTGAAAGTTAATGACTGAGTTAATGACTGCCATGTTAATTGAAATTTTATTTGCGCGCAGACAAATTTCATTTTCATTCTTCACGCAATAAAATTATGTCTTTTTCTCGGAACAGTTTAAACAACTTCCTATTGATGTGAACGAAAATCAGTCATTGGTTTCGTTCGCGTGTATACAAAATTCAATTGAATGCTTCGAAAGTTGAATTTGTTTGAATGTACTTCGGACTTGTTGTTTTGGATAATAAAATGGAAGTTTCGTTAAGAAATTCAAAACATTCAACTTTGTCTAGGAATTTGAAAAATATTTATTTTGGTTTGGAATCTGAAAAACTTGGAATAGAAATGAAAAATAATTTATTAGAGAAAAAATGGTTAAATTCAAATTAAGTTTTCCCGCTCTGCCATGTCTGGAAATTATTACATTATTAAACGCTTTCCCATAAATTTGCTTCACCAAAATTTTTTAACGAGCGATTCCAGTCATGCGTTTCCGCTTTGTCTCAATTTGCGCGCAATTTGTCTCTTTTCTTGTTCTCATTTTAAGCCTTCTCTAGACCATTTTTGACGTTCTTCCCACACTTTCAAGTCTTTCGCTTTGGGCTTCGACTCTGCCAACCCATTACTGAGGCAAGGAGACTCTCGATATTTGTTGCCCTGCGGGGATTGAGAAGGCAAAAAGAGCCTTCCCGGACATGAGAGGGGCGGAGGCTGGAAAACTGATATCCTCGCTGAGGGGCGCAGGAATCAAACGCAGGTCCGGCCGGCGCCTGGGGCTTTACTCGGTGACTGCACACATATTTCGTGCTTCACTTCTTTAGCCACTCATATTTTGCGCTGGCAATTATGTTAGTTTTGAGTCGCGACAAAGTGCCATTGAGGCTCAGGTGTTCGGTTTTCAGTATTAAAGTATATGGCTGAAATTGTATGCTGCCCGAAGGCTTTAATGTTGCGTTAAACTTTTATATGTTGCGTTAAATCGTTTGTAAACTTAGAATTAGAATCTGTACTGCAATCGCAATTACACTTTTTAGCGCATTTTTAACATTTCCTCATATATTGCTTCAGGCTATATTTATTACAGAAATCATTTCTTTCGCCGTGCCGACATTTTCAAAGGCCAAAAAATCTGGTCCAAAAATCAGTTTTTAATCTGAAAATATTAATAAGAGCTTACTCGTTACGCGAAAATATTTGTGTCTATATTTAATACGTAACGTGTTTCTGAAGGAATTTATTGCCTGGGGAACTATGAAGGTTTCCATTGGTTTGATCATAACATTTTTAAAGTCATAGAACACTGCCTTTCAACAGCTGAATTTATGCTATGCCAAACTCATTCCATAAATAAGGCCTCGTAATAATATTATTTATATCCGCATTCCTCAATCTGTTACAAATCGCTCTAAGCTATAGAACTCTCGAATTTTGACCCCGAGGATGTAATTATTTAATCGAGGTCTAGGTGGGGGAGGGTCAGAATTAGAGAGTTTATTACGGTATCTAGTCATAAAATTTACGACCCACAAAAGCTTTCAAATTTCTAAGTGGTTTTTTCTGGAACAAAATTTTGTCATGTAATCATCGCATCATTTCTCACCATCGCTATCATATTTTTATTATCTCTCAGTAACACGTTGCTAGACTTTTGTTCTTTTCACCATTTAGAAACAATCATTATACGGCATTTGACTCGTCGCATGCCTCCCACTCCACTCTCGACTTGACAAGTATCAATGATTGGCTTAATTTACGCATAATGTTTCAGAAAATAGAAATAATGAACGTGTAAAAACTCTACAGCATTTTTCTTCTATAAATATATCCGGCTCCGCAAAGTTATTTATATAGTTTACCAAGATCCAAGTTCCTGATGTGTTTCTCATTCGGTTCCGTTTCTAACTCCAGACACAAGTATTTATCCCATCTCACTTATCCGACAATTTTTCTGTTATCCGACCAATTTAGCAATGCTGTCGGATAATTATAAGGTTCACTGTATTTCTGGAATAGATATCCGAAGAATCCCTTGGCTACGAGTCTGAAATCAAGTTCTGTTTCTTTTCAGTTGCACAAAGACCGATTTTAATTTAATCACTAATTTTTTCTACGTCATTTTACTTCGCCAAAACTCAGAGAGCATGGCATTTCTCGGACAGCTGCAAGCCAAATTTCAAGAGATCAAAACTCAGCTGCCGCAAGCTGAAAAGTTAATCGAACAGGCCAACAAAACAAAGCAAAATCTCGTACCACTTCTCAATAAATGCACCCAACACCTGGACAGCTTGGGAAAAATTATTCAGGTACGGTGATTTTTGATCTCAAGTGAGAATTGGATTATTGAGAGTCTATTGAACTTTACAAAGTAAAAATTAAACTTGCCATTTTAGGTAATTCTTTATTAGTAATTAACTGTTTCTTTGCCAAACAAAAATTTAATGATTTAGCATGAGTTTCTACGAATGAAGTTGCAATATTGCAATTTTTTTATTTGCTAGGTAAAAAATACTTTAAATTACCATTGCGGATTAAGTTTTAGAAATTTCCCCGATTAAAAAAGTTTTGTTTAAAATGTTTACTTCCAGAATGTGGACCGCAAGCAATCGCCCATAGATTTACTGCCGTCAATCACCGCTTTCGATCCGACCCTCGAAGGAGCTTCGTTCAAGTATGTTTATTCTTTCTTGACTTTCCAAAATTTCATAAGGTACCATAACAGAACAGCTCGTGGGAATTTTTTTGGCTTCCCAAAATACACAGTGGGAGAGTCATTTGTTTGCGCTTTTTATTTGTATTTCCGTTTGACCGATTTTGACCTTTCATTGAATTATTCATGAAAGAAATTCAAGAAGTTATTTAGCCATTCTTTGCTTTAGGCTATGCCTCCAAAAGCCACAGGGATAAGCCCAAACAAAAATAATATTCTTGGCAAGAATGACGTTTCGTACGTGTTTTCCTTGCTTGTGTAAAAGAAAGATAAAAATGATAAATTATAATAATGATATAAAAATGATAATATGAGTGTCTTACTGAAGATGCCTCACCTCATAGCCTAAAGTTTAATAGCCGTCTAAGACTGAGAGGCGAAACGGCTATTATTGCTTAACTAATATTATTATATCAAAATTTTCCTTTTTTCTGCGTTTCTGCGTTTCTAGAAACGTTATATTATTATGAGGGTGTAACATTTTTGAAACTGTTTTTAAAAGACTGAGATTTATAAAATTAAATTAATTTATAGTCAGTTGGAATTTGTTCCACGAACACTGCTGAAATTATGACAAATTTTTGCATTATTTTTGGCAACAGATATGAGATTTGGCCGAGAAAGTTTATTCTCGAATTTTTGGGAGAAAGTTTTTGAATATACACAAAAAACATACTTTTTCTGTTAATCCTAATTTTTTCTAAAATTTTTAAGAAGCATTTAAGCAATTTAGAATCGAAAAAGTATCATTCAAAAGAAAGGTATTTCCCAGGAAACGATTACGTGTAATATCAAAATTCCTCATTCAGCTCAAATTCCAAGTACAATTAAAATAGGAATTACTCATGGGAATAAACTGCAACAAATACACTGCAAAGATAATAACGGTCTCAAAAACGGTTAGGAAGAAAGGGCATTGTTGCGGTTTCAAGCATTATTTTTAGACTAAATTATGATGAGACCTGCCAATTGGTGGTGCAGAACCTCGGAAGCTGTGTCAGCATAAAATATCCGGATAGCAGCTCGAATGACTTGGAGATTACATTTATGCCAGGAGAGCAATTTCATTTGGAACAGGTCAATTTCCACTGGGGAACAGGTGAGTAGGGAGAAAGATAAAGAAAACATGTGTGAATATTTTGTCTGTAAATGGAACACTGTTGATGTCCCGCTTACGACCAAAGGAAATGGAACAACTTTCTTCAATACCTCACAATTTTGTTCAATGCTATAAATTTCTGAAGATGAGGAGAATTTTTTCTTTAATATTTGCTCCAGGGATTGAGAAAGTTCACAGCCCTAAAGACATAATTTAGAACCGATGAATGGCAGCGAGCATACAGTTGGAGGAGTTGGATATGCCGGTAAGATCAAAGGAATGTGCTCTATGTACTATAAATAAAGTCAATTTTAAGGAGAAGTTCATCTGATTCACAGAAATCTCAAATATCCCAATTTGGACGCAGCCTTTAAACAACCAGACGGCGTCGTCGCTTTTGCAGTTTTTCTCAATGTAACTTTATCCTTTTTCAATTTAAGCCCCAGAAAAAATTGCTAAGATTTTTTCTCATAAATGGAGCCGGTTAACATTTTGGTGAACAATTTGAAACATATTTTTGTTCGTAAAATGCTTCTTTGGCTATAAAAATTTTTTCTTGTAACATTTAGAAATTTGACACTCTAGATGTCCACTCTGGGACAGGTTTTATAAATTATTTGACTTCCCAAATTCTGCGTAATGTTTCCAAATTTCTAAACTTTTACCTTGAATACAAAAGAAAATTCGAAATTTCTTATTCAGGAGTCACACGACGATAACGGTAATCTGATTCCGTTGACCAAAGTGTTGTCGCATATCAGCTACAGCGGCTCCGAAACGGGACTGACTTCATTCAGAGTCAGCCAGTTGGTGCCCGGCAACGGTAAATGTTTCACTTCAAGTCATCTTGATATCAATCGTTATCCTGAAATACTTTAGAGAAAAACAAAGAATTCTGGGTATATGAAGGCTCTGAGACTATTGAGCCATTGCGCGAGGTCCTGAAATTCATCGTATTCCGAGCCGCCGTTCCCATATCTTCCGTTCAGGTAATTCTTGAGACCATTTCACTTCGCACAATGGCTCATTTCACGCTTTCAATTTTAGCTTGAAACGTTTCGGGAATTGCGACGAAGCCGTGCCGAGGATGAAGTGGAAGAGAAAATGATCTCAATCCGTCCTCTGCAGTCGCCGAACTCTCGGGTAGTACGCTCGTCGTTCAAAAGCGTTGCACAGTTAACAGATATTACTTCCGGATAACCAAACTGATTTCGATGAGAGTTTTGATGAAATTTTCATATTTGTTCAGCTCATAAAAATTCGCAAATGGTTAATTGTACTATAACTATTTTGTTTAACACTTGTACAGATACACGTGGTCATGAATTTTTTGATGTTTTGTGATTGTTTGTCTGTTTTCTTTTTGTAACAATGAAAATTTTTTTGCTGAAAATTGCTACAAATGTTAAAATATTTTGAAAAATAAATAAGTAAACGGCGACAACGGCTAGCGGTTTTATTGTTATTATTTTTTATAGTTGTTTGGTCAGAATTTAGTTCATGACCAAAATAAAATTTAAAAAATATTCGTGTTCACTGTTTCCGGGCAATCCAAATACTCCAAGGAGGCTATATGTCGACGTGTGCGTGCCCAAACAGCCAACGAGTCGACGCTGTCACTCTTAGTCTTTATAGAGACGTAATGCTCTATTGCGTAGGCAGAGATACATAAGCGCATTCCATGCGCGAAATAACCTATAGAAGAGGTCCAGACCGATCGTCTGCAAAATCAATAGGCTCTATAGATCTCGATGTGTCTTCATGTCGATTGCTTCCTTTATCGCTTTCTTTGTCAGTGCTTTTTCAATTTCATAAATTTAGGATCGACATAATATTTCTCCATGGATTTGGCTTTCTATTTTATTGCACTCTGTTTGATGTTCACGTACACCGAAAGTGCTTTGGAGAAGTCCGCCGAAGAATGGTATCAACTCATCTTGCCCAACCCGAAAAATCATTTAATAACATTGTACTCTTACGTCCACAATAACATTCGTGATATTTACCGCCACCTGCTCTTTGTTGTTGACGGACCGCAAATAAGCACCAAGTTGGGTGTAAAGGTATCGACCGACTTTGAACTGGAAAAGTCGAAAGCCGCAACTATAGGTGCTAATCTTAACGTGACGGAAGAAGATAAGAAAGCTGTATTCCGTACTTTGGATATTATCGTGAAGCTTGTCAATGAGATCGACAGCATTCTGGCTGCACATTTAAAGATTACTGACAACCAGCTTATTCCCGTTAGGCGAGATGACAAGGACACTCCATGGGTAAGTTTTTCAATAAATTTCGAAATGTTATTTGAGAAACCAAACTATATAAGCTCCATTAAAATTTTTGTACATAAAAATCATGCTTAGGATAAGGTTTCGTGGCAAAAATGGTCCAAAAATTAGTTGTGTTTTGTGTAGAAAAACAATGTATGCAAAACAATATCAAAGGAATATGCAAAATCTTAATTTTTGTAACTATTTTAGCTTTGGCAATTATATGAAATGTGCAGAAACCTCGTGAGGTCTGTAGAAGATCATCTGGAACCACGATTGGTAAAATTAATTAACGAAATTCTGGATAAACTTGACGAACAAGGTTGGAAAATGTCAGGTAAATAGTGTATTCGCTCCGACTAATGCACTTCAATCTCATTTGAATTCACTTAACGAAAAGTCGTTTAACGAACATGCGCTCTAAATTAAAATTTATTACACTTCTACAACCGTTTACATGTACTGTGTTTAGAATCTGCTGAAGTTTGGCAATTTATTTCAAATCAATACCCAAAAGAATTACCTGAATGGATCTCTACAAAACTGTACAAAATATTATTCAAGGAGTTGCCAAATGTTCGAAACGCTTTAAAAATATTGACAAACATGCACTATCAGAAAAACAAACCAAAGTTTGATGACCTGCTAAAGAAAATACCAGAGGCGAACATTTTTACGAATTGTGCGCAGGGAAATGGAAACTTTGGAATTTTATATGCACTTCAACTACTTGAGATTACACAGCTGGTGCCCAGTAAGAAGTACGTAGTTTTTAAGTTTATGGACGGTTCAGAAACCATAAATGTATTAAGCTAGCCATTTTTGCTTGGTCCTAAATGGGGAATTCAATTGGCAATCATAGTTCAGTTACAACAATTATAGTTTAGATTGGACCTCCATAAAATTGAGGGCTCTTATTTCGTATGCTTCCACAATCCAGGAAAATATTTACACACCACCGGGTATCGCGAGGAGGCATTAACTTCAAAAAAGCATAATTACGTGAGCAAGGTTAATACAGACCCAAATTATGATATGGCCACGCGTAAAGCGTACGACGTCGTGGAGCTTGAATTGAAAAATGCCCACAAATTCATTGAAACATATCAAAACCCGCTCATGATAGCTGGGAAAGCTCCCAAGGAAAGCGCGTGTCTTGTCGAACTGCTCGATAGAGTACGAGAAACAGTCACCTGGGGACTTGAAAACACCGTTTCGAGGTCGAAGCAGGAAGTGGACGATTTTAAAGAATGTTTGAAGGTGCGAAAGGAATACGAGAGCGAAGTCGCTGCTAAGAAAGCAAAGAACGAAACAAAAATGGTTTGCGAAATTCATGCGATGGGATCGCAACCTGACACTAAACCACCTGTGGAACAGGACATTGTGACCGCAGTTTCACTTGACGTGGTGGACATTATTAAAGTAAGTTTGAGATTTTGGCACTCAGCAGCAACGGAGGAGAGAAGATTTTTTTGCATCCAAACGAAAATTTGAATATTCCGCCAATTTTGTGCATTTTTCTCCCAATATTTACTGAATTTTAGCACTTTCACGCATATTTTTTGTATTTCCAGTTTGTAATTTTTAATGACTTAACTTACATTTTTTCAGATTTTAGAGATCGAAAATTAAATTTTCGTAAATTGTTTAATTATTTGGAATTTTTAAATAATATTTTTAAAACATTTTTCGATCTTTTCATAATAATTTAATAAAAATACACAGAACAGAGAATAACTAATTGCCCAATCAATTCCTTTTTTAGAAACATAAAGCTGATAATTCTTTTATAAGCAACCTTCTGAAGATGATGAAGAACCTACCGATAATCGGTGGCACACAGGCAAAGCCAAAATCTACTCCCTAATCTTAAAGAAACAGAATATGTGCAATTGATTAAAATAACCAAAAATTTGAAATGATACAGAAGTTTTCTCGTAGTAAAAATTTTGTTAAGTGTTAATTGTAGTCTTATTTATTATCTTTTTAGAATAAAAATCAAGTAATTTGTTTCTTTTTGTTATAATTTCACACGATAAAAATGTTACACGATAAAAAGTATTGATTGTTGAATCATTGAATGCTCTTTAAAGAATTTTGCTTGTTTATATTTCAACCAGGCTAAAGGATGATTTTAACATAAATAAAAGTAAACTGTAGTCTACCAAATACGGAAGATGGAAGTCATTCTTTCATGTCGAAATAAACAAATGAAACATTTGTTAGTATTTACGGTAATATAGATTGAATGATATTTACTGATATCTATGCTTGTAATATTAAATGTCGAAATACAAAAATTGGAGAAATAGAGAAAAATAGAAACTTAAAAACTAATGAAAATATGAATTCGAGGAGCAGTTGTGGAATATATTTTCTCGATTTGCAGTTCGGCGAAAATCAGAGCGAAAACCGTACAAAACCTAATTTATAACGCCCACTTTTCCCAGTTACAACTTTTCAGTATTTGAAATACCGTCTTTCCTTTAATTACTTTTTAGAATTTGAAATATATCTGTATGAAAAAAGAATAAAAACACACGAAAAAGAGAACGAATAAATATTGACAATGAAGGCCCTTTAAAATGGACGCTGACACAAAGTTGTTAGCAACACAGAAAGAAAATAGCTTATTGCACATTTTACTAACCACATGTAAACAGATATATTTTAATTCCTCCACAAGTCATGCAGATCCCAGATCAACGTTCCCAAAAATCCACGTCAATGGCAATTTTGCGAAAGAATCCCGATTTGCGCAGGAACATTTCATCAAAACCGACCCTCAAATGCCACAAATGAGGACTTACACTGCCAGAGTGTAAGTCCTCATCAGTAAAAATAGAAATATAGAAAGCAACTGGTAAAAGTAAAGCTGTGATTCTTGAAGTGCTTCAAAACAGTAACATGTATTTGCTTGAAATATGCAATCAAGCTTTAGGCTTAGGATCATTTGCCGCTACGGCGCCTCCATTTTGGGTAAAAACCCAGTTTGCCCCCCACCTAGTTTGCCCCCATGGCAAGTTTGCCCCTCATCTAGTTTGCCCCCCCCCCACACTTTGCCCCCACTTAGTTTGCCCCCCCCCCACAGTTTGCCCCCACCTAGTTTGCCTCCTTTTTGGGGGCAAACTAGGTGTTTTTTAAAAATGCCCAAATAAGGCATTCTAAGCAACGGCAGGTGCCGGAAATGGTGTGAGGGGGTCCGCCAGAGTCTGGAGAGTTACCTGGTAAAAAAAATTCCACATATGATTGCTTGGAAAAAAAGTTACCGTTAGTCGAAAGTTGGCCCTTTTTGGATGGGGGCAAACTAGGTAGTCATACTAAAAGTGAAATATCTCAGGAATTTTGATGACTCATCACCTGTGACTCATCCAGGAATGTTCCCCAGGTGCCACAGAGCAGATCCAGAAAAAAATTTCCAGGATTGGTACTGTTTTATGGAAATTATGAATATGGGCAATAAAAATACACCATGCCTTGATACCCTCTATAGTACCTTCTAGGTATTTTCACTCAGGCGAGTCTAAATTTCTATAATTAAGTACAGAATGTTGCAAATAGATGTTTCTGGCATTTCAAATGAGGAGTTTCGCACTCATGACGTTCAATCCATCACTTTTTTGATAGCTGGTACAATGAATTACAGTAAACAATGTTTGATTGAACGTGATATGTAAAATATGTATGCACCCAAATTTTCTGAAATGACAGAAACACTGGAAATTATTCGCTGATTAATGCTAGCCCTGCTTGCAGTTGAAAATTTCAATAAAAACCATTGCTTGCACTTGAAAACTAAATGGATTTCAAAATTTTTGCAGGTTTTTGCAACGTCAGGTGTACTTTAATAGGAATTTTGGTATGAAAATTACTTGAAAAAGTTTTATTTTATCTAAAAAGGATACATTGGCCATTAATAAACAACATTTCAAAAAAATTTTCATTTACCATAGTATTCACAAAAAATTTCCTCAGTACTATTCCCGTGATCTTACCCCATTTATGTTGGGGAGAGGAAAATTAAAAAACTAAATCCTTAAAAGTGGCATAACTTTTTGTATTTTTGAGATATTATGGTAAATTTGTAGTATGTTGTGTAATCGCACATGTTACACCATCCCATAATAAAATTTTTTTCTGGATCTGCTCTGTGGCACCTGGGGAACATTCCCGGATAAGTCACAGGTGATGAGTCATCAAAATTCCTGAGATATTTCACTTTTAGTATGACTACCTAGTTTGCCCCCATCCAAAAAGGGCCAACTTTCGACTAACGGTAACTTTTTTTTCCAAGCAATCATATGTGAAATTTTTTTTACCAGGTAACTCTCCAGACTCTGGCGGACCCCCTCACACCATTTCCGGCACCTGCCGTTGCTTAGAATGCCTTATTTGGGCAATTTAAAAAAACACCTAGTTTGCCCCCAAAAAGGAGGCAAACTAGGTGGGGGCAAACTGTGGGGGGGGCAAACTAAGTGGGGGCAAACTGTGGGGGGGCAAACTAGGTAGAGGGGCAAACTGAGATAGGGGCAAACTAGGTGGAAGGGCAAACTGGTAGGCGTTCCCATTTTGCTCAGTTGGGTTGCTTTCTTCTGCCGAAGCTTTTTCGACTTTCCCCTTAATATAATCAGAGACCCATCGAACTCCGTTAACCACCTCACTTGCCATAATGCCCAACATTACGTGGTTCCTTTGCAATTCAAGAGCCAACTTTTGGATAGCTGGGTTAAGGCGATAATAAACAGCGGCTCTGAGTTCGTCAGCCAGCTCATTTCGACATTCAATATCAGGATTTCCGGCTTCAATCGGATTCTCGTCAAGGTTAATGATTTGGTTTGCATTCTGTACAAAATTCATCAAATCAACGAGACCCGCTCGGAATGGCTGCGCTTTGCCCGTGTCATACTCAGTAATATACTTATGGCTGCCAAATTTTTTGAGAAATTCTTTGCGGTCACTGAGAGAATTAGCGCGACCTGCCACTGGTTTGAAACCGATTTCGCCTCTCCTAAGATTGATACAATTTAAAACTGATAACAAAAATGGAATAAAAATTAACATTTTCCTGATATACTCTAAAAACACAACTCTAAGCTTGTTTAACCCGTGATACTACTCGTAATGGAAATTCAAAAGTGAAAAAGCAATGTGGCTGCAGCTTCAATAAATGATCACTACTCAGAATAAAGTGAAAACCCCACAGGGCATTGAGATCAAGATTTGCAAGTTCGTTAACAAAAACAATATACAGTTGTCGACCTTCTTTGCAACGTTCAAATGGATGTATTTTACTTCGCTCTATCGTTTCTTTACCAGGTTTTACTTTTACTTGTTCGTTTTCTTTCTTCAGCTTTCTCTCCGGATATGCTTCCATAACAGCCTCCGACAATTTTTGCATATTCACACGAACTTCTGCTATTTTCTTGTCGAAAGTTTTCAAACGTTTGTTTAATTCCTCAGCCTTTTCCTTGTTCGAGACTAATGCTGCATTTTTGCTCGCATTTTCCCACTGTTTCGCTTCTGAAATAAACTAAAGTATAGAACCATTAGCATAGATAACATAAACCGAAACTAACAAACCGCTTGGAACTGCCGCTGCACCAACCACGGCACTTCCAATCTCGCCAGCTAATCCCAATTTCGCCCTTTTCACCATATTCGCTATTTCTCCAAAGCTTTTCAAAATTCTGTACTTTGTTATATGGCGAAGGCATATGGCCAATCTGTAGACTTTTTGCAACTAAATAATATATACCATATTCCTCGTATTTGAACCCCCAGGCAATATCTATAGGAAATCTCATATGCTTAATTGCACAAAAGAGAACCTCTCTTTCTTTCTACTGCGACCTTACCCAAATTTCACAAAATGAAAAAGTTAGAAGCGTACACGCAAATGATTCAATTTTGTACTATGATACTAAACGTTGGCTAAAATGGTGATAAAATTGGTAAAATGTACTATTATGGGATGAAGTGTCAAACATAATGAATAAATTTAATTACAAACCGAATTTAATTAGTACTCCGAATACGGCGGAATTTTTCTTTTGAGAGAAAGAAGTCGCAATATTTCTCTTTTTTGGCTGAATTTCCTCCATAATCTCCGCTATTTCTTTCAACGCTTCCAAGGCAGATTCCATACCTGACAATATTATCCATACCGGCATGAGGCTCAATTCAATTTGTTGGCTCATTGCTGCGGCCACGTTTTCGCCTAATACAGGGGTTAGCTGATCTTTGTCAAGTGGTAGGTCGCGGGCGAATTGAGCGTGGATGAGAATATCGTTTATGCGATAAGCGTTGACATAAACTGGATTTATTTTCGTCTCATCGTTTTCCACAAGCTCTTTCCATGGATTCGCTTTTGCGAAGTGTAGCATTACAGCCATATAATTGGCAGTGAAAAAGAGTAATGAGTGATAAACTGACGGAATCATGTCTGAAATTAAAATCTTACCATATATGAGCAAAGGTACTACGGTAAATTCAGTCAGATCGAGAAAGCTTTTGGGGATCTTAAGCTTCTCAATTTTTCCTTTAAAATTTCAACGCTTTCTCAGCGACTTCTAAAAATTAAATATTCTATAAAGTATACTTAAAAATATGACTTATTTTCATTTGTGATAAATTTAATGAATAAAATGGGTATATAGAAAATGCGTGTATAACGTAAATAGCACCTCATTTTATGGTTTTCAAGGAACGCTAAAAGGAAAGTGAGATGAAAAAATGAAGCTGGAATCAAATAGTGTATCTGTGATTCTAAGGTGATCAAATCTTATTCATTATTGATTGCCTGTACCAATGTAGGCAATACAGGCTATCCGAGTGAATATAGATCGTATACTAGTGGTTAGAGAGCTTAGTAGGCTGGTCTCGTTCTCATTTTCGCAGTCCCGTTTTCTTGTCATATTAGGTTGTAAACAAAGTGTTGACACTCGAGGCAGGGTTTTTTACCTAAAAATCGAGGGTCCGGAAATTTGCGGGGAATCCGAATTTGAGGACAGATTTTAGGTGTTCCCGCCACGAAAATTGGGAAAACCGCTATTTTCTTAAAAAATGGCCATTTTTGGTCAAAAATGGCCATTTTTGACGCAATACGAAAAAACTAATTGCAGATTCAGAATCAGCGCATCAAAATACCCCTAAAAACACATTTTGCGAAAAGCTGTTCCACATTTTCAAAAAAAATCGATTTTTTCGGGAAACCATGTGGTCCCCCCTATGGTCAAAAAATCAAATTTTTTCGGATTTTTCGCGAAATATGTTTTTAGGGTTATTTTGATGCGCTTATTCCTTCTATTACTGTCCCAGATGATGAATCGTCCCAGATGATGTATCGTCCCAGATGATGAATCGTCCAGATGATGAATCGTCCCGTACCCAAATTTTCCTGTCAATATTTCAAATTTTTACGTAACCAGCATGGTCAATAAGCTTCACGTCATCTATTGATGAGACTCGACCTACGTAGAGTCTTCTTAAATAGATCAGAGTCAAAACAGTTATGTAGATAACCATTTACTTTTTACATCATTCTTTCGTATTGTTATCGTTTTTATAATTTCAAATTGTAACACGTAAATTATATCAATTCAAAATTCTATTACTCTCACAAGAGTATTGAATATTTGTAATATATATTTTTTAAATGTATACAAATAAATGGAAAACCAGTAAACCCTTTAGCGATAGCTAATCAATCCCAGTATTCTAACATTTTTGAGGCAAATTTAAAAACTCCTGTTTCAGTGTCACATAGCCCATTTACTACACTCAAAGCAATAATGAAAACGTCGTTATGAAAATCATTAGATCAGATAACCCTTAACTGTTCAATTTATGGCAATTTAAATTCAAATGAACTTATTGACTTTCAATAATGTACAATGATTCTCAAAAATTAAAAATAAGATTCCGATCGTTAGTTAATTGCACAAAATATATGGTAACATTTATTTTATACGTTCACATTACAAAACGATTCAATGACACTCATCAATTATTAAGAGCACTTTGCTGCATTCTTCGTAACATCCGCGATCCACTCACAGTTGTGAGATACTCGTGTGAATATTTCTGAAAATGTTCCAAGGTGTATTAGGTATCTTAAAACTAGAAATCTTACTTGGAATACCTACTGCTCCGTGACCACGACTGCAGACACCAACCTGTGTCCATTGAACTTTACCATCGGGTCTCGGCGGATTTTTAATGACGATAGGGCTACCGCTATCACCCTATAAATTTTATAGTATTTATAATATTGATTTGACCTTTTATTTTCACCAAGTTTTAAACCGAACTATGTATTGTATAAGCTTTTTGAAACAATCTTACCTTAAATATTTCGGTACCATTTTGACCTTGTTCGCAAATATCCACTTCCGGGTCAAGATTTTCATAATAACTGCAAATGTGTTTTAAACTATAATATGACTTAAGCTGCAAAATTATACTCTTCGCAATCGTACGGTGCCACGAATAAGGATGTTCCCTTGCGGAGTTTTCCGTCATAAGCTTCAGGGTGAGGAGGACAGGGTTCGTGACGGCATCTTGGGAACCCTTAAAATTAAATAAACTATAGATGGTTTGTACGACCTTTTACACTATGTTTTTCTTAGACTGTCAGTAACATACTTACACTTCTTCGCTCCAAATCCGCTAATGAGAGCCAGGTCTTTATAGGAAGTTTCGTCAAAGTTCTTCTTCAAGCACATTGGACGAATATTTTCATTGAACGTGAATGGCTCAGGTAACTGAAATGAAACATTTTGTAGCTGGGACGGTAATATTTGTATCAGCGAAAAACTGAAGAAAAACATACCTCGAGAATTGCAATATCATTTCTGCCTCCATCATTCGGCGGCAGATGCACTATTGTAGTGTTAATAATTACGGCACTCGTGTCTCTCTTATCGACAACTCCAGCCCTCACGTGATATGTTGCGCCTTCTCCTCTGAAGCAATGTCTGGCAAAAAGAACATAATTTTTGGCAATTATGGAGCCAGAGCAGAGTGGGTGGTCTTTAACTGTTGCGTTAGAATATTTTACGAAGATTATCCAAGGCAATTCGCCTTTTTCCACCAGTACACCGTCGATTATCTAAACCAGGTATATTAGCAAGATGTTATTGCAATGTATTCGTTAGTAAGTCATTCATTTGTACTTTGCGCTATTTGATTAAAACAGATTTGGTATCGTTTCCATTTCGTTTTGGTTTTTATTTGGACTATTCATTAACTGGATTACCTGGTATACTTATTTTAGTTTATAGACAGCTTTATTCAATAATTTTGTTTACTTAAGACAATTTCAATACTTACTCTATGGCCGGATGGTGTGTGTGGATGATCAGATATCCCGCATTCTGGCTCAACAGGAGTACCAAAAGTGTGGAAAGAAAAAATAAGAATCAATGCGAGAATCATAAAACGAAACATTTTTCAGCATACTTTCACCTTTCGACGCGGCTTTTAATACGATTTTCCCAACAAATTTTTTTCTATGCAACAATAGAAGCATTTCTGGTTGTCAGCTAAAACGCTTCCCTTTAGGCTTACAATTGTTAACGATGTATTAGAAATAAAATATTTTTCGTTATTCTTAAATTTTTTATTCAGCAAAAACGTCCTTAGCATTGTTATTATTTTTTCCGTTACATAAAATTTTTGAAACATGATGGTATCAATTTCATTAGTCATAGCGTTACGCAACAGATTAAATTTTTTATTTCAGAAAAGAAACATGAAAACATAGCATTTTTACATCAAGTCTGGAAATTCGAGAAATGTAAGAGAATAAAAGCTGGAAATTGTATATTTTGTGAATTCTAATCTCTTATGTCCGATGAATATGGCCTAAAATAATAAGGTCACATCGCAGGTTCCGAAATTATATCCAGTAGAAAGTAAAAAGATGTGAAACGTAAACTATTTTACACTTTACAGTATATATAAAGCTGAATATTTTATACTGTAACCCATTACCAAAAATGGACAACAGAAAAACAAAATAAATGTATAAAAGAAGGACATGGCACTTAAACATTACATAGACGTGAGAACATATTTGTATCACGAACATAACATGCCCTTTTTCGGAGGTGTTTATTGGTTACCTACTCAGTAGGTTTCTAGTTAACATAAACTAAATTTTCGTCTAATCCCCTCTAACTAATCCGCACTTGTCAGTGTTAACCAAAACATTTTTTTCGCTCATATGGGGTTAAAATCGCGGATACCCCCATTTTAGGGTAGTTTTAGTTTGTGAAATTTTTTTCAGACCCCCTGCCCACACCAAAATGGGGTAAACGACCACCTTTACCCCCAGGGGGCCGCAAAACAAAAAATCCGAGTTCGGCTTCTTTCTGGACGCACGATACGTCAAAATGCTCCGCTGAGAATTCTAAGAACGAATCTGCAAAAAAAGTTTGCGCAGATCACGTGAATTTCAAATTTGGAAATTTGCTCCGCCACGGCGCTCGACTACGACTCTCGACCAAACCGCACCGAAGGTGCGTCGCTCTCTTGAATATGTGATCTAATCCTGAATCTGTGAATTTCACCGTTTCTTTTTAAAAGTCGTTTTAAATCAACACTTTGTGTGATACAAACGCGGAAGGTCACGTTCCTCGCATTTCTGTCTATGGAGATTAACACATATAATCCATCATCACTTTCTTTACTTTTTCTCTTTTGTACACACACGAGGAACAGGTCGTTGTATTTGTTATGCGAGAATATAGTTTGTCGCTCCTTTTCCAGGGCCAAGGCCATTCTTTGCTCAGCCAACACCCGACTACGTGTCGTCATTATCGGAGATACAAATCATCAAAAGTTGGGCCGGCGTCCGGTCGAATTCATTTTCAGTCTCGATATGCAAATGCCACGTTGCGTATGTGTCTGAGTCAAAAATGTATTTGGATCCCAGAATTAATTTTTGTATTTTTAGAAAAATTTTTAAGGAAATGAGTAATTTTTGCACATTTTGGATGGAGCCAGCCTCCTAGTTTTCCCAAACGTTCAAGCAACACGGCACTGTTCTTGACGTTTACTTGCAAAAATACACCTGAAAGTTGCACTTATACTAAACCGTAAATACTATAGTGTCCAGAGAAGCAAAGAACTGAAGTGAGAGTGCAATAGGATACCAGTGTGAGATTCCCCCTATAGTTGTCTGATGGACAAATTCCCTCGGATCAAGTGTTCCAGCACCGATAGAAAGGTCATCCAAAGTTTCTAGTCACAAAGGTCAGCAAAGGTAAGTGCTCCGTTCCCTTCCCTTGAGAGAACGGACGCACCGAAAATGCCACGTTGCGTTCTTTCCAAAACCGGCCGCCTGTCTGTGGAATTTATTATATGTATATTGATCTGTATTGTATTTGGAGCATATGTTGAAATTAATGGATAAATTTTTGAGAATTTGGCGAATTTTCCCATAAAAACAGTGCTTTAACGCGAGAATTACATACATTACCGCTATTATTAATTTCGAACAATGTTCGAAATTTAAATTGACGATAGTGGGGCTAATGTTATAGTCATAAACATTGTAAACATATATATTTATTTTCATATAATAAACATGCACATTCTTGCGGTCATAGTTTTTATACGGGTGTGAAAAATGTAATAAAAATCTAGTACGAGTGCTGTATTTCTCATTGCATTCTTCACATTATTGTTCCATAGAGTTAAAAATTTGAGCAAAACGGTCTTAATTTCAGCTCACATCGTCATCAACTAACAATCAAAATGGCCAAAATCCAAGGCGGCGACATTGTTGAAATGCAAGGAGACGAAATGACAAGGTGTGTCAAGTGTTACCTTTTTCAAACCTTATTTTTGCGAACTAAATTATTGCAGGATAATCTGGGACTGGATCAAGGAGAAGCTTATTCTACCTTATGTAGACTTAAAAATTCACTATTTCGATTTGGGTATTGAGAGTCGTGACAGGACAAATGATCAAGGTTGAAATTTTGACACTAAATTTAAACAATGTTAAGGAATGTAACATTTTTTGCTTTAGTAACAATCGAGGCTGCCGAAGCCACGAAAAAGTACAACGTTGCCGTGAAATGTGCCACAATAACCCCAGACGAGGCTCGTGTCGAAGGTTTGTTGATTAGGTTTTAGTTCATACTTAAATAAATCGATTTCAATTTCTGTATATTGAATTGAGATTCATTTTATGATTGCAATTAATTTTAAAATTGTATTGAAACTTGCTAAAAAATGTGGTCTTAAACGTTTTAGTGCAACGTTTTAGTGAAACAATTTGGTGTCTTTGTTCAGTTTGTAAATGAATTAGTAACCTCTTATAAGAATTTTGTGAAAATTTTCCTCTAAAATTGAAAACTGAACAAAATGAAGAAAAAAGTTAAAATTGTTCAAATTTACCGTTTTCTATATCAAAATTTTTACAGATTTGAAATTTGTTTATATTAAAATAAGACCAACTTTACAATTATCTTTAACAATTTAAATTTCAAAATAATTGAACTTTGTTGGTAATAGATTCTTCATGGATTTGAAGCCAACATTTTTCCCGTGTAAACAAATAAATTTCTTTACAATTCTCATTCCAGAATTCAATCTAAAGAAGATGTGGGTCTCACCCAATGGTACAATTCGAAACATTTTGGGCGGCACTGTGTTTAGAGAGCCGATCGTCATGAAAAACATTCCGAGACTTGTCCCAGGCTGGAAGAAACCCATCGTGATCGGAAGACATGCCCATGCTGACCAGGTAGAAATTTGGCCATACAGTCAAACAATATTTTTTAATGGAAGAACTTATTTGTCAATTTTAGTACAAAGCCACTGATTTTGTGGTCCCGGGTAAAGGAACACTGAAGGTCATTTTCACACCGGAAGAGGGCGAGCCAATTACTCACGAAGTGTACAATTACCAAGGACCTGGGATCTCACTTAGTAAGTGAAATAACTTTACGTATGAGTATACAAAATTACTAATGGAAAACATTTTGGCGCAAGTCTGAAAGCACAACATGGACCTCACAAAACATTTCACATAGTGTTAAAAGTTCTAATCACTTGACGCAGTTGATTATAGTTTCGGAAGGCCGAAAAAAATCGCCTTATGTAGTACACACCTTTGTGTGTAGGAGAGTGTGAGATCGTCCATCAAGTTAAGCAACGCGGAGCCCATTTTTGGTGTAAAGTGACCAGAGAATCTTATATAAAATTTTATGTTAGCTTTACTTAAAAAATTTGGACCGAGCGATATAACTACTTGAATCGGATGATACTTGTACTGCCCAAGTAGGTTTTCCTCTTTGCAGCTTAAAAAACTAGTTTTCTATTTTTCATGGATAGTGCTTTAAAAATAAACATGTTTTACAACATTTTTCAGGCATGTACAACACCGATGAAAGCATTCGAGATTTTGCGCAGGCTTGTTTCGAATATTCTTTGCAGAAAGGATGGCCGCTTTATTTGAGGTGAGAAAATTGCGCATTATACAATCAAACAAGTAACATTGGAAACTAGTAAAGTGCACACGTAACACAATTAATTTGACGCGTTTGTTGTTTGGCGTCTGCTGAGCTGAACGTTTTGAGCCGAATTTGACGCGGTATGCCATGCCGCATTTGATACTTTTCTTGCGCGGATAAGAGAGCGAGAATAAATGATTGAGTATATCGCTGCGTCAATTGACGCACCTGGAATACAAAGTTATAAAAATTTTTCTATAGATGTTGCTATTATTTACAATCTCATTATGTTATAGAGAAGAACTTTGAGATCAGAGAGTTTTTAGACTAAAACTTCTGTCTCGCTTGCATTTGGAAATATTGTGATTTTTAAAACTGTGGGAATTTTAACAGCTTCAGCTTTTGTCTGAGATTTTTGTGCGAACTTAGTTTCAAATTTGATACAAGAATTAATCGGGATCTTTGCATAAAGGAAACACTAGACACAAACCTGTGAGAGAATATGAACCGAGAATTGCGGAAATATTCACATCTAATATCTGTAAAGTCTGATGTGAAAAGTGTCTGGAAATGTATTTAAAATGTTACCACTTGAACCAATAAGGGAAATAGATGATTGAGGAAGCCGAGAGTTATCTCACTCAGAACTGAGAATATAGCCAGCTGGTTATTCTAAAAGGTGATGTATGGTTTATATGCTTGGAAATGAGAGCATGCTAAATTTTATACAACCCACTATTTTATTCATCGTTCGTCGCTGTCTAGCTCCAGGTGTATCGTTAGTAGCATTGCTAACGGAGTGACTGTCGTAATTGTGTCGATAGAGTAGAATGAAAAAAGTTAGGCCAAGAAAGAAATTTATTACAGCAACGACTATCCTGGCGATGCCATAATTCTCGAAAGTCTGTGGGCCCACCACACACGGGGTAGTGATACATTCTAAAGGTTGAATATTCTAGAAATTGGTTTTGCCCTAAAATTATGCTAAGGATCACTATTTGCTACTATTCGCTTTTGTACTCATTTTTGAGCTTTTGGTTACCACTTTTCTTTCGAAGTAAGAAAATTTTTTCACGAACTCACTTGTTTTGGGCGGCATATTCAATGCCGATAAGAAATTAACGTAATGGCCAATACCGCAAACAGACGCCACAACAAGAAAGACATAAAAAAGCCTTTTCCTGTTTTGAGGACTGTAATCCTGCAATAGTTTCACCACCAATATCCGGTCAAGTGTCAGGAATGTAACGACAACTGAAACCATAGCCATGGGCGCTACCACTGGGAATCCCATCTAAAACATATAAAATTTTAGAGAAGCTTTTCAGAATGGTACTGAATTCATTGGTCATGGATTAAGATTATCTAGGATGGAGAGATCCTGATATGAAACCTGTCACCATTCCGAAAATGTCCCATTTTGGATACTATCAAGAAAAAACTTGTCCAAACCTTCTTGTTACATACTTTTTCATTCAAAATGATGACTTTAACGCTCCCAGACGTCATACGTCAATAACATAAAAAAGAGACTAGACTTACCCAAAATAAAAGATACGAGTCACGCAGGTCTCCTGTAAGCTTTATATAGCTACAAACTATAAACGAAAATATTGCATACCTGGAACAGGTCTCCATAAAATTATGGCATATACCAAATAGGGTATTATGGAGATTGAAACACTCATCCAAATAACCAAAAGGGCAATAAGAAATGGAGACAGTTGTTTCCGCTCCGCACTCCCTTTGATGACGTGCCATAAAGTACGAGAAGTTTGAATGAGAACGAATGTTTGGAGGAAAAAGCAGATCAGAAATTGAACTGAAAGTTGTGAAACATTACGATATTTGGGTTTTCTGCTCTAATTGTAACATGACAATTCAAATATCAAGTGGACAGGTCATAAATTACTAAAAATCTAAAGGAATCTTTCAATGATAAGAATATCGGTTAGCAAAGAAAATGATAAAGACTGGAGATTAGAAAAATGCTCACTAGTTCTAAAATATTCCAGAATGTTTTTTCGTTTTTTACCTTTTTGTTTTTTTGTATAAGAATTTTATCTTCATCACAAACGGGAAAAAAGTTCGAAAATTGAGAAAAGATATGTTTTTGAAAAATATTTAAAAATCAAACATTTGGAATGCTCTTTAGAAAAAACCAACCTCCGATAATATACGTCGATATGTCTATTGGCGAACTTCCGGGAGCTGACATTCTCAACAAAATATATCCACAAAATTACTAACTTTACACCGAAATATTGAGCTTAGTAAATGCAATGCAGCAGCCACGCATTTCAGACAAATGCCTATTTATGTCTTTAATTGTAGAAAACACTATTTATACAGAGCTAAAATTGTGTATTCGTGGGAATGTCGTAAAACATTTTGCTTAAAGAAATTCGAAATTTCTGGGAAATTCTGTAACATACAGAAAGCGAAAATATTTCCGGTTTTCTCTGAATGCTTTATTTCAATTTCATTATTTCATTTAACCGCAATATCATTAAAAATTTTGCAACGTTTAAGAAAATTGTTAATTGATTACCCGTTTTGTATAACAAACATTTTTTTACAAAATAAGTGTCATCATACAAGAATGATAATTTTTTGTTTGAAAATGGTCATTTGATGGAGATAATTTTGAGTCCTCACTAAAATTTTGAGTGCTTTTAAAGAACTTAAAAAATCGATCAAAAATAGACTTCTTTCATTTCTTCACTCACGTTAATTTCAGCACCAAGAACACAATCTTGAAACGCTACGACGGACGCTTCAAAGACATTTTCCAGGAAATGTACGAGCAAAAGTACACAGAAAAGTACGAGGCTGCCAATATTTGGTATGAGCACCGGTTGATTGACGGTAAGTCCGTAGTCTTAGATTTTTTTACTATTTCGTATGCCACAAATTTAGATATGGTGGCGCAAGTATTGAAGTCTGAGGTATTTTTGCCATTCTGATTATCTAGCTAATTAAGCTGTCTAAGTTAACCTAACCCTAAGCTAACTGTGCAACTTCAGGGTGGTTTCGTTTGGGCATGCAAGAACTATGACGGCGACGTTCAATCCGACACAGTGGCCCAAGGTAAAATATTTTTGTTGATAAATTACAAATGTCCTTTTATAGGATATGGATCTCTTGGCTTGATGACGAGTGTGCTCGTTTGCCCGGATGGAAAGACTGTGGAGGCTGAAGCTGCCCATGGTAATTATTTCAATTATTATTTTTTCTATACTCATTATAAAAAGGTGACCTCAGAGTCTGAGTCGAAAGAAATAATTATGATAAAGTGGTCTATTTTAGGCATATTTTGTTTAATTCAAATTATTTTACGCGAAATTTATTTGGCTATTACTGAAAAATATTTACAGGGACTGTGACTCGCCACTATCGCCAACATCAGAAAGGGCAAGAAACTTCAACTAATCCAATTGGTATAAATTTCTCTCTGAAATTATATGTGAACATTATTAACTAAATGCTTATTGTAGCATCGATATTCGCATGGACAAGGGGGCTGGCTCATCGCGGTAAGTTAACGTTTTGTCACTGTTTGTCTTTATGCCCATATGTTTGAAAAGAAATGAAATATTTGTCACCAAAGTGTTTCTCTGAATTCAATTTTGATATCATAAATTTATTGATAATATATTTTTCTTTTAAAATGTATGTTTTGGCACTAAATTTTAAAATTAAAGTGAAAAATATTTATATGCCTATAACTAGATTGAAAATATAATGTGTCTTGATAAAACCAATTTTAGGCGAACTCTCGTTAACATTCCTAACTTCGAACAATTCCTAAATGGAATTAGAATGAAAAGACTAAATTTTTTAAAGCACTAATAGGAAGGAATGCTATCTTTCAAAAGTAACATTTGAGGTTAAACCAATATTATATTTTAGAATATAGTAATAAACAATTTCGAGTAATAGAGATAAAGGGACAATCATAGACATGTATTATCCTAATAATCTTTGCTTATGGGTACGATTTTATATAGCGAAAGATTTCAGGCAAACTCGATAACAATCAACAATTAATCGACTTTGCCAACAATCTCGAGGCTGTGTGCATCGAAACTGTCGAAGCGGGACATATGACCAAGGATTTGGCCATCTGCATCAAATCTGCTAGCAGGTACTAGTACAGAATCACCTTTTTAGTTGTTAAATAAAGTGCCTGTGTCATATAGCATTGTTTTTCAGTGTAACCCGAGCTGATTATCTCAACACTGAAGAGTTCATGAACAAACTGGCCGAGAACTTGGCGAAGAAGCAAGAATCCGGAAAACAATGAATCTTTTACTTCACTAAAATAGACAAAATATAAATGCAGTTCAGACGTGACCTTTCCATAATATTGCCAAAATAATTTTGCATAAAATTTTCACTTTGTAATAAATTAATGCATTATGTATGGATGGCCGATTTATTTGAGATGGAAAATATGCATATAAACAGACAGGTATCGTTAGTAACTAGTTAAACCCAAATTTGCTAAGATTAATTTGAGGCGTTTTTTGATTGGTGTCTGTTAAGCTGAATATTGTGAGCTGAATTTGACGCCATAAGACCTACCGCTTTTGATGCTTTTTCTGCGCGGATGAGTGAGCGAGAATAAATGATTGAGTATATCGCCGCGTCAATTGACGCACCTGGAATATAAAGGTGGAAGATATTATTATTATCTACAGTCTCCTTTAGAATGTGGAAGCGGCCAAACTCCCCTGGTTAAAATGTCAAAAAATCAGAAAAATTGTTTTAAAATTTGGAGTGCCTTCGAAATTTGGTGTTAGAAAAATTACTCCTCCGGTGGAGTAATTACAGTTATAACGGTTAGCAAGTTACAAAATGGGCGCATTTCGACCACTCCATACTACGCTTTAGGTAAGAGAGGATGGATTGATACGAAGGAATGTCCGTGGAGTATAGTGTAGTGAATGCCAATGTTAAAGCGAGTATTTACCTGTGAGAGTATATGGACCAAGAATTGCGGTAATATTGACTTCTAGGATCTGAAAAATCTGATTTGAAAATAAACTGCGTAGTGATCGTAAGCATAAGAAACATTGAATTTTCGGTAACTGTTACCAAATGGGTAATATTGTGTCCCGCAATACTAAGCTGCAGCGTGTAATATAATGTCATATTCGAGATTCTCACGAGGTCGTGCTATACTAACGAGTCTCCCACGAGGTCAGGACTTTCCCGGACAGGATGTTACTTACGAGAAACCCAAGTGCGGCGTATGCCGCGTTGCTTTCTTAGTTAGATGCTAGTGCTACATCGTAGAACACTTCGCCAAACAAACGGAAAATTACTGAACTTTGAAGCTTACGTCACCTACACGTTGCTATGCAATTTATTGAACAAGTGAGAATACAAAATTTACCATTTCTACCAATAAGTGAAGTATATAATAAGAAATATATATCATAAAAATATTCAGATCTAATATCTGTAAAGTCTGACGTAAAAATCTTGAGTGTCTGGAAATGTAATTTAAAATGTTACCACTTGAACCAATATAGGAAGAAGATGATTGAGGAAGCCAAGCGTTACCTCACTCAGAATCGAAAATACGGCTAGCTGGTTATTCTGAAAGGTGATGTATGGTTTATACGAACGTAAATGAGATCATTCAAACGTTCATACAAAACGCCTGAGGATAATGTAGATTAAATTTCAGATTCCTTTTATTAGTCTGCTTTGGTCATCTTGACGTTATGACCTATAGGGAAGGGCGTATTCAGGATTTCAGAATTAAGAGGGCTGCTCTAGCTGGAAAAGTTACATTTTTTCACGTGCTATCTATATTATTCTAGCTGATTAAGAATGCCAAAACCCACTATTTTATTAATCGCTCGTCGCTGCCTTGTTCCAGGAGTATCGTAAATAACACTGTTCCCGGCTTGTCCATCGTAATTGTGTCGATAGAGTAGAATGAAAAAAGTTAGGCCAAGAAAGAAATTTATTACTGCAACGACTATCCTGGAGATGGTATAATTTTCGAGACTCTGTACTTCTTCTCTCAATGAAGTAGTGGTACGTTCTAAAAGTTAGATTTTGTAAATGTTTTTTGTTGACAAACAAATTTATTCGAAAAATTTACCCTGTCTATTCGCTTTTCTTCTCTTTTTGAGTTTTCGGAGAAAATGATTCTACAAGAATTTTCATGAACACACCTGCTTTGGGCGGCATATACTTCAATGCATTTAAGTAGTTAATGTAATGTCCAATTGAATAAACAGAGGTCACAACCAGAAAGACATTAAAAAGCCTTTTCCTCTGCCGAGGACTATAATTCTGCAATAGTTTCAAGACCAATATCCGATCAAGTGTCAGGAATGCAACGACAATTGAAACCACTGCCATGGGCGCCACCACAGGGAATCCCATCTAAAACATATACAATTTTAGAAGTTGATTTTAGGGAAGTCCTTCAGAATGGTACTTTTGGTCACAGGACCCTACCTAGAATATTTTAGAATATTCCGGAACATCTTAGAATGCTCGAAACTATTTTGGATAAGGATTATATGTCTGATCAGTCCCCATTCCAAAAGAGTTACAGTTTGGATACCTTCGGAGGTGGTCAAATAAGGCATCTAAGGCAATCAAAATTGCCTTACGAATTTAACACTTACTCGAAATTTGCTGTTATGAGATGGATTTGCATCTTTAAAGTCAGAAAACTTTGAGGTATAACTTCTGGGCACAAAATTCTTTTCCAAGTTTTCCTCTTTTCTCTACTCATTTTATTCAATTTATAACCTATTTCGCAGGATAGAGGTAGGGCCCATCCGGTTCGCCGTGTTTTACGCACCCCCGGAGCCCATGGTCGCGGGTGCCCCTAAATCGACCACGCTGAGTCGGAAGAGCTATTTTTTCCGGGGTGGTCCCACCACAAAAATTGAGAACATTGAGGCAACTTTCTCAGTTCTTTTGGGGCGCATGATAGCTCAAAATGCTCCCCTAGGCATACTGAGAGGGAATCCGGAAAAACCTCGGAGAGCAACCCGCAAAAATGTGCACTTTTTGGCCAAAAAGTGACAAAAATGGCACTTTTACGGTACAAAGGTAACTTTTTTTGTACCCCGATACAGGCGTGCATGACATGTGAAAATGCTCCCATTGGCATTTTGCAATGGAAACCGGAAATATCTCGGAGAACAACAGGCAAAAATGGGCACTTTTTGGCCAAAATGGCAAAAATGGCACTTTTTTACGGTACAAAGGGGACTTTTTTGTTTTCCCGCTACATGGGTACATGATAGCTCAAAATGCTAATAAAGAATTTTTTATACAGAATTGTGCCATTCTCGCGGCGAAGGCCGCGGGTTTTCCTTCTTGTCGAGTCCCTCTAATATTCACTAAAATGGTGGCTTGAAAGCTTCCGGGCATTAAATTTTGTTTTGTTAAATAAGAGAAGACTTACCCAAAATAAGAGATATGAGTTACGCAGATCTCCAGCAAGCTCTATATATTATATATTCATGCAAATATTCAAATAAAATAATATGTATTTACCTGGAACAGGTCTCCACAAAATTATGGCATATACCAAATAGGGTATTATGGAGATTGAAATACTCAACCAAATGGCCAAAAGGGCAATAAGAAATGGAGACAGTTGTTTCCGTTCCGCACTTCCTTTGATGACGTGCCATAAAGTGCGAGAAGTTTGAATGAGGACGAATGCTTGACAAAAAAGACAGATCACTAATTGGGCTGAAAAATATGGAAACATATCAGCTCTCTTCAACTTCTTTTAAGAAGAAGTTTTATAAAAACTATGTTGCGTATATGTAGAAATTGATAGTTTTTCAAAAATTGTGAAAAATAGCCTACCTCCAGTAATATACAGCGATAAGTCTATCGGCGAATTTATGGAAGCTGACATTTTCAATAAAGTTTTTAAACTAAATGCGCAATTGAATATTTTATATTGAAGCTGACATTAAAAATTTTCAGATAAGTTTCTTAACGAATTTATGACTGAGAGAATGTAATTGCAAAATACATTTTCAGTTATTGTTAAATTGTTTACTCATGTGAGAGTGATAAAATGTGTTCGCTGTAAGAAAGCTAAAATCTGTGGGAATAAAATTCCTCAAACATAGAAATATGTTGCGTCGCCTTTATCTTATGATTTTTTAATGCTTAATCGGCTATACTCGGGAATGTTCCATACCCCTACCTGAACCGATGTCATTCGATTCAAGTCGGCTTATTTGTGCAAAAAATGTTCCCGCGCTGTTTCGGTGCGTTCCATGCCATTATGACATATACATTTTTACCTATTCAGTAGGTACATTCCTGCGAGTGATTCAAAAGTCACCACTATTACGATCACTTTAACAGCAAAGAAACGATAATTTAACAAAGTCACGATAACTTAACAAGGACCGCTTAACAAGGGTGTACTACTACCATGACCACTGTCACGACCACTTTTGGAATCACTGATCCCTTCCTAGGTACTTTTTTAATTGTTACTCTTCTTTTCCTGCAAAATTACCTTGTTTTTTATTGAGTAATTTTGACTGATAGAGTGGAGAGATATGGCAGATAGTCATAATACTGTAAAGAGATAGGGATCTGAGAAATAGTGCTATTCGTATACAATTCACATCTGTCACGGTTTTCGAACACTTTTGCGGTTTTTTGAAAACACCAACAATTTGTTTTTTTGCTGTTCCTAAGGTACAAAACTACGGTTTCATTGATTTTCGCAGACAACTAATTCATTCATATTTAAAATTTTTGACTCTGTCTCTGAGCGTAAATTGGTCTTAGAAGCAAATGCGTAAACGCAAAGGAGACAGACAATTAATTGAGGGAGTTCCCAATCAATGACACAAATTCTTATCACTTAACGCACATTCGTCTTCGCAGTTTTCCTCGGTGCTTTTAATTTTGGCATGCATTTCCGTCAATTGGTTTTTCGGTGTATGTTTGTGATTTTAATATTAATTATTATAATGTATCACGTTTGCTTATTGAACGACACGAGCATTAGGTTTTCAGGATTTTATAATATACTTGATGAGTAAATTTCTCGCATATCTCGAATTTATAATAATTTTTATAAATAACACAGTGATGTCGAAACCTATAAAAAAACTATCGATAGTTTTGCAAAACTATCCGATAGTTGCAAACTATCCGATAGTTTCCAAAACTATCCGATAGTTTACACATTCAAGCAAAACTATCGATAGTTTTGCAAAACTATCGATTTGCAAATAGTCAAGCAAAACTATCGATTCGTTTTGCAAAACTATCGGATAGTTTTGGAAACTATCGGATAGTTTGCAACTATCCGATAGTTTTTTTATAGGTTTCGACATCACTGAAATAACATCAAGTAAAACGAAAATTTAAGGAGGTTAGGATTTCGCAACAAAAAGAAAATTTGTAGCAGAAAAGTGCTCCTAGTTCACTTAAACTCTCACTGATTTCTATTACAGCCATGCTCGCATCAAAAACCGCCTACCAAGGCGGTACGACTCGTCAGAAACGCAATCGATGGCTCCTAATCGCTTCTCTATTCTTTATATATTGCCTACACAGAGTATACTCCGAAGCCGGACCTCAATGTGGTCCCAGTCCGTTGGGCCATCAAGAAGGGCACAAGGTGTGCGAAATGGTTTGCGAGGAAGAGGAGGAGAAACCTGACGGATACCCGATTTTCGTCTTTGAATGGGATGAAGTTCGACTCCCGATGACCATCCTTATATGGATTTTCATAGCTTCAATCGCTAAAATCAGTCAGTTGTGATTATATCGTAAATATAAAAACAAAGAAAAAACAGAACACTTGTTTTATCGGATTTTTAAAATCAGTGACCAGCCTCAGAAAGTTTGCAGCAACCTAATTCTAGGATTTTAAAATAGCATTCGATGAATTTTACCCAAAATAACTAAACCAATGAAATTTGGTTTAAACTCGAAAAAATCGATAATAGTGCAAAATTTAGTTTTCCACATATACCATCAAGTATCGGAGATGTTCCCTGACAGTTCACTTCTGATTCTCATCGGACTTGTCATTGGCATTTCACTTTCAGCATTGAAAGTGAATAGAGAAGAATTTTTCTTAACCGAGAAAGTTTTCTTCCTCTATCTGTTACCGCCGTTGGTGTTCGATGCAGGTAAGATAAATTACGGCTAGTTATCCACAACACAGGTTTTTAACATTATAAGCTTAAAAATAGTACGATGTTTTCAGGATACTCCATGCCAGCTAGATCCTTTTTTGACAATTTCGGATCTTGCCTAGCGTTTGCGCTTATCGGAACCGCCTGGAACATCACAGCTATCGGTAAAATTTTCCTATGTTTGCGACATAAATTCCCGAATGAAATCGCTAACCAACTCAGGCGTGTCCTTGTGGGCCATCAGTTTGACCGGCTTGTTCACGGTGGAAATGACTTTGCTCGATTTGTTACTGTTTGGATCCTTGATTGCTGATGTAGACCCTGTGGCTGTTATTGTTATTTTCGAGGAGATGAATGTGAATGAGTTGTTGTTTATAAGTGTCTTCGGAGAATCTCTGCTAAACGACGGTATTTCAGTGGTAAGTCGAGGTGTGATAATTGATGTATTAGTTCTACTAGAGCATTCGTAGCTCCGTTGGAAACAATACAGTATGTGTTAAAAAACGACAATAACCGGATAAAATTTGTTTACATCAGTTTCCAAACTTTTAACCTTATTACAGTTTCCTTTCAGGTACTTTATCGAATGTTCAAAACCTTCTTCGTGATTGGCGCTGACTGCTTGGTGACCCAAGACTATGTGTCCGGTACCTTGAGCTTCTTTGTCATTGCTCTTGGTGGTGTAGGTGTCGGAGTGCTTTTTGCCGCTGTTGGTGCTTTTGTTACAAAGTAAGTTTGCAACAGAGACTCTCAGAAAAAGCTGAACTCAAAAAGGTTAGCAACTCAGTTCAACTCAGTTTCGCAACACTCACATATAGAGTACATGTATCTTGCAAGCGAAATACTTTGTCAAGCGAAATTGATATAACCGGTTGATATAACCGAAACTGTGTAACGCCAGATTATCAGGCATAACCAGTTTTGCCTCCACTGTTTAAAATAATTTTAAAATCCATTTCTATACAAATTCTGGTTTTTGGAAAATTACTAAATTTACTCTTTTTAGATACACAGACAATGTTCCAATTCTCAATCCTGTGTTTGTATTTTTGTTCCCATTTGCATCTTATTTGGTTTGTGAAATGCTTGGATTGTCGTCGATTATGGCGTAAGTATCGTTTTCGCTTTGTCATATACCGCAAATCATGGAATGGACCATCGATCATATTTACCTATAGAAACTAAAACGGGGCATTTGTGATTTTACAATAGCTTATGAAATTTTTTGTTCAAATTGTTCAAATGTTAATAGCAAAATTATGAGTTGAGGAAACGTTGTTTCAAAAACTTTTGCCTCTTTAGGGAAAGTACAAAATGTTTGGTGCTTCAAGAATGTTTTATTTTAGGATTGTATTTTGTGGTGCCGCGCTACGGCCATACGTTCGAGAAAATATCTCAAAGGACGCCTATCGATCAATTCACTATTTCGTCAAAGTCCTTGCTTTGGCCAGCGAAACCGTTATCTTTATCTTTCTCGGATTATCGACGGTATCCGCCGATCACCACTGGGATACTGCTTTCATTCTTTTGACAGTTATCTTCTGCTTGATCTACAGAGCATTGGGTAGGCGCTTTTGATGTAAATTTTTGCCGTAACAAATATATTTAACTTTAGGCGTGGTGGTACTGTGTTGGCTCTTGAATAAGGGAAGGCTGAAGCGTTTCACCAAAGTCGATCAATTTATTCTCGCCTTTGGTAATCATTTTAGGTAAAGAAAGACCTATGTAAAAACTCAACTTAGGTGGTCTCCGAGGCGCCATTGCATATGGATTAGTAGTAGCTCTGCCTCCGGATTTGAAAGCCAAAAATTTGTTTGTCACGTCATGCATCGTTATCATTTATTTCACAGTGTTTCTGCAAGTAAGTCTGCTTACTTTGGTATATCAATTAGATATTTCCTTGGATTTTTCCGGAAATTTAATAGAACGGTACCTTTAGGGAAATTAATGAGATTAATTATCGTTTTTGGCTGGAAAATTTGTATGGGGAAGTTAAACAATACATAAAAAATTTACTAATTTTGCTGAGCAAATTTTATGAAGATTCCACGGGTTCTCAATGTGACTTCAATGCTATACAAGATGGTATTTTAGGGCATGTCATTAAAGCCGATTGCAAACTTTCTTCAAGTTGAACGTAAGATTGAGCATGAAAAGAACATGGTGGAAACTGTTTACGAGAATGTATGTCTTCTTGATGAGTAATGTCCTAACATTTTGATACAAAAAAGTTTTGCGCGAAAGTTGTATGTATCATCATTCGGATCTCAAGTGAAAACTTTCAGCTAATCGATAACACTATGATCGGAATGGAGTTGATTGCCGGACGTTACGGTCATCACTGGATCAGAAACATGTATGACCGCTGGAACAATGACTATTTCAAACCAATGCTGATCAAGAGTAAAGCGTATAAAACAATGGACAAGAGTAATTTGGTAAGGGCCGCAAATCGATTGCAACAGCAAGACGCCATGCAATTGGCTCAGCATTTGGAGCGTTGGTATGATACAAGGCGATCAAGGTCGAATTCAGTGACTAGGTAAGATAATTTTTACTTGAAGGTATTGCTAAAACTGAAATTTATGTAAAATTTTTGGAAATAATGAGCAAAATCGTAGAGGAAAAATTGTCCTCCTCGGTAATTCTACGTCATCGTGGAAGATTGTCTCACATTTTTCATTAAACTTTAAGGGTACAAAGAGAGGGAGATAGATAAAAGAGATAAAGAATAATACTCAAAATTTGTTTTCTTATCAGAGCACGTCTTTTGTAAATCTCATTCTAGAAGTGGAGAAATGCCCGAGTGAGATTAAAATTTTTCACACTAATTTTCAGCTAAATATTTCGGTTTTTTCTTACAAATTTTCACTTTTTTAGCGAGTACCGGCCCCCACCAAATGGCGAGCTGCCCCAATCGCCTGCAGATCATCCTCAAATGATTACTGAACTGCATGATGCCACCAAATATCCAGTATTTTATCCAGGAGAACTTTCTCCGCCTAGCATTCTCAGGCCGGATACATTGGAAAATGAGGTTTGAATTTTTCGTTTAATTAAACGGGCTAATTAATTAGACAGAATACAGTAACCTTTCGTTTCAGAGCAATACTTCCACCCGGATCTAACTCGATTTGCAGCTCAAATTTACTGCGGAATGTCCACAAGTTTGCTAAGACAAAAGTTTTGTTATATTTTGTTATAATTAATAAAGAAAATGGATTCTAATGCAGTAAAATTCTATTTGAAACACACAAAATAACAATATTGTTCACATGTCCTTGGCAATAAGTTCCGGAGTATCTGAGGATTTGAGGGAGAATTATGAGTTATGAAGCGCATTAGAAAAATTAGCGATAGTATCCAAATTGTGACTGCATATTTAAAATAAAGTGAAAAGACATTTTTAGCAGTGATTTTTCTTGTTGCCTGCGTCGCATTTACTCCACATACACTGTTAGTTCATTTTTCACAATTTTGCATCATAGCTTTATGACGAGAGTGAAGCGCCGCGGCTTCGCCGCGGACACTGGCCTATATCATGGAAGTTTATAGAACATTCTGGAAGGTTCCATGGAAAATTCTGACCCCGAATCCGGACTCAGCGGGGTCGATTTGCTATGTAGGGACAAAATTGGGGCATTTTCCTTGCTTCATTTGTAAAATACACCAAATCACCTCAGAGCAAGTTTTGGCAAAAATGGCACATTTCGAGATCGCCGGTCCCAAATTTTTACATTTCCTGTTCCGGCATCTCCAGGCGGTCAGTTTAACACCAAAACCGCAAAAAACGAAGCGGAACAAAAAACTTTCCTTTGTAGCATCTAAAAAACAGCCATTTTTGCCATTTTTTGGCCAGAAAGTGGCACTTTTTAAGATCGCCGGGGAAAAATTTTTGAAAACGCGGGCCCTCCAGCTCGAGACCTACAAAATGAACTATCACACACCACTGTATGAGGGGAACGAAAAAAAGTTACGCTGTGGGACACCGAACAAACGGACACGTGCGACTTAGGTAGAGTGGATAATGGTGATATCAGCCGCAACCATGCTCTGGTGTCTATTCGTTGGAGATAAATAATTTTTTATTCTTTATTTTGATCAGGAGATCGGGCCCGACCGATTGTCAATGTTTCTGTTTTATGAAACAATTTATATGTTATGTCCTATCAGCCCTCTCTCTTATCTGCGGATTCTTTGCGGTTGAACCTGGGATGGGGGGGGGGAGGTTGACCTAGAAAATTTGCTATAACGCTATCAACAACGGCACCGCCTCTGTCATTTGCTGGGCAAAAATAGTGCTGAATAATTTCCGCAGGTATGACTCAACTGTTCTGCCGGTGATAACGACCCAATATTACCAATAAAATCAGTTGAAGATTAGTTTGGGCAAACTTCCCAATATTTTCGGTGATGAATATATCACTCTTTCCTCATTTTCCTATAAATGTTGCATTGTCTTTTTTCAAAACTGCCCAAGTGTTCAATTTCGTACTTTGTTAGAGTTGGTCATAAACATAACGTAACCATAACATATATAATACCCCCGATGGAGAGCGAGGAGAGCTCAAAATCCAATATTGATGAGATATGACGAGTGTTCCGAGTATAAGAATAGGTTTTCCATGATATTCGGAATTTCGAATGTTTTCCATGTTAAAATTCTTCCTAAAATGTTATAAAAATTTGTCCCTTTTTAAAAAACGGGCCCCAAAATGTTAAATTTCAAAAACTATGTAAAAAGTTGGAAAACAAACGAAACCCAAAATATCGTAAAGACCCCCGATTGAGAGCTAAGAGAAAACCAATACTAATGAGAATGGCGATTTGTTCCAGTATAAGAAAAAGGTTTCCTCCCTGAAACAATGTTTTCCATGTTAAAATTCTTCCTAAAATGTTGCATTGTCTTTTTTCAAAACTGCCCAAGTGTTCAATTTCGTACTTTGTTAGAGTTGGTCATAAACATAACGTAACCATAACATATATAATACCCCCGATGGAGAGCGAGGAGAGCTCAAAATCCAATATTGATGAGATATGACGAGTGTTCCGAGTATAAGAATAGGTTTTCCATGATATTCGGAATTTCGAATGTTTTCCATGTTAAAATTCTTCCTAAAATGTTATTCCAAAAAGTTTGTCCCATTTTGGTCAAAAAGCTGATTTTGTTCCGCCAAAATGATCATTTAGCGAAACTAAAAAGAAAGTAGGAAAACAAATCGCATTGACAAAATACTCGTGAAAGGATGGCGTTATCTCATCTAAACAGATTGAAACTAAGTAGAAAACAATACTAATGTAAAATGGGCAGAGTAATCGACATTCTCAGCATACCGATGCAAAAATTTTAGCCTCCCTAAGAAACATCCTCAGAATTAAACACCTGTGCTCATATCGGAAGAAATGCTACACATGCCTAATTAATTCCTTTTCAGATCTCGCAAATTCAAAACTTCGAAACTGTCAAGCATGACTACCGATCCGCAGCCAGCTCCTTATGAAGAAATGCCAGAAGCGCCTTATCCGTCTGCGACTGCAATGGCTCCACACTCAATGCGAGTCAAATGCCCGAGTTGCCAGCAGCAAATACATACAGTGGCCAACCCGCAACCGGGATTAGCTGCCTTCATTAGCGGAACACTATTGACGCTCTTCGGCTGTATTCTCTGTGCTTGGATTCCGTGTATTATGCAAGAGTGTAAGGTAATCGTTTAGAATACATTTAACGTTTTTAGCGATTTTTTCGTCATATCATGATAGAAAATTTTTTTATAAAAGCCAAAGTAAGTCAAAGTCAAATTTAGTGTAAAAAGATTAACATAAATATCAAAAATTTCATTCCTCCGTCAATACTAATCTTTGTTACTGAATATTGAAAGTGGGCCAATCAATTTCGTTAAAAAAATTAAACTTAAAATATGTATAGCAAGTTAATACTATTATTTTCTGCTCAAAACATTATTCGTACTATTTTGGCAAAAAATATAGAACTATTTAAGCGATCTAAACATGTTAGAAATTTTTTCGAAAATTTTATGAAAATCGCTGTCAAAAATGTTCCACTTTCGAAATATTTTTCATAAATTCCCATAAAATGTTTTTCTTTTTCGGTTTTGGATAGGGTTTTGTTCAGGGATCAACTGAAATTATAGCGGTTAAGCAAAAAATTCTTTTAAGTTACCGTAAATCCTCTAATTAATCCCCCGGGGGAATTATTATTTCGCCAGGTTCAAGAGGGGGGGTATTATTTGAGGGGGGAATAATAATTTCGGGGGCCGCGCCGAAGGCGCTGCGAAAAACTTTGGGACTTTTTGTGTATTTTTTGGATTTTTGATCGAATTTTCGGCAATTACTACCAAATTTTTCAATTTTTTGACCAAATTTTGTAAATAATAGCAATTTTTGCGATAAAAATTCAAAATTGCGCCAAAAATTTGAAATTTTGAAAAAAATTGGAAAATACCCATTTTGGGGGGGTTTATTTGAGTGGGGATTAATTAGAGGATTTACGGTATTCCCACAAATATACCGTTTTGAAGTAGAGAAACTAATATAATAACTGTCTATTTTCAGGACGTGACTCACACTTGCCCGCACTGCGGCTCGTATCTGGGCAAATACAAGGCTTATTTCGACTAGATGTTCGTCAAATCCACCAACTACCAAAGATGGAAGTTCAAAAGTGGACAAAACCTGGATCACATTAGTTACCAAAATTCATCATTTATATGCGTCTTACCATTTTATCGCCTAATAAACAGTATGGAACACTAATCTGATTTTTGCTATTCCATAAATAAACAATTTTATTGGAAATTTCAATTAACGCATTGTTTAACTATTTTACACAAATTAGTTTAAACTTTGATGTAATTCACCATAATTATATTTTTATTCTCTTTACAACACATAATTTTTGCATTAATATGGGAAATTCGTTTTGATTTTGACAGCGCTCCAATTTGATCTTTCTGTCATTTTTTGTTGTTTATACTTGTCAATTGGTGACAAGGCTTTGATAGGATAAGATAAATCTTGGCAAAACCGATTTGTTTGTTCTCTTCCCAAAATCACATTGTTTAGATTAAGACCGCTTTTAATTTTACCTTTAACCTCAGTTTAACTAACTATACTTATTTTCATTTTATAAACAGCTATTTAGGGGTCAATAAGAAATGAATTTTGGTATACCTAGTATATATTATGTGAATCTTTTAAGGATCTTTTCATGAGTCGATTTTTAGAAAATTCAATATTGACAAAGTTTTAAAAAAGCGGTCACTTTTTCAAGTTGGTATTTTGAGCTAATCTTGCATTAAAAATTGGGGACAATTATGTCATATGTACTGCGAAAATTTCGGGAGAGTTTCATAATTGTCCTTTAAAACACTTTGGAAACTGTCGTAACAAAAATGAAATAGGAATAGCTTTACAACTTCCATTGTGTCCCGTTCGTTTTGTCTCTTGATCGATTTGTTCGAGAGGATGTTGATTATTCCCCATTTCCCTTCAAAGCCATTCGGAACGATAGCAGATAATTCAAAAGCGGGAATAATCTGGGAAAATTTTCCGATACATTTTCCTTTACGCATTCAATTGATTTTTAGTATATCGTGTCTCATATGTTTCAAGCCAATACCGTGTTCACCCAATACAAAGCCTGAAGTTTCCATTTCGCAGAATTTTTACCGCATTCAATTAAGCAAAATTGGTACACTTAGTAATTGGCGAGGACCTAAACATTTTTTATTGCTGTACGACACAAACTTTTCGAGTGGAGTACTACATTCTTTCAATTTCAGATCTCTCAAATTCAACTCGCTCAAAGTGTCCAGCATGTCTGCTTATCCAAAGTTGCCTTCCTATGAAGAGTTGCCAAAGGCTCCTTATCCGTCTGTGATTCCGCCAGCTCCGCGATCGATGCGTGTCACGTGCCCGAGTTGTCATCAAGAAGTGAAGACTGTTATCAGCAAGGATCCTGGATTGGTCGCTTTTCTCAGCTGTGCCTTTATGTGTATGCTCGGTTTAGTTCTTTGCGCTTGTCTCCCGTGTTGTATGGAAGGTTGTCAGGTAATATTATTGGATCATTTAAGATAAATACAATTTTTGGTAGAAACTCAACTACAATCAGTAGCCAAAAAAATTCCGGGGGTCGAAACTCCCTAGATACGGGGTTAACTACAATAGTAAATAAAACCTAGAAGGAAAATATCGATTATCCAATATTTTAGTTATCCAGTTTATAATAGAGGACCGTTTACTAACGTAATAACTGTCTATTTTCAGGACGTGACTCATAATTGCCCGAAATGCGGCTCCTATTTGGGCAAATACAAGGCTTATCTCGACTAGATGTTCATCAAATCCACCAACTACCAAAGATAGAAGTTCAAAAGTGGACCAAAACATAAACCGCCTCAGTTATTACAGTTTCAATGTCATTCCTTTTGTGCTGCAATACTTTCTACATATAAACGTTTTTGAAAAACTAAACGTGATTTAAGGATTATAATTACAATAGAAACTAAACATCTACAATCGTAAAGCTCAGCAGTATATGACGTATACTATAAGCAGAACAGTTACAAAATAAGCAAGGCCATTGTGCTGAGTTGTTTTAAAGTCTTTCTTCTTCTCCATCCTGTTGTCTTGCAATAGCGCCCGGCACTTCCTGCCAGTGTGGAATTAGTTCGCGCATCAAAGAAATTGTTGGCGACACTTGTTGTATTGGCACAACCAGCAACCATCTCGGCCTGCACAAGAGGGCTCGGAAAAGCTTTACTAAATTCACGGTAAGGCTTTTAAGAACATTTAACAAAGCGAGGCAGATTTTGTGAACTTGGATTTTAGCAAATCACCATCATGTGAGTTGTCACCTAGTAAGCTAAAGTATCAACTTTTTCATATTTGCGACTAAATTTGTTCTCGAGTAAAAATGTGTGCTACTTGATCTTGATGGTTCATAATTGGAAATATCATTTGTCTAGTGGCATAATCCCTTGTGAGCGAGCGAGAATAAAGACTATCTTGACAAATCTGAATCAAATTCGACTATCTTATCAAAATATTAGTTGTGTTGACGACGATATTCCAAGTTTTGTGCTAGTAACTCGCACATTAACAGTCCTACTCGTACGCCCAATTAAGGTATCTGTGAAATATTTTTTCTTCATTTTCAAAACATATTATCTTTAAATGTTTGTCCCTTTTTATTTGTTGCGGAATCGAAGCACAGTTTTGTTTAAAATGGGACTTAAAATGTGTTCGAGTCAGCACAACAGCTAGCAAATTGATTTAATGAAAATGGATGGAGACGCTGTTTGATACCGGTGTCAGTTATGGAGGCGCAGATTGATGCATTTCTTAGTTGTCTTTTCTTAATCTATTTCCTTTGCCGTCGGGTTTTGAATGATGACTCACTATGTTTGCAGTGCCGTTCCAAACAACTGCTTCTTCTAGTTTCATTCGAAGATTTTTCCCTGTTTTGACTTGCTCTGATTTTGTTTCATTTTAATACCTATACACCTTTATGTCCATATTTCCAGTAAGGTTGCATTGACTATTTATAGGAGTAATGGAAGTTCGAGGTTGATTCGCAACTTACCGTTCACTAAATATACTCCAATTAATTTCAGATATTCGATCTATTCCAACGATTCAAACTGTCAATTATGTCCGCTTATTGCTCATTTTCTTCTTATGATGAATTGCCGAAGGCGCCTTATCCGTCTTTGATTCCAATGGCTCCAAATTCAATGCGTATCACGTGCCCGAGTTGTCACCATCAAGTGAGTACGATGATTAGCCGTCGTTCTGGATTAGCGGCGCTGTTTAGTGGCGCATTGCTTCTTTTGCTCGGTTGTATATGTTGCGTCTTTCTCCCGTGCTGTCTCGATAGTTGCCAGGTGAGATTTGTAGAACTTTGAGTTTTTTCGCTGGTTATTGGAATTTAAATTTTATAAAGGGAAATTTCTATTTGTACAAAACCTATTTAAGCTTTTAATAGGTTACAAATGTTTATCCAAAAACTGCGCCTAATCTCCGACTAGTAAGACAAAGTTTGGAGAAAGTGGCCGAGATTTTCCACTTCATATGGATTTTCGACCCCTGACATCGATTTTGAAATTGATATACCAGAATACTATATTCTGGCAATATATCCATTTTGACTATAGCAATTGGCCTAATACCAGAAATTGATATAACGGTGTATCCAATGATAAAACTGATATCAAATTCCGAATAAGTGGATCGAAAACCTACAAGGTGTAATATTTCCTCAATTAGTTCTCCCATTTCGGCGGTAACGCCCAAAAATGAACTTTTATTCATGTGAGTTAAAAACTTATTGTCAAATTTCAGGATGTGAAGCATACTTGTCCGAATTGTGGCGCCTATCTCGGCAAATACGCGGCCTTTCTCGATTAAATGTTCAGAAAATCATTCGACCATCAAGAGTGGAAAACACAAGTTTATTTAAACAAAAATACCTCAGTTCAATTTTCCAATGTTTGTATCTTTTCATTGTTTTGCTTGACTCAAAAATAAATGTCCCAGCAAAATAGCCTTATGATCATTTCTAATTACATTTGCAATAATCTTGCGGATGATACTTGAAATTTTGCTCCTGTTGCAATTCAGTAAGTGTGACAGATAGCGTAAACAGGTAGAGTAGATATATGGAATGTAAAGCTAAATATGAAATGAAAAGCGCTATGATGAGTAAAACTTGTGATATCTTTAAAATTAGAGAAACCGTTAAGTAAGCGATAGAATTCTTTATCGGTTTTATCCTTCTACGGTTTTTTTTGCCTTTTATAATTTAATTTCAATGATTAAATTAATGCTTAAAAATTTTCAAAGATGTGGTACTAATAACCTATCTCTGTACCTAAACTGAAAATTTTATAATAATCCAAACACGCTTTCAAATCGATAATTTATTCTTCAGCATCTGATGATTCATTACTTTAAACGCTGCATTGGAGTTGTTATTAAATCATTTTATTCTCAACTGTTGAAGAATAAATTATCTATTTGAAGGCGTGTTTGGGTTATTTAAAAATTTTTCATAATAACATTTAGTTACTATGTCCATGAAATTTTTTATGCCTGGTAGGTGCTACTTGCTTTTTTTTCTCTTTTTCCCCATTCTTGTGTGATTTATTCACAGTGATTCCAATTATTTTTTCATTTAAAAAGTTTATTCGGTTCTTTCGTTCCAGAACTGGAACCAGGAAACACTGCATACCTTATCCTGGTAACCTTTGGTGAATTAACTGATGTGAAATCCCAAACTGTCTATTTGATGATCTTATCAAATGTGAGTGAAATGAATCACGTGCAAAAGCATGGTTATGGTGCCGAGGATATAAAATATCTTATCGATTGAATATCTCACAGATAAGTTGCAATTGTATATTTGAAACGGCAAGTATTATCCACCTCATTTCATGAATTCTTCCTCTTACCTTCGAATCAACCGCCAATTATATGCATAAATTTCACGAAAATTTTAATTATTCCCGGTTGATGTCAATAACTGCGATATCCTTTAATTAGATACGTTCTATTATTTATCCCAACTAAATAAGTGCTTTTTCCCTCTGATTCTACAAATTCACCACAATATTTTCTGCCTCATAAAAAAAGTTACATATCTCATTTCCAGAAATTCAAATCGCTATCCTTATTCGACCTTCAATGGCCTCCACTTCGAAGCGCGTATCCTTCAACGAAAAAGTTGTGTCCCACGGCCCAGCGCCTTATCCGTCCGTGGCTGGAATGGCTCCACACTCAATGCGCGTCAAATGTCCGAAGTGCCGGCAACAAGTCGATACATTGGCCAACAAGCATCCCGGATTGGTGGCCTTCTTTAGCGGAGCACTACTGTTCATCTTCGGCTGTGTCTGCTGTGCTTGGATCCCGTGTGTCATGGAAAGTTGTCAGGTAAAATGTTATAAAATAAACTAAAAACAGGTCATATTTATTGATCAAGATATGGAATTTCGGGCCAAAAGTTTAATTAGAAACCCATGTATTATGTAGGCATCGGCGAATCCGAGTCCGAATCTCCTTTCACTGTCTGCACAAAGCCTATACTTAAAGCATTGTTTTTGGTTATCACATACTATTTCTATCTCTCTTTCTTTGTAAAAATATAATGCCGAAAAAAAGAATATTCCAGCGTCCTGCCTTTATCAAGCATCGCTTCGTTAAAAGCTGGGAAAACATGTACCGTATTCCCTGTAATTGCTACCCCCCCTCTAATTATTACCCCCCTGGAGCTCGAACGATTTATTATTACCCCCCCCCTGTAATTATTACCCCCCCCCAAAATGTGCCAAAAATAAGCCAAATTTTCTATTTTTGTTGTTTTTTTTAGCTATGATTTCGTATTTCAAACTTAAATAGACAAAATATAGACAATTTAGTCTATTTTTTACTGCTTTTAGTTTAAAATTTAGATTATTGCCATTTTTTTGAAAAATTTTCCTAAATGGGGCCCAAAAATTTTGGCCCAAAATTTGGGGGAAAACATGAGAAAGACGATGGAAACAACCGTTATTTGATCTTTTTTTAAATTTGTTTTAAAGGAAGTTTTGCTTTAGGAAGTTGCTTTAGGAAGTTTTGCTTTTTAGTTTTAACTTCAACTGAAGGTAAAACTAGGTATTTCATAGGGACCTTTAAACCTTAGGGATTTAGATCTGTTTTTAATTAAATGTTTCCAATTTTTCTGTGGAAGAAAAATTGGAAAAAAATTGCCAAAAATCTAATAAAAATATAATTTAGTTTTTAAAAATAGTGTTTACTTAAAGTTTAAAATTTTTAAACTTTTTAGAATTCCGTTTTTTTATTATTTTTACTAGACCTTTATTTTGTTCCGTTATAAAGAATAATAGAAAAAAAATTTCGTATTTTCGAATAAAAACGAAAAATTATCTATTTTTGATAGAACTTTCCATTTTCGATTTAGTCATTTTTATATCATTTTCAAATTGATATTGAAATTTATTTTTTATAAACCAGAATCATTTATCCTGCATTTTCAAGATTTTTTGAGAAAAATATTATCCATGCCTTTAGCCTTCAGTCAAATTTAGCCTTCACTCAAATTATAAAAAAATTGTGAAAACTGAAAGGAAAAAATCGGTTTAAATTTTGAAAATTATTTAAGAAATATAGCTAAAAAAGTAAAATTCATAGTCAACAATGATTCAGAGCAATAAGTGCGCTTAAAAATTTTGAGTTAGTTAATAATAAATTAGAAAAATTCAAATCTTGCCCAAATAATTTCGGCCGCCAATTCAAAATGGTTTAAATTTTGAAAATTATTCGAGAAACTTTGACAAAAATGCGAAAAAGTTTCAGAAATTTAGCTAAAAAGGTAAATTTTGACGATAAATTTTTGAAATATTCAACCCCAGAACACTGAAAATTTTTAGTTTTTCGTAAAAAATTCTCAAAATTTTCGCCGCGCCTCCGGCGCGGCGATATTGAAATATTATTACCCCTCCTGTAATTATTACCCCCCTCTAATTATTACCCCCCTGGAGCTCGTTTGAAAAATTATTACCCCGGGGTAGTAATTACAGGGAATACGGTATCTACGTCTCTACCCTACGAATACAATGGATTGTTTTTCATTAAATTTTAATAAATAACAACACCATTATAATAACAACACCAATAACAACACCATTATGTTACAATTTTCAGGATGTGAAGCATACGTGTCCGAATTGTGAATCCTATTTGGGCCATTACACAGCTTATCTCGATTAAATGTTCATCATTTCGGCCGAATATCAAGTGCGTCAGAGAATAGTTATTTACATTGATCTCATACACAGCGGTTCTCATTTATTTTCATCTTCCGTTTTATATGTCAAAATTTGTTAGAGAAATAAAGTTGAATCAGGAATAGCAACCAATAATAGAATAGACAGAATTTTATGAATCAACAACGCATAGTCTGGCCATAAAAGAAGCATAGAGAATGATTATAACTCAGACGGGTTAATTACAACTAAAACGGTAGATCATTTTAAGACAGAGATGTAGATTTATTCCCAATGTCTCATGCTCTTTTTGTTACTTTTTTAAAGAGTAGCTTCTTCCGACTCAGCTGAAGCCGGGACTTGCTTTTTCTGAATTGAATTTTGCACACCAAATCCACTAATTACACATCAGATTTGTCATTTTTTTACTATGAAGATCACCAATACTAATATGCAAAACCCAGAAAATAACTGCAAAAAATAGGTCTGATGAAACGCCTTTTTCGTTAAATTATTAACACACGTTTGAAGCCTGTTTGAGTCTTCAAATATGTTCCTCCAAAGTGCCTTTTCTATGTATTATTTTGTTCTGAACTATTGGCACCTTAAGCCTACAGCACTCCCGGGTGTATCACTATGCCCCTAGGTATTAAAAAATGCACCCCTAAAAATACACTTCGAAAATTTAAGCGACAAGAGAGAGCTTTAACTTAATATAAGGATATTCCATAGTACTGAGCGCAACTTTGAATTTCTCTTTTGTGTGATAGGAGCTCACATTTGTGTTATCCGAACATTTGTGTTATTAAAAGTTATTCGAATTCGCGCTGATTTGTGTTAGCATTCTGCTTCTCTTCTGTGTTAGCATTCATTGTTTAAAAGGTTCCTTTCAATAATACTTTCTCAACCGGCTTTTTTGTTAGCTGCAAGTTTTATTTGATTTTGGATGGATTTGATGTAACTGATGCCTGAAATTTGAGCTTTTTCATCAAAAATTAATCTTCTTGATAAAAAAATAGAAAATCATCAGATTGTTTAACACTTGATTGTGATTTAACACTTTTGGTTGTGTCACGGCCCCCCCCCCCCAAATTTTATTTCCGTCAGATCGGGCTGAAATTTGGTCGGAATCTCATTCGCACCAACAGAAAAGCTTTAGCTCTTCTGTTAGTTCTTCTGTTATGTTAAGTACGTTATGCACGTTAAACACGCCAGAAATCTCGCTGAAGATTAAAAATGCAGAATTCTACGTGTACAAGTTCTTTGTGTATGGAATAAAATCTCGAATAAAATTTTAGGTCTCGGAATTGTAGTTTTAAGCTGAAACCCGTGGATTTAATCCGTCGAAGTTTGAATCGTAAAAACGGAGTTCGTAAAAATCGTAGTTGCCAATGGAAGCGTCATAGCCCACACAGACAATCAATACTCTCACACCATCAGCGAAAACATTGTCTATGTTTGTCTCTGCGCCCTCTCCATAATTTTAATGTCTTCATATATGAATATCGATCACACTTTGAAAAGATATGGAATAGAGTAGCGTTACTCTTTTTTAGATTATTTTATAATAATTAATTTATTATTCTTGGGTTAGAAACATAACAATAGTTTTAAGTTGAAAGAGGAATAAAATGGCGTAGAAAAGAGTTCCGACAGGGCAAATGGCGATTTGAATTTGCGCCAAAACATAATTGCATGCCAAAGGGGTTAAAAGGGGCCGCTGAAAATTTTTAATGAGGGGGATTACTCGGCAGGGGTCTCCTCTAGAGATTGGTAAAAAAATTTGTATGGGGCCTTATTAGAGTAAAAATTTTCACAGTCAACACTTTTCCCTATTAGAGGAGGCTCTGTTCAGCATCAGGAAAAGAGCTTTCTCTAATAGGGAAAAGTGTTGACTGTGAAAATTTTTACTCTAATAAGGCCCCACTCAAATTTTGTTTACCAATCTCTAGAGGAGACCCCTGCCGAGTAATCCCCCTCATTAAAAATTTTCAGCGGCCCCTTTTAACCCCTTTGGCATGCAATTATGTTTTGGCGCAAATTCAAATCGCCATTTGCCCTTTCGGAACTCTTTTCTACGCCATTTTAGATCACATTTTCGAACGTTCGACAAAGGAGGAAAGATGGTTATAATTAGAGGTCGGAATCCTCACAAGTCGAAATGTGGTCAAATATCGCTAATTTTTGCCTTATTTTATAGAACGTTTGAAAATCTAAAAAAACGTTAACGACGATCGATTTTTGTATGTTGCGTAAAAAAATGCAACCCACCAAAAGTCTTAGAATTCCCAGGGTAGCATTTTGAGCTATCACTCGTCCCAAAAGGAGCGGATCCCGAAAAGTTCGGGAGCGCACCCCCCCCCCCGATATATATCCTGCGAAATAGGTTAGAGTGGATGGTGTTATTAAAGATATCGCCAATAAAAAATTTTTATTTGAGTTTAAATGAGCAAAATTTAACTTCTTAGTCAATACTGAAATGCAGACAGTTAGAGAAAATTTTCGAAATTGAACTTTGATCAGCTTTAACTCGCGTATTTTGTGAACAAATAAAATACTGCAAAAACAAAAGTTATGTACCTGATCCTTCTCTAACATGCTATCAAAAGAAAGATGGTTACAACATATCTAAAATTAGCAAATGATGAGCGATAAGACCGTTTTTGGAAAATGGTCACAATTTTTTTGACAAAATTATTCATGTTTTCATGGCACGATTTCACTGTGGCGCCTAAATATTTTAAGAAGACTTAAATGAGCGTTAATTTAAAAACATTTGATAGATTTTCTAACTAAAATTCATACAAATTTTACTATCACTTTAACACTTCAAGAGCAAATGTGTCTTTTAAATTAAAAAAATTAAATAAACAAGTCCAATACACGAGGTACACTACCTTGTGACGTGAAATGGTGGAGGATGGTAGCTTTGGGGGGAGTTACGCTTAGGGGGGGGACAGTTGGTGGGATCACTTGGGGGGAGTTAGGGTTGGGGGGGAGTTACACTTGGGGGGGTTAGGGTTGGGGGATTTACCCAAAACCCCCAAGTGTAACTCCCCCCAAGTGTAACTCCCCCCAACTGTAACTCCCCCTAAGTGTAACTCCCCCAACTGTAACTCCCCCCAACTGGTATTGCCATAGTAATTTTGAAAAACCTATAAAAAGTACCCAAAATTACCATAAAAGTACCTTATATGGTAATTTTTCGTGCAGAATACAACTCTCATACTCCCAAATGCTACTGCCATTGTGTGTTTTAATTTTTCATTCCAAATTTTTATGTATTGTATTAAACAAACTAAGTTTTATTTTTGACCAGATCATAACTATAACAGATGTAAAAGAAATCAAAAATTTTTAACTATATTGTAACTGCACTATTGACTATCATCGTCATCCGATTCACTCTCTTCTAGCTCGATGCTTGACTCCATTCCGCGGTAATTCTCATCCAATGGTTCATCGTTCTCATCGTATTCTTCTTCATCGTTCTCTTCTTCAACGATCTCGGGATCCTCCGTCCCAGTCTCAGCAATACGTCTCTTGTTATTTTCTGAAACCGGTAAATACATTTTTTAGTTGAATTTTCGAATACTTATTTCAATATAGAATTATGTTAGATTTAAATGTTAAAACTTTACCTGAATTGCCCATATGTGCTCCAACGACAACCAGATACTGTCCGAGTTTCGCCGTATTTACGCTTTCCATAGAACTGTTGTGTGAGGCATCGAATATGCCTTCTAGATCGTCATCCTGCAGTTGTCGCTTGGCCTCTTCGATCTCAGCTGCGTTCCGTCGATACTCCTCTTTGAGATGCACGGGAATTTCTTTGCCTATAACATTAATTATTGAATGACACAGTAAGGAAGATTCTAAAGTTCACTAACCCCGAATTACATCCTCGCAAATAAGTACTTCCATATTGTGTAGATCCCTGAAATCGGTAATCCAGGTGCCAAGCGTGACCTTCTTCGAACGGAAATGATGAACCAAATTGGCGTGATAAGACTCAGCTACGTTTGTTGTTTTGGGGGCTTCTGCCGGAAGATCAAATAGAGAGAAAAACGATCGATCCAACTTGAGCCAATAATCTCTGCAAATAAATACCTACTCTTTTTTTTGTAATTAATTAATTGCTTACCTTATGTATTGCAACCACTGATTCAATTTCAAGCTGAGTTCTGCTTCCTCCTGTCCAAACAGCTTGCCACTCGGCATGGCCGTCCTCGAACTTGATCAACTTTTTCGTTGGCAGATCGAAATTCGTCTTCGTTACCAGCCCCTGATTTGCTTTAGCATTGAGCGCGCGGCAAGTCGTGCAAACAAAGGTTTGAATCTAAAACATATTATATATTTTTAAAAAACATAGCATGCAATAATTTTTTACGAACTTCCAGAGAAATGTTTAAAGAAAGACAGATTATTTACAAATTTTAATTATCAAAATTAATACGATACCTCTGTTTTGTCCTTCCGACGATCGATTCGCCCCGATTTGGACCAGGTGTAGCATTGAGTTGAGTCGTCCAGCACCGTTACAGCTTTTGCTTGCCCTTTCACTGACGATACGAAAATAACCGGAACACCGTTCGATTCCAGGTAATCCTTTCGACGCTTCTTCTGTGACGCCATTGAGCCTAAACATGATAAATGAGAGTTTGTATGACATAAAATAGATTTGACATGAGATCAATGCATAAATACAATCAAAATCAACGGCACAAATACGGCTATTAGCATAAAATCAACTGCGACTCTAGATAATTCCATTGAATAATGTATACAGTTCGCCAATTATATAACTACAGCGCTACTTTGAACAAAGTATTGAAAGTGGAAATTGGAATGAAATATTAAAAACACAATGGCAGTAGCATTTGGGAGAATGAGAGTTGAATTCTGCACGAAAAATTACCATATAAGGTACTTTTATGGTAATTTTGGGTACTTTTTATAGGTTTTTCAAAATTACTATGGCAATACCAGTTGGGGGAGTTACACTTGGGGGAGTTACACTTGGGGGGAGTTACACTTGGGGGGAGTTACAGTTGGGGGGAGTTACACTTGGGGGGTTTTGGGTAAAACCCCCAACCCTAACTCCCCCCAAGTGTAACTCCCCCAACTGTAACCCCCCAAGTGTAACTCCCCCCAACTGCCCCCCCCCCCCAAGTGTAACTCCCCCCAAGTGTCCAAACCCCAAATGGTGATGTTATTTTCCTTTTCGAGGAGCCAACAAACGCACATGCATGACAGCCTACACAGGCACTCTACACAACCATCACTCTCAATATAACGTCCAACAGACAGAGTTCAGGACTCTTCACTCACGTGAGTAGAGTAGCTCTTTTCTCTACTCCTCAATTCTGGGCAAACACGAAAAAACTTCCTTCCAGGGCACCTAACAAGTCATAACATGGCAGCCAGCCCAGAATGGCACTGACCTTAGCGCAGACAATCAATATAATCACGCATCACTGGTAAAATTCAAGAAATTGGTCTCTACTCTCAGGACAACGGTTATATGCCCAACATGGTTATAGTTACCTTACATGGCAGCGAAAGCGTAGACACTACGCTACATAGACAATCAATATCATCACACTCCAGTGAGCTGAGTCTATATTGTCCATACACACCCATTGGTTCGCAGCCAACGCCATTGGCGATGTCCTCGGTTGTTGACCATTTGTGAGGGAAATCAATAACACGTTCGTGTGGTTCGACATATAGCCTTATGACTTCAATTTTTATGAAAAAATCACCATCCAATATCATATGACAGTCTTCTCGATTTCGGTAGAAGAATCTAGGTAAAAATAAAATGAAGTGTTGATAAGTCACATTTGCATTTTCTCCATATTGTTCGAGCAAAGTTAGTGTCACCTCTCAGGTGTGCAACGGGGCTTAGCGTGACTAATTAGTGCCATACTCCAGCTTTCCATTGTTAATTTTCAAATGATCCTATTTGTCTCCGTTCTGTTGTACATATTGCTCAGAGCAGGAGTAGAATGCGCGTATAGCGACGCCCTAGGACGACAAATAGTAAATTTGGCAGCCGGAGCATATGGAAACGCTAATCAGCAAGTGAGCTGTATCCGAAAGTGAGTGGGAATTTGTAAATTGAGCAAGTCATATTCTATAACACCTAACAGCTTTATAATCCAAGTATCTATCCAAAAGCATTTTAGCGTAAATTCGCTTGTTTTCGTTGGACTCGTTCGTACTCGTTGGGTCTACTCAAATTTTTATCTGTCACAACCATTTATATGTGACCTCATTTGTTTGAACTTTTGATTATTTTCCCTTGCACTTCACTGCAAAAATGTTTGTTCCATGGAATGTAAATGTTAAAGAAACATTTTGAGCAACAATTTTTTGTTCCAGGTTTCAGTTCAATATCAGTAAATTATCTTCGACCTCAAATTTTTCGTAAATTTCAATAATTGAATATTTTATGTGAGGTAACATGATTTTTGTTAAGCAATTTATAGTTTTGTTATTGAAGTTAATAGCGACAAAATGTAAACTTTCTCATCGATTTTTCGAAAACCTATGAGAAAGTTTATTTATCCTTTCTTGGCACTATTTTTCCGGAGGTAACGCAAATCTGAAAATTACAGGTTTGCTGAAAAACGTTATAATAACCTCAACGCTGCCCGTTTTCTGAACAGACACCCCGTAGATGATTGCGACGGGTATGGCCACCACTGCTCCATGTACGCTGTTGAGGTGCCAAGATCCAGACGACTTAATATATCAGTGCCTCTGCTCATCTTTGTATTCGAGGGAACCACAAATTTTACCCAGCTGCTTGTCGAGGCGTGGGAGGCCTTAAAAGCTATGCAGAATCTAATTGTCGGATCTTATGCATATGGCAAGGTTTGAAATTATCTTGTATGAAGAAATACTTGTAAAAACCAAAAATTTCTAAAAAATGTTTTTTCTAATATTTTTGAAAATGACGTAATAAGGCAAAAAATGACCATTTTGACCAGTTTCTGGGTTTAAACCTACTGGGTCGCTAACAGCATCAGTTTTGCCTTATATGTCTTTCACGGCTTTTTGCGACATGGATGAGCGCATTTGTATTCCCGTTCTAAATTATGCATAGCATGTTGCAGTATTGATTGTTTTCGACGGCGAAGGCATAATTACCTTCTAGTTACGGGTGTATTCTGCAAAAGAATAAAACTAATTTATAAACTAAACATAAAAAGGAAAAACAATTTTTCAAGTAAAAATACAAATAAGAACAACAATATTTCCAGGTGAATAGATATTTCAAGAAGGTCTTCGACAAACTGTGGCCATTCGTCCAGTATTACATTCAGAATTACCCAGTAAGTAATTATCAGATTACTGATACAGTCACCATTCAGGGTTAAAAAAGACTCCTCCGAACTTATGTAAGATTTTTTAGGTATTTTTTAAGATTTTTTAGGTTTTTATTTTATTTTTTTGGTATCTAGGTAATGGATTTCCTCGCTTTTTCTAATATCTCTGCCAATTTTTTATATTTTCAATTTTTAGGATTGCTAGATAAATTTTTTAATGTATGGAATAACACAAAGGGACTTCTTTATCAGAATTTTTCCAGGTTATCCGGATGAATAAGGGAGAACTGACAGAACATGTAATATACCCATTTCATATTTATGCGGAGCCCATTAGAGTCAAATAAGTACAAAGAAACAGTAAAACTATATTTACACTAGAAAATTCGAGTGCATTCTTCTCTCAAAATCGCATTCTATTTTAGGGCCACCATTTGTGGTTTTTGGGACATTCGCTAGGAGGCACAGCTGCGGCTCTCGCAGCGTTCTTCACTCGAGTTCTCGGCCTACGAACCGCCGATCAAATTGAAGTAATTACGCTGGGTGAACCGCGCGTGGGTAATCCGCATTTCGCTTTTTACTATGATCAGTTTGTACCGCATAGGTGAGTTGAATGCACCTTTCTTTTCAACTTGCATGACATTGTTACCTCTGTAAAGGTATATAAAGTACTTTAACCCAATATTTGATGTTGGAAAGACCGACGAAAATCATCTGTAGCGGTAAACTTGTCAATTCATAGCTTTTTCACTAATTATTAAAAATTGGTATGTGTGTTGATTCCCCATGTATACGGCTTTGTTTTTCTTTTATCTAATAAGCTACCCCTTGCGAAACAATTAGCCCCGGGGGGACTAATTAGAGGATTTACGATAGATTTCAATAAATTAATAAGTTCTAGCAGCCGCGTTGTGAATGGATTGGATCTTGTGCCGCACTTATACCCTTGCGTTAAGGACCACGAAATCGTATCGGCTATCAATGCTGCACCTGGATGTGACCAACACGATGAAAATGGATACTACCACCATGGACGTGAAAAATGGTTAGCTGGTTTAAAATCATCTGCCTTTTCATTGATTACTATTTTTTCATTTTTTCACAAAAGTGTTCTACAATTTTCATGCCCAATGAACCAGAAAAGTTTTGCTGTTTTTACAAATGTCAAAATTTCGATTTTAAGTTGGATCGGACCTCCCAGCCCTATTCAGCATGCCAGAAAATCCCCTAAAAGCATATCCCCCCAGTAAGCTAGGCCGCCACTGTCGAACTCACTCTGACCATATCTTGCCCCATAAATATTGCGAGGCGCCGGAGGCGACGAGCCAGTCCTGTGGTCGGGCGCGGAGCGCCCGACCCTCCCCCTTGGAACGTGAGGGAACTTAGAACATATACTCCCGAACAACCCTTACTCCCGAACAACAGCTGCTTGAGGGCCGAAGGCCCGAAATAGTCTCATGCTGCTCTACTCCCGAACAACCCTTACTCCCGAACAACCCAACTCTGACCGCTGATGGCGGTGCGCGAAGCGCCGCTGATGCACGCTAACCGCTTCCTAGCGAAGTGAGGGCCGCGAAGCGGCCCTCACTTCGCTAGTTTTACTTAGGATTTATTTTACTTACTTACGATTATTTATTCAATCAAAAGCTGATTTGGGGACGAATCGTACCTAGGGACGAATCGACGGGGATGAATCGACTTCGATTTTGGTGTGAAAGTTTTGCTGTTTTTGCAAATACTTTTTCTTCAAAACTATCGTTGTTTTAAATTTAATGTAACAATGTCTAAATCCTTTTCGATATCGGAAAATTTTGTTGAGAGTTTGGTCCTTTCAAATTCCAAAGTTAAAACATTTGCAAAATAATGGGCAAAATTACGCAAAGGACAGTTTCAGAGAGCGAAAGGGCCCATTTTTAGAGTAAAATATCTCATTGAAGAATTGACATTGAAGTTCAAGTGATTAGCGAAAGGGTTTCTTTAATTTTCAAATTTTTCACTACAACAATGTTAATTATGTATTTGTACTCTGCAGGTACAATCGCGGCACGGATAGAACAGGATTTCGTGACTGTGGAGGAGAACCAAAAAACGAGGATATTTCTTGCAGTAATAGCCACGATTTTGGGCTTGGCTTCGGCTTACTCTTTAGACCGGGATCCCATTTTGCAACACATCGAACTTATTTTGGACATTGGGTGAGTTGCATATTAATTTTCCAATATTACGACAAAAAAGCGGTTCTGAAAAGTTTTATTAGAAAAATTTGGTGCAAAGGCTCTTTTAGACCGGTCTGAAGCGGCCCCTTCAACCGGGGTAAAAAGTCGTTCCTTGTGCGGACTTGCAATCCATTGCATTATTATACTTTTTCGTTTTGTGGTTTCAGCTATGGTATTATGGTGTAGCTGGCTGCGACAGTGCCCGAGAACAAATTTTAATTCAAGGTCACGACGTGGACGAGGCTCTGGACGAACACCTGGCATATGGCACGCTTCCATCATAGTAAATAGGGATATTCCGTTATGTTGCGTTGGCGCTTAAAATGCATGTATATCACTTGGTTGTATATACTAGAAGGAAAAAGTAATTGCTCTAGGCGGCATCCAGCATAGATACGGTGGGAAGAATGTTAGGAGTTTGAGATTGTTAGCCATATTGTAGAATTGTTATGTCGAATAAACAATTTGGTATCAAAATGTGACATCCACCAAAAAATTCATTCATCCATAGCTAGTGAATGAAGTTATTAACTACTATTGGGTTGTTCAATAAGTCGCGGGCCCCCCATACACTCACGTTTTTTCGCGCGATATTGCAATTCTGAGCGCAGTTTTCTTAGTAAACCATAGTGGAAATATAGGGGTAGGAACCAAAGTGTCATATTTTGGCCAAAAAATGGCATTTTTTGTCAAAAAAGTGGCTTTTTTGGGTTGTCCGGCGAAGGTTCCGCAAAAAGTCTTTGGTAAATACGGTATATGCTGGAAATTTATTATAACCGGGGGTTTTCAGATGTGCTGATTCCGAATCTGGAATCAGATTTTAGGTGAAGTTCCAAATTTCGGCGTTTTTGACATGCTGCCAATATGCCCTTTTTCGTCAAAAATTGCAAAAAATGGAGTTTTTTCGACCGATATTGAAAAACCAATGGCAGATTTGGAACCAGCAAAAAAAAGTTACCCTACAAACGCTACTTGCTGAAACAAAATCCTATGAATTTCGAAAAATTATTATGTTCTCATCTGTTATTAGAGACTGTGGACAAACTGTTTTCGCCATATACGCTGCTGACCATTAACCATAGTAAGCCATACACTATACAGGCTAAATACTAAAAATAAATTTATTGACTTGCTGTGGCGGTGCTTAAATTTGTCATTCACATTTCAAACTTTCAATCAACGTGCTCATATGAATTTGGTTTACCCTAATTGGATTTTGGTTGGGTGGACCTTAGGGTGAAAATAGCATAGTCAAGAACCTCTAGGGAACAACAATTGTTAAAACATAGGCTCTGCAAAGTCTTTGCTCTTGCTCATGGAAATGTCATTTGTTCTGGCACTTTCCATTTTATGGACCATTTTCTACATGGTTTCCAAGTTGATCAGGTTCTCAACCGAATTATGATTAAACTAACCTGTCAGTACAATTAAATATAACCCGCAAAAATTGGCATTCATTTCGAGGGAATTACACAAATATTATGTTAGTTTGTCGAAATCGGTGATAGATAGAATAATTGCCTGTTATACATTAAAACGAAAGGTTGTGCATTCCGCGCATAATTGATGAATTTTTATTTTACAAAAGTCATTTTTTGCTACATGTCCAATTGTTTCATTGCCTCGCCATTATTGATTTTATTTTTATGTTCCCAATCGCTCCGCAATGGTGATGGCGTCGCGAAGCCGGCGCTTTTCTAGTTTTATTTATTAACTTTCAATAATCCGTGCATTTATAATTTCAAACAGCAAAATTAATCAATACAGTTTCACTGTTAATATTTTTGCTTATAAAACTGTCTAAAATGAGGATCTGCTATCGGACTTTTTCCTGGTTATAAGAACCGTTTATTATTAAGAAAATATGCGTGAACTACAGAAAGTCCTTGCGATTCAGCTTGAAAAGTTTATCTTCACAAAGAATTCAATGCTCAATAGAAATGGTTTGAAGTAGACTTTGGAGGTTAAAAAATTTTGGATATGCGCAGTGGAAGGTACAAATTTTAATGGATATACATTGAAAATATTGTAAATCTACCTCTTCTTACAATGCGCATTGTTTTGGTGAATAATGTTGTAGAAAGAATTAGACGAGAACTTTTTCTAATCTTTTATAATTTTTTCTTTTATAAACTATTTTGTTGTTTCACGTAAATTTGCATATATGGAGAGATGTGTCCGAGTGTGTGGAGAAAGTGTCTGTGGAGAAATCTGTCCGCTTTTAGTTTGACACTTTTTACTCGCTAGATTGGGACGGGTGATAGCTCATTGAATAGGTCTCAAAAAGTTAAAGAAAATTGTCATATTTGAAATTAGAAAATTTGAATTCATATTTTTTTCTTTAGTACATAGTTTTTTGCTCGAAAATATTTAAAAACATTCTGCCTGATATTTGATGCACAAAAACTTTTAGCTAAAACCTTTGACTATTTTCTGCCTAAATATTGCACTCAATCCTTCGCGTAAACATTTCAGTGCGAATCTTCCGCCCAAGTTCAGGACTCACGCCAAACTATTACACTAAAGCGAAATGTCTACTGATCAAAAACGCCAATTTTTCAAAAACAATTTTCTAATTTTTTAACAAAAATATACGGTTCAGTCTTTAGCCCAAGTCAAATTTTTAACAAGTCAACGACGAATCGATTACCAAAGGTAACCATACCCCTAGACACTCTTATTTTCGTCTTCGGGTAGCCGGTATACGCACAGGCGTGAACGCCCACACAAACCCTGACGTGAGAGCACAGACAATCAATATCATCACGCGTCTGTGTTAAAATAAGAAATGTCAAAGAGACATGTGAGATTGATCTCGATCGCTACTCACGGACCAATCTTAAAATATCACACCTCATCTGCAAAGTGAGAGAGATACACGAGACCGTGGGACTCTCGACGTCTACCACGAAAAACAAAAGATACTACTATTGAGAGCATGGCCGACCCCACCACGGTGGTAGATCTTCGAGATACCAGGCATTGTAAGACACACAGACAGTCAATATCATCACTCCTCGGTGTCAAAATTTTAGAAGACCTCTTGTGTCTCAAACTAGGGTCGATCTTGACACTAGGGTTGGAAAAATAAAAACTCCTACAATTGGGTGAGTGACATAGACATTGACAGACTCTCTTACGGCAAGCAATTCCAGCAGAAGCATATCGGCCACACGGCGTGATAGGTCGCACATACAATCACACCTCATTGAGCTCTTTGTCCATATGTCCATCTGTGCGTATATGATCTATAGAACTTCCCTGTACATATTGGGTCACATCCCCATGGGCACGACTGTTATCACTACCAGCAGCGCTCGCGATCGTTTAGCTTATACGTTAAAAAGTCACACATGCGCGATCTTTTTGGCCCATATGACTGCTATTTTAACAAAATCTAAAAACATGAATTGAATGAAAAATAAGGTTATATCATTTTTCGACAGACGACTCTAAACAAAAAGATAAAAGAGGAATAGAAACCCAAATTTTATTTTTCATTTTACTTCCTTCGCGGTGTTTTATTTTACCTAGAAAATTAGGGCGGCCTAACAGGCGTACTTAATTGGAGTTTGATTACTAATTATTGCCATTGGCCAGCTGTTCTTCAATCTCATGTTTGCTATAATTTTTGTCTGCGCACTGCAAAACATTTTGCTCGGCACCGGAGTAGAAGCAAGTGTACCCGCTTACAGCCATTCCCTCGGAACGCAATTAGTACATCTAATAGCCGGCGCATATGGACAGGATAATGAACAGAAGAGCTGTATCAAAAAGTGAGTGAGAATTTTACTGTACCCTATTCTGAACCTATCGAGTCCCTCTAAGGCGTACTCTGTGCGTCCGCTACGACCAGAATCTCCCGCTTTTCGACACACCCGGACCCAAAACTCATGAGTACCCCTTAAAACCCACCCATGACTTAGGGGTTTATCAATGTCAGAATTGAGGTGGTCCCGCCACGAAAATTGAGAAAATACGATTGATGGCGAGGCGTAGCAGGGGTTTCTTTTCTTGTTCTAAACTAACCAACTATAACCCAAGATCTCTATAGTAAACTTACTATTTGACTGCTTGCCAACGTAAATACTATTTATATTCTTAATTGATAGTTTACAAAAATATACTTTTCGATTGGTAAAGAAAATAATTTAAAAGAACAAAATTTGCACTATCACAATGTCAATCTTTTCACGCCTAACTTTTTACAAATATTAATTACAAATATTTACAAAAATTGCATTAAACGTTTATGCACTCCTACGATATTACTATTTTTATTTTGAATGCTCTGTTGTCTCATATCTAGGGTGCGGATTTTCCGGACATGATGATTTTCGGACATTTTCTCTAAAATTTTCCCATTTCGGACATGGAATGTGTATTTTCGGACAATTGACCTATTTTATTGCATTTTTAATGTGAAATTTTTCTTCCAAAATGACCGTTTTCGGACATTTTCGGACAATGTACGAAAAATCCGCACCCTACTCATATCTGTAAATTACAGGTTTGCTAAACAACGTTTTGGTTCGAGTGGCGCTGCCCGTTTTCTGAACAGACATCCCGTAGCGGACTGCGACGGGTATGGCAATCAGTGCTCCATGTACGTCGTTGAGGTGGTGAAATCTAGTCGACTCCGTATAGCAGGGCCTCAGCTCATTTTCGTATTCGAAGGAACGACACATTTTGCCCAATTGCTTGTCCAGGCGTGGGAGGTCCTAAAATCTATGGATGATTTCACTATCGCATCTGGTTATACATTTGGCAAGGTTTGTATTTTTATTATTATTTTATTATGTATTTTTATCTTTATCTTACTTCCACTTTACTCCTACTAATATTTTTTGTCTGCATAGCAAGTTCTAGATCGGTTTACTACTTGAAAACCTACACTTGTCGTAAACTAACTTACTTTTTGGAAAAGGAAAATAATCAATCAAAGAATGTTCTTCTAATTTGAAGCACAAATTCTATTTTAGCATGAGAAAAACAGTTAATTGTTTTCAGGTGAATAGATATTTCATGAGGGTCTTCCTTAAACTATGGCCATTTGTGGAGGGCTATATAACGGCATACAAAGTAAGTGAATAATCATGCATACAAGATTTGTTATACAAAATTTGATTTGCACATCATTTTAGAAATAAAATTTAATTGAAGATGGTTCTAAGAATATGGTCTTAAAAACTACAAAATTACCCCTGACACTCATCATATTTTAGAGTCATGAGCTGTGGTTTCTGGGCCATTCACTGGGAGGCGCAGTTGCTGCTCTGGCTGCGTTCCTAACTCGAGTTTACGACCTACGAAGATCCAGCATGGTTAAAGTCATCACACTGGGTCAACCGCGCGTAGGGAATCCGAAATTCGCTACCGAATATGACAGTCTTGTACCAAATACGTAAGTTAAATTTATGGTTTTCTTTTTCACTTTAGGGAAAAAGTGATCTTTTTAGTGACAAAAAAGTAAACGGAACAAAGTTTAGTGTCATATTTTGCTTTCTCTCATAAAATTTTACAATCTTAGAGCAACGGTCCATGTTAATCTAGACAAAGGATCTGAAAGAATTTTGTGTATTGCTAGCCAAATCAGTTAAATTTCAATGAACTCGTGTTTTCCAGCGACCGTGTCGTGAACGGGTTGGATATTGTGTCACACTTGTATCCTTGCGAGAAGGCGAGCCGAATTGCTCCATTATCTAATGGCGCAACTGCATGTAGCCAAAGTAAAATGAATGGATACTACCACCATGGACGAGAAAAATGGTTAGTTGTATTTAAGAACCGAGAATTTTTCTTTGATTCCATTTTTATGTCATCCAAACATAAAAAGATAAAATATAAACCAAGCTTATAAGAAAAAATTATTTTTTGGGAAAACTTGTAATTCGGTTCAATTCAAAAGTCAGGATTGCCGGGATATTTTGGCTTAAATCGAAAAAATTCAAACTCGCCCAGGCATGGTTTTGGTGCGAAAGTATCCTGCGTAGTAAATCGATAATGTTGTATCCTAAATTATATACACGCGCATTACAGGTACAATCGCGGTACGAACAGATCACAATTTATCGATTGCACAGGAAAACCGACAAATGAAGATTTGGCGTGCAGTAATAGCCACAATTTTGGTGGATTAGGCCTAATTTTCAAATCAGGAGACCATTTTGCAACACACCGAACTTATTTCGGGCATTGGGTGCGTTAATTTTTTTATTTACAGACATATTTTTTGCGGTTTTCAGCTTTGGTTTTACGGCGACGCTGGCTGCGACGATAATTTGGAACAGGAAAAGATCGCAGGCGAAAGCCCGGACGAGGCCTTAGCCTATAACAACCCAGAGGACGCTGTGCCCTGGTAATAGTATCGCTTCTCAGCTGAGTTTGCGGCAGGAGTTCAATGTAAAATAGCGCAACTTTCTCTGGTGCTTAAAGATATGTTCGATGGTTCATTGACATTTATAACTTTGTTTTGTGTGTCGACGCAATATCCTCACAATATCCTGAGGCAGCATTGAGCTTGAATGCTGTGAGAACAATAGTGTTCCTTGATCGAAATTGTAAGCCATATTGTTGAATTGTAACTCCCAATAAACAGTATGGATGAACTTCCTGTAAATATATTCTGCCAGAACCCCTTTTTATTTTTCGTAATATACCAAATACAAAGTATAAATCATGGAAGTCAATCCTCTCAAAAGGCTTTGAAGTATGAGCGGATTATGAGAAACTGGAGATTGGCAAGATATCGTTTGATTATTAGTCAAGTGAAAATATCCGTTTTGAAGTCAGCGTTTTTGCCAAAGTCCTTTTTAACCTAAAATTTGTGAGAAAACCTATTTTATCTTTTTTCGCATTTTTCAAAAGCCCATTCTCATGTTTGAATGTTTGTCGAGAGAAGCAAGCGTCTCGTTGTCTGCCTTGTGCTTCTCTCTTGCGCGTCTCTTCTTTCCAATGCACAAGCAGATGCTTTGGTCTGTCCGCGTATCCTCCCACAGCCATTGCTATTAACCAGACCGCCGCCATTAACATGCGTATCTTTACCCGCCAATTCAAAGGCTACAACACCCGAGTAAGGATAATAGTATTTTATTGCCAAAAGTTTACTTGGGAAAAATTCCCATATAGATGCATTGTCACCGCAAGCAGAAAGTATCAGCCAATCCAACAAAAACTCCGAATAATAAATTCGATTCCTACACGAACTGGGGCCGATCCATATCAAGTGCTCAGCATGCTCTGACGCTCAGATGTTCAAAACTTCCGTCCATAACAAATTCTGAGCGCTCAGATGCCCAGAAAGAAGGAAAATGTTAGAAATATTTTCTGAGTGCTCAGATGATATTTATCGGCCCCTGCTAAGTGATATTTGGCTTGGCGTTCTGTCTCGGCGCTTAGATTTTGAGTTGTAAGAAAAACCTTCTATAATAAGTGGTTATTTTAATCTTATACTATTCCTACAATAGGTAAAAACACATCTACAATTTTCGTTTGAATTTTATCTATACTGTTTTGTCTCACGAGGAAAATTCAAGGCTAAAGTCTTTCATCAATTCGTGAATCAATTCTGATTTCAAAAGCATTTCAAATTAGCTTCGTAAACACTCAGAAATCAAAAATCCATTTTAGCCGGTTAGAGAAAAGAGAAATAGTGTGTAAAACTGCCTCAGGGCATAACTCTTGATTCAACGTGCGTCCGTTCGAAATTCCAAAAAATCTCGCCTAGTTAGCTCATGGGGAGCAGAATGAGCTATCACACGGCCAAAAATATCGAACGCACGGGGTCTTCTGAATTTCGCACGGACAGAGAAATCATTTCGATTACTATATAGGATTATGTTAGTTTGTCGAAATCGGTGATAGATAGAATAATTGCCTGTTATACATTAAAACGAAAGGTTGTGCATTCCGCGCATAATTGATGAGTTTTTATTTTACAAAAGTCATTTTTTGCTACATGTCCAATTGTTTCATTGTCTCGTCATTATTGATTTTATTTTTATGTTCCCAATCGCTCCGCAATGGTGATGGCGTCGCGAAGCCGGCGCTTTTCTAGTTTTATTTATTAACTTTCAATAATCCGTGCATTTATAATTTCAAACAGCAAAATTAATCAATACAGTTTCACTGTTAATATTTTTGCTTATAAAACTGTCTAAAATGAGGATCTGCTATCGGACTTTTTCCTGGTTATAAGAACCGTTTATTATTAAGAAAATATGCGTGAACTACAGAAAGTCCTTGCGATTCAGCTTGAAAAGTTTATCTTCACAAAGAATTCAATGCTCAATAGAAATGGTTTGAAGAAGACTTTGGAGGTTAAAAAACTTTTGGATATGCGCAGTGGAAGGTACAAATTTTAATGGATATACATTGAAAATATTGTAAATCTACCTCTTCTTACAATGCGCATTGTTTTGGTGAATAATGTTGTAGAAAGAAGTAGACGAGAACTTTTTCTAATCTTTTATAATTTTTTCTTTTATAAACTATTTTGTTGTTTCACGTAAATTTGCATATATGGAGAGATGTGTCCGAGTGTGTGGAGAAAGTGTCTGTGGAGAAATCTGTCCGCTTTTAGTTTGACACTTTTTACTCGCTAGATTGGGACGGGTGATAGCTCATTGAATAGGTCTCAAAAAGTTAAAGAAAATTGTCATATTTGAAATTAGAAAATTTGAATTCATATTTTTTTCTTTAGTACATAGTTTTTTGCTCGAAAATATTTAAAAACATTCTGCCTGATATTTGATGCACAAAAACTTTTAGCTAAAACCTTTGACTATTTTCTGCCTAAATATTGCACTCAATCCTTCGCGTAAACATTTCAGTGCGAATCTTCCGCCCAAGTTCAGGACTCACGCCAAACTATTACACTAAAGCGAAATGTCTACTGATCAAAAACGCCAATTTTTCAAAAACAATTTTCTAATTTTTTAACAAAAATATACGGTTCAGTCTTTAGCCCAAGTCAAATTTTTAACAAGTCAACGACGAATCGATTACCAAAGGTAACCATACCCCTAGACACTCTTATTTTCGTCTTCGGGTAGCCGGTATACGCACAGGCGTGAACGCCCACACAAACCCTGACGTGAGAGCACAGACAATCAATATCATCACGCGTCTGTGTTAAAATAAGAAATGTCAAAGAGACATGTGAGATTGATTTTAGTTTGACACTTTTTACTCGCTATCTTGCTCATTTTTTTGAAAAATCTGTCAAAAAGAATCAATAGGGTCCCCCCTATGGTTTTTTCCAAAAAATTGGTTTTTTAGATATCTTTAAAAATAGCTAAAAATAGACTATATTTTGTATTTCTATTAGGCATACGAAATACTAGCTAAAACGAGCAAAAAATAAGAAAAAACCGCATTTTTTTTGGGGGGAGTAATTCTAGGGGGGGGAGTAATTTTAGGGAGGGGAGTAATTTTTCAACTACCTACCGAGGGGGAGTAAATACAGTAATTTTAGGGGGGAGCAATTACAGGGATTACGGTATTTCTTATTCTAATTTTACCTAAAATGTTTTATCCTATTTTATCATCAAATAGTCGTAAAGGTCTGATTGACGAGCCCTAACTTTATGTCGAAGACCCAAACATTGTCTCAGATTGTGGCCGAAACAATGTTTGTCGTATATCCTATGAAAATTGTTTTTTAATCCTTAGTATTTACTTTTTTGCATTTTAAATGCTAATGAATTGTATTTATTGTTCGAAGATTTTGTTGGATTTACTGGTACAGTAATAAAATCAATGTAAAGTAGTGCAACTTTATGGTGCCAATCAACTGTATCAGTGATCATTTTTCGCATCGTCGTGACCTTTTAGTTCATTTTCTTAATTCATTCTTCAAGCTGAACCTTAGACTCAGGCTTCGGCCCAAAATGGTCAAACGCTTTCTTCAAATCTTCCATACTTTGCACAATGCCCTTTAAAACATTTTCAACGATGTACCCATTTTCTTTGGCCGCTTTTACTATAGGTTCACATTTTTTGATCAGGTTCGGAGGTACACCGGTATCGGCTTTCGCAACTCCTTTCAGAACAAAAGTCGTATTGGTAATCGCAGCTGATAAACTTTTGTCCCATCCAGTCGAATCCTTGCTTTTCGCCAAGCTAATAGGCCCATCCTTAACTTCAACCAAAATCCCTCGAATTAATCTCCATGAATCCAGAAGTGAATCATGCTCTTCCTCATCATCCTCTTTCTGTGCCACTTTCAGTAGTTGGTCCACGACTTCCTGTATTTCCAGCCCAATGCCTTCAAGAGCGATGGTAAACAAATTACTGGACGAGAGTTGTTTCGTGTGTTCATCGTTTGAGAGACAATCGAGAAAGTGTGCTGGGAATTTTTCAACATTGGCTTTGATTCTGGCAATTTTTGCGCTAAAGTTGTTCTGTATCCATTTTGGTCCAGGATTTCCTTTCAAAGTATGCGGTGTTTTAAGACCTTTAAGTAGTCATTATTTTAGTTTTGAAAAAAAACGATAGTTTGTATCTATATTTTTTCATTTTCTCGGAAGAAAAATCGAATTAAACGGCGAGCTGCGTCCATGTGGAGGCAGTTCTCCAAATTCGTACTTTGTACGCATACTAACAAGCTCACTCGTATCAGTCAGTTCTCTCCTAGACTAAAGTCGGTTGGTGTGGTAGGTAAACCTCAGAGAGTCAAAATCTCAGCACAAGAGCGTTTTGCTGTTTGGTACCAATATGGCACCGAATCCTATTCCGGAATCAGGGGTTCGACTGTGCAAAAGTAGTCATAGTCGACTCTGATCTCCCGTAGATCGAGTGGTACTTGTTCCAAATGGTACTTGTTTAGTTGGGGCGGGGGGGGCGGCAGAATTTTCAGAGAATTTTCACAAATTTTATTCAAAGGAAACACAAGGAGAGAGACAATTTCACACAAAGAACTATTGTCTGAAGATAATCTAATATATAAATTTTATTGTGAAAATTGTCTGAAAATGTTGCCCCCTCCCCCCAACTAAACAAGTACCCCGAAATATATAAAAAAGAAACTATGCTCTTTTTGCATTTTTTGTTAAGATTTTTAGATAGTTTCACTTTGTTCGCCATTTTTCTTAAACAAATTTACTTTTTACATTTTATGAGAGAAGTTTAAAACTTTATTTAGATATTTCCAACTATTTTTAAAAGCTTTTCAAAAATGCTAAATTTGGCCTAAAATGTTGTTACATATTGGAATCGTTAAAAAGTACGGAAGTAGAACTAAAGTTTTGCGTCAAATTTTATAACATTTAAAAATGAGTGACAGGTTTAAAACATACCTTCCATAGAAGATTCCAACGTTTGTAGTTTCTTTTTCAACACATCAGTATTTTCATCGAGTTTCTTAACAAATTCTGCGCGACGTTCGCCATTGTGATATTTCTCCAAAGTGAATCCGTTGACGTGAGAAACGATTGCCGACACTTTTGTGAATTTGAACTGTGATAAAATTGCGGTTTGATCGATCCTGGCCATCTCTTCCAAATGAGACCTGACTGCTCCAATTTGTGTCGCAAAGCTTTTGAGCGCACAGTTTGCAAGTGTCGTCGCAGCTTCGAAACGTTCATTTGCCTCTTTGGGCCCAGGAACTGAAATTACAATGTACTATTTACCGAGTAAAATTTTCGAAAACGCATTTTCGGAATACATAAAATTACAGTTAGTGCTCTAATACATCGTAGTGGTTTTTACGTTTCCGCGCAGTGTTCCATTAATTTTCTAATTCGTTCCAAACAAAAAATTTCAGCGTTTTTCCAAAAATTGGAGCACAATATTCCCTGTTTAGTAAAGCAATCAAAACTTTTCCATTTAGGTAACTAAACAGATAGTTTGTATGCTTACCTCCGCTAATAAGTGGCAGCAAACTGCAAAAACAGGCAATCCAAATATGCCTTCGAATCCAGAACATAATTAAAAGTTTTTTAGGAAAGTTAATAGTTTTACTTTCAGAAAACTGAACTCTATAATAAGAATGTCACGTCACGTTTCCCATTTTACTAACAGAACCTCAGTTATGTCCACCCATAGAAAATATTGATTATGCCACATCTCATTTTTAAGTGTGTAAACGCACTATATGCAACGGAGAGATAGGTAGGATGAAAAACAAAAAAGAGAGCGTGCGTCGTAAACTTTATTTTCATATTCTCTTCTACTGTAAAACTTTTACGCTTAAAAAATCAGCGACACTGAAAAACGATTAAAATGCAAGTAAAAATTACGTTTTTTGCCAAATCAATAGTCTACTGTCTTAAAATTTTTAACGAGAGCTCGAAAACATTTTCTGTGAAAATCCACTGATTGTCAATACATAGGTATGTGACAGCGGTAATTAAAAATGCTAATAACACTTTATTGGCGAAAAAACTTTTTTATTTCAGATTTCAAAAAATATATTTTACGGCAAAAACTTATGTTGACGACAATTTCAGACTTTCCTCCAATACAAATGAGACGGCCACTTCGCGTTTTTCATATAAAAAGACATTGGCTAAGAAACCATGTGGAATTTTTCATATACTTTCGGTTCACCTTTCAATTATTTATAAGGAAGAAACTACTAAAATTAGAGTTAGCAATAATTTATGTTGGTCACTGTGTTTGTGTTTCAGCATCATTCGAAACTGTTTGAGGCATGTTCTCATTGTTTTATTTCACTAATAATAGCTGTGCAATTGAGTTTATTTTAAATTTATTCAAAAGAAAATTATCTCAACTTTTTCTCCAGATTCCGGTAGCATTTTCAGTATTTTAATATTTTTCGAATTTCGTACTAAAAAGTGCACGTTTTGAAAATACGACTAACCAGGCTAAGTGTGACTTGCCGGGGTTTGGACCGGTTAATTAAGTTTAGGCTTTTTATTCTTACTTTTCCTCATTCTAATCGAATCTGGGAGAGCGATTCGAGATTGAAGTTACCAAACCCATGATTCGAGATTTAAGTTACCAAATCCCTGATTTGTGATTGAAGTTGACAGAGCCCTGATTTGAGAATTAAGTTACCAAAGCCACGATTCGAGATTGAAGTTGACAGAGGCCTGACTTGAGATTGAAGTTGACAGAGCCCTTGAGATTTATGTTGGCAGAGCTGACTCGGGGAGGACAACTGGTCAACCCTGGGGAAGACAACTGGCCAACCCTGGGGAAGACAACTGGCCAACCTTGGGGAGGACGACTGGCCAACCCTGGGGAGGACAACTGGCCAAACCTGGGGAGGACAACTGGCCAACCCTGGGGAGGACAACTGGCCAACCTGGGGGAGGACAACTGGCCAACTCGGGGGAAGACAACTGGCCAACCTTGGGGAGGACTGCTGGCCAAACCTGGGGAGGACAACTGGTCAAACCTGGGGAGGACAACTGGCCAACCCTGGGGAGGACTACTGGCCAACCCGGGGGAAGACAACTGGCCAACTCGGGGGGGGGGGGGGGGACAACTGGCCAACCCTGGGGAGGACCACTGGCCAAACCTGGGGAGAACAACTGGCCAACCGGGGAGGACAACTGGCCAACCCTGGGGAGAACTACTGGCCAACCTGGGGAGGACAACTGGCCAACCCTGGGGAGGACAACTGGGTAACCCGGGGTGGACAAGTCTTGACTAAAATATTAAGCAAGAAAGTCATCAATTGAAGCTTGAATCCCAAAATTGAAAATTTGAATAATGGAAAAATATGATAACTAACACTAGGTCTACGCACGTGGGGAATCCCCCGGGGGATTTTGTATTTTTCTTATAGATTAATCACAGCGCTGTACTCTCTCATCCAATCCCCCGAAGAGAAAGCGATGTGAAACAGACATAAAACATATCTTTGTCGACATACACAATGGCATACACAACCAAAATTTGATGTCTGTGCGAAAATGCTCTGTGCAGAGAAGACAATTTCATTTTTGTTATTCCAAAACAAACTCATTTGTTCTAGAAAATCAAATCGATTTGATTTTTCACCATTACACAAAGCGAATCCGCCGGGGGATTGGCCGGGGGAATGAGAGAGTATTTTTGTGCAGTAAAAGCGATAGAAAAATACAAAATCCCCTCCCCCTTTCCCCCACTTGCGTAGACATAGCATAAGACCAAACACAAGAGAATTCGACGGGCGCGGCTTTGCCGCGCCCTTTCCACTTTACTAGTTAATAATTTAAACTCCATTTTCCCAAATTACCTGTCCGTACCAGGAAATTCTGGAATTAACTAGTTAATTTGGGAATTTCCAGAATTAACTGAACTTTCCGGTTAATTCCGGAATTAACTGGCCAAATCAGTTAATTCCGGAATTAACTGAATTTTTCAGTTAATTCCGCTATTAACTAATTTCCGATATTAACTGTAACAGTGCGACATATTATATGAACTCCTCTAAAAAAGCACTCGCATATACAACTCTTGATGATGTTACAAGGAAATTTGTGCACTTCTTTCGCATCACACAATTTGTAGTTTGTGTTCGGAAACCAATCATTTGTCGATTGATTTTAAGGAAGATTGTTAATAAACAGTTATTCAGCATAGTTTTTGAATAATTTCAATAACGTTTCTGTACATCGATTTCCAATAATTCCTTATTTATTCTACGACTCGCATTTACTAAAATATTCTAATAAGCTACTGAATATAATATTTCTCGAATTCAGCGGCCAAGAATGCAAATTGTCAGTCGATGTGTCTCATTTTCTAGACATGGAAATCCAGCTGAGGTTGCGCTTATATATTAAACTAAAAACAACTTTTTCAGTTTTTACGTTCTTCCAGTTCATTGCATATGAGTTCTACTCTTACTTGTTTCCGAATCATTTAGAACAAATAACAAAAAATCTAAGAAATACTTATTGGAAATAATTTGAAATTTCCGGTTTCCTAAAAACCTTGCCTTTTTGCCTTGAGCAATCTTGTGCTAACAACCTAAAAATTTCAAGTTTAGGTTCTTTCGCTAACGAGGAGCGTTGTGAACACCGCGAATATTGGCGAAAAAGAGGTTTTAATTCGATGGCTTGCGGCGCCAATAAACCCTTTGGATATCAACATTATACAAGGCACTTATGTGAATCTTCCTGAATTGCCAGGTATAGGTGGAACGGAGGGAGTGGCGATGATTGAAGCGGTTCGTGTTTAATTAAAATAAATTGATAATTAAAAAACTTTTCTTAAAATGCCTATGTTTAAAGACGATATTGCAATAATAGCGTTTTTAGGAGCAGAGTAAATTTTTGATCTTAAAAAATTTAAATCCCAATTTTCCAAAATGAGTTCAAAAGCAAACACCTGGACTATTAGCTATTTAGGATTATGCCCAATTGTGTGTTAATTTACACAGAAATTTTTTCGGCCATTTTATTACCGTTTGCACTATTCTGCTGTATTTGACCTATTTCCGTGTCATCTGGCAAAATATAGCAAATCATTTTCCTTAAATTTCAGTCACATTTTTTTAGGTTGGCTCCCAAGTCCAAAACCTGATAAAGGGTGATATGGTAATCCCCCGACCAATCCTCGGGAAGAGCAATCGAGGCAGCTGGAGAGATTACGACATAACCGAGGCTGAGTCTTTACAGAAAGTCGACTCTAGAGTGGATCTGGTAACTGAATCCTTAATCTGATTTTTCGAATAACGTTTTCCTTCTCTTATAGGTTTCGGCCGCAACTTTTATGGTTAACCCTCCCACGGCTTATGTAATGTTAACGGAGTATGTTAGCTTGAGTAAAGGCGACTATGTCATTCAAAATTCTGCAAACTCGGGTGTTGGCCGATGCGCTATTCAAATTGCTAGAGGTAAATTGTCACGATAAGTATTTTCGGTGCATTTAGTGCAGATGAAGATAAAAATCTTGAACTCCGTCTTTAACTTTTTGTTTGTTCAGCCTTACTTAGATAGATCTGAAGCTGTGGTACCTGAAACTTACACTGATTCATAATCGAAACTTATTTTCAATATTTAGCTCTTGGCTACAAAACTATAAATTTGATCAGAGACCGACCCAATGTCGATGCGCTAAAATCGGAGCTAAAGCAACTCGGCGCTGATTATGTATTCACTGAAGATGAATTCCGATCGCAGTCGAAGAAATTGTTGGCTAATCTTGGCCACTCCATCCAACTCGGCCTCAATGGTGTGGGCGGCAAAAGTGCTCTAATGGTTTCAGCCACTCTTGGATTTGGTGCCACTTTCATAACTTATGGTATGATAAATGATTTATTGTTTTGAAAATTAACGTCAAAATTGAACGGCTGGCGTTTTTTACTCTAAAATAGCGTTTTTTACTCTGAAAGTTATTATTTTTAGTATGTTAGTCTTTGTTTTCAGTGTAGTTTTAAGTAGGGCTGTGCAATGCTAACCTTTCCTAACCTTTGCTAACCTCCCCAATGCTAACCCAAATCCTAACCTTTGAAATAGAAGGGAGGTTAGCATGCTAACCCACTCCGGATTAATTCAGAGGAAAGTCGGTTATTTCCCACTATCTAATCGTGTCTCTCTTTCTCTGGCGCCTAACTCAGAACGCGGCCAATAAAGGGCTAGTGTGCGGCGCCCCAATAAAACGCTCTCTTTGTCTCACGTCTCTTGTGTCTCCTCTTCGTTTCTGCTTATTGCACAAACAATGTGGGTTAGCATGCTAACCTTCTGGGTTAGCATGCTACCCTCCCTTTTCATGGGTTAGCAAAGGTTAGGAAAGGTTAGCATTGCACAGCCCTAGTTTTAAGCCGAAAAATTAATCGAAATAGCATATTTAAAATTCTTCATCTCTGATCACGTTTTTCGTGAATTGATACTTAAATTGTCGATTAATGGATTCTAAGGTAAGCTCTAATAAGGATTCTAAGAAAGGAATTCTGAAGTAAAATTTTCTTAATAAATGATAAAGATTTTGAAATTGTGCTTTGTAATTTTTCGGAAAATGTTTGGACATAAATCTTTTAATTTCCAGGAGGAATGAGCAAGAAGCCCTCAGAGTTTCTAACCAGCTCCTTCGTTTTCAAAAATCTGAAAGCCATTGGAGTCGCGATCGGATTTTGGATGGCTCTTCCGGAAAACAAAAAATCCATGGAGAAAATGTTTCGACATTTGGAAGAAATGATTATGAGTGACCAATTGAAGCCAATTCCTGTGGACAAACACTCAATCGAGAATTTTGACGAAGGAATTAGAAGAACTCTAGCCGGAAATTCAAAGAAACAGTTAATTGTAATGAATGAAAATCGGTCTTCTAGCAAATTGTGATTCAATGACGTTTTATAAATAAAATTTATTACGATGTTGCAATTTTTTGCCCAACTCAATTTGGACCAAAGAATAGTAGTATGACTTTGTTGTAGTTGTTCCATGGTTTGGAAAGTTTCGTGTTCCTCATTCACGAGTTGCAGAGCCCGCAGGTCTTAGCACAATCACGACGCATTTGGCAGTAGGCCGAACTGCTAGCACTACAATAACCGTTGGTTTGGAAGTAGCTGCATGCAGATGCTGTATCTCTGTCTTCACACGGGCGATCGCCAGATGGAGCCACACAAAGTCCTTTAGCCGAATCGCAAGTAGATCCCGGATATGTGGTACAATTTGAGCAGGCATTCCCGATTTGATAAATGCTTTTGGTGTTTATATTGCCCCTAAAACTTTTTCTGATTAATATCCTCAATCTATAATCCTTGTAATTTTATGTTGAATAGAACTATCATCTTTCAAACACTTACGTAACATTATAGTTGCAAACCACATATGTCGTTGATGCGCATTGAGAAATACCGCAGCCGACTCGAAGGGTTTGGGCCCAGGCCATTTGCGTGAAATGCCCCAAGTCATTCATGCTGCTGCTATAATAATTGGTGTCCGTGGTGCTCAAGCCATACTCGATCAGTTCATGCCACCATAGGTCGGCAGCAGACTGCATCGCCTGTGGAGTTGGCTGAGGAATGGTAGCCGAGTACATGTACAGATTCTCTCCTGTGCATTTGCGACCCTGTGACGTCGAATGAACTTGAGAGCAGACATTCGCCCAGGCTTGTGCCACATTTTCCAGTTTGCAGTCATATTCCTTAAAATTGTCATTTATGGCAGAAAACATACATTCAAGGAAATGAATGGCAAATAAATTTGCGGTTAATTTACGGCTTCTAAAGGTACTCAAATTTCCAAGAAATTTACTCTGATTTTCTAAAATCAAATTGAAAATTTTCACAATGGCCAAACAGCAAATTTCACTTACAAATTTGTACATATTTGCCGCGGGTGCCGCATAGCCACTCGGATTATTTGGTTCTTGACCCAGTGCCAGTTTAGATCTGTGATTATTGTGAGCATCAACTATAAGTGCGCGATCTGTATTCGTTAGCTTATTGTATACACATCCAACAGGTAAAGGCGCTGAGGAAGTTGTAGTGGTTTGAAGCGGCGCAATTGTTGTGGGCGCTTTGGTCGTCACGGGATTGCTAGTGGTTGTAGTAATGACAACCGGACTTTTTGTTGTGGTCGTAGTGGTCGTGGACTGACCACAAAGGCAGGATTTGGCGCAGCTTTGTGACATCCAGTATTCGTCCGTACGACAATTTCCCCAGGAAGCATATTTCGGACAATCCGTAGCATAAACGTCCTTTATGCATGCCGAGCTACAGAAACTGGAGCGAAGTGCGTCGCATCCGTTGCAGCTAACACCGGCTGCTCGGATGAAAGAGGAGTTATAGTTGAACTTATTGAATCTGTCATCGTAGTCGCGAAGGTTGCCATTTTGGTCGACTAATCGCACAGCTTGGGCGAAAAAGTGTGTGTAACAGGCGCCTAAGGTTTTGGTGTTAGGACGGGGTACGGTCATTACCCCCGGTCAATACCCCCCAAGCTCGACATTTTTGGCCATAACTTTTTTCTGGAACATTCTCGAAAAATGTGAAATGTCTTAAATTGAAGCTAAGGCTCTTGGCTATCGATCGGTATATTGCATGCCGCATCTCGATTCAAGATTCTCGAGATTTAATTTTTTTTGTCTCTGTAGTCTTGAATTTTCGTGAAATTCAAGACTAAAGAGACAAAAAAAATTGTATCTCGAGAATCTTGAATCGAGATGCGGCATGCAATATACCGATCGATAGCCAAGAGCCTTAGCTTCAATTTAAGACATTTCACATTTTTCGAGAATGTTCCAGAAAAAAGTTATGGCCAACATGGCAAGCGTGGGGGGTATTGACCGGGGGGTAATGACCGTGCGCCGTTAGGACATGGATTTCAATCTTACTTAAATCATTTCTCGTCTAAGAAAGAGAACAGTATTCAATCCTTAAAGTGCACAGCAAGATACGAAAAGGAAACTCCAACAGAGGTATTTGTTTTGAAAGCATTTGTCGAAAAATTCCACATCCCGTGGTTTTTCGAATATCATATCTAGAATTTTTCCAAAATCTAGAATTCTAATTTAGTATCTTGAATCGGAAATTTACAATCTTTGCTATGAAAAATAGTGGAAACAACACATACCTCCTGAAAGACAATGGGGATAAAAACATCCCGGATAGAAAGTCGCTCCTGGTTGTCTCGTGTAAGTTCTACCATATATGTCGATAATGCACAAGTTTGTGCAGGAACTGTCCACACAAACCGGCGGCTGAAAACCGGTATTGTCAGGGCATTCGCCAGTGTTGCCAACAGTATTGGACGAGTTGACGGACTTGTAAAATCGTTTAGTGGCACCTCCACAGGTACAATTGCCTACTTGCTCAACGGGCCTTGCGTACTGGCTTACCCAGGGAACCACATCGTTGGCCACAATCAAGGATGGGGCCTTGACATAGGTACTTCCTACCAATATTGTGGGTTCAGAACACGTTTGACCTCTAACTTGGCTGGCGGCAGCCAAGAGTCCAGTCAAATATAAAAGAATTTTCATTTTCAGGATATCAAAGCTTGAGAACTGTAATTTAACATTTTCTCCATTTCCCTTATATAGTTTACCTCAACCGGTCATAACCCAGACGATCACTTGTTATCATTTTGTGCAGTCACACGAGGTTTGAGTGGGCTTAATTGTTTGGATATCTGAGTGCTTAGATATCCTATTTGCTTAGCTGAATTTCCATATTTTGTGGAAAAATAACGTGGAAGTTGAATATAAGGTAATTTGCACTTTTGAGTTCAAAGGAATATTAAAATTTTTATCAGCCCACTCAAACAATACAAACAAAAAAGCAGTCGAAAATTTGGAAATTGTTTGCAAAATAGACAAATACTGAAAAGGAAGGCTGGCCACGTGGAAGCGGATGTTTTGACTACTGTCTAGGCTCCACATAATTCGCACCAGCCTAGCATAACAAAAGTTTGATCTCTGTTTTAGGAAAGATAAATTTCTATAATGCAAAAATTGGATAACATATCAGAAATACATTTTCACTATTTTTATTTTCCACTCTAACCTATTTCGCAGGATTGATGTGTGGGGGGGTCACATGGGCCAACTTTTCACGCCTAACTCGGATTTAGGCGTGTGATACGTCAATCGCTTCGTCTCGGCGAGAGAAGACGTTTGGCACCATTTTCAGCCCCCATACGACCCCCTGTGGCCCCCTGTGACCCCTTTTACCCCCCAGGGGCCACAAAAGGAAACTTTTCATGCTGTGTTCGGATTTTGGCGAGTGATACGTCAATCGTTTCGTCTCAACAAGAGAAGACGTTTGGCACCATTTTCAGCCCCCACACGACCCCCTGTGACCCCTTTTACCCCCAGGGGCCACAAAAGGAAACTTTTCATGCTGTGTTCGGATTTTGGCGAGTGATACGTACCGGTTTCAGGGGCGGCACGACCCCCTGTGGCCCCCCGCGATCCCCTTTACCCCCCAGGGGGCCGCGGATGCACGCTAACCGCGAAAAAAAATACAAGAGAACCCGCCGATTCGAGGCGGTAATCCGCCGAGAATCGGCGGGTTCTCTTGTATTTTATATTACTATTTTCTGAGACAGTCTTCGCTGTGATGATTTAATCTAAAATATAGCGTTTTAGACGATTCCTTGTAGGCCAGGGGTCTTGTTAATGTGACAGCTCACGTTCAGCGTTTTGGTCATCTTAGTCTCGTTGGACATTATATGATAATTGCTAAAATAAGCCACCGAACAGTGTAAAAAAATTGCGCACAAAAATGCTACGTCTAGTATAATTCAAAATAGAACAGAGAACATTGCCCACACCTATTCATGTTTAATAGCAATGTTGTTAAAACAGAATAATTAATGGAAATACACAGAAATAATTAGAATTACATAATGGACAGAATAAATTAACAAAATATTTGTATATCAGGCGTTCGGATCTAATCCTAATGATGACTAACATCATCATTGTTATGGGGTTGAGCCATCCTGAGAAGAAGCTTTATAACGAAATAGATACAATATTTTATATACTGTTAGCATCAAATCATTCTACATATTTGAAAATGTTTGATTCTTGATATTTTATTAAATTATCGCAATTTAAATAAATTGATAATGCCATTTAAACATATTTCATATTTTTGTATATAAACTTATAAATTTAGCTATATAAAACGTTATATATAAAAAATTTCTTTAACAAATATAATTTAAAAATTAAATTCTATCATGGCCTGAGAGCAGTCGTTAATTATATTCTTATTTTTTGATCGTTTAAAAGCTTTTAACTCCTTTTAACGCCTTTAGTATAAAAGCTTTTAGTTAAAAGCATTTAGTATCATTCTATTTTATTATTTATTCTAAACATAATGCTCGCAAAAATTTGTGTCGTTTTTGTTTTGGTTTTAACTTTGCTACAGGCTACATTGTCGGTACCAGGTTTGTGTTTTGTTTAGGTATTTTATATATGTATTACATGCATTTTATTTTTCTGGAAAATTATACGAATTCAAATGCTTTTTATTTCCTGGTTCTTCGAGATTTTATTGTGTGAATAATTTAAAATTCCTGTAAAAATAGTAATTGAACAGCCAAAATATATTTTAGGGAATTATTATTATAACTTAACCTTTTAGTTCATGGTGACATTTTCTGCGACTCAGACAAGGACTGTCCTCCTCATTTCGTGTGTTCAGGATTGGCTCTTGATAACTATTTAGTTTGCAGTAAATTTTTACTTTCGTTGCATTCATTTTATTCGTTCTGTAAGGTTAATATTAGCGTAATTTAGGGAAACCATGGGGCCGAAAGAAGTAGAGATTGGAACATTATAAGGATCTGTATTCCGGAATTTAAGTATTTGTATATGATCCAAGTTATTTACTATTATGTGTGATGCTTTTTAAAATAAAATATTTTCAATGGATGGCCAATACACTCTTGCGTACATAGACAGGACCGAGACCAAGATCGAGATATTTTGAGCCATTTGTTTGTTCAGTAAATGAATATTTTTTTACAAAAATGGCAATTATCAACGAATTACAGTCGAACCTCGATATAAGGTCACTCTCGATATAAGGTCAGTTTTGCTCGGTCCTGGCCAAAATATAAGGATTTACATACAAAATGACCCTCGATATAAGGTCACCGAACCTCGATATACGGTCACCTCCGGGAGGGCAGGAGAAAAAAGCATAGGGGGTACCATGTGAAATTTTTCTCCGGCGCCGCCAATGGCGACGCCGGAGAAAATTTTGAGGATTTTCCATAAATTTTCAAAAATTTTCGCTTCTTTTGCTCTATATTTTTTTGACTATTTTGTAAATTTTCGCTTACTTTATACCTTTTTAACTAAATTTAAGGCAAAATAGAGTAATTTTAACGCATAAATGTCTAAGAGGGCCAAAACAGCATGAAAACACAAAAAATGGCATTATTGGGTCATTTTCGATATAAGGTCAACCTCGATATAAGGTCACTTGAGTCGATCCCCATCGTGACCTTATATCGAGGTTCGACTGTATGTGAAAACTAATTGCAAATTTGGAATCAGCGCAAAGAATTATGGGCGAAAGTGAAATAAGAACCCGCTATCGTTTTGCCAGTTTGTTCAAAATTGGCGCAAATTTGAAAATAGTTTTGAAAATAGTAATCAGCTAACTAACGTTTCACGTGAGTAAACTCCAATTCTGATATTGCTAACCCCCTCTAGAATCGTATTTTAGAGGGGGTTAGCAATATCAGAATTGGAGTTTACTCACGTGAAACGTTAGTTAGCTGATTACTATTTTCAAAACTATTTTCAAATTTACGCCAATTTTGAACAAAATGGCAAAACGATAGCGGGCTCTTATTTCACTTTCGCCCATACCCTAAAAACACTAATTACAGAAATCTTTTCCTCATTTTCACAAAATTGATTTTTTTCGATAACCATGTGGTACCCCGTATGCCCTGAAAATGGCAAAAAATTAAATTTTCCCGAACTTTCTGCAAAAAACGGTTTTAGGGGCGTAAGTATAATCTGCATACACCCGCAAAAACAGAAATTATAACTCTAACCTGTGTGAAAAAATGCTGGGCTAAAAATAAAAAAATATTGTGCAAAAAATCAAAAAAGCGGCCAAATCAAGCAAGGGACTGCCCCTTTAAGACAATACTAGTGGAGCGTGCGCCGCCTGTCGGCGGCGCCGAGGAAGTCTGAATCAGTGGGCCCCTGCGCCGCGTTCCCCTATCCATTAAACACACTGTTTATGTCACGGTGCGACAAATTGCCGCAAAAAAACCATTAACTCAGGAATCGCCTTTTTTCGTGGAATTTGGCCGAGATTCTTGTAGTATAGGGGTTTTCGGACACGGGGAATCCGAATTTGAGCTTATTTTTAGACTTTTTATAGACAAATTTAGACTAAAACTTAGACGAGAACCAATTTTTGTGCAAAAAAACATGAAATACATCATATATGGGTAATTTTTTGCGGGGAATCCGAATTTGAGATTATTTTAAGACAATTTTTAGAATAATTATGGACAAAATTTAGATTTTTAGATTTTTGAGTTTTCAAAATTCAGAAATTCATATCTTTTTTTTTCGGCGTTATTTGGCCGAGATTTTTCAGATTCAGGGGTTTTCGACCACGGAGAATCCGAATTTGACCTTATTTTTAGACTTTTTATAGACAAATTTAGACAAAATTTTTCTATATTTGTCTAAATTTGTCTATAATTGCCCATGATACATCATATATGGCTAATTTTTTGCGGGGAATCCGAATTTTTAGTTTATTTTAGACTAAATATAGACATTTTTAGACTGTCTATAAATTTAGTCTAAAAATGTCTATATTTAGTTTAAAATAAACTAAAAATTCGGATTCCCCGCAAAAAATTAGCCATATATGATGTATCATGGGCAATTATAGACAAATTTAGACAAATATAGAAAAATTTTGTCTAAATTTGTCTATAAAAAGTCTAAAAATAAGGTCAAATTCGGATTCTCCGTGGTCGAAAACCCCTGAATCTCAAAAATCTCGGCCAAATAACGCCGGAAAAAAAAGATATGAATTTCTGAATTTTGAAAACTCAAAAATCTAAAAATCTAAATTTTGTCCATAATTATTCAAAAAATTGTCTAAAAATAACCAAAAATTTGAATTCCCCGCAAAAAATAAGCCATATATGATGTATCATGGGCAATTATAGACAAATTTAGACAAATATAGAAAAATTTTGTCTAAATTTGTCTATAAACAGTCTAAAAATAAGGTCAAATTCGGATTCCCCGTGTCCGAAAACCCCTATATCACCAAAATCGCGGCCAAATTCCACGAAAAAAGGCGATTCCTGAGTTAATGGTTTTTTTGCGGCAATTTGTCGCACCGTGATGTAAACATGTTTACAAAAGAGAGGCAAGGTTGTTTACGATTACGCAATCACAGTGCCAAAAAATCCATGAGGGGGGTATCATGGTTCTGGAGAATGCCCTCAGGGCCCGTAACTTTGAATAGAAGGGAGGTAACTCAGATGAGTTTTTGTTTGCGTCATATAAGTCGACCCTAATAAGCAACTTCCCCAAGTTACTTTTGTGGCGAGTGGGAAAAAAAATTTCGTACAGACGGACACTGGCGCTATTATAGAAGGGCATGATCATCAAATGACAATTTTTCGTGGAGTATCTCTGACAATACACTCTTCATACCTGGAAATTCACTGTCGGGCATTTTTTGTCGAGTGATCCTTTTCTGGATAATTATTGTACACACTCCCGTTACTAATTCAAAATAGTGTTTGTTATAATACTTTCGTAACAAAACATGAGGACGTACAGAATTTAATTTTTTACATCCTCGGGAGAGGTTTTAGCCTGTAGGGTAAATTAGAGAATTCATTGTTTACTAAATTTTGAGGAGAATAATCCATCTCCTACATTCAGCTCAAAAAGTAAGCACTAAACATTTGTTTGAGGAATTCTGCTTGAAGATATAATATCATTTTGAAACAAATGGTTAGTACTATGTACGCCGTTCCATATACAGTCGAACCCCCGAATAACGCCGGTCTCGGGACCAGACAAAATCTGGGTTATTCGGGGCCGCGTTATTCAGGTGGCGTTATTCGGGAGCCTAACCCATGAAAATCCTTTGACGTAAATCCGGGACCGGACAAAAGCGGCGTTATTAGGGGAAGGGGCGCGTTATTCGGAGGTTTCTAGCCCAAATTTGCGCCCAAAAAAAGCGCTACTCGGGAGGTCGACTGTATATCAGATTTAGGAACTTTGAGACAAACCTGGATGTGTCAAACTACGGTGTATGGTACCTTATTTGATTGCGAGCATTTAGCAGACATTACGCAATATTGATTATTTAAACCATTGCAATACATTTCTCACATAGTTAAACATTAAAGATCATAATGAAATTTCAATAGTTCGATAATTCAATTGTTTCCACGACATTGCTCCGCATCTTCTTAGGTACCATCCACCGCAGCTTTGCACCCAGGTTTGCTTTAAAAGTCCTTATTCGCGCCCTGTAAGAGGAGCTGAGTCGACCAAAGATCAAAGGATTGATCGACACAGCCAACTGGAGTAGGATAGTGCGCGGGTACATCCACCAAGCTGGCAGTATATCAAATCTAAAATAAACATTATAATGTCTATGATAAATTGTATGTAATGCCGTAGGCTAAAATTATAGTCAGCCAATACTGAATATGCCTAGACAAAATAGTGAAAATTCGCCCTATGCCAAGTTTTGTATCCCAAGATCAAACACGAAAACATTACTGCCAGTCCGAGAAATGGGACCTGAACCCAATAACCTCAGATAGGTTCGGGCAAAACAGGCATCTTTCCCGCTATCCTGGAATCGTAAGCCAATCAGAAATTCAAGAATTATTACTATACTAGCCAGTATATATTCAGCTCTTATGTACAATGAATATCGAAAAATAAGATTTTAAGCAACTATAACTGTCGAAGCCATTAAAAAACCACTTATCTCCTATTCACGATGGATGCCATTACCGGCCCGTAGCAAATAAAGAAAATTGACGTGACGAGGATCAGGAGCTTCAATATACCCTGACGCACCTCGACTTGGGCTTTCGCGCCACAAATTATGGATGGCGAAATAATAGTAGCCATCGTATCACTGAGAGATTTGTTAAGGATCCGGAAGCACCACCATATACGTCCATAAACGGCAACACACAGAATAAGGGGGAAAATATAGGAGACCACCAGCTCAGCATATTGGTAAAATGACCAAAACGATGGACTTGCATCGTTTTGACAAACCTTGGAGGCTAAAGTAAGAAATTTATTACAGAAGTAATAAGAAGTTCAATTTAGAAATAATTTCATGATTAGTTAACAAAAATTGGAACACTTTTTTCATTCACTCTTTTAGTTTTAGCCGTAACACCAGTATTCCCCAAACTGGATGGCTAGAAAATGGTATAAATGTGGTAGAAATAAGTATTCAGAACTATAACATTTACACGGATTTTTCTCAGAAAAGCATGAATTTTTCCAGCAAAGTTTCCTGTTTTGAATTAATTTTTCAATGTGTGGAACTTACTCTTAAGACAAGTGTCATTCGGCTCAGTGGTATTGTGACTTATAACTTGATAGTTGGCATAATAATGCTGTGAGACGATTAAAGCCGACATCCACAAAATCACATTGCAGACAATTGACGGCACATATGACAATTTGAAATTGTGAATAAAGCTGGCATATCTAAAATCATGTTTCCATTTGCGAACATTTGATATGAAAAAAAAAGTTGCCTTTCGATTGCCACTGCGCAATAGAGGAGTATTGGTAAATAAAAAAAACTGCGACGTGCATAACTCAGAATTGGACATAGATATTCGGGCCAATCAAATTCCAGTTGTAGACAAAAAGGTAACTCGATTTCAATTTTAAATTGCTAACAAGGTATAGTATATATTATTTGGAGTTTATTCTTATTTTTAGGACCATTTTGAAAGTTGTGCGTATACGTTTTTGTGTTTTAATATCTAGTGCTCGAGATGCCATTTTAAATTTTGCATAATTTTGTTCTCCGTTATCTTTTGAAAGCATGATTTAATTCCAGCTGGTTTCTTTCCATTTTTACGGCCGTTATTTAACAACCTTCTGTCCTGCTTAGTTTCACTTTTTAGCATTCAACTTTTAAACGATACGATGTTCAAAATTTGTCTGGTTTTCGTTTTCTTAATGGTTTTTCAATCTACCGTCATTTCGATGCCAGGTCAGTTTAGCAAGGAAAATATTAATTTCCTAATACTTTTTAAACATTTTGGTGCTTTTTGTCTATGTCTACTTAAATAGGCCATTTTACAACAACACGTTTTGGTCTTTAAGGGGGCTTAAACTAATCTAGGCTATCAATTAAGGGAAGCCAAATAGGCTTGTAATGGCACTTCTCAAATACTCTCAGTTTCTCTTGAATTAAGTACAATAGCTAAAATCGGACATTCCGACAGTATGGAAAGATCAAAGGATACCGAAAATTGCCGCAAATTCCAATCAAGAAAAACCTTAATTCGGAAAATCCACAAAAAGAAAACTAAAATGAACTGAGGATTTTTCCATAGGCCAATTTTATGTTGGCATACTATTATAATCCAAGGAATTTAGTCCATGGTGACATTATCTGCAGATCTAACAGAGACTGTCCTCCTCCTATGGTCTGCTCTGGCGAGCCTTTGGATAACTATTTAGTTTGCGGTAATCTTTTCATCCTGTCAATCTTATGTAAATTATTTTTCAGCAAAACGGAGATGGGGACGAAAGAAGTAGCGATCAAGAGTCCTATTGTTCGAAAAAAGTCTTCCGAAAATTGGAAAATTTTAATTTGATTAAAATGTTTTAATGTCAGTAGTGATATTTCAAAATAAAATATTACTAATGAAATTCCAGTACAATGCCTCGGATACCAAATACGCCATACCGCCAATACACTAAAATATTTTTCTGTAATACACCACATTTTCCATATATTTTCCACATAAAAATTTACAAAAACTTCACTTAGGACTAATAACTGGGAATATAAGACAATCTAACACAATAATGTCACGCTATTAAATCTACTCACGAGATTGATTATGAAGATCATAAACGTCTCCTCTTTCAACTTTTGACTTGTCGCCAACAAAAAAATAGCGAATCCATTTGAAGAAAATCCAAGAGCCGAGATAACAGTTACAATGGTTGAGAATCTCATATTACGAGTCCGAAGAAAAGCAGCAGTAATTTTGTGAGCAAGTATCGCCGAAAAATGCTAGAACCTAGCCTATGTGGATTATGCTTGCCTATTTATATGATTTTGCCTCAAAATTTTCCGTACAATTTTGGTATTTCCCCATTATTAGACACATTCGCTTCTCGACCCTCTCGCTTCGAGCGAACAATGACAAAATTATAAACGTACAGCGCTTTACTATTTTCTTTTATGTAGAATTGGCAGATAAACGTAACGTGTAATCCAAAGTTTCCGGAACGCATCTCCAAAATATTATATAAGGTCACATAGTAATATTTTTGTACAGCAGCATTCCATTTCTGTTCGAAAAATATTTGTTCTCTCGAAAAATTATTTTACAGTTTCCATTCCGCGAATTATTTTTGTTTCGTCGTTCATTCTCAAAATGTCAGATACCGAGGTAAGCTTTTAGTGTTACACTGATGTGCCGTATATATTTTCCTCATCATTTCTGCTGTGGAAAATTGCATATGGGCTAGCTAGAATTGTCGTATAATATGAGACATTTCTTATTTTCGTCCAATTTTTATAAAATGTGACTCATTAGATTTACAATGTCATTTGAGAGAAAACCTAATAAATGAACGAAAACATGAATGTAACATTTGCTTATACGAGACTTGATAATTCCATTTATGTGTAATTTCGTTAAATTATCCCACACACTTCCAATTCCAGGTGTGTCAGATAGCTGAAAGGTTGACCTGAAATATATCTTTTTATGTCTGATGATAAATTCATACATGTTTCTTTATACACATTTTTAGACCCAACATTCATCAGAAAATGTTCAGCGCCAAGACGAAGAACGCTTTATTCAATTGGCTGGTCATTCGAGTATGTAGCTAGCCTTTATTTTTTCTCTTTTACAACAACGCATAATATGGCACCATTGTGCCAAATAAAAAAATTCTCTCGATTTCTTCTTCTTTCGATCTTCCTTCTTCAAACTTTTCGTAATGCGTTGAATAAACTAGTTAGGAACTTGAATTTATAAATATTTGCTGCAGTTAGAACTAATTTTTCGATACAGTACCGATTTTTCACTCTTGGAACACGTCCAATAATGTCCTAATCTCAATTCGGAAAAGGATCCTTTATATGTCAAATCCCGCACATGGCCACAACAATTCAGCCTGGGTTTAAACCGTACCGGAACCTGGCCCTGGCTGTAGAATCAATTTTAACTCCAATCATTTTAAAATACTTTTTAAAAATAAACTATACAGTTTTATAGTAAAACTACTACTATAAAGTTTTGCTATAGACTAACTTTTCATATATAAAATAACATTTCTAGACTCCATCCTGCCAATGCCAAATCGCACAATTTGGAAAATAACTTCGACGACTGATGAGGTTACACAATTTGGTGACCGAATTGCGGAATGTAATGCCTACATAACAATTATGAAGGCAAGTGCTTTAGTAGTTTTTGAGCTTACATTTTTTGCTATTCAACTGTCTAAATTAATTGCATTCCACGCTGCACATACATATGTACATACGCATTTTGGAACGATTCTGAGTGTGCCTCCGACTCTTAAACACTCGCGAGATAAATTAATATTCGCGAGATAAAATAATTCCCAGTAAATGCCGGTTTGCAAAATTTCCCGTCTTTGCTACCATTCCCTATTTCGAGACACAACTTGAAAACCAAAATCTTGGTCAAAAATTTTACCTATATTGCGATCAAATTTGGGTCCTAAATTCAAAATTTCTTCCAGTTTTGAATTTTGTTAAAAAATCTTACGACCGAAAAATTTTATCTGAGAATCACTCCAGAGAGCAAATTTCTTGAACAAATTGAAAATCCTAGTAAAAATTCAGAAAATTTTTCTATGATTTCGTTTCATTTTTACAAGCAAAACGCACCAACTGAGTAACCTCAGGAGGACCCAGCAATTTTTCGAGGGCCGCCTCCGCAACTGAGACGTTATGACACTCCATGGCCTGATTTGGCTTTTTCATGTGAATTTACTATTCGGTCATTTTATGCCCTATGGATAGATTGAGATCTGTGATACTATTCAACATGTTCATCTGACCTAACCCTTTTTGCTTCAAGTTGATGTTTGGGTGAGGAGACGGTTGCCTATGGTTTATAATTATTCTTTTGTCTGAAGCTGCGTCATAACCTTCGACTTCCTTTCTATCTCTTTCACATATCTGTGTCATCGAAACATTGCGTCATTTTTCATTACATTACGAGATGATGTCTTATTTTCAGGAAAAGCAGTTAAAACATTTTGTGCCGCAGTATTACAGGTGTGAAACACATAATGGCACTTGTAAGATTTTACAGTTGTCTTTTTGGTAAACAAATTGGGTTTAGCATACATTCTCCTTGAAGATGTCTCTTTTGATTTCCCAACATCGTGTAGGACACTGTTAGATATAAAAATGGGTACCAGGTGCAAATTTTATAAGTCAAATTTTTGTAGCCAAATTTTTCTCTAATTCAGAACATTTTCAATTCTGGAAACTTCTGACAAAAAAAGAAGTTCAACAGCTTTGCTCGGTTTTCGTATAGAGGGCACCCGAGTAAGATTAGAGTAAAGTAAAAATTTAATCAGTTGTGATAGCTTTAGTTGCCAGGTCAAATAGTCACAAAAGGCTATGAGAGGGTTTGTTGGCTAAAAAGTTTTACAAATGCTTCACTTATACTCTGCTTCAGCGTATTTATCTAGCTTCGATTTAGCTTCTCGATTTATTTTTGCTTAGTCTGCTTTGACGTCTTCAACTGCTCTAAGTCTTCTCTGCTTTTCACTCAATCAACTTTTGCTTCGAAAGAGTAACTGCTTATATTTTATGAGAAGATTAATGAAATCAATATGACTATCCAAAACGATTGTCAAATTTTTGCTTTAGCATTTTTGCTATTTTTCACATTTTTTTACGCATTTTTTACTGTTTATTTTATTTTTACGCTTATTTGTACTTTGCTTATACTACTTTGCTACTTCTCGTACTATTGTCATTTTATTTTCTTGCTTTTGCAGTGCTGCTTTAAAAATTCTAATCTGATTTTTTCTAGCTCCATGCCCGAGAAGACGTCCAAGATGTTCTGCTAAAGCACGTCGGTCAACCTGCCATTTTGAGGCAACTGTGCACCAAATTGAGGCAATTGCGGAGCGCTATTGAAAATTCCAACTTCTTCAGGACACACGAAGTGAGTTTCTCAAAAATTGCCTTTTGATTTAATAATTTAGGTAATTGGAAATTCAATTTTGGTAGTGCACGACGGTGAACGCTGCGGTCTCTGGATGATCGATTTCGGTTTGTTTCATTTTTTTATGAGTCACTATTGATACCGTAAACCTTGTTAGTTAACAAAGCGGTTAAAATATGCACCCTTCCATGAGGGGTTAAATTAACAGGTTTACAGTAAATAATGAAATTTAGCGAACACTTTGCGACTAAAGGACTCGGCAGTGCGGGTTGAGTTGGACCACAGATCGGGTTTGTGAAACCCTTTATTGGCTTCCTTTTCCACATTTGCATAACTTTAGATTCGTCGGATGGCTATTTGAAGGGAGTGGACGCATTGATAAGTGTAAGTTCTGCGCAATCGATACCGAGTTCTCTTGTGATTCTTTTAATTTTAGATCTTGGAAGAGAGGCTGTAAAGCTGATCAGTGGCAAGATTGGCCAAAATGTTTTTTGTAGAATATCTATTTTGTGTTTTGAAGTTTACTAATAAAAATGACGAAATATGGAAACATAATTGTATTACGAACTTGTTGCATATTTACTCGTTCTAAGTAGTCGGGTTAAACTTTTACTCACCTCAAGTTTACTTTTTTTGTCACTGATATACTTTTTGTTACAACTGAAATACTATTTTTTTAGTAATTACTATTTTTTTATAATTTTACTATTTATGAACGATGTGCCAAAAAGAGGCATTTCGGCGAAAATAAAAAGTATTTTTATTGGAAAGTAGCTTCAAAAACTGATGCCAAATACTACCAACAGAAACGCTTAATCCAAAAAAATAATGGATTTTACATATACCGTTTCTGGTACAATATTTTTACCCTAAAATTTTAGCTGCAGTATTTAATCATTTTTCCTGTGGTAGAAATTATTAGTCGCAATTGCATGTAATTTGATACAACTTCCGGAATTTCTTAGCGGTACTCAAAATTTTATAGAACTTTTGATCATCTTGAAACACTTGGCAACATTCCATCACAATGCAAGTCCTATTCCCCTCTACCTTTGCTTCTATGGCTCAACCCAAGTAATACAGGAAGATGCGCCTCATCTTTTGCTGGAATTCCTCCACACTTCAGATTTCTCTGCTATCTCATCCACTCTCCATTTTCACACAATCTCTCTATCTGCGCACGGCCGCTCCCTTTTTCAAAGTGGACATACAGGTGAGTGGACAACATCTACCTTAGCGCTACCTGCGGCCCGTAGTCCGGACTTACCTTCAATCTAAACGAGCGCGAAGGTGGACCCAATGCGATGGGAAAGTCCCCACGACAGAGAAAATCGCCGCCACTGTCGCGGTCTCAGCAACAAGAAGACAAGGGCCCTTTGTCCATTATTTCAAAGCCAATGTCAGGGTTACCCCTCTCCCCCCTTCCCTAACCACCTCCCACACAAAACACGACCAAAATAGCGATTTGCCTTCCTGGTCCACCTTTGCTGTGGTGAGCAGAGCCCAAAGCCCGCATTCATTCATTTGGTCACCTTCCTCTTTGGTTCCCCAATGCAATAGAGGCCCCCATTCATTTGCGATGCGGTGATTGTCCTGTCCACTCTTCGCCACTATTGCATGACCACCGCCGCTGCTATGGATGTTGAAATTTGCTGCGGCGACGGCGACCGCGGGAAAGGTGCGGGGCTTGTGGCTAGCCGGCTACTCCGTCAGCTATATATTTATACACTTTGGACACTAATATTTACCAGGATGCAGGATTTCATCAACATTTCATTTGTCAGGATTTGTCTGGTTGTGTTTATCCGGGACTGTTGCCTTGGGTTATAGAAGGGATATTACGATTGTTGTGAGGAGTATTAATGGAGTGTGGTGGAGCGTTGGCGATATTTGTTGCGGATTTAATAATGTTAGTATAGTTGAACGGGCCTAGGGCAAGGAACGTCATGAAATGTTATTTTGAAGAATGACTCAAACAGTTTTATAGTTGCTTTGTTTTGCGGAAAATCCCATAAATTCATTTAAGCAATTTTTGAAAGAATGAAACATTTTGGTGAAAATTTTATAAAAACAGAAAAGTACGGTTTTTATAGTAAATTTATTACAAAATTAGATATAATTGAAATTTGAGGTAAATGCCATATTTGAAATGTTTTACAGTTTCTATTTTTTTCCATCTAATTTGTAACTATTCACTATCGCCAAATTTTCCAATCTACATTCAAATCTCATTCTACCATGTTTGCAAATTCCTCTATTTGCATTTAGACCAGAACCCTGTGTATTACCCACTGTTATCTGGCCTTTCATCACTATATCCTATAATTTTTTCGGAGTGGTTTCACAGAAAAGTGAGTAAAAATCTGGTAAAGTAGATGATTCATTTCTTGAAAACATATAATTAGTAGAAAATTTTTATTCTGAAAATTGTTTTTGACTTTTTACCCAAATGCACTTTCGATTAACCTTAATTCTGAGAGTAGAAAGCTAGCTGTAATATTCTTAATTCAATTGAACGCTCAATGTTATGTTAAATTCGTTTAAACTTCAACATCTTGCGATAATTTGATAAAAAAATAGCGTGTGTTCATGGCGGTGCTTTTAACGAAATAACAATTACTGGCCAAACATCACTTCCGTAAACAAAACATTTGCTTTAAATGCACTCTTGAAAACATATAAAAGTCTCTAAATTTCGAGTGTCCGTTTTGCATTTGACAAACATTTTTCGGTGAACTATTTCGAGCTTGCACAACTCATATTTCCGATCAATCTTAAGTTTTTCCGGTAAGAGGAATTTAATGATTGTAAAAAATTTGACCTTTCGAACAACAAATTTTCGAGTGTAATTTTCTTTGTCTTTCTGATAACGTTTTGTATCAAATTTCATGAATGTTAATAATATTTCTTTTGTGTTTATTTTTTGTCAAATGATCAAAATAATAACCAAGTAAATTGTGATACTTTTCTATTACTTTATTTTGTCATATTTTTTTCTGAAGTTCAGTTTTATTTATAGCCGGCTGGAATGTAATCATTATAACCTTTCCCTACCCCCTTCGATAACGTTTAGATAATATTATTTCTTTCTGTCTTGCTATTTCTCAAGATCCGCCCTCAATACAAATTCGACTCGGTAACAAATCCCTATAATCCCTAAAATTAAGCAAAGTTCTCTTTCTGTGACTCGGTGCTCCTCCTCACCAGTTCTTTGTTACTTAAGCCTCTTCCTAACCCATTATCCTACTAAACTCAGATTAAATTCCTGCAGGCAGAAGTTCAAATCAAAAAAGCAGAAGCTCAATTAAGCGAGGCTTTCAAAATAATGTCGTTCCACTTCCCAATTAAATTCCACCGAAAAAGCAAAACTGTCAAACATTGCATTGCAAAACCAAAATTTGTTTTCTTTAACAAAAAATGAGAAAGAGGAAATGTTAACAAATTACAATTTTTCCCAAAAAATTTTTAATAAAATTATTTTGAAATATCTGAATTTTCTTACTTTCATATTTTTTAATTACTTTGGTCAGGGACCAAAAAGTATTATCGGTTTGCTCCAGGTTCTTCTAGAAATTCCATTTCCTGCCACTGATAATACATTATAACAAATGCTCGTTGATCCGTTATCAAAATCGTTCTGTGTTTGTCGAGTTCGGCTGTCTTTTTCTATTTTTATTCACAGATTCCCAAATAAGGTAACAAATGTATTGGCCGTTTTGCAACACATTTTGATCCGTCTGCGGCTCATTTTCTTGATTAGTTTCACTATCGCAAAGATCCAATTTTCATCAATAACAGACTTATTTTCGAATTGTTTTTATCCGTCACCCAAAGACCTTATTTGCGGTCTATCAAATGACGATATCATTAGGGAATAGGGGGAACACAAATGATAGAGAAATGTAGAAGATAATAGAAACTGAGAGAAACAAACATCGATAACTAGTCCGAGATTTTCGATGAAAATAGGTTGTTTTGGTCCGTTATTCGCAAAAGAGCTAAAAATCAGGCTAAAAGTTCTATCACCTTCTGGATTCTTTTTTTTATATATAACCGGATGAACATTGTTATTAATTCTTCAGCTCCACTTTTCCTTGAGATACAATAGTTACCCCGTCGGGTCTTCTCTGCATTTCCGTTCCAAAGCAATCGGTGATTCATCGGTTTTCATCAATCAATTCGCGCTTTTGATATTATGAAATGTATTTATTCTCCAGACAAATTTTCTTCTAATTGATTTGGAAACTTTTCAAAGCTATTAAGATGAGTCAGCTTGAAAACAGAATTTCATTTTAACGTTCTCTTTTCAATTTTTTATGATTACTTACCTTCAAATTAAGACAGTGCTTGCACTCCGTATGTGATTTTGAGGTTTTTATGCCATTTGCTATTACTTCTATGCATATTTCAACTCAGTCCCTCTTTGGCACAAACTCTCCTTAATAACATTATAGCGCGGAGTTGAAAAATAAATCTTCCGCAAACATTCGAATATCCCACCAAAGGTATTAGAAAATAATTGCACTTATATTATCCTTAAGCCAGATTTGTGTTTGGATCCAATATCTCGCAGGTGCCCTTTCAATATTTATCCAATTATTTTATTTTGTCTGATGCCACTCATCTTTAGTTTAGCGAAAGTCATATGGATTCCAATATTTACTTAGACAAATGAAATAAAATGGTCAAAAAGTTAGTATAAAGGTTGCATACTCTAAGCACTTATCCAGATTGGCCAGACTTTTCCTGGCCAGCCGGCTGGCTCAAGACAGTACAATAACAAGTCATCTTTTTGATAGCTTTCAACAAGTTTATTTACCCTTTCCTTTCAAAATGATTTCATAAAAATCATGTTTTCTGTTATTATTTCTATAAGTTCTTCCCGTTGAAACATTTTGTCGTAAAGGAACCTTAAAAATGAAACATTCTAAGTTGAAACCTTTCTGAAATTGGATATTTTCAAAACCCAATCTAGAGTAGATTTGCTTCTAGAATTTTCTATTCTCAAAGTACGACTATTAAAGAACTCCTTTAAATTGTAAATAGTTATAAATTTTCGTGTATAAGGACATTTTTGCACTTTGAAAACACTCCATAGGTACGAAACTCCATGGAAAAGGTAGACTTTTGTATCAGATCACAAACTCTGTTTGCTGAATTATGCGTGGGTTGACCGTTTTTCCCTCCAACCTTGATTAATGGTGACTTTATGTAACGGTAACACTGTCGTGGGCAACAAAATATGCGAGACCAGAAAATTCGGTTCCTTGCTGATTTATACTCTTTTTTAAACGATCCTATAATTGACCGTCCTAATTTGAAATGCGTCCCACGCTCTTTTGGTCCGCTACATTACACTTCAAAAGGTCACACTGCCTCAAGAAAACAGCCTAAATCCTGCCGTGCCTAGAAAAAGGTTGGTCTGGGAAAACTTTCAAATATTTTGCCCAAAGCAACAATCTGACAAATAATTTAGGCCTATTTTAACCGCTACCCCTTACCGATCTGGAGACATTTCATTCCTGGAAGAAATACATGTTTCCCTAGGAGGAGGCTATATTGTTTGACATCTGCTCCAAATATTTTGAGACAATTATTACACCGATTTTAGTATTTTCAATGATTTTTCGGAAAAAATTTTAGCTATAGTCCAAATTTTTTTGGTAAATGACATTTTTATATATCTAAAACCTGAATTTATGCTTGCTTTGCACTCAAGTTCACATAATCTCATTCAAGATCACTGCATCTGGTACATGTCAAGATCAAAAACCGGCAAGGCTTTAGGCCAAGTATCAACCCTGTTCCCCACCCACCTGCCTGTTCCCACTCAATGCCTTGAAGGACTTTGAGCGAAAGTATATTGAGCGAAGTGCATCCCAATACATATAATGCGGAAAATGGGGAAATCAAGGGGAAGATCTGGAATCATAGAGTCATTGTCTTCCTCCATTTTCTCCGGCGCTCCGCACGCAAAACAGCCAATATACATTATTGTTATTTACGAATAGCGGCGTTTGGGAGGGGGTGCGTGGCGTCGGCGGACCAAAAGTGCAGGGAAATGCGAATAATTCACTCCCATATCACATACAATCGTTCCCCTACAAAGGGCTCCCAACAGCTGAAGACGGCCGCTGAAGGCCCCTCAGAAGACTACGTCTCATTGCATATGGATTTGTGTTTGGGATGGTTAATCGATAGCGGAAAGAAGATGCTGGCGGAAAAGTTCTTATCTTCGCTTTTCGTTCGACTAATTGAGATTTTTCACTTTTGGATTTTATATTGAAAAAAGACTGATTTTATATAAAAATAATCATACAGTTATGTTTTGAGTTATGATAGATTTTACTGATCGATCAAGTAATGAAGTATGAGTCATCATTGACTGTTTACTCCTTTAGGGCACAATGAAGTTCCATTTTAGAATTATGGCCAACTATTTTATCAGTATGCCTCGTACCTGTCTTTTCTCTTATCTTCTTCTCGTATCTTTCATTTCACAGAAATGTACCTAATTTTTACACGAAAACCCATTATGCGGAGAACACGATGCTTCTCTGGGAGTAACTGTTAACGAATGTTGCGTTTGTACTTTTGTCATCGCTATTTTACACTAATCATTGATTAATTATGAATTGAGAGAAAAGTTACATTTGTTTTAAACATGTGATTTTCGTTCCTTCGCGGAGTTTGGAATTTGGGCGTTTTTAAATTTGTTTACCGGTTTCATATTCACTTTTAATCATTTTTCATATTAATAATTCAAGACTAATCGACTTAAATCGAAATGGGCGATTCCTATCTTCATTGCTTGCTTCATTGATTTCGATGGGTACATTTTCTATGTTCTTTAGTCTGTTTATGTCTCTTTTTCTGGCTTCGTCCTTTGTTGGTTTCATTGTTTAACATGTTTCTGATAACAATCTTGACAATACTTTCTCTCAAGACTTTCCATCTATCGGCCGCTTTTAGTCTAGTCATATTTATAGAGCAACGGAAGGTATAAGAGGTTTATAATGTCGTTATTGAGAAATTCGTTGGTATAAAGAACCTTCGTCTTAAGATTTAAAAATTATCAGCCTGTGTGGTCCTCTAAGTAGGGTTGGTATTTATTAGCAATAATTGTTTCCATTTCAAAGAAAAATTCATTCCACATGATTTTTGATTACAAAATTTCCCATGAGAATGTAGCTGCTCAACACAACGCTCGCGCTAAGAGGTATACTATGTTTGACTGCTTCCTGAAGTTCGGAATGCTGCTATGAATGCAATTCTTAGGATAACTCCTGAAATCTGACAAACTTTTTGAAACATTTTGCGCTTGAGATCTTTAAGCTATTCTAAGGTAATATTACCATGGTTCTCTCCTATTACTTTTAAAATTTTTGCCATGTAAGACTAAAAATCCATCACAAACTATACTTTGGGCGTTCACTTCATTTTGACTCAGCTTTTTTTTCGCAACTTGTATGTTCCGGAACAATTCTACAGTATTGCGTTTGATTTAATCCTTGCTTGTCCCAATCTCTTTGCTTTGGCTATTTCTTCTTGTATGGAACACTTTTTATGCCCACAAAGCGTCTTTATTTCTCTGTATTTAATCCTCAGCTGCCTCTTTAAGGTCACACATTTGCCGCTTTGACGTCTGTTTCGGTTTAAATGTCGATTGAGACGTTTGCAGATTTGATCGCACTGTTTTTGCAATGTTTTTATGAAAAATTATAATGCGGATTATTTCAAATTTGGAGCAAAGAGATGGCATTCGCGAGCAAAGGCAACAAAATGTGTGCACAAGATATGGGCCATTTCTGAGCTGTGGTTCTCTCTTAAAGGTGTCATAATCTTACCCCTTATCATCCACAGAGTTTGTGTGAAATGCGAAATAACGACACAAAATAGCGATTATTTTCACTTTCGGAGATTTGATCTTTTTGCACAAATGCCAACTTTTACCGCATTTTACGTGGGCCTTTCACGTGTTCTTTCTTATAAAAGGAATGTTTTGCATCATTTTCTCAATGTTTCTCTACGTTCAAGAACAGATATTCGATCCTCTCAATACTGATTGCAATTGGGTCCCAGCGATCAATAATTGTCTTTGGTCATCCTATCCAGTAAAAACGAGAAATGCGATCGACAAAAGTTTATGATGTCATTGCCTCAAGTTGCGCTTTCAAATTTCATTCGTAATTGTGCCATTTGTGACGGAAAGCGGGGTTCAAACACTTATTTTCTGATCATTTAAGGCATCACGTACAGCTTTCAAGCATCACGTAAATGCCATTCGGCATAATATTCCCCATATTTCGATTATTCATATACACTACTAGTCATAAAGTTTCGTGCTCAATGATCATTTATGTCCATATAAATTCAAGGGAACGAGCAAAGTCAATCATTACAATTCAGCTTTCTTTTTTTCTTTTGGTAAAAATTCTGCAATAAAATCCGCAATTTTAGCGAAATACTAAGCGAGGTTTCGTCTACCGAATTTTGTCCTAAAAGTATTGTCCGCTCACGCTCAAAACTTCCTTGTTTTGTCATTTTACTTGGAAAACTGTGATAAAATCAAATTTCGTTCCCTGTCAGTCAACAGTTTATCGTTTTAAACTTTACCGCCCAATATTTCTGCACAGCGGAAAAACGAATTAACATCGAACGGTAGTGGGGAGCAACTTCGCCAACTGAACCCTATCCTTCCTTTCTAAGTCTCTTTCTTCCTTCCTCTCAGTCAAAATAATAACAAACAAATTTCGTCGTTTTTCGTCACCTTCTTTTGTATTTCTTGGAAAAATAAGGGCGGATGAAAGTCCAAATTTGTGCAACTTCCAGAAAGTTGTGGAAGCCGTTTTCTGCAAAAATGGAATTATTCTACAATTATTGAAAACAATATTGCGAATTTTTTCATTGAAAATTTTTGAACTTCAGATGTACAAATTCATTGAATGCTAGGTATTTATAGAAATTTCGGAACATATTTGCATATTTCCTTTCATTTGTTCTTCCAAATCATCGAAGGATCTGTGTCTAAGTTAACTGTTTGAATTTATATGGTGAACTTTCTAAATGGTCGGTTTCAGTTTTACCGAAACAAATGTAACCGCTGTAATAAAATATTGGAAAACACACACATTTATTGACTAAAATAAGGACTTGATCCGATTATAAACTTTCTCAGCAAATGTTTACTCTTCCGCCCACGTCCAACGGTCACATTTTATCGTGATTTTTTCTATTGTTATTTCCTTTCTTTCTTTTCAACTCAATTGCAGTAACTTACACAGGAATTTCTTTTTTTTCTTCCACATAAATTTTATGAAGTGGAAATAGTATTTTCTCTCTGAAAATTATTTGCTGTTATACCATTTTCGATTTGCTTTTGTATACAGCAATTATCCCTTCGTTGATTTTCAACGTTCCATTCTTTGAAATATTTCAACTTCATTTTTTCTAGCCAATAATCTTAGTCCAGAAAATCCACGCCTTCAACTTAGCTGTCATTTGGCAGCTGTAAGATAAGTCTTCACCACTGATTTTTCAGGTACTCTCAAGCATATCCTTACTCATAATATATGCACATCTGATCCTGGAGGAAGTTCTGAATAAGTCTGCTTGGTTATTGAATCCTTAATGCATGTAGCTTTTTCTGCTCCCCTCCGCGGCTTTGACCTCTCCCTTCAGCTTTTCCCTCTCCCGTACGCATATTTGAAATTCCACGGTCGGGAGCGCCGGTGATGGTTTTTTAATGGAAATTTGGGAATAGTGAAGACGTGGAAAGCGAGATAAGTCTGTCGACGGGGGCTCTCCCAGTCAGTCACCGGTTGGGAAGCACGTTTTCAGTGATTTATGCACATTGGAAACTACTATAAAATTCATTCATATGGTTGAACGGTGATTCAAGAGTGCTTTCTTATCTGTACTTTCACATTTGTTTGTCTTCAGCAATAATGGCGATTATTTAATGGCTTGACGTAAATAGAAATTTTGCAAAAATGGCATGGTTCAAAAATTCGAAGATTATTTTTGGAGTAAACATTTTGAATAAGTCGGCTTTTTTGGCTAAAATTGTCATGTTTATGGTTTTTCTTCCATTTGTTGTCAAAAATATGAAAAGATGCAAGCTTTTTCGCAAATTCTTAATCTTTGAAACTTTAGCGCATTTTTAGCAGTTTTGTTTGTTTCTCTTAAAAGTGCAATGTTTCGGAAATTTGGTATATTTCCAAGAAATTTCCAATACAGTTGCACCTAACAGTCGCTCTTTCCATCCCATTTCGATGATTTATGCGTTGGAGCATCGCAATAAATTCGATTCGGGTGCGGTGATTCAGACGTTTTCTTAAGATTCGTTTCTTCAGAATGTTTCTTATCTTACTTTCTAACGCTACTTATTTTTTGATAAAGAGAAGAAACGTATGTGTAAGGATCACATTTATAGCCTTGGCGAGCGTTTAGTCGACTGTTATCGTTCATAACCAATGATAAATCATATCGATGGGAGGGAAAGAATTTTTGGAATTTTCATAAATGGAAGTTGAGATAAATAAACGAATGACTATTTTAGGAATTTTTAAAACAGCTGATTAGACATTTTTCTACTTTCACTTCTTTTTAGATCTGCTTAAAAACCCGAAGCACAGTCAATTTTGTCATTGAATTTAAATTCTTACGTTTCTGGAAAATGTTCTGGCATCTAAAAGAAGAGTACTGACATCGTAACAGATATCTATACAAAACCCTTTATCCGTTATTTTTCACACCTATCAAAATATAGCCTTAAAAATACCTTTGTACTTTACCTTATCTTTCCAGACATTTTGGAGCGTTTTTCCAAGCCATCCCAACCACAAAAAGACAACAATAACCAGCTTTTGCACTATTTTCCTGCCTAGCCGCGCGAACCATTAATTTTCTTTCCACCCAGGAGAAGGCTCCAACGGGTGCACAACCAAGAGGTGCTAACTTTCGGGGCAAGCGACCCCTATTGGGCTTTTGGACCGCGAGCAGCGAACAGCCAGCCATCTTTGAACAGCGCTGCCAACGGGTTCCTAGAAGTTCTCTTAGGAAAAATTTCATTTGGCTTTTGGGCATATGCGCGGGCACCGTTCAATCATTTTCAACGCATTTTACTGTCAGCGTTGATCTCAGCGCGGTTTTTGTATAGTTTTCTAGGAAGACTGCGGTTTATATAACTTGGTCGACCTTGGACCAAATTTAGGTTATAGTCATGTGATTGGTACGATTTGTGTTAAAAGTTCGAGAACCAAATTTAAAGTGTCCATTTCATACTTTTTATATTTTCGCTACATTCAACCGTACCATTAACCTCCTCACCCATTTCGCGAATCGTTTTCTCGTGAACCTACCATGACGATAGCGAAACATTTTGACTCGAATATAAACACTCAGGAATGCTAATTCACTATCGCGGAAATTTTAATTTTCACTCCGTTCGCATAAAAATTTCATTTCCATTTATGTCGTCGTATATTTGTTGCACAACGCTATGATATTCTTCCTTAAATATAGCCGACAGTTAAACTAATCAAAAAATTTCAGTGATATCTCTACGCATATTAAACCGTTACTTTCTGTGATCTAAATTATTTCCCGACTCTAAAGTTCAAAAATGCCGACCTTTCGTCGCCGTCAAAGCTACGACCTCAATCCACCCGACGAAGTGCACAATGTCATCTATTTGGGCAATGTTCTCACAATCATGGGAAAAGGCGACGCCAGCGTCGACAAACCGCTCAATGTCATCTGGAGGACTTTCAATTCCACAAAGCATAGACGAGAAATCTCTATGAAGTTGAGTGTGACGAGATCCGGGCTCAAGGCTGAGACCAAGCAATTGGGGTAATTTTTATTCAAGATTGTAAACCATGAAAAGTGAAAAGGTTTTGGGTGAAACTCCCAAAATATTTCAAGATTCACTTTAAAGTGTACTTTTAAATTTCATTTGAGTGTACGTAATTTAGACTAATAGTTAATTTTCTTCAGGCTAACAGAATATTGGGCCCATCGGGTGACTTACTGCGTCGCCCCACCGCAATATCCTCGAGTGTTCTGTTGGGTTTACAAGCACGAAGGTAAACGGATGAAGCCGGAATTGAGATGCCACGCAGTCCTCTGCAAAAAGGCCACAGAGCCGGCTCAAATCTGTGCGAATCTCAACAATTTCCTTCACGCCGCTCTTCTGGTAAGTTCATGACCTTTTAGGAATGTCTATAATATTAATCGATGCATTTCCAGGAATACAAACGGGAAAAATTGGCAATTGAAAAAGCAAGAAAGAACTCGCTGTCAGGCGGTATGGGTCCACGAAGAAAAATTTTGCTACAAACCGGATCCTTGAATTTTCGACCACCTGTGAACCGTTCGAAAAGCGCCCCGAGACTTGGGTCAATCGATGAAGAAGATGAGGAAGACGAGTTGCTGGAAGGAGAGAGCTGTGATGTGATTTATGAACAGGTAAGATTTTTATATGTTATATAGGGAATGCTCTAGAGTATTCTAGATGATATTAGGTAGCCGTTAATATTGAAGCGTATAAGTATTACTACTGTAAATATTCTGGATCATTCCGGAATTTTTAGCGCATATTATAATCTCTCCAATGATGTTCTAATCACTTATGAAGCTTATAAAAATAATTAGAAATTAACAACTGTACTAGGATTGTTTAACGCCCACCAGGATCTATGAAAAACCCAAAATAATTTTCATTCATTTCTAGGATATCGAGGAGTACTCCGATGTGGAATCTCTGTGCTATCGAAACACTCCCGTGCTGGGCGGCAGTGCCACCGACGACGACTCATGTTCCGTGGCCAGCTCTTCAGCCCAGTCCACATCGTCTTCTTCAGGATGCTCAGTTCCATCGTCGTCGTCTCATAATTCGAAAGATTCCCAAAAATCCACAAATTCTGGTAAATTTGAGGCAAGCAATCAAAATGGAATCCATGACGAGATTGACAATGGCAGATATGAGTCCAATTCTCCAAACTCCCCTGTGCGAAAATTCAAGAGACAACTTTCGATGACGCGCGAAAGTCAGGCGGTCAATCAAGCACGGTTATGTAGACAGAGAGATGAGTTGAGACGGAAAGAAAGTCAATCGACGACAATTACGAGCCAGAATGTTAACACTGTACACTCTGACGAGAAAGACCTCGATTTAAGTCTACCGGGTAAGAGTTATAGTTCAAAGATCAAATCTCGCATTCAATCACACATTTTCAGATCTAGATTCCCCGTCTGCAAGCCAAGAGGAATGCCCTGGTTTGACTCCAAAGTCTGAAGACATGACATCATCGACGTTACCGATCGGCCACGACGTGGAATCGAGTTCGAACTCAAACCATGATCAATTTGAACAAGTGACTTCAAATCCGGATCCAAGCCCAAAAACCATGGAAGAATCCCAACCGAGCGTAGTCACCAAACGTCGACTGTTTAAATCTGGCGCCATTTCAAAGTTTCACGTGAAATCTTCAATCGGATCAGACGCTTCAGACACATCGCAGCTCAGCGATGAAAGCGGCTATGTTGAAGAATTCCCGGTCAAACCGAAGCTGCAGGCAAAGAAATGTGGCGACGTTTTGATTGTCGAACAAAGGTAAATTTTTCGCTGAATTATGCTAAAATTTGTGCTGATGCGTAGAAATGTCATAAAATTGTGTCATTATTTGGAAGCCTCAAATTTTTTGGGCAATTTTGAAATGAGAATTATACTTTAAAATTCCAAGAGAGCGTTGTGTTCCAAATTTGATCCAAAAATATCTTACTTTCTTAAAAATCAGCAGGAATAATAATGTCATTACCACTACGTATGTAGTCTGTTGAAAAACCATTAGATTTATTGCTATTGACAAAAGAACTAACCGTTATTATAATATCGCCGAGTGAACAAACAGGTTCCCGTTTTGCAATAGCCTGTCACGCTTTGGAAGACTCGGAATAGGAAAAACGAATAGGAATCGATGCATCATTTGGTAGAAAAATAGAAAATAAAAGTGATCTGAAAATGCGGAAATGACGCGCTCAATCCGTCATAATAATAATAATAATAATTTTGTTATTTTTAGCCCTGTGGCCTTAGACGACTGCATAATCAATGGTGCGAAAATCGTCGAAGCATCGGATGTCTGATGAAGGGATCCTCGAAAATTTGTTGTTGTAAATATTTTGTTTTGTTGTGAAGCTTCTGGCAAGGATGGGATTTCGCTAGCTAAAAATGGCTTAGAAAAATGATTGAAAACAGGATTTTCGAATAAAAATGACAACCTGGATAGGTGAAATATCAAAATTCTGGCTAGAAGTTTTCTTGATGCATTTGTCTTTGTTATTGGGCCTTATGGCCCCTTGGATTCATTTTGTCACCTGTGTTCTCAGTAGTTGCATGATTCGAAAATAAAGTGGTGCAATCTGCGAAACAGTTCGCGCAGTTCAAAAAATCATCTTTTGCGCCACTTTGCAGTTTTAGTGCCATATTATTGCACTTTAATAGTTTAATTTAGATTCTCTGCTGTACTTATCTTGATTTTATATCGTGTTTGTTTTTTACCTGTCGAAATTTCGTATTCATAATTTGTGGAATAAGTTCAAAGAAGGTAAAATTAGAAATAAAAAAGACACAATTCTCGAATATTTAAACTTTTCGAATTGAAGTAATGTTCCAAATGGTGTTCCCATTCTCTCAAATTTCGACAAGTTTTCCCTCAAGTTCAAATTTGTGTAATTTTTGATTATTTTATTTGATGTTTTCAACTTTTCTGTTTCTTCAAATGATTTGCATTTAATAACTTGTCCGCTCTCTCACTCGCAGATATTTGATGCTCACTTGATTTGTTCGATTTTATGCCATTGTTTGATTAAATTTATTTATTACTGTCAGAAAATGAATGAAAAACATAATAATAAATCAGTTTTCAACAAAGAAACTCGCAGCAAAAAAAAAAATCACAGTAATTTGAAAAATTGAAACAAACTAGACTAAAGAAAAATTTTGAAAAGCAGTCCAACTCGCAAAATTTGAAGATTAAGAAGTATCGAGAAAAATAATTTAGTACTACAAACCTAGCCTTTTAAACTCCGAGAGTAAAAAATTTTGGTAAAAGTTGGGACTTCAAAATTGGTTTTTCAGAAATCACTCAAGTAACGTTATACGCAAAATGACTATAAACTATACTGTTCGTTTCGACATAGCCTGGGTATGGTCGAGTCGTCTTGATACGTGATAACAACTTCGATAATAAAATATATTTGATCCTCAAACGCGTCTGAAAGCGAAAAAAAGTGGGCTTACAACACTCGAGATTCCCAGGACGTCTCCGATCCAAGTACTAATCGAGCCCAGCGTTGCTTGACTTGGCAGATCGGACGGGATGCCGTATTTTCAACGCGGTATGGTCGTAAGCGAAAGCGAATGATTGCTCGGAGTATATAAGGCAACGATTTTTTTTCGCCCAGTTGAATGATAGGAAGGAGGGGTGCCAGGGCGTCAGAGAACAATGATCTCTTTCATGTGCGTCTCACATTCGTTTGTCCTTGTTTAATCGGCGATCGATTGGGAAGGAAACCTTCAAGCAGGCTTCTTAATTTTCGGTGTAGGGAAGTCTAAACGAAGAGTGTCTTCTTACTAATAGTAAATCAAGTAATGGATTTAATGAAAAATCTGCGAATTTTCGGTCTTACATTAATAGGAATAAACTTGTGCGTATAGCTTTACGAACAAGAGTAATACCATTTAAGGTGTATTTAAAGCGTTCTTAAAACATTATATTTCGTTGTTCTTGGTTAACGTAAAAGTACTTAATATTTTTCTTCAAATAAAACTCAATCTCTGAAATAGCAACACTTTCGACAAAAATGTATTAAAAATCAATTGTATCAATAAAATCATCCATTTAAAAGTACAAGTAATATATCCATGTAATACAAATTCAATAAACTTAACGATAAGTCGCAAACTTTTGAAAATATCCTCCAATACCGAAATCGCATTTTGTGATACTTCGTGCGATTTTCAATTCAACGGTGGCATCAAAACCGAGACGTACAAACAGATGACGTCAACCCTATCAAGACTGTCGATTCATGAGTTGGGTGAGTTATAATTCTACTAGGTGTTCCGTGGCCGATTAAATCGTGATCTCCTTTTTGGTGTGTTTTGAAGTCTTCTATAGATATCGCAACAGTTATGTGAGTTGTACTTTTATGCCGCAAAGATCAGACTACTCAATCTACATTCAAATGTGAATCAAAAAACATATTTGCTAGCAAATCGTTTATGTGTATATAGTATTGTGCAGCAAAATATCAGGTAGCGAATCAAAGAGTTAACACTGACGGGCGACAAGAAAATCAATAATGAATAATTGAATGAATACAAGAAATTAATAATCAATATGCGACATGAACAAGGCAACATTCTTCGGTGTCTCTGATTTTAATAATATATTATTCTCGGCGATTTTCTATTCGGCCACTGCGGTCGTGGATGTAATGTGCGTGGATTCAGTAGTCTTCGTCACGTGCACTTTCATGCCTGAAATATGGCATGTTTAGGAAATTGAAATGATGATGGATGTTTAAAATATGATGAAAATATCGCGAAATTATGACAAATCGAGAATTTGAAACAACTAATAATATCAAGAAATGCCAAATTTATTCTACAAGGGATCTGGAAACATCCAGTAGCCTATGTAATTTGTAATGAAACGCTTCAAAAGTTAAACGCTTCAAAACCAAACGCTTCAAAACCAAACAGAAGACATGCCAGTTCCTACTTTCCGTATCATATCTTTTCTATAGCCTATTCGTTAAATTTAAAAACTCACCGTTTTCATCCTCGAAATCCAAATTTTCCACGGTGACTTGCGTTTTGGAATTCGGCCCATCTTCAATGGTCTCTGTAACGGTGTGGATGTGGCCATTCTCTAATTGCTCGTCAGTTTCTTTGTGATCCACAACGTGATGCCCGTTTTCGTGGGTTCCTAAGATATTTATCTTTAATGCTATTATTACACTTATTTTGAAGGTACCATTGGTCAAACCGTTTTGCGCGGTCTCTGCAGGCGCTTCCTGCTCGTCCTGGATGAAGGGGGTCGATACTATCTCAGTTTGACATACTTGAATCGGCTGTATATTTTGTTCCTCAACGATTGTCGGCGGCGTCACTATCTCCGTTCGGCTCACTTGAATCGGCTCTGCAATATCCGGCTGAGGAGGATCAATCTGAAAAAATATTGTAAATATATTGCTGATATATTTGTTTAAAAAATCATTGAATTTTCTAAAATTTCTATTAGATCCTTGGAACTAGAATAGTCCATTAATATAAAATACAAAGCTGAACTAGATTTATTTACATATTCTAATATAAACTCTGGAAGTAATATAATACATTAGCTGGATTTAATCACTTGATGAATCATTTTCAACTTAATTTTCATTGGGTTTCTTCTATTTAGCCTATAGAAAATTTGTAAAAACTGGGAAAGAGTCATCAATATAAGATTTGTTACCGATGTAGTGAAAACAGGTCCAAAAATAGAAAATACAAATTCTCCAAATCAAGGAAGAATCAAACAGCAGGATTTTTAGATACTTTCATTTTAATTTTTAGATCACTCTTTGATTTTGGGAATTTTTATTTTCCATTTTTGGACCTATATTTCACTATTTCGGTAACAAATCTTATATTGATGACCCTATTCCAATTTTTAAATGGATTCCTATGCAATTACCAAATTTTCGATATAGTGAATGGAGAAAACATAATGAAAATTCCGTTAAGAATGTTTCATCGAATGATTAAATCATTGCTAGCGGAAGGCTATTTTGCATCAAACGCTGGGATTTGGTATTATACAAATTTGTAATTATTTTTTAAATATTATTTTGATGATTCATTGATGACTCATTTATGCATGGCATAAACCAAAACATTCCCTAGATTATCTGAAGCATTTTGGCATATGGCTTATATGAATAATTAATTAATCTTCAAAATAAAAAGCAATATTTGCGTCAATTTGACAACACCAAATCTTATGCCAGGGAAGGTGCATAATAGTTTAAAACGACATGGAGAATAAATTTGGCCCTAGGACTCAAGAATGGCATAAAAATTAAAGCAATTGACTATTTTCATTCACTTCAACAATATCTTACCTGGACTGTCACAGTGGGTTGCACTTCCTGCCCTTCACCCTCCGCAACATTACCAGATGATGTACGCTCCGTCGACACCACATACTCCTGTTTCGTGTGAACAAGCTGAGAGCCATCGGGAAGCTGCGATATCTCCACAGTCCTAGTCAACTCTGACACTCCGTTCGGCACCGCATTCTGCTCATACGTGACTTCTCGTGACGTTTCAACGGGCTTCGGGGACTGAAATTAAAAAAGATTACTATGAGATCGCCTAAAACTGAAGAACTTACCTCCAAATAAACTGGGTACTGGGGTGCGAAGGTGAATGGGCCATGGAAAGCCTTTTTATCAGCCTCATCCGGTTCTCCTATCGGCTGAGCGCCTGCGGCAAACGGTTGGAAGCCAATCCCATTTGCATAGATGGGAATTGGATGAATTTCAATGGGCACCTCGATGAGTACGTTGGCGCCAAGAGATACCTATAAGTACGCAATTAAATTCAATCCTGGTTTAACGGTTAGTGTTCAAAATACAAATACATTAGTAATTTACAAGTATTTAACGCACTAGTATTTATGTTCCAAAATTTTTTCAGAAAATTGAAAATTATAGCAGAATCTATTGAAAGTTATTATATATGTATTGGCTTTAGACAAAATTTCATTATGTCATATAATAGTTAAAACGTTTACGAATTTTCTATACAATTTTCTAAATGGTAATAGAGTAGTGGGATACAGATTAAATTTGCCCTATTATTGAGAACCATTCCCTCTGTTTTCTCAGGTACTGCTCGAGAAAACATTGGAAACGATTCTCTAGAAAAATTTGAACGCGTCGTATCATTTTTGCATTTTATTTTATTCGTAAACTATACTCATTTTGTTCTAATAAATTCAAGAACCAAATCATAATTTTCACAATAATATAACTAGAAAGCTAACATCTAGCAAAAAAATAGAGAAACAATACACATACCTGTAGTGCATATTCGACTCGAATGAAGGGCTGCTTCCGCATTTTTAGAGTTGCTGTCGACGGCGACTCCAAAAGCCTGGAAACTTGTCCATCTGGACCCAGACTCGAAATCAGCTCGGGCGTGGACGGCTGATCAGTCTTGTCACCTACAATATTATTTTAATAATTTACACAAAAATTAGAAATTCAAACCAGGTGTGGACCAATGCACAGGTGGAACTTGGAGGAATTTCACGTTATCCCTCGTCACGGTGGTCTTTCCTTTGATAACATCGCCTTTTTCTAATTTTCTCAGGTGCAGGACGCGGTGGTTGACAAAAGGCTTGGATGAGGATGAAGCGGTCGTTTCCTGATCGTCGGCTTTCTTGGCTCGATCCACTAAGCGCACTTCGATCTTAAGTGTGAAGATTTTCATTTAATGCAACAAGTTTCCAAATTTTTAATATTTTGTATCGTTTAATTTCAAAAAGAAACATCTTTCCGTTTTCACAAAGGAAAATATCCGAACTGAAAAATTCCAAGCAACCTTTTGGAGTAAAATTACAATGAGGTGGAAATTTGTGGCTCTTAATACAAATTTATGGGAATTTTTTAGATGTTTAACAAATTTTTTGACGAAAAATGTTTATTTACGAAAAATAAGGTTTTCACGCTCAAAAACCTAAAAATCAAACCTGATCAACAATGTGTCTCGGATGTTTATTATCCACGTTCAAAGTGCCAATTATCTCTTCTCCCGGAGCGTAGGCAGATTTCGGTAACGAAACCTCCGCTGTGATTTTGCCTCGACAGCAGCATCCGCCAAAAGCGATTGTCTCTTTCTTGCTTGTTGGCTCCGATTGTGGCGGCAGAAGCTGGTGCAGTTCAGGTGGGGAGACTATGCTGAACGCTTTTTTCACCAAATATTGCGTCTGAAACGTTTATTGCGTATTAGGAAATGATAAGCTATGCTATAAAAACACTAGATGTGCCTGATTTTTTTTATCAAATTAAAAAAAAACTAACCGGATCATTTTCGTCGGTCTGAATTGTGGCCCTGGCGTAATATCGTATGAACGCTTTCGGACTTTCGTAGCTGGTGGGGCATCCTTTCGGAAGCGGGCATTCAAAGGGCAAAGAGTATGTGAAATTGGCATTCCATGGGAAGTGGCCTGGTTCAGGACGACCTGGAGGCCGTTCCAATAGTACCATGTCTTTGTCAAAGTAAACCTGAAAAGAGTGTGCGTTACTATGATTATTAAAGTAATAACTGGGATCGAATCCAAATGTATGGCTTTCAAAAAATTTTGTGAACATATGGTTAGTTAATTTTTTGAGAAAATCTTCTCATAAAGTTTTGAATTCATTTTTCAGGAAGATCATTTTCCGTAAAAGACTTTTTATAATTTGCGGATGGATTAAACTTTAAACCATTTTCAAAACGGCCACATTCTTACAAAAAAGAGTGATTCTCAACAATTACAAAATGGTTTTCAATACTTTTCTTGACATTTTCCTCTCACCTTCTCAACTTCTCCTTCCTTGGCGTTGTCTCCGACCCAGCAAGCCCTGCCCTTGAACTGCAGCCTGATAGCATTGATTGTGATTTGCTGTTTGAGGTTCACTTTCAAAGAACCTGTGATCAATTCTCCGCCATGGAAAATTGGGTCTTGTCCGGCGTCGAATTCGATTTCGAACCGCTCAAATACCTCGTCGGCCGGGAGTCCCATCGATGTTTGTGAAATATAAACTGTCGTTGAATAGCACTAGAGGCGAAATTCGAATGTCGTTGCTCGAGAATATCCGAATAGGAATTCAAAAGGAATTTTCTGAAAAGAATGTTATCAAATAATTTCTTGGCTTAAAGAAATATTACTATTGTGTTTATAATAGTGCAAACAGTTCAGACAAAAAAGTAGTAAATAATTAATCATCTCGCAATGCGGAAGAAAACAACGCCGGATCGGACACAAATATAAAAAGGCTGAACAAACAAACATATTTTGGCCAGAAAGATTTTCTCGGCTGGCGTTTGATACAGACTGGAAAAAGTTACCTTGAAAAGGCAAAGCCAATTTACTACTTCGAAAGCCATTTTACTAAATTACTGGGGGAAGAAGTTACTGGAAAAGGTAATAATCTAGAGAGAAAAGGTAACAAAAACGTCAATTGTTTCAAAAATTTAGTAAAAAGCAGGAATAATTTTGGAAAAAATTCCCGTAGGTAGACTTTTCCAGGATTTTTCTCACGGCGTTTCCATTTCAGATCTCGATTTTTGTCAGGTTAAAGGTCAAAAGCTTTGCATGCGAGCACAAACATATTCCAATTCATAAAATTTGATATTTTCAATGTAATAATATGCAAATTAGTTCAACAAAACGCCAAAAATCAGATTGAAATCTCATTCGAAAGTGCGCAAAACGTCAGCAAATCAATTCCGCTCTCCGATCGATTGAAAAATGAAAACGAGAATAGAAAACTAAACTGGGACATAAACACAAACACTCTAGCGAAACAGCAACCGATAACTAATCCGACATTCATACGCGCGCAGTTTACATTATTATTAATCGGGGACGCAATGCTAATCCGTTTGCAAATTGAGAAAGGACCACTAGAAAAGATAATCTTGAGGAAAGAGATGAGGCCAACATCCTGTCAATCAATAAGCCAAAAGTGCAATGAATATCTTATTTGAATGAAAACCTCATTCGTTTTCAGTTCCAACGTAAATTTTTATATTAGTATTTTGACTATGAAAATAGTTTTGATTAGAAAGCGGGAATTTTTAGAATATTTTGATAATAAGCTCAATTTGAATAAATTTGAAAATTCTCAACATTTTGATTTTTGATATTTTTAGAAATTAGGCGTTGGAATTTTTGGAATCCTCCAGGCAAAGCGTTCCATCAAAATATTCTCCTAGTAAAATCTGAAAGAGATTTAATTCAATTTGTTTCAACAAGTTACCCTTTTAAAGTATTTTATAATATGCTTCAATTTTGTGTAATTTTTTCGCTTTTCGAGCTCATATTTTAATTTTGGCTCGGATAAGTTTGATTTGGTAATCTTTGGCCAGAAGAGATTTTGAGTCACCGGAAATTTTGACGCCTTCCCAGTCAATACACGTAATAGCCAAGTTCTACTAGCAGGATTCTAAGAAACATATGGGCCAGAATCAACAACAAATTTGTAGAAAAATTGCGACGTGAGCGCAATATTGACCGGATCAATAGACGATGAACGCCCCATTCATTCCTCCCCCAACCCACCCAATCTATCAATGGAGTAATAATGAAAGTGGCGCCTCCAACGCTCATAATTCCTTCACAAAGTCCAATTCGAGGTGGGGTGCTGGGGCCGGACAGGCGCTCGGAAAGTAAATTCACAGAGACAGATTTGCTACCGAGAGAGCGCAGCAGACAGCGAAACAAAACAGTGAGAGCCCAATTGGCATGGGCAGAAGGCTCCAATTCTGTACACTTCTTGCCGGATTATTTACTTATTTATGGGTTTTATGAGCGATGGACGCATTGAGGACTCCACTTTCTGGAGTTAAAGGGGCAGAGCCATTCCTGGGGATCGGCCAGACGGCAGGAAGAAAGTTTGAAGTGAGGTGAAATTTTAATGGAATGAAGGGTTGTTGGCAAAACTCCAAAAAAATTGTAATTAAAGACGCCATATAAATATTAAAGACGCGTCAGGATAAGCTTTTCTGGATTATAGTGCTTGTGAGAGGACTTATGGACTAACTTTACGGTTTTGGAATTTTATGAGTGCGATAAAAGGACTTGGGATATAGGAGAAGGAAGTTTGGAATTTGCTAAATTTTTGAAACACCGTAGGAAAAAAGTATAGTTAAACCATATTAAAACCCAAATTTTTAAACGAAAAAGTGACCAAAACAAATTTTTACACATTTCTGTACTTTTATGCTTCTTTTCGGCGCTTTTGGCACTCTTTGGAGTTAGCCGTCAATGCACTATATGTGAATATATGATGTAAACAAAAATATTCTTATACAAAAGCAAACACAATACAACCCACAGCTTTTTTCTATTAAAATCACGCTTCAATTCGGCCCATTTTTGATAAAAACAGAGCGCAAGTGTCAAAATAATGGGTGTTTACATCGATAACCCAGCAGTAATACAGTGCGAAAAATGCAAAACAAACTCTTCCTTCAACCGAAAACCGATAGAAAAATCGTGACTATAAGTGTAAATAGGTTATAAACGAATTGATTTTGACCGGTTTATAAATGAAAAACAAGGTTTATCCTGGGCAGAAGCCATAAAAAGTTTCAGTGGAATGTCAGGGGTCGACTCTAGGAAAATTGGGTCAACGAGTACTTTTTTAGCCGTTATCCTCAAATTTTACGTACAATATACTAAACTTCAAGGATCGCCACTCGGTACACCTCTTGACGAGCATTGAGAAAAAAAATTTTGATTTTCAAGATCACGACTTTATTTCCATTTTTCGACTTTGAAAAACGGTTTTATAATTTTGTGTCAAAAAACGGCTCAAAATTATATAAACTGCATCAATTCCGCATTCTATGAATCAAAGCCGTCCAAATGGTACACCAATCAACAATATGTGCTGCAGCTTGCCTTTGCCCGAGCAAAGTGACTTATTTGAATAAAACCCCGCCACTGCGGCTGCTTTTTCTTTCTCACCCAGCCAGCACTGCACCGGTCGAATTGATTTTTCTGTATACAAAGTGGTGGGGGGGGGTGAAGGTGACGGCGGCAGTAAAAAGTGGCCAAAGTGAAAAACGAGCAAAGTGCGATTGCATATATTTTTCATTCCCATCATCACAATAATAAAAACCGATGAATGTTTCAGCCAAGTCGCGGCTTTTGAGCTGGCTAGCGGGAAAGTCGCGACACACACACTTGACACATACATAGGGCAGGTTCGGCCGAAGCTTATGTTTGAATATGGAAATGAGTATAATGCACGCATTGCGATGCATATGAGTCGGAGTGGAACTGTGAGTAATATCAGAGGAATTTTGATTGTATTTGAGTCAAAAGTTTGATGTAATAAAAACGCGGGACAAAAGTAGACAATGAAAACAAAAAATGAAAAATGTTGTGCTTGGAAGAGTACATAGAAATTTTTTTAATTACTCCAAAGAGAATTCTTGGCACAAAAAATTCTCGGACCTATAAAAGAACATTATTCTAGAGAAATTTTTAAGGCGTTGTTCGAAAAATCTGAAATCAGTAATAAACTGAAAAATATGGAAACTTTCGTCAGAAAAAAAGTTACGGCTTATCCACGACTCAATACAAAAAGACTACAAACTCCAAAATTATTCCAAATCAAATGTGAATGAACTCTACTCAACAGTGCATTTCAAAACTGGTGAGGAATGAGTCAAACAATGACTCATGCATTTCTACACATTTTAATTTGAAGTCACAATAACAAAACTGGACTTTCGCAACATTGAATCACTTTATATGCTTCCATCAGGTGAATATAAAAGTAGAATTTTAAAATTTGCGTCAATTTTTCAATTTCTTAGCTTTCACAAAATGCGCAATAATTTAGCACTGATTAAAAATTCTAATTTCCTGTGTTCAAAAACGGCAACAAGAGATTACATAACACGTTCGAAAGTTTTTTTGGACATGTTAGAGGAGACTTTTCTCTTCCTGCCTCATAAGCCATAAATTCTAAACGTGTATGTTGACTGATTTATTTACGCAATAAACGCGCAAAGAACATATTGGAGGGGAATACTGAATGGGGCATAGTCACCGTTGTGACGTGCGGTTGGCTGGCTGATTGGAAACAAATTAGCAAAGTGCGGAAATCAAGTTCTCCCTTGCAAAACAGGAAACATGCTAGGATTGGTTGCGCAGGAGAGCCAGGATATAGGAGACATGTACATTAGCTGCGGAAATTTTCATAAAGTGCAATAAAAAAGACGATATCCGATTGTTTAAAGAAAAATCTAGCATCTAAAAGTTGATAACATTATCGTTGTATTAAATATACAAAGGCATTTCCGGCAAATTTACCCTTAAATTTCAACTAGATTCCGAATATTTTTTAATGAGCTCCGAAGTTTCGATCTATAAAAATTTCACGCCTCAAAAATACAGTTTCTCAAGATTTTCCAGCCGATCCATGACACAAAATCAGATTTAAATCCTATGAAAACTACGCAAGACTGCACATATACACAAAAGAACAGTGAGTTTGGAGTGAGATAGACGTGAAATGGGGGAATTATGAGTGATGGGTGGTGAGTTGTCGGGCGCCACGAATTTGGAATGGGTGCGCGAAATTCGCCCTCTCGCCTCTCACTTCTCTCAAAAATCACTTCAATTGGGGCAAAAACGTCGGCAGCGGCGACGGTTCTCTCAAAATGGATGCCAACGCGGGCATTCCCATCTCGGGCGGGGAATTCGGTAGAATTTGAGCGATCGGTAGACGAGGAGAACAACAACTCTCTCATAAACAGATTGTTGATGGACAAATAAATGATTGAAAGAAACTGAGAGATTTGAGAGCCGCGCCGGGGACCAATATTGGAAAAGAAAGGAATGACAGCGGAATTTGCGCCAGGCAGAATTTTTGACAGGCAAAGTTTTGAATTAATCGATCGGTGTGCATTCGGGGCATTAATTGGGTGAGTTGGAAAAAACGAGCATTAAAAAGCGAGGTTTTTGTGAGAGTAAGGGAAGGTGTGTCTGAAAATAAAGGTTCTAGAATTTGGAGGGCTTTGAACAGAGATGCGATTAAGCAGCCAGAAATGTCTGATAGTTTGTCTGGTAATTTGATTATAAACAAAAAGTAGACAATGGTCTGTGGGAATTCCTTATGAGCGATTTATTGCCTATCTTCCACAAAATATAGTTTTCCAGACACTTTTTAAGCTGTTTACGATCGAAATAAGAAAAATAATTATTCTTATTGGCCTAAAATTCCCGAAAATATTTCGCGAGAAATTCGATGGAAATGAGTTACTGGAATAGGAAAGTGCTATTCCGATTCTTCGCTGACCGTTTCTATTCTTCGGAAACCACGGAAATTTGGTCACAAATAATTGCATAAATCAACAGTAATAATCCAACAAAAAGAGCAAAAATTAATTTTGTACCTCAGCACAAACACGTTAACCAAAACTCAATGACCCCGAAAATCCACCACACATCACTTCTTTTCAATGACCCGAACGACAACGATGAAAGGCCAAAACCTCAAATAAAATTGATCGGAATTGTTGATCTACTCGAGATCTAGCAAAGCTCGAGTGGGCGCCAGCCATTCAATAGATCAACCTTGTCGATTTCTTACACATAAATCGAAATGGGAGGATCGCGGATATGTGTGGGGCGAAGGGTAAAGGCCAGTCGAAAGGCCCCAAAGCCCGAATGGGATCCCACCCCCATTTGCACTCTCTGTTCATTGGAATGCGATGGCGAACACCAAAAGAAAGATATATGTGAATAGTGTTGGGTGTAATATTTATATGTTCAGAGTTAAAAGAGCAGAGAATGCATGATGGCGAATTCCTCAAGGTAAAGGAAATTCAATCCAGAAGCACCGTAAATTCACCTAAATCCGACGTCTGAGACTAAAGTTATGCGAAATATTCTATCAGTTTCAAAATGCATTTTATAAAATTTGGATCTTGAATGGCTTTTAACTCAAGACAAGTAAAAATGATGTACAAAATTAATAAATAAACGAATTTTTTTCTGGTACTTTCCGAGTAGAATTAGTTTTTTAATGCCAAAACCATTTGACTACCCTGGAAAATAGAGTCAAAAAAGACAAATGTTTAATTCTTTAAGCATAGTTGGATAAGTAAATTTAAGGTCAGTAAGCAACAGACCAAAAATTAGAATATTTGTTGTTGGATTTGTTATCGCTCTAGAATATGTTGGATAGTTTTTGTATTTGTAACCTATAAAATTTAATGCATCGCATTGTATCAAGCATGTAAAAAAGTAACGATTAGTATGATTCACAAACCATAACGGAAATAAATGCATTAGAAACATGTAAAAGTACATCCGATGAAAGGTAAATTAAAAATGAGCCAATATACAGGTGTAGCACAGATCGCGCTAGTAAACATATAAATTTGTTGTTCATTTCATACCTTATGGGCAATTTTGGCGCCTTTTCAAGTTTCCCCGCTGATTTCCCTGCTCTAGAACTGTTCTCTGAACATAAACACAGCACAAAAGATACGGGAAGAGATTGTTGGGTGTAATGTGAACGTATATGAGCCAGGGAGGCCAGAGCAATGGAGATGTGTAGGAGGAGCACAGCCAGTCAAGCAAGCAGGCCTGGCTGGGGGGATAGCGGGGGATGGATGACTGATGATTGTGCTCCCAGCACCATTGGTAGTACCCGACCTCAGTCCTCCATGTGTATGGAGTCAAGCCAAATGGCAGAGCTAGCAGGGCGCGGCCTGGAGGAACGGGGACGCACGATTGCTAGCCGCATGAGTGGTGGGTCGCCCCGAGGAAACCCCGTCAAGAGCATCACCGTTATTAATACCCTTAGCAGTTTAAAGCCCCACTCTAAGCATAGAGCTCGCACCAAAGGATGAAGCCAGTTAGGGATCTAGCGAGGGGATATGGATGCTCTCGAATCCCGGGCTCATCGTGCTCCCGCCGAAAAGAGCCTCCCGGCTCATAGAGTGAGAGCGAGAGTCAAGTGTTCGTGTTCGTCCCCACTTTAGAGCCCAAAGCGCCACTTAGGTATTATGGATGTGGCGACTAGTCGACTGGTCGATTGGTTGTTCGTGAATGCTTGAATGCCTAACTTTGTTTTGGCGGGAGATGGGACGATGACTGGTTGCCCGACAACCAACAAGGGGAGAATAGGGGCTGAAGAAAGTTCGCGTTTCAAATTGATATTCGAAATTAACTGGAGGAATTTAAATTTATCCGAAGATTGGCGTTTTGTCAAAAGAATCTGACGAAACGAAAAATTTTGCATCAAAAAGTAAAAAAACAAAATGTTTCAGTCAGGTTTTCCGGAATTTTACAGGTTTCTGGTACAGGTGTACAGCTATCAAGTTTTCACATTAGCGCCAAATTAGAATCGAGTTAACGATTTCTCATCAGCTGGATGTATAAAATATGCCTATACTCATAAAACGGGGCACGGATATTATATGGCTGTATTCTTCCTGCATTATAGGCCAACGCTCATTTAGCCCTGTCTGCCTAGGCTGATTGGTTGCCGGACAACGAAACGAACACCGGAAATTGACTTGGAGGGAAATTACCGAGGAATGGATTTTGCATGACCGGGAACACGGCATTGAGTTAATAGTATGGAAAGAGACATGGCAAAGTATTATCGTATAGTTTTTTTGTAGGAAAATTTATTGAAAAATACCTGTAGAGATCCATAACTTCTCACAAAGATAAATTCAGTAGTCATATTCTGAAAAGGAATATTTATGATGTAAAATGACATTTCGGAAAAATGACATTTTTGAGCATATTATCAGGAAAACAGGACAATCAGCATAATAACGCGAGCTGAGTCATGCACTAATGAAAATTGCTTGCGCTAACGAGACCTTTTGTCTGCTCGTGAGAGCGACTCATTGTATGGATTTATTGCGTTGTTGGGATATGGCACAACACTCTTTGTTGTATGTCACGTTCCCAAATGCGAGGAGAATGTGGCGTGGAATTTGTAATGGAATTTGTTTTGGCGATGGTTTATTGGTACAATAAATCATTATTAAAGGGCATCCAATAAACGGAATAACGCTGAATTATAACGGATGGTCTCATAGCCTAAAAAATTCGTCCGGTAATAAAGAGCCGTTTTTTCACAAATGATTGACAATGAAAAATTTAGTGAAAGCTCAAAATCTGCAACCACTATTATTGAATCTCAAGCGGAACCTTCACAAAATCAGTTCACTACAAATTAATTCATCGCAAATTAGTATGTCACTATCTCAAACCCAAATCACAAACTGAATCCGTTTTACGTCCACCATCGAAAAGCTCAATATTAGCGCGACACACTGTCACCCGCGCTCTAGCTCGCTCTTTGACTCTTTGGCAGCCAAACTAAAGCGGCACTGTCAATAGTCTCCGGGGAGCAATGGTCACCACCCATTTTGGCATATTCGGGGAGTACCCACCAGTCAATATGTGCCAAAAAGATAAATAAATCCGGTCGGTGGCACTGGCGCCAGTCCATTAAACTAATCTTTGTCGTTGACCGGATATTTGAGCTTGTCAATCGTATTCGGGTAAATCTTTGACCCAAGTTCAGTTTTCAGCTGTCGAACTAAAGGGTTTTTAATAAAAATGAGATTTTGCGGTAGTAAATGTTGCAAAATTTGCCCACTCATTGCAACAGAAACATGACAATACTAGTCACAAAATCCATTTTAAATAATTAGAAAACTGCAGAAAGCATTGCGGAAATGTACCTTTTTGGCAACAGTGGTACTTTTCACAAAAATGCCAAATCTTGCGTGAATCATTTGTCTTTTCCTCGGGAGCTAACCCGCATGCGCAAAATTCTAAACTGACATTTTAGCTCCAAAAATTTGGTGCACTAGAATTTACTAGATGAGAATAAAGTGTCCGAAAATAGGCGGTTTTTTGTCAGTTATTGACATTTTTTTTTCGTAAATATAACAGAACTATTTCACAGAAGACAAGTTGACATTATTTTATACCGAAACAATGAATGGTAATAATAATTATGAACGACATTCGCTTTTGGAAATATAACAATGGAGAGATGGGCAGAGTAATGGAAAATGAGCGACAGGATCAAAGAGAAAATGCCGAAAAATGCACCAACAAAGGTCATCAATTGTTCAGATCGAACATGCGCCTACAATCAATAAAAGTGAGAGGAACTCAGGTGAAGATGAGGAAAGTGAGTATGCAAAAGCGTTTCAGAAAATAAGGGGTTTTGATAGCATTCAGATCTTGTAGCGTTCTTGCAGTAAAAATTGCAAAATTTGCTCTTTCTTGAAACGTTAGCAATATAAAAATCCAATTTTTCCTGCATCCAAGTTATTCAGAAAGACCAAAAAATTTCCGTTTTTGAAAAAATTCAGTGATTGATTGTTATCAAATATAAGCAATCAAAATGCTGATATGATCAGACAATCTTTAAATATAATCTCTGGATAAAAATGGGCGGCAAATTCAAAGTATTTTTTAGAAAAAATGTGACATCATTCCATTCCAACCCGTTTCCAAACTAATTTCATAGCATCTCTCGAAACATATAATGCTCCGATAATCACCTACCGGGTAAAATATTTTGATAAAAACGTGATTCTCGAAAGCATTCCAATCAATCTTTATGCCCTTTCCACCTTTAAGCCTCACGTATAAAATTGCGTTGTGGTATGACTCCGCTATGTGTTGAGTGTTTATATTCCATCCATTTCAAATGATTGATTGCGTGGAAAGTGCAGAGAGTTAAGCACCAACGAATTTTATATTACTGATTAGATAACAAACTCGTCAGAGAATCGCCAAACAAACCGACTTTTTGCGATATAGAAGTCATGCAAGCACTTATCAGTTTTCTTTGTATAGAGGTCGCTACATAGAAAAATGTTACATGCCACTTCGCTTTTCAACATTATCTTCTAATGATAAAGTACATTCAAAGTTTGTAAAAAATGAAAGATAATTTGTGAGATGATGACAATAATAGGATATTTACAGGAGAATCGGAGAAATACCGCTACGAATCGACAAGCCAATTTTCAGGTCTAAACTCTGATGTCAAGCTATAGAAGGTATTCTGGAATTTTCCGGTACATTGGTGGAATTTAGATCACCTCTACGTAAAAATTGGAAAATTATTAAACTTGTCGGAATTTTTAGTCCAGAAAATTTTGTTTTCTTATTTGAGCAAAGAACAGGGACGCACCCCGGATTTTTTTTTGGGGGGGGGTACGTTTTAGTGGAAATGGCCATTTTAGGGTAAATATCCACGAATTCTGAAGCGGGCTAAAAATCAAAAGAACATATTTAGAAGTACAGTCGGCGCTCGATATAACGTCACTCGATATAACGTCACCCTCGATATTACGTCAGTTTTGCCCGGTCCCGGCCAAAATATAAGGATTTACATACAAAATGACCCTCGATATAACGTCACCGACCCTCGATATAACGTCACTTTCGGGAGGGTCGGGGGAAAAAAGCATAGGGGGTACCACATGAAATTTTTTTTCCGGCGCCGCCATTGGCGGCGCCGGAGAAAATTTTGACCATTTTTCCCAAATTTTCAAAATTTTCTTTCAGTTTTTCGTCAAATTTTTAAAAACTTCGTCACTAATTTTTGCCCATTTCTTTCAATTTCGCTCATTTTTTACCATTTCAACCAAATTTTCTCTCGTTGTTTATATTTTCTCCTAATTTCATATGTGTTCCCAAATTCCCTTTGGGGGACCAAAGCAAATTTTTGAATAAAATTTTATTTATTACAAAAATTGGCCCATATGCTCAGCTTATCGCATAGAACACGAAAATCGAGCTTATTTTGGTCGGAAATACGAAAAAAGCACTTTTCAAAAATCCGAATTCAAATTCGCGCTCCTTTGCAAGGCCCTTGGCAGCCCGATTTAAATCGCTAGCTGTGATAATCTAGCTAAAAATTAGGTAAATTTAAGGTAAAATAGTGTATTTTTAATGTATAAATGTACAAGAGGGCCAAAAACAGCATAAAAACACAAAAAATGGCATTTTTGGGCCATTTTTTCCTTTGGAAAAATTGACCCTCGATATAACGTCACCCTCGATATAACGTCACTTTGAGCCGGTCCCCAGCGTGACGTTATATCGAGCGCCGACTGTATAAGGATCAGGTGTCAGACCAAAAAGCTGGTTAGTGGTGTATCAAAAATGGTCTCTGGCCTCTGCGCGAAAAAATTTTTCACCCACATGGAAATTTTCTTAAGGGCACATCTCTATACAAATAAAATTGAGTACGTTTTACGGGCCAACACCAGGCTACGGGCTGCATATTTATCAGTAGGAAAACATGCATTTAAAAAGATTTACTCAAAAACTTCCGCTTTATTTTTAAATGATGACAGCAGAATACCCTTACAGCCAATTTTATGTCACATCGTTGGCAATTACCGAAAACGGAATAGTTCATGGAAATGAGTTTGTCGAGCTCAGCAGGCGGAAAATGGACTCTCTGGCCACGCCATTTCTCGCAGAAAGACAAACGCCCCACTTTCGCACTCCCTCGGGAATTTTACCGACTCGCTCTAAAAATAATGAAAAAATGTGAAAGTGAAATGGACTCATACTTTAAATTCTCGAACCAGCTGATCAACCAAAGCACAGATTTGGCAAAATTTTGTATAAAGATTTTATTTTTGTTAAAACTTGAAATTTGACCTGAATGGAAGTATCTGAAAACCCCACTTTTTAGGGTTACGAAATGAAATTTTCAAACAAAATTTAGTTGTGCTCAAAAAACATTTGGATCAAGTTTTACAGGTGAAAGTAAAATTAAATTACAGGTGGATGATAAAATCTTTCGAAGATGTTCTAACTCTCACCCAATCGAATTAGTTCCTAACTAATCTCTTCTTGAGAAGAGATGCTGAAGAAATAAACAATCGAAACAAGTGGAAAACCTGTTCTCGCCATAAATTGCTCTCGTATTTGTATTCGATCCAATGAAATACTGCCGGAAAAAATGTTGGTGATCGTTTATGGGGACTATTTAGTGTTTCGGGAACAAGAAAACAACTGTTTTATGGCTTAGACGAGACATTTGATCCGCTTCGAGAATCAAAGCAATCGTAAAATACGACGAATCTTTGCGCGATTCAATTTCGCTAATGTTCAACTGAAAATTATAGCTTAAGTAAAATTGAAATACAAAACTTGAAATAGTGTGCGAGCATTCCGTAAAGGTTTAGATTGAGCTTAACTTCATTATAAAGAGATATATTTTTATGCTTCGTTCATATATGCAAGAAAACAATGTAGGTACTCATTTCCAATCTTTACATAAAAAGCTACCTAAATTACCCGAAATATCGTCGAAAACGGTTTTACATAAAATTGAAAGGTGACTGAATGCAACAAAACTTTTTACGATATCGATTTTTGTCATTTGTCATGTTTAATCATAAGCACGGATCTTGGGCCAAATGTTTGATTTTCTCGAAACTTGTCATAAATATGCTGCCCCGTCAAAATGTTTTAGAATAGTCGACGTTGGACAACGACAGTTTAATAAAGGATCTATACAGCTATGTGGGTTGTCCAGGTAGTATAATTGTACTAATAATCACAGCTGTTTTAATAATTACGTGGCAATAATTTTCATCAGAATAATTGTTGAATATTTGTTTTCAGAAAATTCGAAAGAAAGCGAACAGTTTTTTGCCGCGTTTTAGTTTCCACAAATATTTACATCCTCGATTTTGAATCGGAGAATGTTCTAGCATCGCGCGCAACATTGTCCGATGCAAAAGAAGGTTCTGGGTTCTCATTTTTTTGCATAAACATATGACCAATACGCACTCTGCCTGTTCGGTACAGCATTTCATTTCATCATTTGAACAGAGCATTTAGCTTTTACTTGTATCGATTGCATCATTTCTGGCGAAATTTTTATTAGTTTGCAGAGTTATGCAAATTATTTGTTCAATCGACAATAGAACAAATTGTTAAGTAATAAATGGCATTTAAATAAAAATAATATTTGACAACTATGCATATTTCTCATATTGCAAAACAAAATTCTCATGTTGAAGTGGAGTAAAAACTTTGCTGTTTTTTGTTTCATCAACCAAAAATTTTTTGCTGGTTTTACTTTAAGATGTCCCCAAGAAGTATTAACTCCTTCCGGAGGAGTAATTATTTAAGGGGTTAATTAATTTTGGCCGAGGTATTTTTGTCCTGAAAATATTTACGGACAACAAAATACTTTGGCACTAAATTCGACAGTTTGTGAGAAATATAACCTTCAAGGATAAGCGAGAGATATAACCTTTTGGACAAGCGAGAGATCCGCCTCAACGTATTATTACATATATCGTTACATTATCGAGAGTCATATTGTGCTATTTGGGTAATATACTATTGCTAACAAAGTTGCCCAATGAACACTTCGCCAAACAGGCGTCAAACTACTAAATTTGGATAGTTGCTTTCTCTTACGAAACTTCCTTCGCGATGAAGTTCATATTTGCTGAGCATATTATTTTTGATACTGTTTCAGCCCTCGCCAATCTCATATTCATCATCAACAATGCCGAAGAAAGGAAAGACCAAGCAAAAGCGAGAAATTCAAGAAGCAACTATTGCTGCGAAAGAGTATCGACTCGAGGTCCGAGAAGTCGAAAGGGAAATCAGCATGCTTGGACGGTAAGCGTGAAGTTTTAAGCTTAACTATTTGTTAAAGTTTTGAGCAAAACGTTAACTAAAATTTTTTAATGTATGAAATAAAAAATATCAAATGAGAATAAATCGAATTTGAATCATTCAAGATTCTTCTCGAAAATTAGAAAAGCTGTAACTTGTGATTCTGTCCCAAATTTTAGATCTTTAGCTAGGTAACCTTTCTAAATTCAATTTGTTGCAATATCAATTAATCATTGCCATTACATATATCAATATCACATCATTGGTATTTAGAGGCCACCACTGCGATTACGAAATTCAATCTGAGAATGACCGCCGCTTGAGCGAATTGCGCGAAGAATTGGACAGTCTGGAAAAACTGAAGATTCACGAGGAGAAATAGAATTTCAAGCGCACTGCGAGACTAAAAACAACTCGTTCACATTGTATAAATTTTCAAGAGATTATTATTGTACTTATTTGTATATTTCATTCACTAAATTGGTTCGCAAATAAAAAATTATGAAAATATTTTATGTGCAGGTTAAATTGTCAAAATGCAATTTTTTGTTATCAGAAGTCTTCATCTGCAATAAAATTTTGCTCAACATCAATAAGTTTTTATAAAGTAATTTACCACGGTTAATCCATTCAAGGTTTTAAATCGGCGCTCTGAATTTAGGAAATATTGGGTTTTATGCAATATTTTTAGACCCCAGATACGAAGTTATTTGTCGATTTTGTAATTTTAAAGGATGTATTCATTTCAGATTGCTTTCTTGAGCTCATGATTTTCAACAATTTCTCATATCATTTTGGAAAATTTGAAATTCTGACATAAAAATTGCCCAATAGAGTCCCCTAACAGTAGAAATCGACCCCTTCAAATTGCCGCCAAAACATGAGCATCAAAATGGTAAAACAAGTCGCGGCATGTTTACCGTTTCGAAACCGACGCGTGCGTGTCAAGGCATCTGACCAGCGCGCGCGCCAACCCAGGTGGCTAGACACAGTTCGAAATGGTAAACAAGCCGCGACTTGTTTACCATTTTGATGCTCATGTTTTGGCGGCAATTTGAAGGGGGTCGATTTCTACTCTTAGGGTACTCTAACATCTCACGATGAAAACCAGCATTTTATTTATATTCAGCACATCAAAAAATCACAAGTTTGGTGGTTACGCGAAAGTTTTTGTACCGATTTTAGGGGGCGGTATATTAGAATAGCATCAAAGTTTGAAAATTTTTACATAACTACCAGTTTTTTTAATATTTTGTCATTACCAGTTCTCGAAAATTGTGTGGTTTAGAAATAGCAGACAGAGCTGAACAAATTTCTCCCTGCCCCCAGTAGCAAAAAGTGCACTTAGGTGTCGATTCACGTCGTTTGAATCATTCATAACACAAAAACTTTTTGGTAACTTCACTAAATGCAAGCATGGTCACAGACGGGGCTTTTGGCTTTCCTACTTTCTAAGGGCGCGGTCACAATTGCGAAACAATTGATGAAACAGATTGATGAAACTGCCTTTTTTAGGCACTTTTTATTAGTTGGTCATAATTCTGATGTTACTCAATATAAGGCAACTTTTTCTCTAGTTTACAATGGCATAATACCATTGTTAATTTCGCCATTTTTGACCAAAAAGTGGCAGTTTCATAAATTTTTTAGCAAAATTTGATGACACAATACCTCACAGTATAACTTTGGATACATTTTCTGTAAACATGAGAATATAATTTATGAATCTTAAACCAAAACTTTTTATTTGAATTGTTTAAAGAACAACGGAGCAAGGTAAATAGCGAGTAGTAATCAGAAGGCATGATAAATATGACTAATGTTGACAGTGTTTTGTATATTCTCCATTGGAATTATGAATGACTAGTCAGGTAATTCCACCATAGGTACTATGGTTTCGTGGTGATCTGCTTATTTGTCCCATGAAGAGCGTTTAGCCACGTAACTCCACCATACTTTTGCTGTAGTATTGACACCTGAATATAGATAAGCTGTATCCCCAATACAAGTTTACGATCGAAATAATTGTCATGCCAATAATGGCTAAAAACAATGCATAATATATGAAAATATCAATAGCCAGACAACAACAAACAGGAAAATCGCAGTTAGCCTCTTTAAGTTAAATTTACTATTTATGACGACGAATGCCAAAGGGGATTAACACCCAAAGGAGAATTTTTTGCCTAATATCTAGCCTCCGGGGATCATACCACAGGCAAACAAAATTAGCCTGCGGCTTTAGGCGATATTCCCCTTTTTTGGGATGGTGGTTACGTGGGTACTCGTAAAACACGTACTCTCTTGAATTATATTTTTTTGGTGTGTGGTGCAGGCATGAATTTTGTACCGCGCGAATTTAAACGCATAAATATCAGTCCGCGAAATTATGCCCTTGCCTGGTAGAATCATTTCGTTGGATAGTTTAGCTCAAAGAAGTGTTATCCCCCCAGTAAGCTAGCCCGGATTTTCCGTCCGTCCATCACACGGCCGTTAGACCCCTTACGCCCGTGTTTTATGGGCAAGTGATAGCTTAAAATGTTCGTATAGACGAGCTGAGTATGATTTTGGACAAATTTAGACTAAAATGTAGACTAAATATAGACTAAATTTTTAGACAAAAATTCTTGGAAGGCATTCTTAGGGGTCTTTATCCCTGTCTGTCAGGTTTTCGAGAAGTCTATTTTTCTAAAATTCCCTTGCCAGTCTCTTTCAAACCATTCCAGACCGCTGATGGCGGTGGGCATACTGATACAAACGAGGGCATACTGATGGCGGTGCGCGAAGCGATGACGAACCCAATCTCCCGCTGTGCACGCTAACCGCTTCCTAGCGAAGTGAGGGCCGCGAAGCGGCCCCACTTCGCTAGTATCAGTTATTCTGCTGAAAAATTGTTTCACCTCTCCAGAATTCATTTTTCACTCATTGGCGTTGTGCACTGGACACAAATGCGGAAATTGTGTCATTGATAAAAATTTCGAGAACATTATTTAAAAGTTCAATAACAATTACTTTAGGTCTCTCTTAATTTGATATCATTAACTGATAGCTTTTCAAATCGATGTATCGTCTGTTAGCACACATGAATGGCCTGGCTTGACTCATCTGAAAGAAATGAGAGAAAGAGCATGCCTATAAGCTAAAGTAATTTATGCGCATAAAACTGTCTATAAATTTAGTCTAAAAATGTCTATATTTAGTCTAAAATAAACTAAAAATTCGGATTCCCCGCAAAAAATTAGCCATATATGATGTATCATGGGCAATTATAGACAAATTTAGACAACTATAGAAAAATTTTGTCTAAATTTGTCTATAAAAAGTCTAAAAATAAGGTCAAATTCGGATTCTCCGTGGTCGAAAACCCCTGAATCTCAAAAATCTCGGCCAAATAACGCCGAAAAAAAAGATATGAATTTCTGAATTTTGAAAACTCAAAAATCTAAAAATCTAAATTTTGTCCATAATTATTCTAAAAATTGTCTTAAAATAATCTCAAATTCGGATTCCCCGCAAAAAATTACCCATATATGATGTATTTCATGTTTTTTTGCACAAAAATTGGTTCTCGTCTAAGTTTTAGTCTAAATTTGTCTATAAAATGTCTAAAAATAAGCTCAAATTCGGATTCCCCGTGTCCGAAAACCCCTATACTACAAGAATCTCGGCGAAATTCCACGAAATAAAGGAGATATGAATTTTTGAACTTTTTGCGGCAATTTGTCCCACCGTGATGCAATAAAAGTAAAACGTGAAAAAATATGGTCGGCAAATTGATTCTGCAAAAATAATTGACACAAAAATTAATATCAACTTCGTAAATTCCATATAATTTTACAAACGCAATTATTTGTCAAATAGTCTAAAGCTTTCTCAATTAACAGTGTAATTCTCAGTTCAGATCTTAAATTTTTACAAGCTTAAGAAAACATACAGAAATCACAAAATTCGAGAAAGTTAGTCTATTGTTTACCAAAATTATTCAATGTACTGTTAATTTTTACTTAATCCTTGAATATCTTTGTGCGCAGCAGCAGAATAAGTCTGCGAATTAATATTATATTTGTATAATAAAATATCGCGGAAACGAAAATCGACTTGGGTGGTCCTTAGGTCGTGGCGCTATGTGAAGACATCGCAGTTCGTTCTCGACCTTCAAGTAAAGCATCACCAGGCTAAACTTTTTGCTGTAAAGTAACAATTACTAAATCGAAACACTATAATGATTTCCTACAATATTTGTCGTATGCTTGATCTGTTGACTAGCCGAATTCGAAAACGAAACCATTCTTGGCGAAAATTTCATTCTCAAGTCAAGAAAAAGATCATTTTTTCGTTGGATTAAAATGATCTTCCACTTTCAAAGCGCAATCCCAATAAACTTCCTCAATTTACTGGTAAAATTCAAACCTGATGCCCTGAAAAATCTCAGACAAAATCAAATTTGGCAATAAGGAAGTAAATTTCTGGCTGTTTATTATTTTTATTTATTTTACCAACTCTCTGAAATTTATTCACAAAATTTATTTATTTTACCAACTCTGAAATTTATTCACAAAACTCGGACACAGGCTACGGCTTTTGTGCCTCAATTTGAAATATGGCTTTGATTTGAAGCGCGCCAATTTCCGTTATTTGCTCACCTTTCGATTCTTTGAGCACTAAATGGCTAATGGACTCCATTTGTCTGGTCTTTTCAGATGGGTGGCCAAAATTTTCACAAAATCACGAAATTTAAATTCCTGGGCAAAATTTCGAAAGAAAAATGATAGGCAGAATCGAAAGTACCGAAGACCTGAGCTAGGTTAGAGCCGGCTAACCACACAAAGGTGGACAAACATCGTGACTTGAGATCGCTATCACCGAACATTCACGGAAAATTAGAATCACCTGGCCAGGTGAATTCAAATTTCTAGACTGTCACGTACGAAATCCAAAGTTTTGTTTGATTATCCTTTTTATTTTCGACAAAGTGCAGCATCGTCAGTCGAAGCGAAGCCGAAAATTGGGCCAAATAGCCGAAAAAGTTTGTCACCAGACTTTTTGTTTACAATTTCTACGTGCGAGACATAAATTTCCATTTCTTTTTTTGCGATCGGTTAAAGTCCACACACTCGAGATTTGTATATAAAAGTGGCCAAGTGACGGATAGCATATCATTTATTTATCATTGGTTTTGGGATTAATTGGAAGCTGCAGGTTTATTGAAATTTAGGATAATGCTGTGAAATTTTGCTTGAAATTTTATGGCTCCGGCTTTGTTTAATTTGGATATTTACTTTGTGAAATTTGTCCATCTGAAAGTTTTAGAGGCCTATCAAAACTTTGCTTGGAAACCGTCAGTTCGCCCCGTTAAAATCAACGCTACATTTAGGCTGAATTTCCATGAACTGACTTCTCGAATAGTTAAATAGCAACATTAACATTGAATTACTACTTTCGAAACTTTAATCACTGAATGCGTTAAACGGCAATTTTCACATTGTTTCTTTGTTTAGATCGGAAGTCTCAATCATCTGCCGCAAGATGACCCGCCTTATAACAGTTCTATTTGTCTTTGGGCTATTCATATTCGAGGAAGTTGCAAGTGCGCCTTACATTCGTATGGGTTTAGACACGCATCCGTTTGTCAAGATCATTTGCCCTAATTGCGAGCCAGGCATTCGGTAAGTGTCATTTTGCAGAGATAAGAGCATATTATCTCGACTTTTTCTGAGAACAAACTGAAGAACAAATTTTTATAGGATGAGCAACTGGGGCGGTAACTTCCAATTCAGCACCCCAAACATCCAATATCCACGAACTGTTGAAGAGGTTCAAAAGGTTGTCAAGGCGGCCAAAGGCAGAATCCGTTGTCTGGGAATGCGACACAGTTTCTCGACCGTCGCTGATTGCACAGATACAATCATCTCCACTCTCCATCTGAACAATATTCTTGGGCTGGATCCGTCTATTCCAAGTGTTACTGTGGAAGCCGGAATCGCTTACACCGATTTGTGTCCCTTCTTAGGTAAACTTAAGATTCCAAAGGCGTTAGTATTTATAAACGTTAATGTAGTACGAATTGATAGCGATATCACTTCGTATCACCTGACCGTTTTTAATATAATTTTCGATTAGTTTCACCGAATCGTATTACAGAATCCGTCGGCTTCGCACTCCCAAACCTGGCCACGCTGGCCGAGATCAGTGTTGGAGGTGCGTCATCGACCGGCGCGCATGGCAGCGGTGTGTTCAACGGAAATTTGGCAACTCAAATTCGCTCTCTAAAAATTGTTCTGGCCAACGGAACTCTCGCCACAATCGGACCAAATGACCCACAATTGAAGGCCATTGCTTTGGGCCTCGGAGTATTTGGCGTGATTGTACACATTGAGCTGAATATCGAGCCAACGTTCAAAATGAAGAACCACGTTTTTCTCAAGTGAGTAGGCTTTTTTCTGCCCAAATTTTGTGGAAAAGGCAAATTTGTAGCGAATAGTAACTAAGCAATATCTATAAAACTTTTAACAGTATGACTATAAATTTAGCAAAATTATAGTGATATTTCAAATTTTCCAGAAAATTATTTCTCGAAAAGAGAAAATTTCATCAACTTTTGCTCAAAACTGCAAAAAATGAGCATTGAACATCTAAATATGAACAGAAAAGGGAAACGAATGTATCAGAATTATCCTGAGGCTATGGAGTATAATTTTAGCATGTCTAACGAGGACGTTTACAATCACTTCGACGAAATCGAAAACATGGGCTATACTTCCCAATTTTTCACAGATTTCTCCAGCCTCACCCACTGGAATCAAGTTTGGTAAGTTCAAATTCTGCCAGGTCAGAAGTTTAAATCAGTTCCTGTTCAGGGTAAATGTAAAGACAACCAACGACACGGTTGGTGCCCAGCCAAATCTTTTCGGTGCCCCGAGAGCACCCGCTCAAGTCACTCCAATTGCTGCTCTTCCCGTAACTTACATCATGTAAGTGTGCCTAATTTATGATACCGTGAGCGCACAAATTTCACACGGCATGAAATGGATACCAATATACTATTTATCGATGACACGAAATCTTGTTTAGGGAACAAAACAAGGAACTGCCATGGTACGAAGCCCTGGTCGACTACAGACTCGGATTATCGGGCTTTGACGGAGCTGAGATCCAATGCGAATGGATTATGCCTTACGAAAATGCTGTCCCAGCGATAAAAGCGGTAAATTTTCCGGAAATGTTGGAATAGAAATAAAGGAAAAGCATATTTTCGTTTTCATCTTCGAATAATGAATTCCTTATTGAAGGAATTCCCAATTGAAATATTGGGAATTTCAATATATTGCCAAAAGGAAAATCGACTAGGGTGGTCCTTTGCTAAGACGTCACTCCGTCCGGTCAGTAAAGTTTAACAGCGCTGGTTTACACATTCTATAATTTAACCCAACGCTGCTAAATTTGAAAGATTGGAGGGACTATGCCACGAACAAGAGAAGCAACGGACTACCCAAGTTTATTTTTGTTTTAAGGATTTTTACACCGCGCAAAACTTCCAGAAATGAAATCACATAAAATTTATTCACGTTAAAATTCATGTTATTTTTACCTTTCAAGGTCTCCAAATTCGGAGCTGAAATTCGGCCAATTGTCTACACAATGTTGATTCGCACCATCGCAGGCGATGACTTGTGGATGTCCGCCATGTACAAAGAGCGCTCTGTTGCCGTTCACTTTACCTTTCAGCCAAACATGACCGCTGTGCTGAACCTTATTCCGAAAATTGAAAAGGCGCTGAAACCTTTCAAAGCTCGACCTCATTTTGGCAAAGTCTTCACCATGAAGGCAGAAGAGTATCTGCAATACTACCCGAAATTAAAGGACTTCAAGTAAGCTATAAATATTTTTGAGTAATTTAAGAGAGATCCATAAATCTTGCGCTCCGACAGGTAGACTAATTTGAATGAATTCTAAAGGATACTTTCTATGGCTAAAAGGTCACAATTTCTGCCTTTGGCAACCACGGGTAAAAACGTTCTTGAGTAGAATCTTCGGAGACATGCGTAGAGCAGGGACACACCCAGGATTTATTTTGGGGGCGGGGGTACATTTTAGTGGAAATGCTCATTTTGGGGGGTACCGCGTGGATGGGACCCCCGACTTTTGGATTTTGGGGGGTACCGGACCAATTTTTGCCCAAAATTTGCACTGATTTACACTCATTTTTTCAAATTTTCCCATTTTTTTTTGGGGGGGGGTTCGTACCCCCGGTACCACCCCCTGGGTGCGTTAAGTAGAGTCTTCAGGGCTTTCTGAGTCATCAGTATAATTAGCTTCCAGAATTGTGTGTTGAAAAGGGCACAAATATACCCGAAAATGTTGTGCTTAAGAGATTTTGCTACGCTGGGTCGCCTATTCCATGGGTAGTAGCCTGCTGTTAGTAGGTGGTTCTGCTTTTTAAGAGGCATCTTTCCGGAGGGTTTCGTAGGTAATGCATACTCCTCTTTAGCCAAGCATATTCCTCTCATGCTATTCCTGACTTTTCACTTAAGTTTGGTCACCCACTTCGTTATCGGCTATAAAAACATTTTCGGAATTACCAAATTAAAATTCTTCGCCTAAAACTATTCTAAATTGAAAATTTTGGCTCTAATTTCAAAGGAACATTTTAGAGATTAATACCATTTTTGTAGGAAACTAGCCGACAAGTTGGACCCACAAGGAAAATTCCGCAATGCGTTCATCGAAAAGAACGTATTTGTTGGCGATAGCCTGTGGGACAACCTTCCAAGCTCACCGATCGATACCCCAAACCCATGGGACTGGCTCTTCGATTTGATCAACAAAAATAACAAGAAAAAGTGATTTAATTCACTACAACCAATGTTGCGTTCCTGAGCATAATCACAAAAAACGAGATCGCATTTTAAAATTAAAACATGTCTATATATGTAGCCTTAGTTGATATTATCCTGATTTATCGTAAATTATCCGACACCACTATGATACATAATCAGAGCATAATAAACTTTTCATGTTGATAATTTGTTGTGACAAAACGGTTAACACAAGCTAAAAATAATGGTTCATTCATAAATCCCGATCATAGGATAGGAAGCGTATCCACTGCTGGTTCTGATATTCGTAATCGTCCACGAGAGTAATCGCCCGAATACCAATTCGATCACAAGACGGACTAAATTCCCAAGATTTTGTTAACGTGATCTCTGGATAAAACCATATCCAAAAGTTTCCATACACGATGGGGAAAATTATGCTATTTTAAAAAGGATAAAAATAGATGAGAGAAAAATTAGTAATTTTCTCAGTCTTGCGTTTTAGCCAGTAAAAACATGAGTGCGTATAATGAAAATAGTTTTAGTAAAATTATTGTATTTATTATTTCCAGAAAACTTGCTGACAAGCTGGACCCGCAAGGAAAGTTCCGCAATGCTTTCATTGACAAGAACGTCTTTGTCGACAATAATCCACCATGGTGGGGCTAAAATGGAGCTGCATAGAACACAGCAAGCTTAAAATAACGCTAAATCGTCTAATTTATTATTGAATTCAAGTCAGATAGAAATTCTAACAAAAAATAGCTCGGTAAAATATTCATATCACAATTTTATTTAAATTTGCGCTCCGCATAGTGATTTCTTTAGCATTATTATTATTTTTTTATCTAACGGGATTGAAGTCTGTTTTTTAAACATCAGAGGAAAGAATATATAAGGAAAAACAACACCGAAATTTGTAAATGTACACAAATTTGTAAATGGACTTTTCTTTAAATATAATCGAGCTTATATTTTCGCGAGATTTAAGCCCATATCTGTAGATTTAGTTGTTCTGATTCTTGTTATTGTAAACTGCTAAATACTGATATCAGAGCATAATAAAATTATCAAGTTAGAATTATTACTAATACTTATTAGTTTTGAATATTTAGGAAAAATTATTCTTTACCAAATAGAAATACCGTATTTCCTCAAATAGAAGCCTCCTTCAAATTGGCGCTCGAGTTGGCGAAGTATGGCAATTCACTTTATAGCTTGTAGAAAATTCTGAATTTGAAATATGTTGCAGCCTAGGTCCTTAGCTACAACATATTTCAAATTCAGAATTTTTAGTAAATTTAGAAACCTAGAAAATGGCTTTTGCGTAATCTTGGCGTTCTGCCGGAGGGCTGCTATTAGAGGAAATACGGTAATTACTTCGTTTGTGCTTTTGTTTTGTGTACGAAATTCAGTCGATTTTTCGAAATGTTATTTTGAGAATCAATTTTATGTTTCAAATGCGTCTGCCTCAAGAATGACGAATTTTACGAGACAGGAAAATCATTTGATATGTGGGCAAATAACTTTCAGAGTCGCGCAGAGATCACTAATTAGAGACCGAAAACTTCTAATCCTTAATTTAAACGAAGCTAACGGGCTAGTAATCACTTCAAAAGCTCCGATAATCCAGTTTAAAACAAATATCGATTTCTTTCCCGTTAATATCCTCTCTCAAGACAGAGAAGGTTTGTGAACTATAGGCACCGTTAAGTAAAAATTATTTATGGCAGTCTCCAAAGAACTTTGATGTACTAGCATCATTTGTTCTAGATCAAAGATTGGAAAATTTTGCCGTACATACTACTATCACTTTAATGACCTATCGCTTCTGTGATTATGATAACAATACAAATATCACCACCGTTTTTTCTCTAAAGTAAGCCCCCTTCAAATTGGCGCTCTAATTGGATAAGCTTGGTAATCCACTTTATAGCTTCTAGAAAATTCTGAATTTGAAATATGTTGTAGCCTATATCCTTAGCTACAACATATCACAAATTCAGAATATTTAGCAAATTTAGAAACCTAGAAATTGGCCTTGGCGTAATCTTGGCGTTCTGCCGAGGGGGCTTACTTTAGAGAATAACCGGTATCATAGTTACTTTAGCAAAAGTGGAAAAACAAAAATCTTATAGTCTGTTTTCTATCGCATTTCTTAAAATAATACCACAAGTAATCTCGCTTTATGTTGTCTATAATGGTTTCTGCAAGCCCAGCAGATAACTGCAACCGGGTACAATCAAAAGTCCCCCTTTTTTTACAATTTCGCAATGTAAACAGTTACGAAATTGTAAACAAAAGGGGACTTTTGATTGCACCCGGTTGTGTATGCCAAATAATTATATTTTTTACATATTTTCACTGTCAAAAATTCTAGAACAAATAGTTTGATTATTCTTGAATATTCTAGGGAGAAACAAACCGAATTTCCATTCATTTGCTAAAGAACAAAGCACACGTTCATTCTGTTATGTAAAAGTAACTGAACTGGGAAATATGTACAAATCGCTAAACATAGAAACGAAAGATAGTACCGATTTGTTTACTTGTTGTAAATTACCGATTTGTTTACAAACACATAAAAATTGCCAACTCTCAAAATTCTTCGAAAGGAATTTTACATGAACTGCAGCGATTTCAGTACAAACATACGATATCAGCTGGCGACGAGCACAACCGGCTCGAGCGGTGATATTTGATCACTAAAAATAAACACATCACATAATTTTTGAAGGAATTTCAAAAATTGTCTAAGATATTTCAGGAAATAAAATTATAAGAGGCATTTCAGGAAATCGCTAACTGAGAAAATAATTGACAAGATGAGATGACTCACTCTTCTCTTTTGACCGCTTTTGAGCCGATAAGTCTGATGCACTATATAAATAGAGATGTGAAGTGGTAAAGAACGAAGTTGTGAGCAGACACATAGGTAGTGTCAACTCAGGAGTTCATTTGTAAATTATCAAAGGTACTTTTTGTGTTTAAAAGTATTGATTAGTTGATATATATACGACATATAAGCAGTGAAATCATAAGAGTTTGTATAGTTTTGTTAAATACCATTGCATAATTTTTAGCATCAAATGTTACATATATTTAGCAAAAATGTGCGTATTCCTTTGTTCTTTAATAAAAATATGCAAATGTTAAACTGTTTCGTTTGCCAAAAATGTTCATTATCCCAAATTCTCAATCCGAGCTTTTCAGCACCAAATTTGACAAAAATTTGGTAACAAAAATTTCTTGCAAAAATTCGTGCAAGGTTGTCAAGGTCATAAATTTTATACGAACAATTTCCCAATTTTCTCTATTTTTAGCCAACTTCTCGTCCAAAAAATAATTTGGCAACAAAAAGATAACCAAACAAGACAAACTATTACTCTGCGGTTCGTCTTTAACCAAAAACTGAGTCTAAGCGGCAAATCCCTTTGTTTGCATAAGTACAAAAAATGTTCTTCGCTTGTATAGAATTAAGCGCACTTGAGCTCAGAATTTGTAAGGTTCCTACTAATTACTTGAGAACCCACCTTTGATTTCTTGAGTGCTAATGTCAACTTTTCGGCAAATTGTCACTTGATATAATTTATTGTTGGCGATATTCGTCGCTATTTTATTTTCTTAGAAGCAAATAGTTACAAAACTACTCAGAACGCTTATTTCTATATCTAAACACAATAAAAAAGTTTTCCAGTTCAGAGAATAACCTCAAAATGGGCAAGGTTTCAAAATTCGCGCCAGGAGGTTCTACTTTCAAGACAGTTTTCTATGTGTCAATATTCTCCTTCATGACAAAGTTCTATGTAAGTTGCACTTTTACTGATTCAACCTCTATTTTTTTTCTTGGCATGACTTTCAAACCAAACTCGAATCTATGCAACATGACACAAACTTTTAGCACTTTTAAATTTTTGTAAGTTTATGAGACGAATTCAAGAGTTTTTATATCTAGAGAGCCTTCGCAATGGGCTACACCAACACAGCAGGCGAGAGCTTCAAAAGATGGATCAATCAGTCCTTTCTGCAAAGAGGAGTGCAATTATCTGTCTCGATGTCGATGTGGTTGTGGAGTATGGAGTTGAACTCTTTGATACTTGGAGATTTCATTGGAACAATATTTACCCCGTTTCTGACCGATAGAATTGGGAGAAGAGGTAAAATTTCCACGGAAAATTAGGAATAATTAAAATTGTGGATAAACAAGTGGATAGAAATAGCGATTCAAGAAGTAAACTCAATTAAAAATTTGATACTTATAATATTTTTGTATAACCGTATTACTATTGTGTCGAAAATGGTTATAACTGGCCATTTTTCTTTCTCATGTTCGCACCTTTGCAGCCACTTTGTTGGTCGCAAACATCGGTGTCGCCTCCGCGTCTTTGCTTGGGGCTCTATCCATTGCAAGCGGGTATCCAGAGTTGTTCTTGCTGGCAAGGATTTTCGGTGCCACTATGGCTTCCGTAAGTTTGTCGCCGAGCCCACTTACAAATTTGAAGCATAATTTTACAGATAAACTTTGGAGCATTGATTCTTCTGTTAATGGTAAATTTTATCACGTAAATTTTGTCATGTAAATATCTGAATTTCAAAAATTTAATTTTGCAAGTAAATTTTTGGAAAATGGAACGAATCTTGCAATTTAACCTTTAAACAATTCCATTAAATTAGTTTTCAAAAATTCCAGGAATGTCCTACATCAAAACTCCGCGGCACATGTTATTTCCTTTCCGGCACAGCATTCAAGGCTGTTGTTGTTGTTGGACTCACGTTAGGTAAATTCTTTAGATACCATACCACTTTTGATCCAAAATATTAGCGGTCAGAAAATCAAAAACAGTGCTCGTAAAAATCCTCAGAAACTCTCCGAAATTCTCCTAAAAAAGTGTACCAAAACACGTTAGGTCTACTTTAGGGTAATGACATGTCCTCCATTGGTATACGTTTTCTATTTTCCAACGGATCTTTCCGAATATTTTTCAGTGATTTCTGGATTGTTCCAGATCCCATTTCCATGTCACTTACTTAAATAAATCGTAGTTATCAGACATCTCAAAAAAATTTGAATTTGTTCGGAAAAGGTATTTTACCTTTTCTAATTTCCGCGGAGTTTTTTCTATCAAACTATTTCTTGAGTTATCAGAAAATGCTGTCTGATATTTTACATCTTCGCTCTCAAAAAAACTCTCTTGTAACTATTTTGCAAGAAAGATGATTTTTGGCAACCTTTGCCGGTACTTAAAAATATGTACAAACTTCTTTCAGCACGATCAAAATATTTGTAAAAAATCCTACATAGGAGGCCCATAAAGGGTTTCTATATTTTATCAAAAATATGTGTAGCTTAATGAACTAAAATTCAGGAATGGAAATCGTTCTTGGTCGCAATTTAGTCTTACTCGTTGGTAAATTTTTACTTTCTCGCTACCAAATATTTTTCATTGCTAACGTGCTATATAGGTCTCGGTGCAATTCCCTCAACAATATGCATCCTTATGATACTCTTGATCAAAGAAACTCCGAAATTTCTACTAGTTACTCGGAAAGACAAAGAGGCCGCGGTGAAATCTTTGATGTTTTATCAAGGCAAGTTTTAGTTTTTCTTAAGCAATAAAAATTTTACCAAGTTATACGAAAGAAGAAAGGAAGATTGAGACGCTACTAATGGATTTGTCCTCAGGGCAAATTTAGCGGCTCATAATTATAATAACATTCTTATTTTATAGGCTCAAAGGTTGATGCTGAAAAAATTCTTAATGAAACCTTGAAGGAGGAAGAGGATGCCAGCCAATCCACACTTGCAATTTCTGAAGCAATAAAAGAGCTTTTCTGTCAGCCGCATTTAAGAAGAGCGATAACTGTCGGATTCTGCGCTTTACATGTAAGTCTTCCTCCTCCTATTTCATAGTTTCTCTTTGCGATGTCCAAAGTTAGGAGAAGTCCGTATTAAGGAAAAAACTTGAATCATGTCTTTTTGAGGAATATCGTTTCTTAGAGAATATCTTTACACATCATTTTTCCTTATATTAGTGGTATCATTTTAAGCTTCAAGTTGGAATTTGGCCAATGACCACGGAAATCCTAAGCGCCCATTATTCCGAGTATGATGCAGAGGTAAGTGATACTATACTACTATCCATCTAAAAATTGTTTAGCTCTAATCTCAATTTAAATCAGTCAGATCATAACAATCCTGAATGGAATTAAACTTTTATGTTTAGATTTACTCTGCAATTTTATTCGCATCGAATTTTTGTGGCGGTCTGTTCGGCGCTGTTATTATTAGCAGGTGTGAGTTGAAACGGTTCGAAATGTAACATTTTCGATTTTTAGGGTGAGTCGACGAAAAATGTTGATAGGATCGAGTGTAGTGAATACTATGGCATTGGCTGCATATGTTTTATTTGATCGTTTGGCATTTTACTGGTGGCCGAATTTGAGCTATGCGGGTCTAGCATCGATGCTGTTTTATAACGTTTCCTATGGGTAAGATATGACCAGTTTATAATTTAACTTCTTAGGGTAGGCTGAACAATTTAGAGGGTTTACAATAATTACTGCCGAAAAATTTCACCATGTAAGCTTATGCCAAGCTTAAACGTGGTCATATGAGACTGTCGTATGAGTCTGGTTGTTGTGTGCTATAATTGATGCTAAGTAATCCAATTTCCAGGATGGGCGTCGGCTCGATTGCTCCTTATATCAATGCCGAGCTACTTCCTCAGCTCCACAGATCCGTTGGCCAATCTGTGGTCTATTGCGTCGGACTCGCCATAAGTTTCACGATCTCTTTAGTCATGGTACCAGCATTTGAGACCTACGACGTTTGGGTTTTCGTACCATTGTTCATAATCCCGAATGCCTTCTGCGTAGTTTACCTTGTTGCCTATTTACCGGAGACTCGAGGCCGAGAAATACACGAAATTGTCGAGGAACTCAAACGAACTTGCGGCGTAAATTTGGTCAAGAAGCTGTCTCAGATCTCGATGAAAAGAAGACCCTCGTCGAAAAGATAACTGTGAAGATTGTGTTTTTTATATTTGTTTAAGTCATATCTGACTAAATGTCGAATAAAGTCTTGTAAGCCTATTCGCAAACACATAATAAAATATAGTATTATTGACAAATACACGTAATTAAAGAACAAAAAATATAATGCACATAATGACAAAAATGTCGAGATTCGAGCTTTGTCATTTTCTGTTTCAATTCTGAACAGAAAATGACATTGAAAGTTTGAATTGGAAAAATATTTTAATCAAACATTCACCTCGATTATTTGCACTTCAATTTTTTATAACGAAAAAATTGTTCTCGATCGGTTCCTTGATGTTCAGAAAAGAAACATGAAACGATAAATCCATAAATCAGAACTAGAAATTACAAAAGGGAATATCTTTAATCCTAGGTCCTTTGTCAGCTAATTGCATCAAGTTTTGTATTCGAACAAACAGTGTTCTTTCTCGAAGTTCCTTTTCCATGTAACATTTTCAACTCGGCAACAATCTCGTGGATTTCTCTGCCTCTTGTCTCAGGCAAATATGCCCACAGGTAAAATAGGCAAAGTCCGTTCGGCACAATAAAAAGTGGAATGAACACCCAAACATTGTAGGATTCGTAGGCTGGCAGTGTGACCATTGAAAGGGCAAAGCTGACTAGCAAAGAGATGGAAAATACAACGGTTTGGCCCAAGGAGCGGTGAAGTTGCGGCAGTAGTTCGCCAGTAATATAGAAAGAGATGACTCCAAAGCCAATCCTGAAAGCATGTCTTATATTCTGTTTCAAATTCAGGTACTATTTGCTACAAAATGCCGCACTGAATTCCTGAGAATTGCAATTATAAAGTATATATTTGCATTTTTCTCTTCTAATACGGGATCAAAAGCAAACAAAATGTTGCAAAAACGCCAATCGACGTGTGTGGTCCTTTGTTTTTCCCGGCCACTGAGCAATGCGAAGACGTCTCTTCGATCGATTCATATTAACTTTTACAGGTTTCGTCTAACACTGTATAACTTGATCTGCTAGCGCTTTCAACGGATCAAAGGACCACACATATTTCGATTGTCGTTTTTGCGGCATTCTGATAGTTCATAGGTCACGACATATTTCTTAGAGCTAAGAAAATCTCTGACTAAAACTCATATAAAACTTGGTGTCAATGCTCAAGAATCGTAGTTGTAAAATGTCTTCTATTCTATTGACTCGACCTACCCATTTGATAAGTAGTATACCAAGATTGCACTCAAACAGAGCATTCCATATAGTCTTGTATTGAGATCAAACATTCGGTCGAAACCGATATAAAATCCGAGCGCGATAATATTTGCAAATCCGGACAAAATTAACATCCACTTTCGGCTCACTCTAAACAGTGCAAACTGTAAATATATTATGTGATATAAATACATTTTGGACTAGTCAGATTTTTCTTCCACAAACGACGTAAATCTTACCTGCCAATGACAAGTGTTCCAAGAGCTCCAGCTACCAGGTTAACTCCAAGGTAAACGGATGCGGATACCTTAAATTATTTCCGATATAATAGTTAATCTATTCTATGTATTAGATGTGCAAAACGTCTTACTCCCGACATTTGTCCTGAAAAGTGTGCTTCCAGAACCTCGTATGTGATTGGCCAAATTCCATTTATCAACTAAAACTTTAAGTTAACGTGAAATATTTCAAAGAACACTACTATTATTTGTTCTCTATTGTCAAAATCAGGGGAAAGGTATGATCATCGATGATATCAGAGTACCTTTGAAACATCATTACAAGCGCCTACGGCGCTTGTAAAAGTGTGTAAATGGGGAAACCTATTAGCTAGCAAAAGCACCGCCGCTATCGCGGCGTTTCGCGACGAAAAAAAAATTTGTCTAAAAAATTTTGTCTATATTTTGTCTAAATTTTTTGAAAATCTGTATCAGCACATCCGTACGAACATTTTAAGCTATCACTTGCTCGGAAATGAGCAGTGGAAGGGGTCTAAACGCCAGTGGATGCAGGGACGGACGGACAACGGTTTCTTAGTAAAGTAACATTTCCTGATATATTTTTTATCGCGTAATGAGCTATTAATGACGATTACACGATTATATTCTCCCTATAATTTTGAACCTTTGAATTATAACTGTGCCCTTCCCGGTATGACATCTTCAAAAGTTTCAAGTACTCTTATGCCCCTCCACTAGTCATCAAGAGTACATAGGATAAATTGTCCATAGAACAAATTCGCAATCAATTCAAACTCGGTCCCCCTCCTGATGACGTAATGTCGGGATGAACTCTGAAAGACCCATTTACCTGTAAAGCGCACAATCCTAAATACATGGCCGTTCTCAGGTACGGTATCGTAAACATTTCCTTTAGAATAACCCAGGAAGATTTGTCAGTTGTTTCGTCCTCCTCTTCCAAACGTATGTCTTCTATCAATTTGTTGGTATCGATATTGTGTCCTGAAAATGTGTTCTGGATTTCGAATTTTGCAACATATTAGTTGAAAGAAATACAAAATATATGTACTGAGAAAATATTGAAACAAATTCTGAAAAATAATGTCCAGAATATCGCTGATACCTTGATAAAATATGAGAGATTTCTTTGCACCTTCTTTGTCCTTTCGTTTCGTAAGCAGAAATTTCGGCGATTCTTGAATCGGCAAAGAAAGCAGTGTCCCCGCAATTGTCGGAATTGCAGTTACGGCTAACAATAATTTATTCTCATTCATATGGCTGATAAATGAAACAAATACTTACCAACTAACAGAAAAATGTTGCTTCCAAGCGCTTCTTTCATTCCTAAACTTTAAACTGTAATCACATTTATACAAAAGAACTATTTACATTTGAACGGCAAAAATATACCTGCCAAGGTGCCAATTAACATGGCTGCAGCGAAAGTTGTGCCAGAGGCAAAAAAGCAAGTACCACGAAGTTCGGTCGGGGGACATTCCTGAAAAAAAGTTTATTGATCCCCGGGTTAACTTAAAAACTGACTTTTGGGTGGGTTTAAAACTGATATTAATTCTAAGTTTTTTCCAAATTTCAAAATATAGGTATTTTTGTAACTTTTACTTACCATCAAGATCAATGTGAGCCCACCAAAGTTAACCTAAACGCAGTGCTCTAATTATGAGTTCAACCAAATGAGTCATATGACTGGCGTACCGAAGACATTGCACCACCGAACACTCGGCTAAGAATAAACAGCTCCGGAGAATGAAGAGAAATAGCCACAGAGCCTAACACGCAAGCCGCAGTGTTACCGATCATACCAAAGACTAGTGTAACTAAAATTTTTCGGAATTAAAAACATTTTTGGTATTCGAATATGGATAAAATCTGTGAAATTTAAAAATTTTTCACTGGGCCCATATTTTTTCATTAGGAAAACACAGGAGTTGTTGGAATTTATGAAATCCACTGTAGAAAAATTGGTCATGTAACTTTTTGGGGACATTTACCTTGGTTACATTTTTGGATATACATTCATTTGAAACTTACATCTCCTCCCCAAATTATCAGTAAGAAGCGGTGTGAAAATTCCTCCAATAAAGTTTCCTGCCAAGAAACAGTTCAAAACAAAGCTCCAAAGCCACATTGCAGCATCTGGCGACAATGGATAGCCTCGTCGTGTGTATGATTCATCGATAAAATCACGAAAAGATTTCTCCGCTGTGTTCGTGTAGGTCATAGAATAGCCTTGCTAAAATGAGCCGGTTTTGTGACATTTTAAAGCAATTTTTTAAACTTTAATAATATTAAATTTCTTTCTTATGCTTATTTTTTATTGCAGAAGTTACTTACATAGAAAAAGCTAAGGAATGAAATTATCGTTGTATTGAAAATAGTTCGAAATTTCGAACCATTTGGAGCGAATATAGAGACACTTTTTTGCAACATATCACAAATACGATATTCTTAGATCTACCTTCGGAGTTATTCCGACTTAAATAGTTGCGGAATTTTCAATGAAATTTTCGGCGCATTTTTTGGAGAAATGTGTTCTGCGCTTCTACACAATAAATGAAGTGCAGTCAAAAGACCACCTTACAATTAGTGTCTTTTCAGCGAACGGCCACCCTCCCACCCTCTATTGGACTTTAAGTAAATAAAGCAACTACGTATAAAGATTCCTTTGATCAATTGCACTCGAACTATTTGTTGTATCAAAAGTTCAATTTTTACCAAAATCAAAGTGATGTGATAAAAATGAAGAAAAAATTTGCTGTAATGGATGTATCCCGACAATTGCCCTTTTAAAAAATTTACTTGGAAATAAAATTGAGTGGGTCTCGAAAAATATGTAGTTATGTACGGTAAACAAAAAAAATTGGTTGACCGTTAGAAAAACTAGATCCTTTTAAATATTAGGCCTTCGTATTAAGAAACGATATTTACATTAGACTTTTATAGATTACACTCATATGATTTCTTTTCATATTTGGTTTTTTATTTTTGGAAAATCTAAGGGTTTTACAAGGCAAAAGATAAAAATGTAACGTGATGTATTTTAGAAATATTCAAACTTCCAAAGCGTGTTGATTTTATTCCCGTTTACTAACATTCATAGCACATATGAAAAGTCACTGATCAATGAGTATTTATTAATCATACTGTCGGTGAAAAATGTACACTGGGTGCCAAGGCAAAACTTCGGCCTTTCTATTGGAGCTCCTATAGATCCAAAGCGGAGCTCCTAGAGAGTGGTACTCTTAGAGAGGTTTGGCCATACTACAAATTATTTAAAAAACTTACATAGAAAATGGTAAGAAAACAATATATCGTCGAATAGAGAATTGTTCGAAATTTTGAACCATTTGGAGCGAATATTGACACACTTCTGTCCATATTTGAGTTCATTCTATTACCTGTCTATTTTTAATTACCTATTTATTCAGGTAAATCACTGTGTCTCAACTGTAGTTTGAATTATCGCTGTAGTTAGGTAGAAATTCCAGTTCATTCCAAAGGGAGCAGAAACGCCTTCAACTGATTGTTCGCAACCTATTTCCATTATGATGAATGTCGTTCATTGTTTAATCCTTATACAAACAAACTACGCCAATATACATCATCTAACAAATGTCGTTTTTTTCACGAATTTAATTTTTTACGACGTTAATTCTTCCACGAAAGTTCATTAGTTTCAAAAAAATACGATGTAATGACAAAGAATGCATGCTGGATAGACGATTACAACAGCTGGCACCTATAAAGTACATATCGGATGAACAAGTAATTCGGTGAAATGTTATAATCACTTCTTGCTCATGTAATACACTATTTTGCTGTATATACTGCCAACGTACACAATGACTCTGCCAAAAAGTTTTTCGTATTTCTGTTTTAACGAAAATCGTTGGTGTTATCTGTATCTGTGCATTTTTCGCTGAATTGCGGTTGAAACCCAATAACAAAATTCAAAATACAATTCAAATTGCCGCTCTTTTTATGAAATGTTTACGTATTTCTGCGGTTTGCTGGCGTACAGCTAGCGAGTTTTATTTTTCAGATACACATTTATCCAGGTGTCAGATATTTCGGCTCAGGTCTAAAGCTGCGTACTATGAACTTCTTTGTCAGTCTCCAGAGGGCCGATGACGAATCCACGAAATCGCTGTGATTTCAAAAAAAATTACAGACGTTGAAACAAGCCGAAAAGAGTGTTGATATTAGATAGTTACCGCAAACGTTCTGCGGTTATCCTTATAGTAAGTGTGTGATGTGCGTCCCTCCGTCCGTTCCACGTTTTGATCTTTGATACCTTATTTCCGTATGTCAGGTTTTTTCGTGTCCCCCTTTTTGACTACAAACTACAAATTTTGTAATTTATGGTTTTGTGCCATTTCAGGTCGAAATTTTTAGTACTCAGGGGTTTTCAGGTACGGGGAATCCGAATCTGAGGTCGGATTTGACCCCGTTGTCGAACAATGTTCGACATGGTCGAATGTGGTCGAACTGGGGTCAAACTGAGCCGATTTTTGGCACTTGAGGGTTTTCAGGTACGGGGAATCCGAATCTGAGGTCGGATTTGACCCCGTTGTCGAACAATGTTCGACATGGTCGAATGTGGTCGAACTGGGGTCAAACTGAGCCGATTTTTGGCACTCGGGGGTTTTCGACTACGGGGAATCCGAATCTGAGGTCGGATTTGACCCCGTTGTCGAACAATGTTCGACATGGTCGAATGTGGTCGAACTGGGGTCAAACTGAGCCGATTTTTGGCACTCAGGGGTTTTCGACTACGGGGAATCCGAATCTGAGGTCGGATTTGACCCCGGGGTCGAACAATGTTCGACATGGTCGAATGTGGTCGAACTGGGGTCAAACTGAGCCGATTTTTGGCACTCGGGGGTTTTCGACTACGGGGAATCCGAATCTGAGGTCGGATTTGACCCCGGGGTCGAACAATGTTCGACATGGTCGAATGTGGTCGAACTCAGACTGAGCCAAAACTCAGACTGAGCCATACTTAGACTGAGCCCAACTTAGACTGAGCCAAACTTAGACTGAGCCATACTTAGACTGAGCCCAACTTAGACTGAGCCAAACTTAGACTGAGACAAGCTTAGACTGAGCCAAACACGTTTGCGAGCCACCGCAGGTAGCGAGCCAATCCTGTGGTCGTGCGCAGAGCACCCGACTTTCCCCCTGATAATGTGAGTGAAGTTAGAACAGAAAGGCATACTGATATAGAAAAGGCATACTGATATAGACTCCCCGCGCGCTAGCGCGCGTTAGCGCGCTAGTGACTTCAATACCTGAACGGGGAACCGTTGTTTTACCGGAACCCTGGAACAGATAAAAAACTTGCGTCACAAATTAATGTAACCTAAAAAGGATGGTCCCTCTCCTTTTCTCTTCACTCGCCGATTTCCAGAGGTTGTAAATTTTAAGACATGTCTCGTCGAGTCTTATGTGTATTGATGGATTAAGACCTGGGAGTGAAACTGTTCAAACTACCGTTTTCCGTCACCGTTAATCTTTTCACAGTGGCAGATTATAATTTCCTCTCAGCGTCACCAGAACCGTAAAAGTTTGGATTAAAAGTGAAGATTAGAGGGAATCAATGTTCAAAATGATCATGGTTAGTTTATTCCTGGTAAAGTTTTTACTAACATTTCTTAGATGCCCAATTTACTTGCAAATATTTGTTTATTTTCTGAAATGCGAATTAAGCTATTAGTATCTTTCTTGCTCTATTATACCACATGCGTTATGACAGGTACTTAAATTAAATTGTAGTCGAGCAATATTCTATGTTCAGCAGAAAGATTAATGTAGGACTGGAATCTTCCAGGAACGAGAATTTTCCAAACTAAGCCTGCAATTGTGAAAACTGAGAATCTCGAAATTTTTCATCAAAACCTTGCCTGAAATGTAAAAAATACGATTAGGCAAAAACAAAAATCCAGTTTTATCCTTAACCATTGGCCTTGAAACACATTTTGGATACCTCAAATGCGCACTAAAACTATAAATTCGAATGTGTAATTTGCAAACTATGAGATGAAATAAAATTAACTTTGCGTATTCAGAAATCGATGTAAATAGTTTTCAGCCACGCAAGCCATTTCTTCATATTTTTTGTATTTGCTTTATGCGTTTTATAATTTTCAGGTGATTATTTCATATACATGGAACTTTGCTACGATGAATCCTGTTATAAAGTGGACATAAATGTGACCACACGCGTTGATGGAACAGACACAATGGTACGTACAACTTGTTCTACGCCAACAGCCATTGATCCAAGAGAGCGTATGCGTGAGCTAATGGTGATTCAAACAGTGAATTTGAGTCAAACATATGTGTAAGTTGGCATCGACAATGTCGAATCGACATAAAGTTTTTGATGGATTACAATTTTCACGTAAGGTTTTACACTTTACGTGCCTAGCAAGCGTGATTCATAGAGACTAATCATACGAATAATGATTAAAATAGTTGTACTAGTAATTAAACCTACTCATTTTTTGAAGCGTCGCAGATTTGAAACAAATGTTGCTATATTTTGACTTTTAATTTTATTTTTATATTAATGTTACGTTTCCGTTACAAGCTTTTGCAGATTCTGCAATGAAATTATAAGCGACGAAAAGCGTATAAGTCCTTATGGATATCTTGGAATTTTCTCTGTGCCCGCTCTTTCTGTGCAAAGAGCGCTGAAAGATGAAGTCCTACAGTATAGTGACCTTCGCCTACGAGTTAATTTTACTGATAAAGAGCGGTTTCCAGTCCCGCACTTTATGTTGAACTTGTCTTCGGATTTTCAATATTGCACTTCTCTACAGGAACGCACTAATAAAGTTTGCGCGTGTGACCAACCTGGCGAGGCAGTAAGGTACTGCAATAACATAACCAATACTGCGTTTGTGAAGGGGAATGTGAACAAAGGTATATGTTTCGTATAGTAAAATTGCGTGTTTTCTGATTTTGAGATGGCATATACTCATTTCAATTGAAAAATCCATATCGGAATTGAAAAATCCATGTTTTGTCTCTCTTCGTAGCCTATATGCTCGTAGATATCTAAATTGACAGGATATCACCTTATCAGCATTTCACCTACAGACAAGCAATTCACATTAATTAATTTTTCAAAAAACTTTGCCATATGCAAAATCTTGTCACGAAAAAAGAAAAAATCTAACACTTTTAAATCAAAGTTAAGCTTGATAAAAAATGATTATTTGTATATATTAGTGATATCATACAAACACTTCTTTAATTGAAAGGATATATATGAAGAAACGCTAGCAGAAATAATGTAGCGGCAATTTGGCCCTATATGGGTATACGCGTCTCCCGAATCAATAGGGGGATCCTATTGATTTTTTTGCAAAATTTTTCCTACAATGATTTTTTAGAATTTTTTTGCTAAAAAACCGTAAGGGGGACCCTATGGTTTGAAAAATCATTTTCGGAAAAATTTTGCAAAAAATCAATAGGGTCCTCCCATTCTTTTTTTCCCGGGAGACGCGTATACTCATATAGGGCTGGCAATTTGAATGTACATTTTGCCAAGGGAAATAAATGATCTCATCACTTATTTCCCTTGGCAAAATGTACATTCCAATCACGGCCACATTATTTCTGTTAGCGTTTATTTATATAGTCGTTCAATTAAAGAAACGTGTGTTTGATATCGCTAATAGTGCATCGATGAACCTGATGTGCTTTTTATCCTGCATCATTCCTTAACAGTTTTTTCCTTTAACAATTTCTTCATTACAGTATACCACGTATACGGCGAAGTTGCAAGCCCAGGCTATGTTCCTCACAAGTACTATTTCCGTCTTTTAATTGACATGCCAACGAGCAAATGGGCTGGATCAGTCCACATTTATCATAATATATATGAACTCTTCGAGCCACAACTATCCAAAATGACTGTTTTGTGGAAACAAATAACGACTGGCAACGCCAGGTAAAACCTCGAACTTTGATGCTTTCAGGTTCGTATAACAGTTTTTAGCCGTTTCGGTTACGGTACTTATATTTATGACTCACCCTACGTCGTTTTTGCAAAGTCTGTGTATTCTGATGTAATTCTCGAATTGGCGTTTTTTGAGATAAAATTATGGTACGATCATTTCATTTTGGGTGAATGTCATATGATACAACTCTCACCGTTCGCGAAGTATTGTTATTGCATGCTTGGAAATCGCACGGAAGATTTTTGTGGATCAGTAGGCCGCGCAACTCTCTCGGAATTTTCTTTGATACCAACAAAACATCGACTGACATTAGATGCCGGAAGCAGTACCATGCCGACATTAAATAATCGTACAAATGTGTCAATCACAGGCATTCCAAATAATATCATTGTAGCAAATACTACCGTAGCAAGTACGACTCATCTGGAAGAACTTATAAACGATGTTGAAGACTCTGCCAAGAAAGAAACATTATCTGAAGATGTATGTGAATGTTGCAAGTGGAAAAATTGACTGAGTACAATTTAGGAGGCTAAAGACGCATTTATTGCTATGGATTCAATTTTAAACCAGGATACTTTTGATGAAACGACATCAAACAAGTAAGGATCGTATTTGTTTTTAGAGGCAGCGGTTATATGTGCAAGAATATAAATTTCCCATACTAACGTTGAAGGCAAAATTGAAAATTAGGGCTAAGACAAATTTCGGGCATGGTATAAAGTATGGCGTTAAGTAATATTAAGTGGTATTAAGTATTAGACATCGGACGAGTATGGTGGTGACGTTTCCACATCGAAGTAATCGATTGACATCATACCATATACATATGTTGTTTAGATTATTGAACATATTCTCAAACTTGACGAAAGCAGCGGGCGAGATTACTTTTGATGGTGGCAAAAATTTTGTTCTTTTGAAAAAATTTGTTAATTGCTCGGAGTCGCCTGATTGGCCGAGTCTCAATTTGGACCCAAAGCAAAGCACAAGCTCGATGCAAAATATTGGTGCTAGTCAACTCGAAACATCAACGTCGAGTATAGAATTGATACCAAATAATATTTGTGAATCGAGTACAACAAATAAAGGTTATCTTTTCTGTACCGTTACTGGGAGCTCCTGGTTTTTTTATTTAGATTTCGTGCTGATACAATACGGATTTCGGAATAGAAAGCTTTTTCCTATCAATGAAGCCAAAGAGTGTGAACTTGACTATCACTTTGCTCCATACAACGTACCTATAATTTTGAGCGCAAAGCTTCTAGAAACATCCAGCTTAAAAGAAATTCACCAACTGGACACAAAGTTGGCCATTGTTCGACTTCGGTTTCGGATTAAAAATGTACATTTATTTGCGAAAATGAAAATATTTTCATAATAATCTTTCTTGGTTAAGCGCCGCATTCCATTGCATGGAACTACAAAATTTGCATACTGGCACAATCGCAAGTGGGTTGCTACCGATGCGGATATACAACTAAGTGACGATAATTTGCTTGCCGAAATATCCCACTTGACTGATTTTACGCTATTAGTGGTAACTCGTTGAAGATACATATATTGAATGTTACTCCTCAACTTTCAGGATGGCCTGAAGTCTGATCCTCTATTGTGCGATCCTTTCTTGGACAAATTCTCAAAACTGCTCAATATCGTTTCACTCAACTCTCTTATCTTTCTGATATTCTTTTCTATATTGAGAAGGTATAGCGAATATAAGTAATATAAGTATGAGGAAATCTATTTAGGTATCGATTGTTAGCGTCTTTGTACAGACAAACAATGGAATGCCAAAGTGGCGAGAAACAAGTCAAGAAAACAAACGCTGATATTATAACGACCAAAATTTTATACTACATTTTTCTGAGTCTATTCTACGCGAGCTTTACTATTTTTACAGACTCCAGACAAATGGTTTACCAAATACCTTGTCCAATCGCTGCACGGATTTCCTATTACTTTCTCTTATCGTACGTTTTTTACATATTTTATACATTTTCAAGTAAAATTTCAGATGCGTTTGTTCAGTTATAGTTCAATCAACAATACTTCTGAAATTGTTCACCGGTTCTCCGCGATGTGAACAAGTCTTGAATGTCAGCACAAAGCCGCGGTTTATTTTGTGCTTTTCAATAAGTAATGTTTTAAATTATATTCCTTCTTGGATTCGTCCGTAAATAACGTAATCCGAGCTCTGGAGAACAATCAGAAACGTTTATTTTTGAGGATTACAATGGGGGATGAGAACCACGAGATTTTAGAATACAGTTTACAATTCACACAATTCCAGGATAAACTCGTTGATATGTTTGTATGTTTAGCTCTACCTTGTGCCATAATGTTTGTCCTTGAATGCACATATAACGAAATCTTTGAACGAGATGATTCATAGTAAGATTTTATCGTTATGAATATCATTTTGTTCAGCGTTGAGAATGCTCACAATTTATATTTTAAACAATGCTTGTTTAAGCTGTTGGATTCGACCCGACTATACGCTCGCGGCAGTAGTGTTGCCATTATCTGGCCTGATATTTCATGCATTAGTATGTTTTGTATGTATTTTGGCCAAAGTACAACTGCAAGGTGTTTCCGAATTATTCCGACTTCTGTCAAATAGAAAAATTCGCCGAATCGTTGCTGGAAAACGACAACGAAAATCGGCCGCTACCGTGATGGATAGAATATTGTCTTTGTTCTGTATTCAAATAATGCTCGGATTGCCTTGGGTCAGTTTTAATTTTTTTATACACATAGTCGACAAGAGATTTGACGTGCGATTCTCTTCAAAATATGATCTAAAATGAAATTTTGTCTATAGGCTTTTAAAAAGCCGAAACATGAGTTTCAAATCCAAACCAAGTCACTACCAAAATTTAGGTGTTTCAATACCTGGCTGCATCAAGCCCACGTCTAGTAATCTCCCACTACATTTTTACAATAGCAGTTGGATCACAAGGAATTCTACTATTCCTATTCTTCGTCTATAGACACTGCAGAACGCGACAAAGAAGAAAACCATTCAAGCATAGCGTTGTGTTTACAAATCTCCAAGATCCTATAAGGCGCAGAAAATAATACTTATATCTTACAGTTTATATTTGGTATAACAATAACTATACAGTAAATGTACATATGCATGTTCCTAAATGCACCATTCTTTTAATATAATGACTAGCTGAGATGGGAAGCGGGAGTGTGCACAGCGGGAGATTGGGTTCTTCTTCGCTTCGCGCACCGCCATCAGCGGTCAGATTTGGTTGTTCGGGAGTAGAAGTTGTACCAAGCAACATCCCGCCCGTTAGTAACATCCCGCCCGGGAAAGTTCCGACCTCGTGAGAGACCTGGTGAGAATACCACGACCTCGTGAGAACAAATCTCGAATCTGACGTCAGATTCGTGATCAGCGCATCCGAAAACCCCCGGGTGCCAAAAATCAGACCCGTAGACAGCTTGCATCAAAAAACCCGATTTTTTGGCCAAAAAGTGGCTTTTTTCAAAAATGCGCCAAATCACAAAGTGTAAAAAGCAAAGTGGTCCAGAATCGCCTCAGAAATCGATTGGGAACATAAAAAACATCACTTCCCATGACCAAAACCCTTAAAAACACGTTTTTGTGTTTTGGCGCGAATTCAAATATTCAAATTTTGGTTCTGAAAGTTTTGTCGGGATCAGCAGCCTCAGGGCTTTCAAAAGAGCTATCACTCGCCCCGATCTATCCACGGAAAGGTGCCGAACATTTAGTCTGGACAGACGGAGTGACAACACGATGCCGCTTATTATATAGGGATTCGTCGCCATTTTTCATTATGTATCGGGTGGGGCATAAGTTCTGTTACCACTTTTATTTTTTTTCAGTAAGATATTTTGAGATCCCATATTTTCGGTGAAAGGTATTATTGTAGGCCAGGACCTTGCGAGTTTAGCGAACCTATAGAATACGAACCTATAGAATACCATTTTTTAAGCATGGTATCCTTTTAGTGCCCCTAAAAAGTATGTTTAATGAAAATGGGCATTACTTATGGCTAAGAAAAAATGCATAAGAACATGATTTTTAATATTATAATCTTTAAGCTAGCTGCGGCGGCGGAGCCGCCCTGCAGCTATATTCAACTGAATAGCATGATGATGTATGATAGCTGGCTAACTTGATAGCATGATAATGTAAGTATGATAATGTATGCATGTGAATGTAATGCTTTTAAGATGAATTATTTCATTCACAGGAGAATACCATTTTTTAAGCATGGTATTTTATGCTTTTTTATTTTAAGCAAGTGGCAGAGAAAAATGCATAAGAACATGACGGTTAATATTATAATCTTTAAGCTAGCTGCGGCGGCGGAGCCGCCCTGCAGCTATATTCAACTGAATAGCATGATGATGTATGATCGGGTCCCTCTAAGTTGATAGGTGTCTTTCCGTCCCCCACGAATAGAATAACCCACTTTTTGGGGGTCCCGGACCCCAAACTCGCGAGTACCACCCAAAAACCCATGATTTTAGGGGGGGTTATCAATGTCAGATTTGGGGTGGTCCCGCCACGAAAAGCGAGAAAACGCCATTTTTTCAGCTGTTGGGGGGCCTTTCTGGACGCATGATACGTCAAAATGCTCCCCTTAGAATTCTAAGAACGAATCTGCAAAAATTTTTTTACGGCGATCTCAAAAAGTGGCATTTTTGGCCAAAAAAGTGCCAAAAATGCCACTTTTTGCGCTACAAAGGAAACTTTTCGGGATCAGCTCCTTTCTGGACGCATGATACGTCAAAATGCTCCCCTTAGAATTCTAAGAACGAATCTGCAAAAATTTTTTTACGGCGATCTCAAAAAGTGGCATTTTTGGCCAAAAAAGTGCCAAAAATGGCACTTTTTTGCGCTACAAAGAAAACTTTTCGGGATCAGCTCCTTTCTGGACGCATGATACGTCAAAATGCTCCCCTTAGAATTCTAAGAACGAATCTGCAAAAATTTTTTTACGGCGATCTCAAAAAGTGGCATTTTTGGCCAAAAAAGTGCCAAAAATGCCACTTTTTGCGCTACAAAGGAAACTTTTCGGGATCAGCTCCTTTCTGGACGCATGATACGTCAAAATGCTCCCCTTAGAATTCTAAGAACGAATCTGCAAAAATGACCCCACGACCCCCTTTACCCCCCCCCGTGGATGATCATGGGCGCCGCCATGCGGCGTAGCCGCTGGGTGGTCCTATGGAATAGCTGGCTAACTTGATAGCATGATAATGTAAGTATGATAATGTATGCATGTGAATGTAATGCTTTTAAGATGAATTATTTCATTCACAGGAGAATACCATTTTTTAAGCATGGTATTTTATGCTTTTTTATTTTAAGCAAGTGGCAGAGAAAAATGCATAAGAACATGACGTTTAATATTACAATCTTTAAGCTAGCTGCGGCGGCGGAGCCGCCCTGCAGCTAGTCTTATAATAATCACCTTCAACCTGTAAAATCCAAAGGATAAATTCAGAAAATAGTCCAACATATACCAGACATGTGACATGGCTCAAAACACAACCAAAATATGTTTTGATGAACGTTTATTTTTCTACTACCCTTTTAATCTCTGTCGCGACAAAACATTTTAGTTTAATTGACGCAACTATTATACCAGACTTGGTCAGAAGCTCTTTATCAACTGAGATCTCTGTCCTATTGGTAGTTATTTTTGTAGACTTACGTAACATAAATCCCTCGTGAGATTTCGTTTAGATTTTTATGAATTTTTCAATCGACCTTGTGAGAAGCGGACAATGTTATGAGGATTATAGAGTGCATAACAAATTTAATTAACATTTGGGATTATTTCGGGATTATTTTCTCTATTTAAAGGCCGAGCTGAGTGCACTCCAACAACTGAGCTGTAAATCCAATTAAAACTATCTTACTCCAAAACCAAAATGTTTCTTATTGTCCTCGGATTGGCCTCCACCATTATCCTCCTAGCAGAAGCACAACTCGGACTACCAGCTCTTCAGTCACCTGCTTGGCTGTCCAATGCGCCTCAATCCGTCTTAGATTCTTTCAACACTCTTGTTGCAGATAAGTCAAAAACACAGGACCAAATGCAAGCTGCCATATCTGATCTATTGGCTCAAAATCCTGATCTTGCGGTAATGGTTTTCATTGAAACTGCAGACGTTTTAAATTGTAACAAAATGCACTTTTTCAAATGCACAGAACTCGAACTTGTATCGTTGTTAACTTTATAATTATAGAAAAACTTCAACGCCGCAAAGGATTCGCAGGACAACCGCAACAGTGCATTGCAAAAGCTCAAATCTCTTTTCGCAGATCGCTCAAAGACGGCGTCTCAAGTTGAGGAGGAGTCCACCGCTTTGTTCAAGCAGTTTCCAGCTGACGTCCAAAACTATTTGGCTGGAATTACGCAGTGCGAGAAGGGCGCAAATAATGGAACCAGCCCAATGTCACCGGGCCAAATGTCAACAAATCTGCGTCAGAAGCGCCAATACAGTTGTGGTTGCTATTACTACTGGTGCGGGTGTTATTATTGCTATTATTGCTACTCTTGTTATTACTAATGTCAATCATTCAATCAAATTATCATGAATTAATGATCATTGTTGCTGATTTCTCATTCCATGCGATTTGAGTAAAATTAATGAAATTATAATTATTATCATGGTCATTATGTTTATTGGCTGCATTGATCATAAACCTTAGCGTATATAAAAAATACATATTGGGTAACGTCAGTTGGGAATGGATTTATTTTCTGCCGTTTGAAGTTCTATTATCGTCGGCCAAGGAGAGTAGAACAGAAGAAGTATTAGCGTATCTGATGCTCTGTCAAATTATGGGCGGGAATTTATATTTTTGAAAAAAAAATTCGACAAGGTGAGGTTGGCATGTGTTAAAGCTCTCATTCGGCCGCTTTTGCCTATAAGTTGGTTGTGGACCGATTTGGCTCTATTGTCTTGTGCGCACCAGAGAGAGAAAGAAAAATCTCTCAGCATTGCGCAAACAAGTGCATTCAAAAGGCGAAGCAATTATATTTTAAATGGCGAGAGATCTATCTTTCTTTATCTGGTGTGCACTAGACAATAGGGCCAAATCGGTCCACATCCAGCAATTTTTTCTTCAAATATTTAAATTCCCGCCCATAATTTGGCTGAGCAACCAATACGCTAATATTTATATGTTCTACTCTCCTTGGCCGACGATAATAAATGCAAGGATCGATGTTGAATGAATTAAATCAATAATTGTGAGCTAAGGCTGTTGCGGAAATATTGGTGGTGACTCATTTTAGGCATTCCCTTGTCCCAAAATATTTTTCATTCTTAAATAATGCAATTTGCGTTTGCAAAGGATGAATTTTCCCATATAGTGCTTTATCATTCATAAATTGTATATTTTTTGTATAAATACGAAAACACAGTTCTATTCTTTATTGATATGATATATATATTACATAACTGTTGGTCGTCATTTCCGAAATAAAAAATATTTTATATTTTTCTTGTAATGAAGGCAGATTTTGAAATGTTATATCTCATCACACTAACAGGTTAGTTTAAATATGTACTCACCATTTAAAAATTCATATTTCAATCTAAAAATTTAAACGTGTAAAATTAATAAATTTAATCGTGTAAACAATTTGAACCGTGGCCAAAAAATAGAATTTCATTATAAAATGGGTAAAATCGGAAAAACTTCCAACAAACCACTCGTTCGTCCCTGTATTGAGAAGTATTAATGAACGGTAATTTGGACAAATTTGTAGAATATTTTTATTTTTGCTTATTTCTACATTTGCACGTTATAAGCAAATGTGCATCAGTAAAAGTAGAGATTTTGCAGAGATTATTTTATAATCACCTTCGGCCCCTAATGGTTTGGTCCGCCCAACCAAAAGTAAATTAGTGTAAATAAACCAAATTCATATGAACCCTGTTGATTCAAACTTTAGGAAATTCAAATGCCCAATTTAAACACCGCTACGACAAACTATTAAATTTATTATTTAGCCTGTATAATGTATGGCTTGCTATGGTTAATGGTCAGCAACGAATATGGTGGAAGCAATTTGTCCACAATCTCTAATAATAGTAGAGGAAATAACGTAACGGAACGATTTATAACATCACGTATTGATGTTTGGTGCGGCGGACGATCGAACATGGTAAATTGGCAGTAAAATTTACATGTGTCTAGCATAGGAAGTACCCGGAGCAGTGTGTTTTTACCTATTAAATCATAATAGTTATCTGATTCGACTAGTGTACAGCATTTGTATTATATGCTCATACTTAGCCTATAAATTTTGCAAAAGAACCGTTGGTTCTTAACTGTTCAATGCAATTTGAAAATATATTTTGTTGCAGATGTGGCGTATGGCTTCATTGACTGGAATTGGACATGTGATTGGTCGAAAGCCATATTTCACAGAAAACTGCACGTTCAAAAATGATCACCTCATTTTGCCGGAGTATGTACGACGCCTACGACACATTGTACGGTACTATTCAGCTAGTTCAGATTTACTGTTTGGGAATGCATTTTTATGAAAAGAATCTAAAAATTTTAGAAAGCACAGGAAACGATGAATGAAACCAAAAATGTTGAATTTGGGTATTGTATGGAAAACAAGACGTGCAAATGTGGAGATGAGAATCCAACAATGTAACTGTTTTAACAGCTATTTGTTTTTCAATGATGATAATTAACACAATTTTGGGATTTGGCGATATTGGATTATAAATTGATTAAAAAGGTTTTCAAACTTCATAAAAACACTAAAAAATAACACTTTATTTTCGTATGATGTTGGAAAATTCTGGATTTTTAATGGTGGAAAATAGTTACTGTGTTTTCCAAACTTTTTTAATTTTCACCGTCTGGAAATATTCTTTTACAAAATCGCCGTTTGATTCCTTCGATCAAGGTCTACAAACCTGAGTTTTTCCACGCATGTTTGATTACCAATTAAATTTTTGTGGTTTTGACATTTTATGGATAATCCAAGCTTTTGTAGGAAGTTTTACTTGATACTAATGTACTCCTAAAATTGCAAAACAATAAGAATTATTTTCAGGATAGCGGCAATAGATGAAAAGTATGTTGTATTAAGTGGCAACTATTTGCAATGCTACCAATGGCTGGAACCGGTACGCGAAGAAATTCTCCAGATTTATAATTGGTCTGAATATGTCAGGAAAGAGGTTTCGATATTATCGCAAAATACGTTCAGGTTAGACTTTGTGGGGTAATTAGGAAAGATCTTCATTTGTATCCTAGGCCAAATATGAGTCACAAACTGTGTCTACACCACAGACGAGGCGATTTCATTCCGTTGGGCTGGGCGAGCAAAATGGACTTTGCACTGGCAGCTTTGGAGTTCGTATATCAGAAAATTCGCGTATGTTCATTTGCCGAAATCCTGTGTTGATACTATACTGTTTCAAGAAGCGTGAGTTGCAGAAATTTTGATAATCCAAAATTTTATCGTATTATGATTCAATATACTTTACACACAAGTATGGTCGGCCTTCGTAGTGTTAACATTAATTTACTGTATTTTTTACAGGAACATTTCGGTCCAATCTCAGTTGTGATCCTGGGACAAGATCGTAACTTTTCCAGAAAACTGTTAGAGGAATTTACCCATAGCATTAAGGTACGGAATTCTGTGAGCAAGGTCATATATTGAGGATGTACTACTGAGTGAGGACTGGCTAGTTGAGGTTGTACAATTAGGCTGGCACCGGTTCTCTATTTCATTCCGTTTTGATTTTAGATAAGTTAGAGAAAATTTAATTAAAGAAAAAACTTAAGCAACCAGAAAAGACCGTAACACCTATTTTGAACTGAACGCCTTTTCTGATTCAAATTAGGTGTTACGGTATAACTTTTCCTGTCGCTGTTGAGATTTTGGCAGAAGAACTTCTTACTAAGAAAATCATTTACACGCCCATCATTTCGCCCAACCTTAATTTTTGGATGAACCCTGCTTCGGTCAGTCTTCACCTTAGTCATAATTTATCATTCCATATGCAAATGTTTTCTTGCAGAAAAAGCCAAATGTCTACATTCCGGTGTTCCCAGAAGATTCCCTGGCCGATGACCAATCTTTCGGCAGTTTGGTATGCGACTCTTTAATCATAACTGCCAGCAGCTCCACCTATGCGTGGTGGATGGCCTATCTCATGCGGTCAGCGAAAAATGCTTCAGCTGGCTTGATATTCTACAACTCGGAATTCCATTCATCGTTCCACTATCAAAGATTCTTACCCAATTGGATCCCTATAAAACTTCTCAACGGCTCTATCGAACAAGAAAAGGAGTTCATATTTTCTCTCACAGGTTTGTTATGGACACTTTTCTAAAAATTTTCGAGCATTACAATTTAGCAAACACTCGAATGAAATCGGGATCAATGCACCGTCTAAAGTTGCGAACTCTGATATTAAACGTTAGTTTCGCATTTTCGCTAAATGTATTGCTTTACATCTTATAGCACTGAAATAAAAATATAGAGATTGTCAAATGCTATTTTTAACATTACAATTCTAGTTCCGCCAAAATGAAATTTTTAATTTTGCAGTTTTTATAAATTTTTGTGGGGATTCAAATTTTTTACTTTCTTTTTCGCGTTCTTTATCCATTATACACAGAGAGCGCAAAGGAAACGGCTGTATTTTTACTGCTATTTACAACAGCGGAGGATGCATGTAACTGGATTCGTAAAACAAACAAACATTAGTTTGCATGCAACCCTTATAAGGACTTTATTTTCCAGAAGGAAAATGTGAACTGACTATTGTTTTGAAATAAACAGAAATTAGTTTATATTACAAAAATTGATCAACACCGTGGAAATAATTAAGATTAAAAAGTCGAATAACATAATATGATTTATTTGTCATTTGTCCCTTAGCCAAAGCTTCAATGATGAAGTATTAAAAATGGGTGGGCTTTCTGTGGAAAACGGAACAGAATCTTTTTATATTCTTCATAATTAAAGTTTTAGCTTTGGGCCAAATAGCAAGTCAAACATCTGTTATTTGTTTCAGTTTGTTTACGTACAACATGGTATGCAAAATTCATATTCAGTCTGTTTGCCGATACTCGCGCAGTATTGTGTTTGCCGTGTCACGCAACTCTTGTACATTTTCTGACGTGGGCTCCCGCGTTACATACTCATTGATGTTTTGCTCGGACTCCTGTGGTAGATTAGAAGGGTTGGGTGCTATTTGTGCGAGACGCACTGGATTGAGTGACAATGCAGGAAGCGTCACACTGACGAGACCGTCAGTGTTAGTCAAATGTTCTCTTTTCGGTCCGATTAAAGTTCTGAAACGGTAACAACTAATCACGTTTAGGGCAGTTTGGCGGTAGCAACGAAAGCAAATGATTGTGGTCAACGGATTGAAAAGTGTAATTGACGTAGTTGCGCTCGTTAGCAAAGCGGAAATCCATCCAGGACATAGTTGAAATGCGAAAGTGGTACAGAAGTAGTACACCGGTACTGTGGTCGTGATCAAAGGACATATGGCCTGAAATGGGAAAAGCATTGCGCTACGTGGTTGAAGTTTATAAAAGCCAAGGAAAATGCTTCGATTACAATGTTAAAAGAATCAAATAAACTTGTAATGTTTTAATAAAAGATCAAACACTAACCATGGCCAAGAGCGCCCTGTGAAACTCGGTATGCATCCTTCGAGTGGTACTATGCATTGGGCTGCCCATATCCTTAAAATGCTTGGAGATCTTCTTTTCACACCAAACAACAATTATTATGCTGGCGGTACAAGTGCAAACCCATAGTGATAGATACGTCAACATCCGCCACTCTGTCTGAAATTAGACATTTTAGTATTCTTTTACATTCTCCGTTTGAATTTCATAAATGGGTAGCATACAATATACGATCCAACAACAAACGCGGGCTTTCCGTCTTTGCGTTTCGGCCAGCCATTTAAGTCCAAAATATGGCGGCCAACTGTTTGATATTCCTCTCGAACTTCGCACATTGCAATTAATACAATAAGCGCCCAGAGAGACCATCCTATAGAAATAGCAGCTATCAGCAGGTTGGATTTGCGCGAACCCGTGCTGAAAACGATAACGAACTATATAAGATGATGATAATGAGTTGTCTCATTTTTTCTCAGCAGATAGCGAACTATATAATGTAACTATATAAAATATCAAAAATGCCAAGTGATGAAAAAGGATGAGATGGCTCACTTTCTCGCTAGCAACAACTGGTCTAAGTATTATTTATATTAGCAGTAATTCAAAAATAATTTCCACAGTTCTTATGAGTATTCTCTATCTTTATCAAAACCTACTCTTCTTTGCACAGCAATCTATATCGGTAGACAAATTGAACAGGAATCCATAGGATATTTGAATGCAGAAAAAATGTAAACATGGTTAACAAGAAGCCATCCATAGAAGGTGAGATTCCGGAGATGAAGCCATTATTTGCCATTACAAAATATCCCTCGCAAGTAAGAGCGATCTGAAAGTTTCTTTTCTTTTCATCAATAAAATTACTCAAAACATTTACGCAACTGACCGGTTGTGAGAGAAAAACGATCACACCAAGAATGAGGTCCAATGAAGCATCTATGGATAGCAGGATTTGGTAGGTTTTTATCCCGAAATTGGAGTAGTTCTTGATGAGATACAATAAGAAACAGTTGAGAACTGTTGAGGCACTATATACCGATGTTTCCATGATGTGATGGATCTCGTCAATCTCTTAAATTTTTATTAAAGCCGTGGTAGATTTTTTCTGAGCATTTTTAAAGAAATCTTTCAGATAAAATTATCTTTCCAGTTTTACATATTTAGAAGGTCTTTTTATATTACCAAAAAGTCTCTCTAATCTTAAATACAAGCATAAATAATGAAACTTCAACTTTCGGGCTGCCGAGAGTCTTAGCGGTCATTATTTAGGAAAGCTGAAGAACATTTAGGAAATATGTTTTCTATTCATAAGTCACGACAAGCGGTTAAGTCTCCTTTCAAGATTTCCTAGATTTTTGAACAGTTAATCCCTTACCCAACGTCATTGTTGATACAATTCTAAGGAACCAATGAGGAAAAGGTATGAATAATTGAGAGCATCAGCAAATAACAACGAATTGGACAGCGATATCCTCAAGCCACAACTATTTTAATTGAATATCTGTGGCTAATATTTCACCATTGTTAAAGTTACTCCCTGAAGATTTGTTTTATTGCAAATGATTGGAAATATTTGGAATTTATCAGACTAAAATTGCAACATCAAAAATAATGGCAACTTTTATAACGATGTTAACGTTATATAGCGAAGTCTCAGCAATTCCGAGCGTCTGCTATTAAAACTGTTTCAACACGCCCCAGACGACTGAGTCACCTTTTCTTACCGCAAACCCATCTCCAAGAACCAAACGATGATATAGAATCGTCTTCTTAGAAATGTTTTGCCATATGCCTCTGTCAGGTGGCTAGAGGTAATGAGAGGAAATCCTGAACCACATTATTTATGGTAAAAGTGAAAACAACTATGAGTCTGTTAGTACCTACAGACTTTTCCGCTAATTACCGCATCTCCGTTTGTATGTGTCCCCGGCTACACACTACCTTTATATGTCATGAATACAAGATGTATCTTCAGTTCTAAAACATTCCCAGAATTCTTTTGGCATTGCGTCCTAATTAGAGCGGCTCTTTTTTGAGGCTGCAATGGCTAATGTAAACAGTTTTTATTGTATTCTCACTTTAGATCAGTAGAAAAGAGCACTATGACATTCGCCATTTGCAGCTCCTTCTCTTCTAGCGCATTGCCCTCATATCAAGCGTATTTCCAAGACAACGTTTCGGTCGACTGCATCTTCGCAATGTTATTCTGAGGACAATATGACCTCTTTGTTGAAAACACATATTTGATGTAAAATGAAAAACATCCAGTTTAATAAAATTCACAAAAACTGTTAGTAATAAATAAAATGTGAGTGAATCACTGTGACTGTGATTCAAATATGCACTGAGCACTGAACCCCGTAAAAAAGTTTTTATTGCTTATTTCCATTTATAATCCAATATCATTAAATGGAAATTTATGACTAAAGAGTTAATTCACATTTACAGTTTGTTATTCGCAGAAACGCAGGATTATTACCAGTCTATATGCGAAAATTTCTTGCATTCAGAAGGGGAGAAGGACAACATAGACCCCTCTACCATCACGTCGGCTCCTTTTGTACGGGGGCTGTTTCAAAAAGTGTGACAGGCATGTTTTTGTCGTTAAAATCCCGAGATTTTTGGTACTTACCCTATTTCGGGTACGGCGAGTCTGAATTTGACCTCAGATCATGGGTGGTCCCGCCACGAAAGTTGGGAAAATCGCATTTTTGCTACAAAATGGCCCCAAAAATGACCATTTTTGATGAGTGATGTTAAAAATAATTGCAGATTCGGACTCAGCGCATCAAAATACCCCTAAAAACACATTTTGCTGACATTCCAAAAAAATTTCATTTTTTGGCCATTTTTCACCATAGGGGCATGGATTTTGAAAAAAATCGATTTTTTTGAAAATGTGGAAAATTTTTCTGCAATCAGTGTTTTTAGGGGTAATTCGATGCACTGATTCCGAATCTGCAATTATTTTTTTCATATCACGTCAAAAATGGCCATTTTCAGTTGTGGGTTTTTCGTCTCAAGTTCGAATCCCAGGTCCGTCAATCAATTTTTTTCTCGCGAAGTTACTATCTCTTGTTAACCGATAACTCTAAATTCGTATTCTGCGGATATTAATTGATTAAAAATTTGGAACTGTAAAATGAAATACCATCAATACGAATTTTCTGGCACCATTTTGTGACAATTTTCGCCCAAAAACGCGAAAAAACGCAATTTTCCCAACTTTCGTGGCGGGACCACCCTCGATCTGAGGTCAAATTCGGATTCTCCGTAGCCGAAATAGGGTATCTACCAAAAATCCCAGTCGATTTCAGACGTACTACTTCGCTTTTTCTCCAAAACACAAGAAAATGGCCATTTTTGGGCAAAAAAATCTAAAAAATTGAAAAAATTGAAAAATTTTCAAAAATTTTTTGAAATTTTTTGAAATAGTAAAATTTGAAGTGTTGCTCGATCAGTCATCATCTGTACAAGTGAAATATTCATTCGTGTGATTATTATTTCTAGATCGGGTCTCAAAGTTGACCCATTTTACACTGAAAAATGCAAAGTGTACCAACTTTGAAGCCAAAAATATAAATAATAATCACACGGATGAATATTTCACCCACCAGGTATGATAGAGCAACACCTGAACTTGCTTCCCGGCAAAAAACATTTGCATATTTTTGAAATTTGATTTTTGGCTGAAATCGGCTGTCACACTTTTTGAAACAAGAGGAGCCGACGTGCTATAGACAACATAGACTTTAAGGGGGTCTATGTTGGGGGGGGGGCTCTATGTTGTACCCAACCTATTCAGAAGCAATTAACCTATTAACTCATTGCTCCTACTATTTAAGGCTGTAGCAAATTAGTATTAAGTCCAGGGTTATGCTGTTATAGTGATAAAAGGGGTAATTACCAGGGGTCCAGGTTTTAGAAAAAAAACAAAAGGGAGACCAAATGAAAATTAATTGGTGGCGTACAGGAGAGAAAAGTAAGAAATAATATGGTTGTGTTTCTAATATTTTTCACATATTTATTGTCAATTTTTGGCAAATAAACTTAATATTTCAAAATTTTTTCTATTTCGGCGCTATTTTCTTCTTCCCTTTGCAGTTTGTCTTATTGTTTTTCCAGAATTTTGAGCCGAAAATTTGTGATATTTTCGTTAAATATTCAAAAATTTCAATGTTATAATTTATTTCAATGATAAATTATAGTAATTTTAAGTGAAAAGCCAATTATTTCTCGCGCTTTTTTCTCACGAATTTTTTTTGTATATTCATACTGATACTTCTGTTTCTGTTGATGTTTAGTTACTCTTTCACCTGGTAGTAAAAAAATAAAAACATTTTTTCTCAAAAAATTCTGAAAAGGCGCTATCTTACTCAAAAAATTACGGGGAACACGAATATGTCATTACTTTTGGCACTTACATAGACAAAAACGCCCGAAAACGGCCGCTGAATTCGGATTTTCTTGCATTTTCCTTGTAAAATCCAACTTTCCGTATAAGGATAACTTTTTTCGCAACGTGTAACAAAAAAAGATTGGCCCCATTTAATGCCCACAAAGTGGGGTAAATTCCTCTGTATCGCGTGTAACCAGGTGAGTGTTCCTTGTAAGTCTTATTGGTAATAAGAAGTGTAGTTAGTAATTAGCTAGTAATTCCAAGGAAACATTTGTATTATATTGTTAAAAGTAAGTAGTCGTATTATATCAAAACTTTGGTTGCGTGCTATGTCAAAAATTGGCTGTAAACAGTGAAAACTAAGCTCTTATTTGCAGAAAACTTTGCCGTTAAAGTTAATGCCACCTAAGCTGTAACAATTAGCGCAAAATTATTTCACAAAATTAACTAGCAGCAAAGCTGCTAGTTAACCGTCGGGTCAATGAATTCGTTGGACTCAATAAATTTTAACGCTTTGCGTTAAAAAACTCGGCCTTAGGCCGTGTAGAACATAAAAAACACCACTTTCCTTGGTCAAAACCCTTAAAAACACGTTTTTGTGTGTTTGGCGCCAATTCAAAAATTCAAATTTTGAAAATTTTTGGTTTCCCCATCCTAACTTTTCGAGACCTATCGATTGAGCTATCTCTCGCCTCTGGCTAACGGCTGGATCGCGAGATACGGGTTGCTCCATACATACGGGTTGCTCCATACATCCGCACATTTGCCGTCGGTTAGGGCCATGAACTTTCTTGTTTGGGGGATTAATTTGACTGGTATTTCGTTGCGAGTTTTAGAAAAACATTTCTTAAAGAGAGCCAAAATACTTTTCTGTTTCAAGTGTGAGCTGTACTTTTAAAGTCAGTATACGTATATAGTCGGTCCAGGAAGTTTGCTACAATTAGCTCTCCATAATACAACTATAGGTTTAAAACTGAAGCTGAAAAGCTGTACCAAGTGCTTGGAAAACTGCGTAGGCTTCTGTTGACTTTTCTGTCAGCGTCTGTCTACCAGGTGGCGACATAAATTCGCGGAATGATATCTGTGCGTTTAAATTCGCGCCATTTCAGTTTAGCCCATTTAGAAGGGGGCTAGCTCAAATCTGATATTGCTAACCCCCCTCTAGAATAGGATTTTAGATAGGGTTAGCAATATCAGATTTAAGCTAGCCCCCTTCTAAAGGGGCTAAACTGAAATGGCGCGAATTTAAACGCACAGATATCATTCCGCGAATTTATGTCGCCACCTGGTATGTCGCAATTTGTTTTTCAGTCAGTCAGCTGGTGTTTTTGATACATTGTCTCAATTATATTATTGTTTAGTTGTGTTTTGCGTATCAAATTATGAGAAGAGGACCAACAAATACAGATGTCAACAAATTTTAAGGACGCTCTTTTATTTGAAGAGCATTTGATTATTCAATACACATCAAAGAGCAAGATATGATGGGAGACTAATGGGATAATTCACAAGACAATTTTCAGTATTATATTTTGATGCACTAAGAATATGTTTAGAAATTCGTTTATAAAAGTTCAAGCATGAAGACGCTTATGAAATACATTAACAACCGTGTCATAGCACAATTTCGACTATAGATGACCCAATGTGGGGGAACCAAAGCGGAGGGAAATACAACGGGGAACTATATTATAAGATCACTAGCGGTTTGCGGCTCCCTACGGGAGTCACGTCGCGGCCTTCGACCGATCCCTCATACGTGTAAAGTTAGGGTAAGGTCGACCGTATGGCCGCTCCTTCTGACTGAATGCACACATCCCATGCGACGCCTCACCACTTTAATTATTTATTAATTAGTTACAAAGGTTCAATATAATGCAACTACAATTTGAGGTTTTCTGAGCTCATTATAAGTCCAAGCGCGAACTTGGAAAATATGAACCTAATAGAAGCGATTAAACTATTCTCTGTTTCATTATAAAAAGAACACTACATCGCTTTATTCTGTGGAGGTTTGAAAAGTTTTGCCTGCGAAATATCGAAATCTATTTGTTTATAAGTTCATGCCACAAATATGTTCAAGAAAATTTCCGAATGTCACTACCGCTTTATTAAATTCGCACAAAATGTTTGAAAAATTTGGCAAACTATCTCAACATAAAAAATAGTTTGAAATATGTTTTTAATTAATCATGTCTAAAAAGCTTGCCGAATCCCCTTCTGCGCACAAGGTGTTTACACAAACGTGCTCAGTTTACCAGACATACAGAGATATACACGTACGGGTTTACGTAAACTAGAGAGCGTCACTTTTTTAACGTATTCATTTCTTTCTTCTTCTCTTACGCACATTTATGTAAACACTTCATTTTTTCTTTTTTTAATTTCGGCAAGCTTTTCAGACATAAATAATAGATAATACCGTGAAAAGTTGTATAGTCAGTCGGTTAATTCCATGTAATCGCCCTACAATAGCCTAGACGAACGAGATATTGTTCTTTGTCACGTGAATTAAACCAGGCTCAGAAAATTTAAAAGTTATCAACACAATATCAAAAAATACTTACATGATTCATTCGTACAATTCCTTGTAATCCTTGTACAACGGTCTGGACAAACAACTTCATATTGCGTGTGTTGGATCTGGTTCGGAAAATTACCGTGAAAGTTAGCACGCGCTGAGTCATCTTTCAAAAACCACTGAATTAACATTTAAATTGGAAGAAAATTGTAGAGGCGTTTAAGTGGGCTTTATAATTTTCTTAGTAATATGAACCTAACATCGCAAAAATATTTTTGGTTTCGAGAATGCTTTCACGTAGAGTTGCGTGTTGAATAAAATTTTGTTGTAAACAGAGTGGAAATGGAACACTTCGCCCACAAAAATGCATTATTTAAAGGAGTTGTGAGTGGTATTGCTGTAGCTAATTTCAAACTTATTCTACAATTAATACTTCAAAACATTCCTTTGATTACTAAAATATTTTCTTGACGATCTGTGTTCATAAGCGTTCCTGCAGCCATGACACTAGGTAAGAAAAGGATATATACATTAAAACAATGCAGTATTTATTGTTGGCAACCATATGATATTACAGAAATTTTGTGCAAACCTTTTGATTTATCACTTGCAGCCGGGTTAAAAACTTGATAAAGATGCCAACGAATGCACCAAACTACAATCGGCGTCCGATAACCCGACAGTTTGTCGTCTCATGGTCAATGGGGTGTCGGGTTATCGCCGATAAAAAGGAGATTGTGAAATTGTGAAATCGTCCGATAACTTATCGGACGATTTCACAATTGTGCTTACACAGCCTGCATCACACTATTTCCTTTTGTCTGCCAAAAGAAGGCGAGGTAGACAAAATAATGCGGTGTTCCCTCGCTCTGAAACTAACAATAGCCATCGTTTCACTGGGTGTATACCTACCATAGAAACGATGGCTTTTGTTAGTTTCAGAGCGAGGGAACAAGCTGCCACTTTGTCAGTTTTTGCGCCGCAGTTTGAATCGGGTATTTTGTTAAAAGCCACACTCGGCCTTATAACCTGCGTCAAGGAACTATACGCACCCCTGGTACTAAAGACGAAAAAAGCTTGTTTAGAGCACGGGAAACATTCAATTTCGGCAAAATAAAGCCAATATGTTAGTTTAATATCTAAGGAACAGATTTATTATCACTTTGTCTAGAATTGACATAAAAATTTTGGATTTATGGAAAAAAATCGGGAGACACCCAAATTTATGCATACTTGCCCAAGTCAAACAACTATACGCACCCCCTGTTATTTCACAAAAATCGTGTAAAAACCTAAAAAATAACGTTATTTTCGTGATCAGCGCATCAAATTACCCTAGAAAACACTTGTTCAGGCAAAAAAATCGACAAAAATTTTTTTCGATCCATAGGGGGGACCAAAGGGATTTTTTGACAATTTCGACACATTTTCAAAAAATTGCCAAAATTGGCACGTTTTGGCGTTCTGTCAAAAATCAGATGAATGATCCAGAATCTAGAGACTTTTCCGCACCAGGCGCAAAAAAGATCTGAGCTTTCAAGTATTCTCTTTGCGTATGTTAGGAAAGGCTCTCATTATACATTATGGGGTGAAACATCACCTCATTTTGTAAATTGGATTAATCTTCTTCAAAACGTTTGTCTTTTAAGATCGTCTTATGTAACATTAAATCAAAAGTAAAATTTTATTGAATCATACAAAAAATATATGCGGACAATGTATCAATTATCGTTGGCTCCCATATGATATTGCAGAAAACCTGCGCTCTCCGCACCTAAAAACATGCTATAGAATATCGCTCATTTTCCGTTTTAATGGTGTAAACTTCTCTGTATTTAGCTTCTGATCTCGTTTGGTCCATGGCCTCGGTTTAGAATCGCAGAATATTAAAAATATTGTAGTAGTAGTGAGCTGTATGAAGGGCATTCCGATGAATAGTCGAGTCCACTGAAGAACATTTTATAATTTCTATGAAATAGTGCGATATGGTGTAAATACAACCTAATTTTACTCAAGATCGATCATCAAAATTGGGTCGGTATGGTGGAAAATACCAAAGTTTTGGACCAAATCTCAGGCTGGTCTCGGTTTTATTGATACCTTAGTGTTCAGCATACCTGTTCCAATGTATTATCCGGCACAATGAGGCTAACAACGAGAGGCAGAATTAGGATAATTAGTGAGCTGGTCGTACATACACCTGTCATTGTAACATGCGAGTATTGCTTGGCGATCTGTATACAAACACATATATAGCGGATTACATTGTTTGTGAAGCATTATTGAAACTTTAGTGCAGCCTACGGATCAGTATTTAAGTGAAAATGGGAGGCCGGCTAGAGCAGATGTGTAATTAGGCCCGAATTTAAGCCTCAATCAAGTACCCGATTTCCCGGGCACAGCTCTGAAATTTTTTTGGCAGCGTTGAAAAATCCATCTCAAGCAAATTTCAGTCGCACTTATGAAAAATCGCTATATCAATTTCGTTTGCATCTCGTATACTGTCATACAGAAAAGCATACCACTGCTGCAGATTTGATCATTCCCAAGAATGCTAAGCCACAGAACATGTTGACTGAGGTATAAAATATTTGCATTAGCCATGTTGGCACATCCGTCATTAATATAGGAAAAAGAGCCAAACAGGCGTAGCAAAGTATGCAACCACCCTAAAATATATGTGAGTTACTATTGAAATTCTTTATTAACAATTGTGAAAAGAAAAAAATTAATTTTATTGATAACTCAATCTTAGTGGCTCTCTACACCAACTTATATGATTAAAAACAAAAAAATTTCGATATTCAAGATTCCTATTTTGCTTTCCCTGACAGATATGGTAATATTTTCCGCTTTAAAAATCTGAGCAAAAAGAACTGCCCAAGGGCTGAATCGAACAGCCGTCGCCACGGCCACAACGTGGAGTACTAACCACTATACTACTTGGGCCGATAGTGCAAGACGTTGAATTGGCTTAAATACCTTCTTCTATTTGGAAAATGTTCGAAAATTTAGAAAAAAATATTAGTAATCCTGGACTTTTGGGCCCGATAATGCTTCTGATATTGGAAATGTCGTGAAGTGTCTTTACTTCCTTTCTAAAATCTTTTATATGTATACCTGTGAAAGCACTGCAAATATGTTAATCCTCGACCGATCGCTAATGCATATCATTCGATCACTTATTGGGCCGGCAATCAATTTTGTAACAATCGATACAATGAACGGCAATGCTGCGGCAAGACCTGTGTCATGAATGTTCATCCCGAGAGCCTATAATTCCATGTTCTATCACAATTTTTTTTCAAATGAATGCGTTAAAAATGTAACCGACTTACCTTATTCAGAAAAAGTGGACCATATTGTTGGAAAATTTGATATGCTACTTCGTCACCAAAAAATCCCAGCCACACAATCCAGACCATATAATCCGTGAAGATAGCTTTGTATGGAACAACTTCCGGTTCTTGAAATTTTTGTTTCAGAATGACGTCTTTGCCTTTTTCAATTCTGTCGAGCTCCTTTTGATTGACCAAACTGCAACGCCAAAATTTATTCATGTCAGTCGAATTAAGTTATTATTTTTTAAAGCAAAAATGTACATTTTACGCGCTAAAAATTAATTTAAAAAATAAAACTGTCACGGATGTTCTCTTGGAGAATCCCGAAAGAAGACAAAGAATATCGCTAACAGAATCAAGGTCAATGAGCCTTGAAAATAATAAACCATCGGCCAGCCCCATCTCGATTCACACAATCCGGCCGCTGTTGGCATAATCAATATTGGACCGAACTGTAATAATTTATGTTTTAGAAGAAAAAGCTGTCTCTTCTAAAAATTAATTTTACGTTCAAAATTTACCTGGTAATGAGTGCTGAGTATGATCATGAAAGTGCCCGCAGAAGCTAACGGTGACCATGCATTTGTCACCGAACCTAACATCATTAAACTCGCAGAACTTCCTGAACCCTAAAATACAGATCTAGCATTCTTGTGCATTACTTAGCATACTGTTACCTGTATAATCCTTAACGCGAACAAAACTGGATATCCAATTCGAGCGCTTAACGGTATAAATAATGTAGTGAGCGCTGATATAAGCGCATATGCGGAAAATGTGTACCTGAAAATTATCTATTTAAGAGTGCTAAAGATGCTTCTGAAAAAAGTACTGATCAAAGAAAAAACTCACCGAATGTTATATTTACTCACGAAGTAACTTAAAGGAAAAGTGCCAATGAAAAGACCCAATGCGGATGCGGAAAATAGAGCGTTCATGTGGATGGGTGAGTAATCGTAGTAGACGCGATCATCTATTAAAATTTAGTTACAGTCGAGCCTCGGAATAACGCGCCTCGGAACAAGGTTTTGTACGGTGCCTTGATACGCCTTATTCCGAGGTTCGACTGTATATGAATTATCTTAACATTAATTTTTGAATAAAGTTGAAAAGATTGGCAAACATTAAAAACATAAGAAAAACTGATTTCTTCCCACATTCACAAAAATGGACATCAGATTGCAAAGTCAAAAAGCCAACCATAAACAATTATCTCATCATGTCTTGTCAGCTGATCCTCTTCTCTCGTGGAATTTGACCTACGAGACAAATTATCGGATTCTTCACTTTCTGGTGGAAGCATACAAATAATAGTGAAATTGAATGCATTGGGATTCGCATAAACCATGATTAATAAAAGTGTAGTCACTGCTAACACCCACAATCGCACTTCTCCCGCAAATCCTTTGGCAATGTACTTGTTGTCCCACACATTGAACCGCATTGCACTTTTGTCTCTAAAATAACTTATGGATACATAATGGATCACAAAATGTTCATTTTTTATGTCATTTTTTAAAACCAAGAGCTTGGCGTAATGCTTTCCGCACTTTTCTCCAAAACATGGGGTCCAAAATTTTACCCTAAAATCCAAAAGTTCCCGTTCTATTAACATGGACAACTTTTCAAGTTCTGAATTCATTCATATCATGTCATCTCAAAGTAGGTAAAAAGACAAACAAAAAAATTGGAAGTCGGTAACAAACAAGTTCTACCAAGTATTTTATTCAAGTTATAAAATTTTAAACCCAAATGGTTTATATGGATTTATTTATACATTCATCGCTGTTGAATTTTTATGAAATAAAAACTTTGGTCAAATCAAAAATTATCGTTTTTCTCCAAATTTCAATACAATTATTTTTTAGCTCTTCTGCGATATCTCGTCGCTACAAGCACGTGCTTCCGGATTTGCCGTACGACTACGGAGCTTTGGAGCCGGTTATCAGCGCGGAAATAATGCGTCTTCATCATCAGAAGCACCACGCAACCTATGTGAACAATCTGAACGTCGCGGAGGAAAAGTGCCACCAGACTTTGCAAAAAGGTAAGAAAACGAAAAAAGTGGTGTTTGGCTTAGGAATGTAAAATTTGGAAGGAAATCTGAACATCATTTGACATTCAACTATTGGAAAACTGGAAGCATCTTTAAATTTTTGATGGAATCAACGATTCTCGTATAAAAAGTTAAACTAGCTCTTGTGTAATCTAGCTGACGATCGTATTTGGCTGTTTTTGAAAACCTTTGGCTGATTTCATCAAACCATCTTCAAAAACATTCGTTGTTTTGCTATTGACATTCACTGAATCTCAATCTTAATTGAAACTAATATTCCAGGTGATGTTCTCGCTGCAATTACTTTGCAAGGATCTCTCAAGTACAACGGCGGCGGTCATATCAATCACTCGATTTTCTGGACAAATCTGTGCAAAGATGGCGGCGAACCTTCAGGTAAAGTTTTACCAATGTTTCCTGTAACGCGAAATTTTCTTCGTAACATGGACAAAATCTCTATTTCCCTAATTCCTGATATGGGATTTAGGATGATTTCCGATAGTTTCAGAGCCTACGCGCTCATTAGGCAAGTTCCGTTTTCGTTGTATGTTCAGTTGCTTGCAAATTAAGGACTCTTGATTTTACCCTTTGCATTGAGCAAACTTTTAGTTGTGAGACTGCTAAACGTTATGCTTAGATTGTAATTACACTTTGTGAAATTCTTCATTTTCTTTCTTTTCACTGTTCATTTTAGGTGAACTGCTCGAGCAGATCAAGCGCGACTTTGACAGTTTGGAGACGCTCCAGGAGAAACTCAGCGCTGCGTCGACTGCGGTACAAGGATCAGGTTTACCTTTACACTTTCTAAACACAATTCAACATTTTTGTTTCCAGGTTGGGGCTGGCTCGGTTACAACAAGGCTGATAAGCGGCTCCAGATTGCAACGTGCGCCAACCAGGATCCTCTAGAGTCGACAACTGGTGAGTGCATTTTCTGGATGGTAAATAGGAAGGACTAGCACATGAATAGGTTCTCTATTATTTCTGCCTCTTTCACCCAACTTTCCAGAAAAGTGTTCAAAAGTTATATTACCATCTACCCCTGTTTATCCGGAATTTTTTTTTCTTTCGTTGTCTGCTTGTCTTTTTAGCCAAATCAAATGAATGAATAATGCTGTTTTTCTCAGACGCACACAATTAAATAAAGAGCGTGCAAATAATTGAGCTAGAAAATGGTGATATATAATGTTACCATGTACTATATATGATATACAATGTTTGAAACGTGTGTGTTTCTCAAATAAAAATGTATTCAATATAATTTCCTCGAAATTCTAATCACTCGGCCATTTTCAGGACTGTGTCCCCTGTTTGGAATCGACGAGTGTGAGCATGCTTACTGTCTTCAATACAAGAACGTGCGACCGGATTACCTGAAAGCGACCTGGAAGATTGCCAACTGGAAGAATGTCGATGAGCGATTCCAGAAGCAGATGTAAGTAGCCTGATTAAATGTAGCCTCCCGGTACAAATTTTTCGCTAAAAAATCCACAGGGTCATAAATTATTTTCTGAAAAAAATTGTCAAAAAAATCAATAGGGTTCTCCCTATGAATTTTTAGCGAAAAATGTAGGATGGGGAACTAGATAAAAATGCCTTATTAAATATTTAGTCCTCCCTGTCGGAGGGGCGGACTAAATTTGTACCAGCCTCCCAATAGTGAATGATTTTTAATGAACATTTTTTTTCGACGGTCACTTTATTTTGATTTTATCCAGGCTATTGAAAATATATAGCTTCCGTAATTCCCCTCATTAAAAATTTCTAGTGACCCCCTTATCGCAATTAAATGTTTGGCAGGAAAAAATCAGTTAAAAATTTAATTCACGTCCGCCTTTTACTATAAGCAAAACGGTATTTGTGAATTTAGGAGTATCTCTGTTCGCCAGCTACACACAAGCGTACCTAAACGTTCTGGCATTACGATGAAAGAATATACAGATCTGCGCATTTCGTGCTGTGATACTAAAATGGATGCATTTCACAGAGAGTTTACGGGATTAACGCGTGCAATTGATTATAGGATCTCAATGGTAAATTTTCAGTTTTCGAACAAAAAGGTGCAGTATATTTCAGCTGTCCGCTGTTGTCATAAGCTTTGTCGTGGGTGTATTGGGAAAAGTTTATTACGATATTTTTTTCAACGATGTAGAGGTGGGCGATTCGTTTCCGAACCAAAAAAAGCGAGCCAACATCAATGACTTCCACACTCTTCGATGTAAGTGTTTTCTTTTATTTTTGAAATGGACTTGATCTCGGTTTCGAGATGGGTCAGTTCGGAATGTGGCGTAATTGCTAGTGTCTTTGTGGACCATATCTCCAATTCCCATTAGCCCCTAAAATGTATCAAAGTAGTACCAATTTTTTTTTCGCTTATTACTTTAATTTTTTCACGTTTCCTCTTTAGATTATTTCAAACCAAAGTCCGTGGCCGGTGAACAAAAAGCATACGTGGGAATGGCTGATAACAACGACGTCCTGGTAAGTTGTCAATGAAATATAGCGACATCTTGTTTAATATTACTTTTTCAGGTAGTGGTGCTAAGCGAGAATGGTGACAGCTTAACCGTGTATAAAGGATCCAAGAAGATGCTTCAAGGAGACAAGGAATGCGTTTTGGTCTCTGATCACGATAGCGGAAAGTTGTCGTTGGAAAGCTTATCGTCAAACATCAATGACAAGAAAACAAGGTAATCTTTAAGTGATTTAAAATGTAAGAATTACATACAGGATATGAGTTTATAGAACTTTCTGAAATCATGGATTTTCTAGGAAATCTAACGACCATTTAATATTCCTGAATGTGTAAACCAAATTTGATATTTTTCGCCAGTTTTCAGTGTATTAGTCATATATCTGTTGTAATTGTAAAAATCACTCATTCCCATCATAAATATCAGCCGTCGAAGGTAAACTTTTACCGTGATTCAAATTTCCCTCTACAAAATTTTTCTCGCTTAAAAATTATTCCTCTAGTGTCCAAAAGCAAAAACTTAACATATTCGCAAATCTGAATTCAAATTTTGCAGGGAAAACGACGACTCTACCAATGATAATCTGAAGTCAGAAATTCAACGCGTGAGAGCAGCAACAGGTCGACATTTGCCAAAGGAAAGTGGAACACATGTGCAAGAGCAGCCGAGCATACCTTCGCCCCAACCTATGGAATTAAGCCGACAGTCTTCTTCCTCTTCACACTCTTCTAGTACCAATTCCGCGTCCGATAGTGAGCGGGAGAACGACGAATCCAACTCCGATGATGATGCGCAAGCGTTGGAGAATATAGTTGTGAGTCAATTGTTCAGTTTTTACCTTTCTACATAGGTATCTAACACTGATGGGCTTCGGTACTTTACCGAATTGGTATAAAAGTTGATTTTTCTCAAGTTATTCGAAGCCAAATTGTTTTTCTGAGACCGCATTTTCTACCTAAAATATGGGAAAATAGTTTGTAAAGTCCACTTTGTGTTTTCAAAAGTGCCCATTTTTGGGCCTAAAAGTGCTTAATTCGGTACAACCAAGCGTTTTTGCCCAAAAACAGTTACTTCTCTAAGTATACAATTAGAAAAATTTTCCCCATCCAACGCCAAGTACCCATCCGTGTATATTAAACCACGGATGGGTTTCGCCTATAGGAACATCCCGGTAACTTTCGAACGCTGGATTTCCGGATCGAATCGGAAAATAAAAATATTGTAGTTTCAAGATTCTAAATAAATCTCAGCCCACTCTTGATTTTTTGCTGACTTTCTCTTTTCTCAATTTTCAACAGATTCTTCATGTCACTAAAAAATATTTTTCAGGCCCAAAGTGCCAAACCGCATCCGAATGCCGAAAATGCCAATGAAATGCAGGATCTCTACATGAGCGCGAGTGACAACAGTGGAAGTGACACCGACTACATATACACATGACAATTTTTTCATGACAATCATTTCAATTGAATTGTTTTAATTTGACAGCTTGTTTCAATTTGACAGTAAAATTGACTATTGTGAATACAGATTAAAAAGAAATTATACCACTGTTCGTATTTTACAGATAAGAATTGTAGAATAGAAGACAGATTGAATATGGTACTCGGGAATTATGTCCAGAGTTCACTTTTATTCACGTTTGAATAAAAGAACATTTCCACCATTTTTTAAATTTCGTGAAGTGAATTCTGTGATAATAACGCTGTATCACCTTGCAGGCATCATCCTCTGCCTAAATTATACATTAAAACTTCTCGAACAAAATATTCCAACACTATTTAATTTCGTCTTCCAAAATCAACAATAGTGAAACGGTATTGGATCTCCCGATTCATTTTTCTAAGCACATGACCGTGCTTTTCGCCTCATTAGAAAGCTAACAATCGGGTCCCTCTAAGTTGATAGGTGAAGCTCCGTCCCCGCCCAATAGAATAACCCACTTTTTGGGGGTCCCGGACCCCAAACTCGCGAGTACCCCCCAAAACCCATGATTTTAGGGAGGGGTTATCAATGTCAGAATGGGGGTGGTCCCGCCACGAAAGTTGAGAAGTCGCAGCTCGGTTCCGGGCGTGTGATACGTCAATCGCTTCGTCTCGCCGAGCTGAGTCGATAGGTACCGGTCTCGCCGACAAAGATCGATTCTGCCGGGATTTATGGCTTCCGGAAAATCCTGGATGACCAAGGGCGCCGCCAAGCGGCGAAGCCGCGGGGGCAGTCCTATGGAATATATTGGCTAGTTTGATACCAAACACATATGCAGTCAACTAACAAACTCTTCGACACCGATGGCTTTCATTAGCTTCTGTTCAATGTCACATTAGCCTCCGACATGGTTTCACAAGCAATACCAAAAATGCAAATACAACACATCTTTCTCAGCATAATACATTTTTCATGCTATGAATCCACAATTATAAATTTTCAAAACTTTTTATTCCAACAATAACAGAATCTCAAAAACAAGTCCAATTCCCCCAACTCAACACAACAATCATTGCAATTAACATAGCATTTCAACTCAAATGAAGATAAACATAAATAATAAAAATTGTGTCAAGATTGTGTTGTGTGTTTTGATTGCGCGGGGTTAGAGCTTGTCCAGGTAGTTGTCCAACGCCGGGATGCCTTCCTTCAATCCTTTGCGCTTGCGCGTTTCAGCGACCACCTGAGCTGGACGCGAGCTGCCCTCAAACGGATCTCCTGGTAGCACCTGCCAATGGTCGAACACGCACTGCGGGAACGCTTGTCCTCCGGTGTGTGAGCGCAAGTCGGCGGTGAATCCTGAAAAAATTGTTATGAAAATGACTTTTATAAATAGTAACATTCAATTTTGTCAAACTTGATTGCTAAGAGCGAAATAGAACCGTGATGATGCAACTTTCTAATATAAACTGGCATAATATCTGAGTTTGTAAAAAATCTACGATCTAAATATTCTACAAAATCTCAGTAAAAAAGACGTCAATTTCACTACATTAATTTTGTACATTTTCCTATGGAACGTCCCAAAGACTTTCATAATTAGCTCTATTCAAAAACTGTCAGCGATAATAGTTTACATTCATTTACGAATGAAGTTCATTGGTGAGTCTTTCCTTCGCTTTAGGTTAGAGAGGATAATACAAATATGATATCACGAAATCTTTTAAACATTGAACAAAGCTCAGGCCTATTCCTCTCCTATTTTGATTCACAATCCTACATTGAAACATTCGAAGTTCTTGAATGCAATGACAAAATTTTACGATTCTAAGTATGACACAACTCTATTTCTATATCTTATTATTAGTGAGCCCCTAGTTTGTTAGAATGAACATACCAAAGGATTCGTTGACAGGCAAGTACGCCTTGACGACGAACATCGGTGTTCCGGCGATCTGCGATTCTTCGAAGACGTGTCCACGACGACGATTCAGCACTCCGTAGATACCACCCACAGCGGCTTTAGGACACTAAATTTCTTGAATTTAAATTTATTCTTAATGCCCTTACCCTATAGCGCCATGGTCACGTGGGTAACCACCTTTTGTCCCTATGGTCGGGACTAAAGTAACTTGGGCAAGTTGCTGGGTTTGGTGTGAATAGCTTCCACAAATTAGTGCGGCTCGAACTGCCCATCCTATTGAAAGTTACGGGATTGCCTCAGGGCATTCTGGACCATGACCCCCCCATCATGGTTCCAAAAAATTTTTTTTCCAGAATTGAGCGGGGAAGTGTGTAATTAGGGGTTTTAGGCGGCGCTGATCACGAATTCGTTGGAATTTTCGGGATCCGCACATTGGATTCAAAGTTTCGGGACTGAGTATCCCCTGTGGGTGGGAGAGGCGCTAACACAGGGAAGGAGCCGATGCGCAGAGGAAAGTGTCGAAAGGAGTAAACAGCCGTCCTGCCTCCCTCTGATTGCGTAATCGTAAACACCGCGTGGAAAGGAGAGGCGAGGTTGTGCGCGCCGCACACACCGCTCGTAAAAATCATAAAACCACTAACCTGAATTTCGACCAAATAGACTGGCTCCAATAGACGCGGCTGCGCTGTCAAGACACAGGCATAAAGCACACGGCGGGCAGTTGGAATGATTTGGCCACCTGTAAACTTAGTATAGATTTACGTTATATCTCAAGTATATAGACTAGAAATTTCCAAAAGATGGTAATGGATAATCGATGGAATTAAGCATTCTTGGCTAAGGATTTTAGCGAAAAACAGAAGCAAATTTATCCATAAGTCTTTCTTTCTTCACAAACCTTTTAATTGTACTCTGCATGGTTTTTCCTCAAGATCAGAGTTTCCTTGAAACTAACCCGGGATCAGGAATATGCAGATCAAAGTCGGATACAAAAATGCATCAACGACTTCATAGTTTACGAAACGGGGGACCGAATCACATCCATGTGAAGATGTTTCCGATGCTCCGCCACACAAGGCCTTGAATACCCGAAAGTAAACTCAGCGCAAGTGAACGTTTCGAATCCAGAAAGCAACCATATTTTAGCCCAATCACTCATAAAAATTTCACTTACCACCACGATGGATTGCGTCGGCGTGAAGCGTCACGTCGTGAATGTTGAAACGGACTCCACGCATGTTCTCCTCGCAAAGCACACCTTCTTTCGTCGCCCATTGGAAGCCAGCCACTACGGAGTCCTTGATCTCGTTCAGGTATTGAACTCCCTTGGTCACGTCCACGAGAATATTCGGCCCTGTTCCGTCCGGTCCGAAACACCAGATCTTGCGAGCCTAAAATATTTATTGTTTACTATGGATGCTTGCCAAGTAAAACATAGATTTCAATCCTAAAAGCCTCAGGGTAGAGTAGTGTAAATGCTAGGGTAGAGTAAAGCTTCAGGGTCATAAGAGCTAGACTGTTAGCCATCAAAAGAAAACAAAGTATGCAACGTTAGAACCACAAAACATTGGCTTCAACAAAATTTCCTATATAAAAGGTAGTGCCATAAGAATTTCCAGGACATATCTTGGGAAATTAATCACTTTTCATACAGATATCTATTAGCTCAAGAATAAATGCACACCTTTACTCCAAATTTCTCTGCGTAAATTTCCGCGAATTGCTTGAGAGTGAAGGCCCATCCGTGAAGTCCAGATCCAAATCCGACATTACCGACAGATATCGGTCCCATTGGTCCATCGTCGTCACCATAGGTTGCGATGATGACGTTGATGTTCTCGACGATACGCTGAAATTAAATTGAATATAGTCGGTAATCTGAAAGCTTTTCACGTAAACAACTTACCTGGAATGTTTGGAAGAGTTCCTCTTGTCCTAGCTGCAATTCCAACAGAGCGCGATCCATCTTGTTCATGAACAGAACCGGCTTGATACGCTCGGCGATTGCTTGACGCAGCACAGTCTCGGTTTGTACGCACACACCTATAATTATGATTGATAATCAAAAGTCACATTTGAGAGAATAACTTTTTCTCTCAGCTAAGTACAGATCAATATAAGTCACATTTTGAGAACTAACCAAATCTGAGGATTAAAAGGATGCAATATTCTATCGCTTCTATATTCTACCACTTCAATAATTTCTACAAGCATAAAAATTATACCAGAAACACAGTCGACCACGACCAAAGCTCCGTCAGTTACACGCAGCGCGGCTGTTACTTCGCTGGAGAAATCAACGTGCCCAGGAGAGTCGATCAGGTTGATCAAGAAGCCGTTGTATTTCTCGTCCTCCCGTCCTGCTTGGTAATTTCGATCTGGTTGGCGCCCTTGATGAAGTCCAAATCCTTGTGGTCGAGCTCAAAGAACATGGAAATCGCACTGAAACGTAAATTCTAACTAAATCGAGTCCCTCTAAGGCGCACTATGTCAGTGTACAACGAATAGAATCTCCCACTTTTTGACGGTCCCGGACCCCAAGCTCGCGTGTACCCCCCAAAACCCATGATTTTAGGGGGATATCAATATCAGAATTGGGTGTGACATACGTGAAAACGTGACTTACGTGAGTCACGTAAAAGGGCAAGTATCCCCGTCGGGCCTCCGTTCTGGGCGTGTGATACGTCAAACGGTAGCTCTCGGTGAAACAAAGACACTGCCCAAATTTCAGGTTTCCCAAATCAGCCAATCCCGAGATATGGCTTCCGGAAATATAGGACTGCATACTGATGGCGAAGGGTGGTCCGCGGCGGAGCCGCGGGTGCGTCCTATGGATTATGGTTAAAACGCAACAAAATCTGTTAGCGGACACTTTCTTGTTATCTTTGGCCTTGTAATAAACTTAGGTACGACGTAAAACTAAGCATTGCCATCGGTGATTATTAAACAGTTCATCAATTACTGGTTATTATAGCTCTATATCTTATATTTTCCCATAAGAAGAAAGTTAATAAACAAAATTGCTCACGTCGACTTGATGGTGATGCAACGATCCTGCTCATCTTTACGTGTGTCGGTGAAGCGCGTCTCTCCTGCTTTGGCTCCAGCGATGATACCGGCTTTGGACACGAGCGAATCGGTGAGCGTCGATTTGCCGTGATCGACGTGAGCGATCACACTCATGTTGCGGATGTTCTGAAAACAAATTGTAAAATATGATGAAAAATAAAAGGGAAAAACTAACCTTCTTCTTGTCCATGAGACCACGGATTTCGTCTACCGTGAAGTTCACCTGAAATTTTTGAAATCAGTACTGAAAATAAAACAGAAAATTTTCACATAAATTTTTTTGGGTGCTAATAGTCTACTACTAAGAATCCAAAAGATCCGCGATTTATTGACTCTTCTATAGAAAAAAATTCGATAGTCTCGGTCAATTTCGCTCCTGACGCTAAATTTAATCTCCCATAATACCCTATTCTCAACTCACAGGATCCTGGGTCAAGAGAATTGATCCCGGATTTATGCCCCCAAGGTATGAATCAGTTGACAGTGAATAAAATTTATTTCGAGAACCGATTAAGCACTTACCATTGTTGATAATCCTTCTTGAAGATTTCAGGAACTCTGAAAATGAAAAGTTTTAGCAAGGTAATAGACTCGAGAATTGATCAAATTTATTCTCAGATCAAATGAAAGTCTGTTTGAAAAACAATCTCGAAATCAATTAAGAAGCCTACAAGGAATATGGTAAATCGGAGCGCTACAAACAACAAAAATGGGCAGAGAGACTCTCAGCCAGCAACCGACAGACTAACTGGCCAGTCAGCCCAAAATGCAGACTGTTTCTCAATTCTCAAAGAGAACGCGGAAAGTGGGTTATGGTAAGGCGCCAATTCAAACGAACATTTCGGTGTTTCGTTCTCTTTCTCAACAAGAAAGTGAGCAATGTAAGAGAGAAAGGAATGAGGTGTTTGGGTTTAGTTTAGTCCCTTAGGCCCCATATTGTTCGAGGCCCCAAACCTTGTTTGGCGCCTTATAAAGGTTGTTCGGTAATTTTAATTAAAAAGTGTATAAGAATGGTTAAAATAGCATAAATACATAAATTTTTATAAAAATTCGCCATTTTTATTTTATTATTAAACGAGCGGCGACGGGGGAGATTCTATTCTTGGCGGACGGACACAGTGCGTCTTAGAGGGACTCGATGAAGCAAAGTTGAAACGATTTTGAAATCGTTTCAACAACAAAAAAAAGCTGTCATTCAGTGGGGAGCAGTCATTTTTTATCGCCTCTCGACTACTTTCCAGGTGTCAAATAGAACTATTGCCTATACAAATATTTGTTCCTTCTTGTTTATGGGGTCTCTTGTGGGCCATCTGGATCAGCACCTGGAAAAGTTTTGTTTCGAAATTCTCTGTTAAATTTCGCAACAAATGAACTTAACAGTTTTTGTCCTTATTTGTTATTTGGATCGTCGCGTTTTTTCCCGACCAATTTCCCTCTTTCCCATAACCAAATGTTTCCCACAACAAATTCTGAGTTTCAAATTGGCGCAACTTTGGCAGTCTGCTCTTTTCTGATCATAGCGTCCTTTATTGTTGAGCGGGTGCGTTTTAACGTGCCCAAGAGCAGGAACTTTGAAAATTAACCGATTTTCAGGATTTACTATACGTTATGTACAATAAAATAGGGCTAGTTTCTATATCTATGGCCATATATCATTAGAGTCATTTCTGGATCAGTCAAAGCATTAATTTGAGTGTTTCTTCCCGAATGATGGTGAATATTGAGTAAATTAATGCCTACAATGATGGCAAATATCGGCTCAAAACTGAAAATTGCCCACTTTTTCAGACTCCGCGAATCGGATCTGGTTCTCTGGCCTCCTTTCCCACCGACAAGTTTCTCCCATAAAATCGTTTACAAATTTTTGCCGAACTTACTTCATTGTTTCTGAGCGCTGTACTCATCATATCTATATTTATTTGCTTTCACCATTTCAAGCTCTCACCATTTTCTCATGCTCCCACCATCCAAATTTACTTTCGATATTCGTTCAATGTCAATAGATTTTCGTAGTTTTTAATGTTCATGAAGTATAAAATTTTTGGTTTTAGGATCGACGCAAAGAAAAGACCAACCGAGAATGATGCTTCACAAGTCTGCATTCGTTGGAAGAGCCGTGATTAGGTTGGTTTACTTTTTTTCTGAAATGATACGATTTTTTAAATAATAATTCAATCGGTCGAAAGAGGTCCCCACTTATAGCCCAAATATTTTTCCCCGTTTTTCGGGACATAAGGCGCCCTATGTCCCACTTACAGCCCCAGGGCTGTAAGTGGGTAGGCGCCCTTTCGCGCAACCAAATGACTTTCAAATTTGCGCTAATTTTCGCCTTGTTTGTTTCTGACCGCTGTTTACTTCACAGCGCTCTTTATTTGCTCTCTCCATTCGACGGCAGAGAAATGTAAGAGCAGTAGTAACATTTTTGAAAGTGATACATTCATCGCTGTTGAATTTTTATGAAATAAAAACTTTGGTCAAATCAAAAATTATCGTTTTTCTCCAAATTTCAATACAATTATTTTTTAGCTCTTCTGCGATATCTCGTCGCTACAAGCACGTGCTTCCGGATTTGCCGTACGACTACGGAGCTTTGGAGCCGGTTATCAGCGCGGAAATAATGCGTCTTCATCATCAGAAGCACCACGCAACCTATGTGAACAATCTGAACGTCGCGGAGGAAAAGTGCCACCAGACTTTGCAAAAAGGTAAGAAAACGAAAAAAGTGGTGTTTGGCTTAGGAATGTAAAATTTGGAAGGAAATCTGAACATCATTTGACATTCAACTATTGGAAAACTGGAAGCATCTTTAAATTTTTGATGGAATCAACGATTCTCGTATAAAAAGTTAAACTAGCTCTTGTGTAATCTAGCTGACGATCGTATTTGGCTGTTTTTGAAAACCTTTGGCTGATTTCATCAAACCATCTTCAAAAACATTCGTTGTTTTGCTATTGACATTCACTGAATCTCAATCTTAATTGAAACTAATATTCCAGGTGATGTTCTCGCTGCAATTACTTTGCAAGGATCTCTCAAGTACAACGGCGGCGGTCATATCAATCACTCGATTTTCTGGACAAATCTGTGCAAAGATGGCGGCGAACCTTCAGGTAAAGTTTTACCAATGTTTCCTGTAACGCGAAATTTTCTTCATAACATGGACAAAATCTCTATTTCCCTAATTCCTGATATGGGATTTAGGATGATTTCCGATAGTTTCAGAGCCTACGCGCTCATTAGGCAAGTTCCGTTTTCGTTGTATGTTCAGTTGCTTGCAAATTAAGGACTCTTGATTTTACCCTTTGCATTGAGCAAACTTTTAGTTGTGAGACTGCTAAACGTTATGCTTAGATTGTAATTACACTTTGTGAAATTCTTCATTTTCTTTCTTTTCACTGTTCATTTTAGGTGAACTGCTCGAGCAGATCAAGCGCGACTTTGACAGTTTGGAGACGCTCCAGGAGAAATTCAGCGCTGCGTCGACTGCGGTACAAGGATCAGGTTTACCTTTACACTTTCTAAACACAATTCAACATTTTTGTTTCCAGGTTGGGGCTGGCTCGGTTACAACAAGGCTGATAAGCGGCTCCAGATTGCAACGTGCGCCAACCAGGATCCTCTAGAGTCGACAACTGGTGAGTGCATTTTCTGGATGGTAAATAGGAAGGACTAGCACATGAATAGGTTCTCTATTATTTCTGCCTCTTTCACCCAACTTTCCAGAAAAGTGTTCAAAAGTTATATTACCATCTACCCCTGTTTATCCGGAATTTTTTTTCTTTCGTTGTCTGCTTGTCTTTTTAGCCAAATCAAATGAATGAATAATGCTGTTTTTCTCAGACGCACACAATTAAATAAAGAGCGTGCAAATAATTGAGCTAGAAAATGGTGATATATAATGTTACCATGTACTATATATGATATACAATGTTTGAAACGTGTGTGTTTCTCAAATAAAAATGTATTCAATATAATTTCCTCGAAATTCTAATCACTCGGCCATTTTCAGGACTGTGTCCCCTGTTTGGAATCGACGAGTGTGAGCATGCTTACTGTCTTCAATACAAGAACGTGCGACCGGATTACCTGAAAGCGACCTGGAAGATTGCCAACTGGAAGAATGTCGATGAGCGATTCCAGAAGCAGATGTAAGTAGCCTGATTAAATGTAGCCTCCCGGTACAAATTTTTCGCTAAAAAATCCACAGGGTCATAAATTATTTTCTGAAAAAAATTGTCAAAAAAATCAATAGGGTTCTCCCTATGAATTTTTAGCGAAAAATGTAGGATGGGGAACTAGATAAAAATGCCTTATTAAATATTTAGTCCTCCCTGTCGGAGGGGCGGACTAAATTTGTACCAGCCTCCCAATAGTGAATGATTTTTAATGAACATTTTTTTCGACGGTCACTTTATTTTGATTTTATCCAGGCTATTGAAAATATATAGCTTCCGTAATTCCCCTCATTAAAAATTTCTAGTGACCCCCTTATCGCAATTAAATGTTTGGCAGGAAAAAATCAGTTATTTAATTCACGTCCGCCTTTTACTATAAGCAAAACGGTATTTGTGAATTTAGGAGTATCTCTGTTCGCCAGCTACACACAAGCGTACCTAAACGAGTTAGCGATAATATATATAAGGTAACTGTGCTAGAGAATTAGGAGAACTAATTATTATTTTCTTAAGCAACGCGATGATTCGACGATAAAAAGAAAATCGGTAAAACTTTTTTACAATCAACCTCGTTAAAGCCCGCCCCTCTGGGACCGAGCCCTAAAAGGGGTCTTTAACCCTTCATTGCCGAGCCGTGGGAGACCCTCCTATGCCGAAGCGATTTTTAGTTTTTGGGATTTTTTAGGGTACGCGCGCCGCCGTATGAGCGCACGCGCGCAAAATCGTGGCGCGCGAGATGCGTGCGCGCCTCGGGCACCTCTCTGGCTAGAGTCTTCCATGCGCGTCAGGCGCTCGAAGCGCGCGTGCCCAAAAAAGCGAGTGCACTTTGCGCGCCCCTTACGCGCGCGCGAAGTGCGCGTGGCTAGGCGGTGCCCAAGGCGCGTTTTGCGCACCCGACGCACGTTCGAGACGCGCGCCCCGGGCGGTTTGCTTCGAGGCTGTCAGAGGGCATCCACTTCGCGCCTCATATGCGCGCCGGGCGCGCGCAAAATTCGTTGCGTATCGAAATCGATACACTAGGAATCAAAGGGGGTCACCATTTGCGTATCGTTTTTACATACACTCGGCAATGAAGAGTTAACCGGGGTGGTGTTTTAAGCGGGGAAAATTTTCCCAAAGGCAAAAAAAATCCCAAAATGATATTTTTTGTGTTTTTATCCTGTTTTTACTATTTTATACAGTTTTTCATTAAAATTGCACCATTTTACTTTAATTTTACCTAATATGTGGTTACTACCGGGCTGCTAAGGGCGGAAAATTTGGGAAAAAGGCAAAATGGCCCAAAAACACCACAAAAATTTCTTGTGGTACCCCATATGCTTTTTTTCTTCCGACCCTACCCCAGAGAGGGGCTTTAAGCAGGGAAAACCCTTTGTATTTTTTCATTTGTGGCTCGTTCCGGGCCCAAAGGAAGCGGGGAGGGGCTTTAACGAGGTTTGACTGTATAATAAAAAGACATAAATTGATATTTTAGACTTTCGATCCTAATTCGGACCGGCATACTTTTTATATCGGCTTTGCTATCGGCATGTCTATGTATCTGTTCTATCTCTGGCTATATGCTTACTTCATACCGAAAGTAAAAGATGAACGTTACCGAAAGAGAAGAAAGGAAGATTAATGAAAGAGGACAATTAGTAGAAGAATAATTCTATACTGGCACTCATACATTTTTTTGTCTTTAATAAACTTTGATTGTATTGAATTGTATTAATAAAATTCCGCAACTTCACTGAATGTAACACTAACAAGGAGAGCCATAGGGTTGGATGTGAGACTTCGGAATTTGGCCTTTGGCAATCGATAAATTATCAAAAAGTAACTCGACGACACAAATGTCCGTTTTTGCTTAATGGACATACATTCTGAGATATAAGTGCTTAAAGTTTTTTTCAGTGCTATATAAGTTAGTTTCGCTACTATACTTAAAAGCACTGGTGTGGTCGAGTGGCTGGGTACCTGACGTGCTCGATCCCTTTTGACGTCAATTTATTTTTTTGTGTTTAGATTTTCGGTTTTATGTGTTTAATTTTTTGCAAAAACCCGAAATTTGTTCATAAAAATATATTTATGGGTCAAAATAAAAAAATTGGAAGTTACGAGTAGCTGAACATTGCCAATTCCTATAGAAATTAGACACCAAAGGAGGTATATCATAGATTTTTTCGAGTTTTTGGTCGGGTTCGGAATTTCTCTGCAAAGTATATTTTTAGGGTAATTTTGATGCGGGGAACACGAATTTGAGGTTATTTTTTAACGAAACTCAGGATTTTTGCGAGAAAAAAATAGATTGTCCGACCCCGGAATCGAACTTGAGACCGAAAACACCAACTTTGACCGCTTATATCTCAGAGTGGATGTCCATTTAGCAAAAACGGACATTTGTGTCGTCGAGTTACTTTTTGATAATCTATCGATTGCCAAAGGCCAAATTCCGAAGTCTCACATCCAACCCTATGGCTCTCCTTGTAAGGCTATTTTTGTAATTGGGAAACAGAATTTGCTGATATTTAAGTCGAGATACAAGCGATAGATATTTGGCGATCTCTGACTCGAGGGGTTGAGATACGGGCTCCAAAAGTTGTTTTGAAAATGGATAATACACCAAGTATTGCGCTCTTGTGACTGGCTAAATTAGTCCAAAAACGTGGATTTTGTAGAAAATAGCGGGAAATAAAAAATGGAAAGTAAGAAACTAAGCCGAAATAAAAATCCAGACAAATTTTTATCACGGACAATTTTCTATCTATCGAACATTTTATTATTATTATATTATTTAAATTTTCTACCTTGTTTTCATGGAAAATTGACAAAAAATCGCATCCATCCATCCAATCACCCTAATTCGCAAGTGCCTACGGTGCGAACAGGACGTTTTGCCAACAGGACGTTTTGCCAACTGGACGTTTTGCCAACAGGACGTTTTGCCAACTCCTTATAAAACGGACGTTTTGCCAACTAATTTTGCCAACTCCGATTTCACCTCCTGATTTTTGAATATTTCATCTATATTTATTCAAAAGTTCACTAATAACAAAACTAATAAACAATAAATAGTCACAAAAAGTTTACTCCTCCTCCGATGTTTCATTCTCTTCCTCGTCTTCATTAGGCACGCGCAGACCGTCGACAAATCCTTGCATTACTAGGCCTAGCAAATGCACAGCATCGATAAGCCCTTCATCTGTGTCGAAATTTGCAGCATCTAAAATATTGGTCACGTGCTGTTCTTTGATCACATTGCGCGTTAGTAATCAAGATATGAAATAGGAAAAGCTAAGCTAATATGCTAACAAATAGGCTAAAAAATAGAGTGAAAATACCTTTCCATGCGAAAAGACTAGGACTACGTCGGCTTGATTTGGGCGTGTAATTCGGCTGTCGTACACGAGCGTGGACTCTCCATCCTTCATCAAAAGTTCCGGAGGAATTTGTATTTCAAGAGGGTTCGCTCGATTCACATTCCGAAAAGTCTTGTTTTTGACGCTAGAAATTGATGAATATAAATTTAAAAAAATCGATTTTGAATGGGCCGCTGTATTTGGCGTTCTGTTTCGCATTATAATAAGTTTTCGAGGCTTTCATCAATAACCAAAGCGAATAATCAAGAAAAACCTACCGGGCAATCATCCTGTCCAAAGCCTCGTCTGTCCCCATTCGCTCAAAGACCTCGTCGTCAACATCCGCTCGCCCCTGGGCTCTCAAACGGAATGGCCTTGCTCGAGGATTTGCATGAATTTGCTGTTTCATGCCATGTCTGCTTGTTTCGGCCTGCTGACGTGATGGAGCAGCGATGTGATTGTGTTCGTTCGGGCCCAAAATTCCGGTCAAATTTTCCACGTCCTGCAACAAAAGTGATGCTTTGCAGGATCTCTGTTCACATCGGAACCATATTCCATTCTTCCGAGTTCGAACATAACGAAATTCTGAAACATGGAAAATTTATTATATTGCTATTTTTATTACAAAAAATTAGTAAGAATTTAAAGTTATTTAAAATAATTTAAAAAGTCAAATCTATTTATGTTTTTGGCGAGGCATTATGAAAAAACCTTACCACGGTACCATAAACAGATGTTTCCTTGATTTGTCGTTCCTCTCTGAAATTGCACCGGCTGCTTGTTTTCTTGGTCGTGGCTTGCGGTAGTGTCCTCTTCCGCATGCTCGTCGACAGTCTCTTCCTCCAGAATGATATCATCGTCAGCTGTTTGGACTCGAGCGCGTTTCTGCGCTTTTTGCAGCAGCTGAAGTTGTTCCCGTGTGGATGCCATAAATCTGTAATACAAATAATGTTAAACTTGAAAAGGATTAAATAAATGTCTGGTCAGAAGTTGTACAATTATATACCGTGGAAATGAATAGATTTACAGCATTTGTCTATCTCAGATAAAATCTTACATAAATGAACGCAAAGGCCTGTCTTCGGAATAACTGCATGTCTGCTCTGACTAGTCATCACTTCTTTTCAATCTTCTACAATCAAAAAGCTAATAACAGCTAAAATTATCAGGCAAAATATCAGTTTCATAAGGAGTTGGCAAAATTAGTTGGCAAAACGTCACTTTTATAAGGAGTTGGCAAAACGTCCTGTTGGCAAAACGTCCGTTTTATAAGGAGTTGGCAAAACGTCACTTTTATAAGGAGTTGGCAAAACGTCCTGTTGGCAAAACGTCCAGTTGGCAAAACGTCCGTTTTATAAGGAGTTGGCAAAACGTCACTTTTATAAGGAGTTGGCAAAACGTCCTGTTGGCAAATTGTCGCACTCCGCCTACGGTTTGTCTGTTTGTGCCCTCCGGTTAGGTACCTTGCCGACCTCATACAGGGGCGTGTGATAGCTCAAAATGCTCCTCCTGGGATGAGAAGCAAGTTCTGATAAAAATTTTTCTGCGGCGATCTCGGGAATCTCGAGTTATGAGTCATCACCCCCTAGGGTTTTTTGGCATAAAATATGTATGAAAAATTCCCCCCCCCGATATTGGGATAGTACCTTTTTTACAAGTATGCCCTAAATTGACCCACTTTTCTCACTTTTGACCCCTTGTACAATTTTGCTCTCAAGAGTAAGGGAGTCTTTAACCCACTTGGATGAGATCATGCGTTTCTGCAAAATTGTCAGGTATATACCAGGGGTGCATCCGGGATTTCGAAAAGCCGGACCGGATACCGGATAGTGCAAAAACACCGGATATTGACCGGATATCCGGATAACCGGATATTTCAATTTTTGGCGCCAAATTTGAAAATTTTTCCCAATTTTGGTGCTAATTTGCAAAAATTTTACCTAAATGCATGCTTTTTGATTCCTTTTTTATTAAAAATGTGCAAGATTAGAATAAATGTTGTAAAAATACAAGTATTTAAACAACTTTTAGCGACTTTTTTGGCTGACATCAAAATTTTTAATGTCAATTTTTGGCAAACAGCGGAATTTTTTACTATTTGGCGGAAAAATTTACTATTTGGCCTTCAATTAAATAAACGGTAATGAAAATAGCGCCGAAATTTTTGAAAATTAGGAAGAATAGAGTAAATTTTCATTGAAAAATGCGTTACCAAGTTGCTGCTACCAATGTGCAAAAATTACGTCGCAGGTGAAAATTTTTGAAGTATTAAGTTTATTTGACAAAAATTTCGCTTAAAAAATTAATTAGTTAATTTTACAGGCCATTGCCTGAGAAAAATTTTCAATAAATATTCAAAAATTTCATTCCTATAATTTATTTCATTGATAAATTTTAGTCAATTTTTAAACAGACAGCTAATTTTTTCAAAATTTTTGCCTGCGGCGCTTTTTTTGCCGTGAATTTTTCCCATATATCTAGGAAAGTAGTGTATGAATTGTCCCTATATTAGTGTATTTTCCCAGAAATATAGAAAAATTAACGGCAAAAAAAGCGCCGGAGGCAAAATTTTTTGAAAAAATTGGCTTCCTCTTTAAATATTGACTAAAATTTATCAATGGAATAAATTTTAAGATTTAAATTTTTGAATATTTAACTCATAAATTACATTTACTCAAAATTCTATTTATTTAAAAGTTCACAAATTTTTAGCTCAAAATTTTGAAAAAACAATGAACAAGCTTCAAAAACTACGGAGAAAACAGCGCCGAAAATTTTGTTGAAATATTAAACTTGTTTGCCAAAAATTGACGTTGAAAAATGTTGTAAATCTTTTCGAATAAATATCTGGAAGTATAAATGCATAAAATTCTAAAAAGCTAAAACTGTATTACTGAAAAAGATAGAAAAGAACCGAAGTCACTAAATCATCAATCGCAAAAATGGACAGAATCTGGAGGGAGACTAATGATTTTAACGAAATAAAATTAGTTTAATTTGTAAAATAGTGAAATAAAATGGAAAAGTGAGAAAGAAAAATAGCGCCGCAGGCGAAATTGTTTCCAAAAATTGACATTCAAAATTTTGAATATTCAACGAGCTCAGTTTTATAATTAGACCAAAACCTGCTCAGGTGTTTGGAAAAATGGCTCGAGAAATATAATGTCACCAAGCCAAATCTTAATGACATGGCCCTGGATCAAAAGTAATGAGGCAGAAATTTTGGTACCGAAAAAAGTTCCGATACTGTCCTTTTTATGGATGAAATTTTGCGTCAGCAAACTAGAAATATTTCTCCACTCTCCTTCGATATGCGCGAATAATAATTGCTTTTGCGTCTGATGAACCATCGAATCCTGAAGAAAACCAATAGCACGGCTGCTAATAACAGGACGAGTGGTATTGCAATCCAATAGGTATTATGCCCAGGTGTGGTACTAGTTTCGAGACTCTTGAGTTCTTCCGAGTTTTCAATCAAAGCGGAATTTTTTGGCAGAGAAGTCAGGTGCTGAGCCTAAACTATTTGTTTGGATGAGAATAAGGAAATATCGTGTCCTTTTTTATACCTTTGTCTTGTTTTACGGCTTTGTCTTGTATTATTTTTATGTCTTTGTCTTATTTTGACTTATGAATTTGTCTTACGCCTTGTCTTATGTTGTCTTACATATTTGTTTTTGTCTGTCTTATTTTGTCTTATGATTTTGTATTGCGACTTGTCTTATGTTGTCTTACGTCTTATCTTGTTTTATGCCTTGTTCTCCAACACTCGACTCAAATTTGCTTACCTTTTCCACGTACTCGATGATGAGCCCATTCTCGTGGATGAACAACGGATTCTGCATGAATATTTCTGGACTAAGGGTCCTCAACTGGTCACTGATATAATTTCGCGTACCGTCGCTCTTGGTTTCCTTCAAAAGCCCAAACTGAAATTCGAACGTCTTTCGGCGAACGTTGCAACCTTTCCCGAAAATCACCATTCCCATCATAAATATCAGCCGTCGAAGGTAAACTTTTACCGTGATTCAAATTTCCCTCTACAAAATTTTTCTCGCTTAAAAATTATTCCTCTAGTGTCCAAAAGCAAAAACTTAACATATTCGCAAATCTGAATTCAAATTTTGCAGGGAAAACGACGACTCTACCAATGATAATCTGAAGTCAGAAATTCAACGCGTGAGAGCAGCAACAGGTCGACATTTGCCAAAGGAAAGTGGAACACATGTGCAAGAGCAGCCGAGCATACCTTCGCCCCAACCTATGGAATTAAGCCGACAGTCTTCTTCCTCTTCACACTCTTCTAGTACCAGTTCCGCGTCCGATAGTGAGCGGGAGAACGACGAATCCAACTCCGATGATGATGCGCAAGCGTTGGAGAATATAGTTGTGAGTCAATTGTTCAGTTTTTACCTTTCTACATAGGTATCTAACACTGATGGGCTTCGGTACTTTACCGAATTGGTATAAAAGTTGATTTTTCTCAAGTTATTTGAAGCCAAATTGTTTTTCTGAGACCGCATTTTCTACCTAAAATATGGGAAAATAGTTTGTAAAGTCCACTTTGTGTTTTCAAAAGTGCCCATTTTTGGGCCTAAAAGTGCTTAATTCGGTACAACCAAGCGTTTTTGCCCAAAAACAGTTACTTCTCTAAGTATACAATTAGAAAAATTTTCCCCATCCAACGCCAAGTACCCATCCGTGTATATTAAACCACGGATGGGTTTCGCCTATAGGAACATCCCGGTAACTTTCGAACGCTGGATTTCCGGATCGAATCGGAAAATAAAAATATTGTAGTTTCAAGATTCTAAATAAATCTCAGCCCACTCTTGATTTTTTGCTGACTTTCTCTTTTCTCAATTTTCAACAGATTCTTCATGTCACTAAAAAATATTTTTCAGGCCCAAAGTGCCAAACCGCATCCGAATGCCGAAAATGCCAATGAAATGCAGGATCTCTACATGAGCGCGAGTGACAACAGTGGAAGTGACACCGACTACATATACACATGACAATTTTTTCATGACAATCATTTCAATTGAATTGTTTTAATTTGACAGCTTGTTTCAATTTGACAGTAAAATTGACTATTGTGAATACAGATTAAAAAGAAATTATACCACTGTTCGTATTTTACAGATAAGAATTGTAGAATAGAAGACAGATTGAATATGGTACTCGGGAATTATGTCCAGAGTTCACTTTTATTCACGTTTGAATAAAAGAACATTTCCACCATTTTTTAAATTTCGTGAAGTGAATTCTGTGATAATAACACTGTATCACCTTGCAGGCATCATCCTCTGCCTAAATTATACATTAAAACTTCTCGAACAAAATATTCCAACACTATTTAATTTCGTCTTCCAAAATCAACAATAGTGAAACGGTATTGGATCTCCCGATTCATTTTTCTAAGCACATGAACGTGCTTTTCGCCTCATTAGAAAGCTAACAATCGGGTCCCTCTAAGTTGATAGGTGAAGCTCCGTCCCCGCCCAATAGAATAACCCACTTTTTGGGGGTCCCGGACCCCAAACTCGCGAGTACCCCCCAAAACCCATGATTTTAGGGAGGGGTTATCAATGTCAGAATGGGGGTGGTCCCGCCACGAAAGTTGAGAAAAGCCATTTTTTCAGTTTTTGGGGGGTTTCTACAAAGGAAACTTTCCAGTCGCAGCTCGGTTCCGGGCGTGTGATACGTCAATCGCTTCGTCTCGCCGAGCTGAGTCGATTGGTACCGGTCTCGCCGACAAAGATCGATTCTGCCGGGATTTATGGCTTCCGGAAATCCTGGATGACCAAGGGCGCCGCCAAGCGGCGAAGCCGCGGGGGCAGTCCTATGGAATATATTGGCTAGTTTGATACCAAACACATATGCAGTCAACGAACAAACTCTTCGACACCGATGGCTTTCATTAGCTTCTGTTCAATGTCACATTAGCCTCCGACATGGTTTCACAAGCAATACCAAAAATGCAAATACAACACATCTTTCTCAGCATAATACATTTTTCATGCTATGAATCCACAATTATAAATTTTCAAAACTTTTTATTCCAACAATAACAGAATCTCAAAAACAAGTCCAATTCCCCCAACTCAACACAACAATCATTGCAATTAACATAGCATTTCAACTCAAATGAAGATAAACATAAATAATAAAAATTGTGTCAAGATTGTGTTGTGTGTTGTGATTGCGCGGGGTTAGAGCTTGTCCAGGTAGTTGTCCAACGCCGGGATGCCTTCCTTCAATCCTTTGCGCTTGCGCGTTTCAGCGACCACCTGAGCTGGACGCGAGCTGCCCTCAAACGGATCTCCTGGTAGCACCTGCCAATGGTCGAACACGCACTGCGGGAACGCTTGTCCTCCGGTGTGTGAGCGCAAGTCGGCGGTGAATCCTGAAAAAATTGTTACGAAAATGACTTTTATAAATAGTAACATTCAATTTTGTCAAACTTGATTGCTAGGAGCGAAATAGAACCGTGATGATGCAACTTTCTAATATAAACTGGCATAAGATCTGAGTTTGTAAAAAATCTACGATCTAAATATTCTACAAAATCTCAGTAAAAAAGACGTCAATTTCACTACATTAATTTTTTACATTTTCCTATGGAACGTCCCAAAGACTTTCATAATTAGCTCTATTCAAAAACTGTCAGCGATAATAGTTAACATTCATTTACGAATGAAGTTCATTGGTGAGTCTTTCCTTCGCTTTAGGTTAGAGAGGATAATACAAATATGATATCACGAAATCTTTTAAACATTGAACAAAGCTCAGGCCTATTCCTCTCCTATTTTGATTCACAATCCTACATTGAAACATTCGAAGTTCTTGAATGAAATGACAAAATTTTACGATTCTAAGTATGACACAAGTCTATTTCTATATCTTATTATTAGTGAGCCCCTAGTTTGTTAGAATGAACATACCAAAGGATTCGTTGACAGGCAAGTACGCCTTGACGACGAACATCGGTGTTCCGGCGATCCGCGATTCTTCGAAGACGTGTCCACGACGACGATTCAGCACTCCGTAGATACCACCCACAGCGGCTTCAGGACACTAAATTTCTTGAATTTAAATTTATTCTTAATAAAAATCATAAAACCACTAACCTGAATTTCGACCAAATAGACTGGCTCCAATAGACGCGGCTGCGCTGTCAAGACACAGGCATAAAGCACACGGCGGGCAGTTGGAATGATTTGGCCACCTGTAAACTTAGTATAGATTAACGTTATATCTCAAGTATATAGACTAGAAATTTCCAAAAGATGGTAATGGATAATCGATGGAATTAAGCATTCTTGGCTAAGGATTTTAGCGAAAAACAGAAGCAAATTTATCCATAAGTCTTTCTTTCTTCACAAACCTTTTAATTGTACTCTGCATGGTTTTTCCTCAAGATCAGAGTTTCCTTGAAACTAACCCGGGATCAGGAATATGCAGATCAAAGTCGGATACAAAAATGCATCAACGACTTCATAGTTTACGAAACGGAGGACCGAATCACATCCATGTGAAGATGTTTCGTATGCTCCGCCACACAAGGCCTTGAATACCCGAAAGTAAACTCAGCGCAAGTGAACGTTTCGAATCCAGAAAGCAACCATATTTTAGCCCAATCACTCATAAAAATTTCACTTACCACCACGATGGATTGCGTCGGCGTGAAGCGTCACGTCGTGAATGTTGAAACGGACTCCACGCATGTTCTCGTCGCAAAGCACACCTTCTTTCGTCGCCCATTGGAAGCCAGCCACTACGGAGTCCTTGATCTCGTTCAGGTATTGAACTCCCTTGGTCACGTCCACGAGAATATTCGGCCCTGTTCCGTCCGGTCCGAAACACCAGATCTTGCGAGCCTAAAATATTTATTGTTTACTATGGATGCTTGCCAAGTAAAACATAGATTTCAATCCTAAAAGCCTCAGGGTAGAGTAGTGTAAGAGCTAGGGTAGAGTAAAGCTTCAGGGTCATAAGAGCTAGACTGTTAGCCATCAAAAGAAAACAAAGTATGCAACGTTAGAACCACAAAACATCTAATATCATAGGACTAAAATATTGGCACATCCTTACATCAGTGGCGTCCATGGCGTACTTTTCTGTGAGGACCTTGGCTCGGGATTTGGCATCGTCATTTGCGTTGATTTCACCTTTCTCGATGTCGTCGGCCATACCATCGGGCATCGGCTGGCATTTGCAGAAGAGACGGTTGTGTTTGTTCGGCGATTTGCTAAGGCACATCACTTCGGACTCTTCAGCGACGGTTTCGCGGTACGACACGACCGGGTCAGATTTCTGAATGAAAATGGTTATAAAAATCGCTTCCCAATTGAAATTTGTAGCATTTTACTTATACTGTACAAGTCATATCTGTACAAGTATTATCAACATATACTGTACAAGTCTAATCAAATACTTCTCCCACTATCCTAAAAGCAAGATCTTGGGAAATTAATCACTTTTCATACAGATATCTATTAGCTCAAGAATAAATGCACACCTTTACTCCAAATTTCTCTGCGTAAATTTCCGCGAATTGCTTGAGAGTGAAGGCCCATCCGTGAAGTCCAGATCCAAATCCGACATTACCGACAGACGGATCGACAGATATCGGTCCCACTGGTCCATCGTCGTCACCATAGGTTGCGATGATGACGTTGATGTTCTCGACGATACGCTGAAATTAAATTGAATATAGTCGGTAATCTGAAAGCTTTTCACGTAAACAACTTACCTGGAATGTTTGGAAGAGTTCCTCTTGTCCTAGCTGCAATTCCAACAGAGCGCGATCCATCTTGTTCATGAACAGAACCGGCTTGATACGCTCGGCGATTGCTTGACGCAGCACAGTCTCGGTTTGTACGCACACACCTATAATTATGATTGATAATCAAAAGTCACATTTGAGAGAATAACTTTTTCTCTCAGCTAAGTACAGATCAATATAAGTCACATTTTGAGAACTAACCAAATCTGAGGATTAAAAGGATGCAATATTCTATCGCTTCTATATTCTACCACTTCAATAATTTCTACAAGCATAAAAATTATACCAGAAACACAGTCGACCACGACCAAAGCTCCGTCAGTTACACGCAGCGCGGCTGTTACTTCGCTGGAGAAATCAACGTGCCCAGGAGAGTCGATCAGGTTGATCAAGAAGCCGTTGTATTTCTCGTCCTCCCGTCCTGCTTGGTAATTTCGATCTGGTTGGCGCCCTTGATGAAGTCCAAATCCTTGTGGTCGAGCTCAAAGAACATGGAAATCGCACTGAAACGTAAATTCTAACTAAATTATGGTTAAAACGCAACAAAATCTGTTAGCGGACACTTTCTTGTTATCTTTGGCCTTGTCGTAAACTTAGGTACGACGTAAAACTAAGCATTGCCATCGGTGATTATTAAACAGTTCATCAATTACTGGTTATTATAGCTCCGACCGAATTTGCTACATCTTACGTAAACGTAGTCCTACATGGATTAACCAGATGGCTTTTTAGTTTCACTAAAAACATTAAGCAAGTTCATCAAGGCATATTTTCCCATAAGAAGAAAGTTAATAAACAAAATTGCTCACGTCGACTTGATGGTGATGCAACGATCCTGCTCATCCTTACGTGTGTCGGTGAAGCGCGTCTCTCCTGCTTTGGCTCCAGCGATGATACCGGCTTTGGACACGAGCGAATCGGTGAGCGTCGATTTGCCGTGATCGACGTGAGCGATCACACTCATGTTGCGGATGTTCTGAAAACAAATTGTAAAATATGATGAAAAATAAAAGGGAAAAACTAACCTTCTTCTTGTCCATGAGACCACGGATTTCGTCTACCGTGAAGTTCACCTGAAATTTTTGAAATCAGTACTGAAAATAAAACAGAAAATTTTCACATAAATTTTTTTGGGTGCTAATAGTCTACTACTAAGAATCCAAAAGATCCGCGATTTATTGACTCTTCTATAGAAAAAAATTCGATAGTCTCGGTCAATTTCGCTCCTGACGCTAAATTTAATCTCCCATAATACCCTATTCTCAACTCACAGGATCCTGGGTCAAGAGAATTGATCCCGGATTTATGCCCCCAAGGTATGAATCAGTTGACAGTGAATAAAATTTATTTCGAGAACCGATTAAGCACTTACCATTGTTGATAATCCTTCTTGAAGATTTCAGGAACTCTGAAAATGAAAAGTTTTAGCAAGGTAATAGACTCGAGAATTGATCAAATTTATTCTCAGATCAAATGAAAGTCTGTTTGAAAAACAATCTCGAAATCAATTAAGAAGCCTACAAGGAATATGGTAAATCGGAGCGCTACAAACAACAAAAATGGGCAGAGAGACTCTCAGCCAGCAACCGACAGACTAACTGGCCAGTCAGCCCAAAATGCAGACTGTTTCTCAATTCTCAAAGCGAACGCGGAAAGTGGGTTATGGTAAGGCGCCAATTCAAACGAACATTTCGGTGTTTCGTTCTCTTTCTCAACAAGAAAGTGAGCAATGTAAGAGAGAAAGGAATGAGGTGTTTGGGTTTAGTTTAGTCCCTTAGGCCCCATATTGTTCGAGGCCCCAAACCTTGTTTGGCGCCTTATAAAGGTTGTTCGGTAATTTTAATTAAAAAGTGTATAAGAATGGTTAAAATAAATAAAATAAATTTTTATAAAAATTCGCCATTTTTATTTTATTATTAAACGAGCGGCGACGGGGGAGATTCTATTCGTGGCGGACGGACACAGTGCGCCTTAGAGGGACTCGATGAAGCAAAGTTGAAACGATTTTGAAATCGTTTCAACAACAAAAAAAGCTGTCATTCAGTGGGGAGCAGTCATTTTTTATCGCCTCTCGACTACTTTCCAGGTGTCAAATAGAACTATTGCCTATACAAATATTTGTTCCTTCTTGTTTATGGGGTCTCTTGTGGGCCATCTGGATCAGCACCTGGAAAAGTTTTGTTTCGAAATTCTCTGTTAAATTTCGCAACAAATGAACTTAACAGTTTTTGTCCTTATTTGTTATTTGGATCGTCGCGTTTTTTCCCGACCAATTTCCCTCTTTCCCATAACCAAATGTTTCCCACAACAAATTCTGAGTTTCAAATTGGCGCAACTTTGGCAGTCTGCTCTTTTCTGATCATAGCGTCCTTTATTGTTGAGCGGGTGCGTTTTAACGTGCCCAAGAGCAGGAACTTTGAAAACTTACTATTTCTCTCTACTTCATTGTTTCTGAGCGCTGTACTCATCATATCTATATTTATTTGCTTTCACCATTTCAAGCTCTCACCATTTTCTCATGCTCCCACCATCCAAATTTACTTTCGATATTCGTTCAATGTCAATAGATTTTCGTAGTTTTTAATGTTCATGAGGTATAAAATTTTTGGTTTTAGGATCGACGCAAAGAAAAGACCAACCGAGAATGATGCTTCACAAGTCTGCATTCGTTGGAAGAGCCGTGATTAGGTTGGTTTACTTTTTTTCTGAAATGATACGATTTTTTAAATAATAATTCAATCGGTCGAAAGAGGTCCCCACATATAGCCCAAATATTTTTCCCCGTTTTTCGGGACATAAGGCGCCCTATGTCCCACTTACAGCCCCAGGGCTGTAAGTGGGTAGGCGCCCTTTCGCGCAACCAAATGACTTTCAAATTTGCGCTAATTTTCGCACTCTGCCTTGTTTGTTTCTGACCGCTGTTTACTTCACAGCGCTCTTTATTTGCTCTCTCCATTCGACGGCAGAGAAATGTAAGAGCAGTAGTAACATTTTTGAAAGTGATACATTCATCGCTGTTGAATTTTTATGAAATAAAAACTTTGGTCAAATCAAAAATTATCGTTTTTCTCCAAATTTCAATACAATTATTTTTTAGCTCTTCTGCGATATCTCGTCGCTACAAGCACCTGCTTCCGGATTTGCCGTACGACTACGGAGCTTTGGAGCCGGTTATCAGCGCGGAAATAATGCGTCTTCATCATCAGAAGCACCACGCAACCTATGTGAACAATCTGAACGTCGCGGAGGAAAAGTGCCACGAGACTTTGCAAAAAGGTAAGAAAACGAAAAAAGTGGTGTTTGGCTTAGGAATGTAAAATTTGGAAGGAAATCTGAACATCATTTGACATTCAACTATTGGAAAACTGGAAGCATCTTTAAATTTTTGATGGAATCAACGATTCTCGTATAAAAAGTTAAACTAGCTCTTGTGTAATCTAGCTGACGATCGTATTTGGCTGTTTTTGAAAACCTTTGGCTGATTTCATCAAACCATCTTCAAAAACATTCGTTGTTTTGCTATTGACATTCACTGAATCTCAATCTTAATTGAAACTAATATTCCAGGTGATGTTCTCGCTGCAATTACTTTGCAAGGATCTCTCAAGTACAACGGCGGCGGTCATATCAATCACTCGATTTTCTGGACAAATCTGTGCAAAGATGGCGGCGAACCTTCAGGTAAAGTTTTACCAATGTTTCCTGTAACGCGAAATTTTCTTCGTAACATGGACAAAATCTCTATTTCCCTAATTCCTGATATGGGATTTAGGATGATTTCCGATAGTTTCAGAGCCTACGCGCTCATTAGGCAAGTTCCGTTTTCGTTGTATGTTCAGTTGCTTGCAAATTAAGGACTCTTGATTTTACCCTTTGCATTGAGCAAACTTTTAGTTGTGAGACTGCTAAACGTTATGCTTAGATTGTAATTACACTTTGTGAAATTCTTCATTTTCTTTCTTTTCACTGTTCATTTTAGGTGAACTGCTCGAGCAGATCAAGCGCGACTTTGACAGTTTGGAGACGCTCCAGGAGAAACTCAGCGCTGCGTCGACTGCGGTACAAGGATCAGGTTTACCTTTACACTTTCTAAACACAATTCAACATTTTTGTTTCCAGGTTGGGGCTGGCTCGGTTACAACAAGGCTGATAAGCGGCTCCAGATTGCAACGTGCGCCAACCAGGATCCTCTAGAGTCGACAACTGGTGAGTGCATTTTCTGGATGGTAAATAGGAAGGACTAGCACATGAATAGGTTCTCTATTATTTCTGCCTCTTTCACCCAACTTTCCAGAAAAGTGTTCAAAAGTTATATTACCATCTACCCCTGTTTATCCGGAATTTTTTTTCTTTCGTTGTCTGCTTGTCTTTTTAGCCAAATCAAATGAATGAATAATGCTGTTTTTCTCAGACGCACACAATTAAATAAAGAGCGTGCAAATAATTGAGCTAGAAAATGGTGATATATAATGTTACCATGTACTATATATGATATACAATGTTTGTGAAACGTGCGTGTTTCTCAAATAAAAATGTATTCAATATAATTTCCTCGAAATTCTAATCACTCGGCCATTTTCAGGACTGTGTTCCCTGTTTGGAATCGACGAGTGTGAGCATGCTTATTGTCTTCAATACAAGAACGTGCGACCGGATTACATGAAAGCGACCTGGAAGATTGCCAACTGGAAGAATGTCGATGAGCGATTCCAGAAGCAGATGTAAGTAGCCTGATTAAATGTAGCCTCCCGGTACAAATTTTTCGCTAAAAAATCCATAGGGTCATAAATTATTTTCTGAAAAAAATTGTCAAAAAATCAATAGGGTTCTCCCTGTGGATTTTTAGCGAAAAATGTAGGATGGGGAACTAGATAAAAATGCCTTATTAAATATTTAGTCCTCCCTGTCGGAGGGGCGGACTAAATTTGTACCAGCCTCCCAATAGTGAATGATTTTTAATGAACATTTTTTTTCGACGATCACTTTATTTTGATTTTATCCAGGCTATTAAAAATATATAGCTTCCGTAATTCCCCTCATTAAAAATTTCTAGTGACCCCCTTATCGCAATTAAATGTTTGGCAGGAAAAAATCAGTTAAAAATTTAATTCACGTCCGCCTTTTACTATAAGCAAAACGGTATTTGTGAATTTAGGAGTATCTCTGTTCGCCAGCTACACACAAGCGTACCTAAACGAGTTAGCGATAATATATATAAGGTAACTGTGCTAGAGAATTAGGAGAACTAATTATTATTTTCTTAAGCAACGCGATAATTCGACGATAAAAAGAAAATCGGTAAAACTTTTTTACAATCAACCTCGTTAAAGCCCGCCCCTCTGGGACCGAGCCGTAAAAGGGGTCTTTAACCCTTCATTGCCGAGCCGTGGGAGACCCTCCTATGCCGAAGCGATTTTTAGTTTTTGGGATTTTTTAGGGTACGCGCGCCACCGTATGAGCGCACGCGCGCAAAATCGGGGCGCGCGAGATGCGTGCGCGCCTCGGGCACCTCTCTGGCTAGAGTCTTCCATGCGCGTCAGGCGCTCAAGCGCGCGTGCCCAAAAAAGCGAGTGCACTTTGCGCGCGTCTGACGCGCGCGCGAAGTGCGCGTGGCTAGGCGGTGCCCAAGGCGCGTTTTGCGCATCCGACGCACGTTCGAGACGCGCGCCCCGGGCGGTTTGCTTCGCGGCTGTCAGAGGGCATCCACTTCGCGCCTCATATGCGCGCCGGGCGCGCGCAAAATTCGTTGCGTATCGAAATCGATACACTAGGAATCAAAGGGGTCACCGTTTGCGTATCGTTTTTACATACACTCGGCAATGAAGAGTTAACCGGGGTGGTGTTTTAAGCGGGGAAAATTTTCCCAAAGGCAAAATTGGACCAAAAAAATCCCAAAATGATATTTTTTGTGTTTTTATCCTGTTTTTACTATTTTATACAGTTTTTCATTAAAATTGCACCATTTTACTTTAATTTTACCTAATATGTGGTTACTACCGGGCTGCTGAGGGCGGAAAATTTGGGAAAAAGGCAAAATGGCCCAAAAACACCACAAAAATTTCTTGTGGTACCCCATATGCTTTTTTTCTTCCGACCCTCCCCAGAGAGGGGCTTTAAGCAGGGAAAACCCTTTGTATTTTTTTCATTTGTGGCTCGTTCCGGGCCCAAAGGAAGCGGGGAGGGGCTTTAACGAGGTTTGACTGTATAATAAAAAGACATAAATTGATATTTTAGACTTTCGATCCTAATTCGGACTGTCCTATATCGGACTGGCGTGCTTCTTATATCGGCTTTGCTATCGGCATGTCTATGTATCTGTGCTATCTCTGGCTAGATGCTTACTCCATAGAATACCGAAAGAAAAAGATGAACGTTACCGAAAGAGAACGTGGAAGATTAATGAAAGAGGACAATTAGTAGAAGAATAATTCTATACTGGCACTCATACATTTTTTTGTCTTTAATAAACTTTGATTGTATTGAATTGTATTAATAAAATTCCGCAACTTCACTGAATGTAACACTAACAAGGAGAGCCATAGGGTTGGATGTGAGACTTCGGAATTTGGCCTTTGGCAATCGATAAATTATCAAAAAGTAACTCGACGACACAAATGTCCGTTTTTGCTTAATGGACATACATTCTGAGATATAAGTGCTTAAAGTTTTTTTCAGTGCTATATAAGTTAGTTTCGCTACTATACTTAAAAGCACTGGTATGGTCGAGTGGCTGGGTACCTGACGTGCTCGATCCCTTTTGACGTCAATTTATTTTTTGTGTTTAGATTTTCGGTTTTATGTGTTTAATTTTTTGCAAAAACCCGAAATTTGTTCATAAAAATATATTTATGGGTCAAAATAAAAAAATTGGAAGTTACGAGTAGCTGAACATTGCCAATTCCTATAGAAATTAGACACCAAAGGAGGTATATCATAGATTTTTTCGAGTTTTTGGTCGGGTTCGGAATTTCTCTGCAAAGTATATTTTTAGGGTAATTTTGATGCGGGGAACACGAATTTGAGGTTATTTTTTAACGAAACTCAGGATTTTTGCGAGAAAAAAAATAGATTGTCCGACCCCGGAATCGAACTTGAGACCGAAAACACCAACTTTGACCGCTTATATCTCAGAGTGGATGTCCATTTAGCAAAAACGGACATTTGTGTCGTCGAGTTACTTTTTGATAATCTATCGATTGCCAAAGGCCAAATTCCGAAGTCTCACATCCAACCCTATGGCTCTCCTTGTAAGGCTATTTTTGTAATTGGGAAACAGAATTTGCTGATATTTAAGTCGAGATACAAGCGATAGATATTTGGCGATCTCTGACTCGAGGGGTTGAGATACGGGCTCCAAAAGTTGTTTTGAAAATGGATAATACACCAAGTATTGCGCTCTTGTGACTGGCTAAATTAGTCCAAAAACGTGGATTTTGTAGAAAATAGCGGGAAATAAAAAATGGAAAGTAAGAAACTAAGCCGAAATAAAAATCCAGACAAATTTTTATCACGGACAATTTTCTATCTATCGAACATTTTATTATTATTATATTATTTAAATTTTCTACCTTGTTTTCATGGAAAATTGACAAAAAATCGCATCCATCCATCCATCCAATCACCCTAATTCGCAAGTGCCTACGGTTTGTCTGTTTGTGCCCTCCGGTTAGGTACCTTGCCGACCTCATACAGGGGCGTGTGATAGCTCAAAATGCTCCTCCTGGGATGAGAAGCAAGTTCTGATAAAAATTTTTCTGCGGCGATCTCGGGAATCTCGAGTTATGAGTCATCACCCCCTAGGGTTTTTTGGCATAAAATATGTATGAAAAATTCCCCCCCCCCCCGATATTGGGATAGTACCTTTTTTACAAGTATGCCCTAAATTGACCCACTTTTCTCACTTTTGACCCCTTGTACAATTTTGCTCTCAAGAGTAAGGGAGTCTTTAACCCACTTGGATGAGATCATGCGTTTCTGCAAAATTGTCAGGTATATACCAGGGGTGCATCCGGGATTTCGAAAAGCCGGACCGGATACCGGATAGTGCAAAAACACCGGATATTGACCGGATATCCGGATAACCGGATATTTCAATTTTTGGCGCCAAATTTGAAAATTTTTCCCAATTTTGGTGCTAATTTGCAAAAATTTTACCTAAATGCATGCTTTTTGATTCCTTTTTTATTAAAAATGTGCAAGATTAGAATAAATGTTGTAAAAATACAAGTATTTAAACAACTTTTAGCGACTTTTTTGGCTGACATCAAAATTTTTAATGTCAATTTTTGGCAAACAGCGGAATTTTTTACTATTTGGCGGAAAAATTTACTATTTGGCCTTCAATTAAATAAACGGTAATGAAAATAGCGCCGAAATTTTTGAAAATTAGGAAGAATAGAGTAAATTTTCATTGAAAAATGCGTTACCAAGTTGCTGCTACCAATGTGCAAAAATTACGTCGCAGGTGAAAATTTTTGAAGTATTAAGTTTATTTGACAAAAATTTCGCTTAAAAAATTAATTAGTTAATTTTACAGGCCATTGCCTGAGAAAAATTTTCAATAAATATTCAAAAATTTCATTCCTATAATTTATTTCATTGATAAATTTTAGTCAATTTTTAAACAGACAGCTAATTTTTTCAAAATTTTTGCCTGCGGCGCTTTTTTTGCCGTGAATTTTTCCCATATATCTAGGAAAGTAGTGTATGAATTGTCCCTATATTAGTGTATTTTCCCAGAAATATAGAAAAATTAACGGCAAAAAAAGCGCCGGAGGCAAAATTTTTTGAAAAAATTGGCTTCCTCTTTAAATATTGACTAAAATTTATCAATGGAATAAATTTTAAGATTTAAATTTTTGAATATTTAACTCATAAATTACATTTACTCAAAATTCTATTTATTTAAAAGTTCACAAATTTTTAGCCCAAAATTTTGAAAAAACAATGAACAAGCTTCAAAAACTACGGAGAAAACAGCGCCGAAAATTTTGTTGAAATATGAAAAAACTTGTTTGCCAAAAATTGACGTTGAAAAATGTTGTAAATCTTTTCGAATAAATATCTGGAAGTATAAAATGCCGTAGAAAAGAGTTCCGTACGCGCAAATGGCGATTTGAATTTGCGCCAAAACATAATTGCATGCCAAAGGGGTTAAAAGGGGCCGCTGAAAATTTTTAATGAGGGGGTTGCTCGGCAGGGGTCTCCTCTAGAGATTGGTAAAAAAAATTGAGTGGGGCCTTATTAGAGTAAAAATTTTCACAGTCAACACTTTTCCCTATTAGAGGAGGCTCTGTTCAGCATCAGGAAAAGAGCCTCCTCTAATAGGGAAAAGTGTTGACTGTGAAAATTTTTACTCTAATAAGGCCCCACTCAAATTTTTTTACCGATCTCTAGAGGAGACCCCTGCCGAGTAATCCCTCTCATTAAAAATTTTCAGCGGCCTCTTTTAACCCCTTTGGCATGCAATTATGTTTTGGCGCAAATTCAAATCGCCCTTTGCCCTGTCGGAACTCTTTTCTACGCCATTTTAAATGCATAAAATTCTAAAAAGCTAAAACTGTATTACTGAAAAAGATAGAAAAGAACCGAAGTCACTAAATCATCAATCGCAAAAATGGACAGAATCTGGAGGGAGACTAATGATTTTAACGAAATAAAATTAGTTTAATTTGTAAAATAGTGAAATAAAATGGAAAAGTGAGAAAGAAAAATAGCGCCGCAGGCGAAATTGTTTCCAAAAATTGACATTCAAAATTTTGAATATTCAACGAAATTTTCAAAAATTTCCGCGCTGACTGCATTCTTAGGGGTGCTTGTTACTATCCGGTGCATCCGGCGGACTCCCTAAAAACCGGATGGCGAAAAACACCGGATAACCGGATGCAGCCCTGGTATATACCCACCGTAAAACGTGGAGTACTCTCGAGTTTGAGTCCGGAAACTGCCCGGAAAACACGGGACTGAAAACTGACGCACGCATTTTGTAAAATACTATGAAAAATTTTAGACAACTTTTCAGAAAATTTTGGCTTTTGGAGAAATTTGACGATTTAGGCCTTTATCGGCTGATTGATCGTACGATTGATTCAAAATAACTCAGTTTTTGCACTTTTGACCCGTTCCCGCTTGAAAATTTTGTGCAAGGCCGAATGCAACAATAAAATGGCTTAAAGGTCAATTTAGAATGCACAAGTGCAGATGAATGCATTATGGAAGGCGTTACGTATCAATGCACAGACCTCGGAGAAAAGCAGTACTGCTGTCCACCGCAGTCGAGTTTCTAACAGTTGCACTTTACACAATTGTTTTTATAATTGTTGCCATATTTCTTTCGAATATTGTACAGAATATTTTTGTACTGGACAAAATCTTGACATAGAGACGGATACGTCAGGTTCATGAATAACGGCTCTAAAAGGACATCAGCCCAATTGGGGGGAAACGGTCTTTAATTATTAATAATAACCACGGCCATACCTTATTGTGGTACCTGCAGTGGAGATGCCATGGCCTCCACATCGCAATTGACCATCGGAGCGTACTTCATTATGGACCTAAAATTTCCCAAAAAGGCCAAAATAGATCTTTTTAGGTCTTTTAGGTCTCATAATTAATAATATTTGGCCTAATTTGGACCCAAAAATACCATTTTAGGATTAAAATACTAAAATTTTGGCCAAAAATCTTCGAAAATGGCGATTTTAGGCGCAAGAATGCCTATTTTAGGCAAAATAGGATCGGACCTAAAATTTCGCAAAAAAGGCCAAAATAGGTCTTTTTAGGTCTTTTAGGTTTTTTTTTAGGAAAAGACCTAAAAATCCTGGCCCTAATAATGAGAAACAGTGTACGAACATTTTCAAAAGTCACCTCCGCTTCTAGAAAATTTAAAAAATATTGAAAAAATATTGTGAGTATTGGAAAATATAAATAATTACTGAAAAATGTCAAAAATAATTTTTTATACTAAGTTTTGTTATATGCATTTTTTCAGTTGCTTGGAAATGTAAATTTTGGCACTTTTACGTTTCACTTGAACTTTATTTCGTCTATAAATTGTGACACAAATTCGCAACAACAAGTAACATAATGGAAACAATTTTGAGTCAATGAACGAATTACTATTTACATTACAATTACTACATACATACTTTAAGGAGTGCAGTTGAATCTGCACTCCTTAAAGTGCAGATTCTCAGGATACTCAACTCAGCTCAAATTTGGGCTTACAGTATTAGCTAGAATCTCCTCTAAACGTTTTCTAATACCCCCATACTTCTAATATCCCCCTCCATCAATCACTAGTAAGTTATATAGGTTAAAGGTTATACCCAACAGATACAGAATAAGTCTTCAGGCAACTCGTCAGGTGGTCCTATAGCATACCTGACGTTTAAACATTCACCTGTATGCGTAGCCCAATCTAGGATTAGACTTAAAAAGTACTGATCTATTACTTTCTGTTAATCTTAGTTACACTATAGTGCACTGATAGTAAACATTTTCGCTCCAAGTTCCCGCTCTAACTGGAATTCTGAGTTCCAGAAAGAAAACTGATTTGTTAGAAAGCTCAGTTTTATAATTAGACCAAAACCTGCTCAGGTGTTTGGAAAAATGGCTCGAGAAATATAATGTCACCAAGCCAAATCTTAATGACATGGCCCTGGATCAAAAGTAATGAGGCAGAAATTTTGGTACCGAAAAAAGTTCCGATACTGTCCTTTTTATGGATGAAATTTTGCGTCAGCAAACTAGAAATATTTCTCCACTCTCCTTCGATATGCGCGAATAATAATTGCTTTTGCGTCTGATGAACCATCGAATCCTGAAGAAAACCAATAGCACGGCTGCTAATAACAGGACGAGTGGTATTGCAATCCAATAGGTATTATGCCCAGGTGTGGTACTAGTTTCGAGACTCTTGAGTTCTTCCGAGTTTTCAATCAAAGCGGAATTTTTTGGCAGAGAAGTCAGGTGCTGAGCCTAAACTATTTGTTTGGATGAGAATAAGGAAATATCGTGTCCTTTTTTATACCTTTGTCTTGTTTTACGGCTTTGTCTTGTATTATTTTTATGTCTTTGTCTTATTTTGACTTATGAATTTGTCTTACGCCTTGTCTTATGTTGTCTTACATATTTGTTTTTGTCTGTCTTATTTTGTCTTATGATTTTGTATTGCGACTTGTCTTATGTTGTCTTACGTCTTATCTTGTTTTATGCCTTGTTCTCCAACACTCGACTCAAATTTGCTTACCTTTTCCACGTACTCGATGATGAGCCCATTCTCGTGGATGAACAACGGATTCTGCATGAATATTTCTGGACTAAGGGTCCTCAACTGGTCACTGATATAATTTCGCGTACCGTCGCTCTTGGTTTCCTTCAAAAGCCCAAACTGAAATTCGAACGTCTTTCGGCGAACGTTGCAACCTTTCCCGAAAATCACCACACTTTCCTGAAAAATTGTTCCTTTTTCAGTTATTTCTAAATTATTTTTTAGTAAAAAAAATAAAATTTTTATTAAAATTGGTCAAATTCAAATTATTTACCATTGGAATGAAAGCGAAGAGTTCGAGGTCTTCTGCAAAGACAGCGTCAGGATCCAGAAGAAAAGGCTCCGGGATCGGGAAGCCGATCCCGATGGTCAGGATGTAGTCCTCTATTCGGTGTTCTTGGACTTGAAACGTGGATGGGTGACAGACTTCTGAATCAGAATCTTGGATTTGTGCCTAAATTATCCGGAAAACATTAAATCTTTTCAAATTCCCGCGGGAAGTTACAATTTAAACTTGCAGGCTAAAATTGATCCAAAAATGCATATTTTTTTGTCAAAACTGAAAAAATCGTAAACTTTCGATGTTTTTCAATTATTTTTGTTCTCATTTATGTCTCAAAAAATAAGAAAATCGAAAAGTACAAATTTTTGCATAAGTGACACATTTTATAAATGATTTTTTTTTAAACTAGGACATTTTTGTACGCACAAGTTTGAAAATCAGAAAAGGAAGTATGAAAACTAAAGTTTTTCGAAAATCATAAATTCTGGCATTTTTTCGAATGCCCGCCAAATGTGGCGATACGAATGTTGCAATATAAAGCTACAACTGAAACAATATCAACCAAAGCCAACCTTATGACCTTTCTGTCCTCCGCATACACATCTTTTGCCCTGGAGCAAATGCTCATTGCACATCAATTCTCGGCCCTCAAACTTCGGACAAACTTCCTCTTGAGTCTTATATTCAAGTGGCGGTCTCGAATCTTCTTCGGGTATCGAATTGCTCTCGACCTGTTTTCGGTCGATTAAGGTGCTCGAATTAGACAGGTGTTCCGTTTCTTCACTAGCTTTGCTAATCCATTCCGCGTATGGCGAAGAGTGCAAGGTCCCACGTGAAATGACGTCTGAGGGTTCTATGCATCCGATTTGGACGAATGCCAAAATAACAAAAATAGAGAATAACGGTTTCTTTGAATAAATTTGGGTCATAACTGTGGATTACTGAAGCTTAATCCTTGAATCCTGAAGAAGGCAAATAATTTCATTAGAAAATTGTCAGGAAGTTTAGAAAATTGGGAAATTGCCAAATCTTCCTTATTTTTTTCTAATTCGCGCAAGATCCAGTGACCGTGCACCTGGCAGTCTTTGGATTGTAATCTTTCAATCAAGACACCAAAGGGGGAGGATTCCTGCGCTCTAAAGGTCAAAATCCGGGATTAATCAAACTTTTCTCTCAGGTCAAATCAATCTTCAAAAATTTTATTCAGTTTTCTCGTCGCAAAACAAAACTCGATAAGGAAGCCAAATTCGAGAAGTTGTGCTCTTTGGACGATGCGCGTGAGAAAAATGATTACGTCAAAATAGTTGGACCGAATATCACCCAAATTTTACACCGCCAACCAAACTCCGAAAAATGTGTCTTTGCCAAAGAAATTGTTTTCCTTCCTTTTATAACGGAAAATATGTGACAAATGATCGGAAAAGGAAGGGCATAAAGATTACCGGTGTGAAGGTGAAGGTAATCTTGAGTGAATGGGTGAAGTTTTTGAGAAAAAGATATGAGTTGAAAAGTGAAATTTAAAATGAAATCCAGGCGAAAGCACAGGTAAATTTCAGATAAGTTTAGATCCCAAATACAATTATTTACAGGTAATTTAGAGGTGAATATGAAATAAAATCTCGCTTCCTAAAAAATGTGTTATTTCTGATTCCAGGTTAGAGTAATGGCCTAATAAGGACGCAAGACATTTTTGCCGTTACAGGAGGGGAGGAGGTACCTTTTATGCCGCTCTTAGCTTCGCGGTTGTGAAGGCGAGAGTGAATATCTGCAGCCGGCAAGCGAGGGTAAAGAAAAAATCACAGATGAAACATTACTTCGAATCAGCACTAATGAAGTTGAAGCTTCGAAAATTTGCAGCTTCGATTCGATTCAAAATTCGAGATTCAAAACATCGCTGTACACAAACTTGGATTCTACGCAAAAAGTTGTTCCCAGGAGTACTTTTTTTACAGTATTTTTGTAAATTTAACTTCCATTTAAAACTTTAAAAACCCGCAGGCATACTTTTTCCTTTTTTCATTCCAAACTTTTTTGCCGATTAATCCAAATGAAACTTTAAATAATTAATTAGAGTGTGCAGTTACTTATTAATTTTCTTAGAACATTATTTTGGATGCCATTAGCTTCATATCACGCAAAGGTTATGAAAAAATTAGACCCAATCACGTAAAAGACAGACTAAATGTTTAATGGGTCTTGAAATTAATCTTGAAGCAATACTTTCGCGTTGTTTTGCAAGGTAAGGAAGTTGTTCGAACACGGAATAAAAATCCAAAAAGTCTCCCACCTTTCACCTTTCCTTTCAAGTTTAAATCGGAAGAAAAAAGATAGCAGAGAAAATTATAAATGGAGAAAAATTAGTGCAAAACAAAGAAAAAGCAAAATAAAAGAAAGGAAAGATAGTGCAAAGGTCAAAAGGCCAAGTTTAAATTTGTCAAAGGATAAATTCTTACAGGTTGACCTGATCTTTAGACGAAAACGGAGGATGCTAGTCACAACGTTTGCAAAAACGCATACACATGTTAGAGACACACCGAAAATGCCATTTTTTGCGTTCTAGAAGAAATCCAACTTCAAAAATATATTCCTCACAAAATTTTGACAAACAGTCAGTGGCATCAGATTTTACACCTTCTGTCATAAAAATGAGTTTTTAAGCAAAATAACATTTCTATGCAAAAAATGCATAGAGGTGCACTTCATAGCTATAGGCTCTTGGCCGCAGGGCTTGTAAGAGGAATATCCATGAATATTCGCGGTATTCACGCAAAATCCGCCCCCAGATTGTTTTAGGCATGATCCGAGAGCGAGCGTATAAAAACCTGATATTTTCTCAAAGGCCATGGTATTCGCCGTTCCCGGCCACCATTTTTTAGAACTGCTATGACCCAAGAGTGCGTGTAAGAAAAAAATTGGGTACCGGGCAGGGCTGCATCCGGTATCCGGTTATCCGGTGTTTTTCGCCACCGGTATCCGGTTTCCGGATTTTAGGGGGTCTGCCGGATGCACCGGATAGTAACAAGCACCCCTAAGAATGCAGTCAGCACGGAAATTTTTGAAAATTTCGTTAAATATTCAAAATTTTCAATGTAAATTTTTGGCATACAGCGTAATTTTTCAAAAAAATTTCGCCTGCGGTGCTATTTTTCTTTCTATCTTTTCCTTTCTATTTCACTATTTTATCAAATTTAACTAATAATTTTTCGTTAAAACTCTCGCCATATTTTCGTTTTTGTCCATTTTTTCCAACTAATTTTATTTCGTTAAAATCATTAGTCTCCCTCCAGATTCTGTCCATTTTTGTGATTGATGATTTAGTGACTTCGGTTCTTTTCTATCTTTTTCAGTAATACAGTTTTAGCTTTTTAGAATTTAACTTCCAGATATTCTTTCGAAAGATTTTAACTCAATTTTTGGCAAACAAGTTTAATATTTCAACAAATTTTCGCCTGCGGCGCTGTTTTCTCCTTCCCTTTCTAGGTTGTCTCATTGTTTGTTCAAAATTTTGAGCTAAAAATTTGTGAACTTTTCAATAAATATTCAAACATTTCAATCTTAAAATGTGTTTCATTGATAAATTTTAGTCAATTTTTAAAGAGAAAGCCGATTTTTTCAAAAAAATTTTGCCTGCGGCGCTTTTTTTCCGTGAATTTTTCTATATTTCTGGAAAAATACACTAATATAGGGACAATTCATACACCATATCTCACTGTTTATTCCAAAATTTTGGGCCGAAACTTTGTGAAATTTTCAATAAATATTAAAAAATGTCAACGTTATAGTTTATTTCAATGATAAATTTTATTCAATTTTTAAGAGAAAAGCCAATTTTTTCAAAAATTGTAGCCTGCGGCGCTTTTTTCTGCGTATTTTCCAGTATTTTGTTTCGTCCATATCAAGTATTTTCCCAGAAATATGGAAAAATTTGCGGCAAAAAAGCGCCGCAGGCTAAAGTTTTTTTGAAAAAATTGGCTTTCTCTTTTAAAATTGACTAAAATTTATCAATGAAATACATTTTAAGATTGAAATGTGAATTTGCATTTTTCAAATTTTTAACTGAAAATTGAATCTATTCTTCCTAATTTTCAAAAATTTGGCCTGCGGCGCTATTTTTCCTTCCACTTTAATTTTACCTAGCTCTGTATAGCTTTGATTACTGAAATGTTATAGTTCCTATATTGGAACCCATATGAAGTCGTTAAAAAATAAAAAATAAAAATTATCCATGAAAGCATATCCTCATATTTCAATCTCGTCGCGCCACATACAAATTTGTCGCCTGACTTAGGCTCTTAACTTAGGCCAAAGGCCAAATTTTCGCGTGGGTGATGTTCAGCGACGTGAAACCTCCCACCTTCAATTTGAAATAATCGAGATTAAAGCGTTTTTCTAGAAAATTCAAAGAGTCAAGACAAAGCACAGGTAAGCTTGGAATCACGGCTACAATTACACGTAGGACAAGATAAAATTGAGGTAATTTCCAGGTAAGTTTCGAATCTCCGGTACAATCACGGGTAAATGTCTCCCCCTCTGGTCTGACAACAGACAGACATTGTTGCGGAAGTAGTTTTTGAAGGAAGTCGCATTCCTGGGAAATACTTTCCCCAGGAATGCGGAATATATAATAAAAGGCTACGATACTTTGACGTCTTGAAAAAATGTAGGGAACAATCGGTGGCCTTTTTGGGGATTATCGCATAACGGACCGGGAGCACGGGAAGTGTCACTCCACCTGTAATTTAATCCGGGCTTAATATTGTGTAAACATGCTTTTTCTATGGATTCATTGACAGATTGTTTCATGTACAATAATCTGGCTAAGGATTATGGGGATTAAGATAACAGAGGCGATTAAGGTAGCGCGGAATAAACAAGAGGCCTGTCATGAAACATTGGTTCCCATAAGACGCCACACCCAGGTATCTGATTCCTCCTAGGCACACCTTTTCCTGGAAGGTCATGTATGTTTCTTAGGAAAAATGTGACGAAATCTGGCACTGACATGGAAAGTAATATATGAGTTAGGCGGGTAATTTTTGCGCAGGTAACAGATTTTTGAGTGTCATTCCAGAATGATAATGTCAATGTACTCTATCAGCACAGGTGCCGAAATACAGATTCTTTGCAATAAGAGAAGGTAACTCGACGTCAATGTATTCGGTCATACTATGTGCGGAATGTTTCTATAATGGTCGTATAATGGTAAATTTGTGTAAAATTTGATATTTCGCAAAAATGAAATTTTAACACTTCCATTGCGGTCCGGCCGGATTGCATTATTTTGTAGAGAATTCTGTGCTGGTTAATAATAAAAAAAGAAAGTTTGAAAAAAGTGCTATTTGACACCTAGCGGGGCTTTTTTCGAAATCCACTTTTTTCGTCAGAATTTTCGAGGTGCCTGTATTTGAGGGCCTGTATCTTTTGTTCTTCCGACAAGAGCCTAGCCATGTTATATATCAATAGAAAGCCCATCACTCAGGCTACAATAATATACCAAAACATGTATTGGGTCCAGCCACGAAAATTTAAATTTGGCGGGAAATTCAAAATTTTGAAAATTTTTGGTAACATAAATTTTTGGTAACTTGTTTTATATCAATTTGGAACGCTTTTTTTCATTAATTTGCCACCATTTCTCACGGGTAGGGGTTTTTTGGGTCGCTGAATCCGAATCTGACGTAATTTTTTAGTTTTGGCATACTGTAATGCCTCTAATAAATAGCAATAATAAAATAATAAGGCCTCCCATAGTCGGTTTTCGGCGTTCCAAGCCGTTTCCGACCGAGATTTTTGGCCCTATAGGGTTTTCGACCACGTTGAACACGATTCTGATGTCTGTTTTGGCATTCAGCATACTATAGTACCACTTTCTGGCGTTCTGCCCACTTTGGCTTCCTTGGGGGCTTTCGGCAGAAATTTCACACCCTAGGGGGTTTTCGAGTGTGCTGAATTCAAATCTGAGATCAGTTTTCACGAAAAGCGCCAAAATTTGGCGTTATTCTGGCGTTCTGCCCAAAAACGCCAAAGATGAAAACCGGTAATAATCGAGGATTCGTCTTTGGCGTTTTTGGGCAGAACGCCAAGTGAATAAGTGAGTGAGTGGGTAAGTGGGTAAGTGAGTAAGTGGGTAAGTAAGTAAGTGAGTAAGTAAGTAAGTGAATACGTGAGTAAGTGGGTAAGTGAGTAAGTGGGTAAGTGAGTAAGTGAGTGAGTAAGTGGGTAAGTGAGTAAGTGAATAAGTAAGTAAGTGAATAAGTGAGTAAGTGGGTAAGTGAGTAAGTGAGTAAGTGGGTAAGCGGGTAAGTGAGTAAGTGAGTAAGTAAGTGAATAAGTGAGTAAGTGGGTAAGTGAGTAAGTGGTTAAGCGGGTAAGTGAGTAAGTGAGTAAGTAAGTAAGTGAATAAGTGAGTAAGTGGGTAAGTGAGTAAGTGGTTAAGCGGGTAAGTGAGTAAGTGAGTAAGTAAGTAAGTGAATAAGTGAGTAAGTGGGTAAGTGAGTAAGTGAGTAAGTAAGTAAGTGAATACGTGAGTAAGTGGGTAAGTGAGTAAGTGGGTAAGTGAGTAAGTGAGTGAGTAAGTGGGTAAGTGAGTAAGTGAATAAGTAAGTAAGTGAATAAGTGAGTAAGTGGGTAAGTGAGTAAGTGAGTAAGTGGGTAAGCGGGTAAGTGAGTAAGTGAGTAAGTGAGTAAGTAAGTGAATAAGTGAGTAAGTGGGTAAGTGAGTAAGTGGTTAAGCGGGTAAGTGGTTAAGCGGGTAAGTGAGTAAGTAAGTAAGTGAATAAGTGAGTAAGTGAATAAGTGAGTAAGTGGGTAAGTGAGTAAGTGAGTAAGTGGGTAAGTGAGTAAGTGAGTAAGTGAGTAAGTGAGTAAGTGAGTAAGTGAGTAAGTGAGTAAGTAAGTAAGTGAATAAGTGAGTAAGTAATATAAGTATTTTAATATCCAGACAAGTTTCTTGAAATTTTCTAAAGATTAGAAGATCTAGACAAGTTTCTGGAAAAGTTCTAAAGATTTGAAGATCCAGACAAATTTCTTGAAAGGTTCTTAAGATTTTAAAAACCAGACAAGTTTCTTGAAAAGTTATAAAGATTTAAAGATCCAGACAAGTTTCTGAAAAGTTCTAAAGTTTATAATATCCATACAAGTTTCTTGAAAAGTACTACTACAGATTTTAAGATCTTTACTGTAAAGTTGTAGGTTTTCTGTAAGAGTGAGTTAGAAAAAGGTATCGAAAGGTATGCCGCGGGCTTTGCCCGCGGCCCACCGAAAACTAGTATTATATAAATTCAAGCAAATGATTGCTGTAAAAGTGTAAGAATAGAAAACAGAATTCTGGATATCAGAATCATGGGTGACTTAAGATTATGAAGTAAATGAAGTCTCTGTTGTCAATGATTTTTGAGAGAACGATAACCTATTATTATTGAAGATTTATAAGTTAGACGGGAAGGTGATTTAACGAAAACAGAATTGACTAACTGTTTCGACCCTAATCCTAGACAGTTAGTCACATTGTTAGTTAAGTCAAGTTTTCAGATTTTTGAACTTACTTTTTGGTTGGAAGCAAATCGGCCATACTTTTGTGGTAAACTCCATTAGAGGGAGTTCTACTTTGGGAGAGGCGGGGATAATTACAGTTCGGGTGTTTTGCTAAAACCCCTAACTCTAGTTTCCTCCCCCAACTGTAGTCCCCTCTCATCTCCACCCTCCCCCGCGTTGGTTCCGTCAACATTGTGTTCTTTACAGATTATCGACCCAGCTGTACCCGAATTTGAAACCAGTTCCGGCATTGGTATTGAAGCTGACCTATTCATTAGTACAAAATAAAACATACCGTAAATCCTCCAATAAGTCCCCCCCCCCTCAATTAAGTCCCCCCCCCTCAAATAAGTTCCCCCCCTAGACCCCCAACGGAAAAATAAGTCCCCCTCCTCTCAAATAAGTTCCCTCCTAGACCCCCTACGAAACTAAGTCCCCCGGGGGACTTATTAGAGGATTTACGGTAGTTTATTGACTATCACGAAACAAAATAAATACTTGATTAAAACACCGGTATATTAATTAATTATACTTCAATATCATAATCGAAATCACATATAAGAATTTAAACAACAATATTTTTGGATGGGATTCACATCAGCGATTCTTTGGCAATGGTTTCATTTTTAAGCAGACGCTTCTCCATATAACGGACGCAGAGAGTCAGCCTAAATGGTTTAAGTTAAACTATCATTTAAAATGTTAGGAGTGTTTCTTAGGAATGTAATTAAGTTTGGATGGTCTATCGATAGATTGTCTATTGAAGACATCAGTCTTTCGTTACTCTTCACCATTTATTCTCTGCACTCTCTCACGTATGAGTGGACTTTTATAATTTCTAGCCTATGAATAATCCGATCCGTGTTGCTTTTCTGTCTCTGTCAATCCAACTCTTGCTCACCTTTTCCACGTATTCGATGTAGAGTCCTATAGTAGAGTCCTAGAGTACTATAAATCTTATGTTATTCCCTCTATATAAATAAGAAAATAGTAAAACAATTTTATTTTTCAACTATTTTGTACAGAAATAACAACATGTACAATAAATTATTTGTTTTTGCAACTGGTACGTCCAAAAGACCGGCAGTTGCATTTTCCAGTTTTACATCCTTGCAAGCAATTGCAATGCTTATATCCTTGACCGCCACTGAGCGAATCAGCTCCCACTACAGTGCGTAGCGAAATTTCCTTGTCCGGGACGCTTTCCATTGTGACGTGTTGTGACGAGCATGGGTCGATCTGATTCCGAGTGTATTTCTCTTTGAGGATTCCGGCTCCTGTTCCGATGCTATAGAAGCCATCATCCGCAGCCATGACGACTCCCAGCAAATTTCGAGGATCAGTCTTGGCGCGATCGACCGCGGGGACTGGAACGCGGACTGTTTGACCGACCGGAATAGGTGGGAATCTTTTCACATATCTTTCTAGCATTTGTTGTGCTTGCCATATAACAAGCATTCTGCATCTGAATTCTGATTGTAGTGTATTGACATTGTTGATATTTGAGGCTACTCCAATCTTCGACGGCACAGGAGTCAAAAGCGCCTAATTATTGTTGCTTAAATAATCGATGTTGATCGTACGGAATATAATTTGAGAGGTGTAATCATAACCTACAACATTATTATAAATAAAATTTGTAGCAATGTAACTTTCAGATGAGTGATCAAACATCCACATAATTTTATTCTCTTTACAAAACAAAACGCATTTTAAGAATAATCTCTTTCAGAAATTAAATACACGTAAAATTTCATCGTTGGCTTCCATAAGACGCTATCGAAATTTTGCGCTCGTCGCACCTAGAAATCAGCTTGTATTCCGAGATCTCAGGAGTCTACTGATTTATTAATAGCATTTGAAATCCTCTAATTTCATACCCCTCAATAAATTTCTGAATTTGAAATGTGCGGAGTAGACGTGGTCTGCTGTGACATATTTCAACATCTAAATCTTGAGTAATATTCCGGGCCATTTGGCATTTGTTATCACTCATTTCGCGGGGCCGTTAAAGTATTTATAACGTGTATTACGCACTTATCGCTTTCCGAATCGTCTGGCTTTTCAATCCTTTCAGTCCACGGCCTCGGTTTTGAATCGCAAAATAGCAAAAATATGACCGTCGTGGTGAATTGTAACAACGGCATAATGATAAACAAACGACACCACTATAACTCAATTTCGTTAAAAAGTTATATAGGCGCACCTAGTTGAATTTAAGCTTACCTGCTCGACAGTGTTATCTGGAGCAATCAGGCTAACTATAAGAGGCATACAGAGCATAATGGCAGCACTGATTATGATTTCTCCAGACATTAGAACATGCGAATGTTGACGAGAGATCTAAATGGTACTACGAATTCCCCGCTACAATAATGATTTCAGGTAGATTCGTTATGACATAATCCGTTCACCTTTTCGCGTCTATATTTTTTTCTTAAAAGGAACGCACAAATTTAAATATCTCAGTACGAAACACATCATTAAATTGTGATTGGAAATCACTTGTCTTTGATGCTCTAAGACCGCTTAAGTTATAGCGGATAGATTTGTTAATAAAACCTAACAATTTGCGCTATAAATGAACTATAGAGAATATGTGACCCATATACAAAAAAGTTATGAAAAATATTTAACTGAAAAAAACTTTTCAACAATTTAAGATTATAACTCAAAGTACTAACCACAATTGCGGCTTTTATAAGACCTAAATAGGCCAAACCGGAGAACATGTTGATTGAGGTATAGAATATCTGCATTAACCATATGGGTGGGTCATTCATTATTGCAGGAATAAGAGCCAAGCAAGCGTAACAGGTTATCATTCCAGCCTGAACTTATATTATCAATATTTGGTACATAACAATATAACTGTTCAACCAACCCTTGATGTCAATCTTGCGCAAACAGAGAAAATATAACTTTCTAGTATAAACAATGGCATTTAAAAATCCTCAAGGAAAAAATAGCGATATTGAAGCGATATGGTGAACGGTCTTCTGTATATTTGTCAGGAGACTTGTACGGTTCTAACAAAAAAAGATCACCGCAAAATCATGTCGGAAACCTAACCTCGCTGTTTTTGGTGGGTTTTTTGGGGTAAAACTGAAAAATCGCGAACCCGCAGGCGAATCGTCTCAAACGAGCATACCGCTGAAGAAAAAGTTGTTCAGTGAGTCGAACACTACCCGAAAAACACAATTTCAGCGAGAAAAAAATGTCCCCCTATGTACCATAGGGGTCACCGCATCGCTTCAATATCGCTATTTTACGGGAACTTGAAGTGCTATGGTTTTCTTCTGAACACCCTGTATTTCGTTTCAAAACTTGATACATACCTGTGAAATCGTTGTAAAGATATTGATCCGCGTGCGGTCACTCACAAACGTCATTCGGTCGTTTATGGGACCACAAATCAACTTTGTAACAATCGCCACAACGAAAGGTAATGCTGCAGCGTATCCTGTTTCTCGGACGTTCATTCCGAGTGCCTGAAAGTCATTTTCGCTAAATTATTTGGCTAATCCTCAAGTGGTGCCTAACCTTATTCAAGAAAATCGGCCCGTATTGCTGGAATATTTGATAGCCCAATTCGTCACTAAAGAATGCCAGCCACACAATCCAAACAATGGGATCAGTGAATATGGATCTATATGGCACATGTTCCTTCTCTTTAGATGTCCCTTTGAAAATTGCGTCTTTGCCCTTTTCAATCTTGGCGAGCTCCTTTTCATTGACCAAACTGAAAGCAATATTTTAAATACTTTACAGTTCTTCCTCATAGAGTCGTGGAACTAGATATGCCACACTTTCAAATTGCTATAGAAAATCCATTAAAAATTGTTTTTTTTGCGCCAATTTGAAAGTGTGGAATCATTATTGACACACGACTCTACAAAGGTAGTGGTATCTCTATCGATCTATCTAATTTTTTTGCATACTATCACTACTATCATACTCTCACTTTACCAATATTGAACACTCACTTTAGTTTAAAATTCTGAAAGATTTTTATATTGAAACACAAAACGATTACGGATGTTCTCTTGGAGAATCCCGAAAGAAGAGAAAGAATGTCACCAATAGAATCAATGTTAACGAGCCTTGCAGATAATAGACCATAGGCCAGCCCCATCTCGATTCACACAATCCTGCCGCTGTTGGCATGGAGAAGATTGGCCCAAACTAAATAGTTTTAATGTATAATTCAGGTAATAATTTTTGGGATGTACTTTTTTGAACAGGCCACACAACACACGCTACGTTAATGACAGTGCCATATTTTATTTATTTCCTGATTTTATTCCATTCCGAATTCTCAACTATTCTCTACTCCTCATTCATATAGATTTACTTCCAAATGGTATATTACTATCAATCATTGGCAGCAATTAAAGCAGACTACTTATTGACGTAATTTCACCCTAACATAATTTCAGGGCACTTATGGACGTTTAAACCTATGAATACATCTTTGCAAAACTGGGTAAAAAATAAGAATAGCGTGTTTCATCGAGAGCACGGTTTATAATTGTGTGCACCCGTTATGTTTGACGAGATCAAAAAGAAACCTGGTAGTGAGTGCTCAGCAAAATCAGGAAGGTGCCGGCCGACGCTATCGGTGACCACTGATTTGTCACTGCGTTAATCATCATCAGCTCTGGGGCGCCTCCTAAGCCCTAAATCAAAGTATAAAACAATTCGTATGAGCATTGAACAATTTACACAACCTGGAAAATTCGCATAGCAAATAGAAATGGATATCCCATTTTTGTGGCAATTGGGACAAAAAGTGTGCTAACAGCTGAGATGACAGCATATATGGAGAATACATGCCTGTAATTATAAAACTCACTTATAGGAAGACTTTTACGCGTCATATGAGGTATCATGGGTACTTCAATTATGACAGGTTTTTTTAATCGACGGCCGCACGATTGGGTGGAATTGGTATGCACATTTTGAGAGCCGAAGTCTTAGATTCAGCATAAGGCTCATTACAGGTTAAGAATAAAGCTGATCTTAATCCCATATATACTGTATATATTATATATAATACTGAGCCTAAAATTTAAGGATGAAAAGAACCCATCTTCAGAAAATAAGAATCGGAATATAAAATTTTACTCACTCACATCGTTATAATTAAATTTTAGCTTTAAGTATGACTCACCTTGTTTTGAATTTGCTAACAAAAAAGCTCAAGGGAACAGTGCCGACTAAAAGGCCCAGTGCACCTGCCGAAAATAGCGCGTTTCTCTCGATCGGAGAATAATCGTAGTAGACTCGGCCCTCTAGAAATTTTCAATTTATGACGATTACTAATTTAAAAACTCACCATATACAATTGTTTTCTCATAAAATAAACTATTTGCTTCATTTGTTGCATTTGACTGCAGCGTCAAAAAGTTGTCACCAGATTCCGCACTTTGTGGCGGAATCATGCAAATAATGGTGAAGTTGAAGGTAATAAAATTTGCGTACACACATATCAGTAGGAGCGTAGTCACCGCGAGTACCCATATCCTCACTTCACCGGCAAACGCTCGAATCACGTGTTTGTTTTCCCATACGCTGAATCTCATGTTTCCTTCTGCACTAAAATAAGCGATGTTGCAAACAATACTATATGGGTTTACGTAACAAAAATAAAAAAATTAGAAAGTATGTTTTTCTTACGAAATTTTATCTAAAAATTGTACCTTACATAAAACATTTTTTAAATTTTGCTAAGAGCCTTTCCATCAAAATAACATATGGAGCCTGCACAAAATTTGACGATTCAACTCATTCAATATTGCAAAAACGAGAGACTGGCAAAGCAATTCTGTGACCAAAACTACGGAAGTGCAAGTATTGAGGATTAAAAGACTGGCGGTGTCAAATATTCGCATGATTCCGTTCTTTCATAGACAAAATTTTATTCGTGATTCGGAGCATTGCTGGATTTTCGGGTAAACATGATGATACATTTGCATAAAATAGCCATCATTCTATCGCTGATATTTTATCATGATGATGAGAGAATTTTTTGAAAATATGAATATTTTCATTGAAAAATATTCCCTGGAATTGTCCTATATATAATGTGCAGGTGGACTCTGGAAGGCTTATATCTGAAGATCTGTCAAGCGGTGGAAAAAAGTGACGACGGATTCGGATTCAGGGTGAAAAATTATCGGGGAAAAAAATAAAAAAATTCATGGGGGGGGCTTATTTCGATTTCCAGGGGGGGGGGTCCAAAACCAAAAACTCTCGGAATGCAAGAAAAAGTGATCCTAAGACGTTTTGAAGGTCAGATTCGGGATTTTTAACCCAAAAAGTGGCTTTATCCAGAAAAATCCATTTTTTGAAAATTTGACTCTTGAACGCCGAAAAGGCTGAAAATTGCAGGAATGGGGTATTTCGATACGCTGAATCCGAAAATGGGTTCAGATTCGGGTTTTTTGACCCAAAAAGTGGCTTTATCCAGAAAAATCCATTTTTTGAAAATTTGACTCTTGAACGCCGAAAAGGCTGAAAATTGCAGGAATGGGGTATTTCGATACGCTGAATCCGAAAATGGGTTCAGATTCGGGATTTTTGACCCAAAAAGTGGCTTTATCCAGAAAAATCCATTTTTTGAAAATTTGACTCTTGAACGCCGAAAAGGCTGAAAATTGCAGGAATGGGGTATTTCGATACGCTGAATCCGAAAATGGGTTCAGATTCGGGATTTTTGACCCAAAAAGTGGCTTTATCCAGAAAAATCCATTTTTTTTAAATTTGACTCTTGAACGCCGAAAAGGCTGAAAATTGCAGGAATGGGGTATTTCGATACACTGAATCCGAAAATGGGTTCAGATTCGGGATTTTTGACCCAAAAAGTGGCTTTATCCAGAAAAGTCCATTTTTTGAAAAATTGACTTTTGAAGGCCGAAAAAGCTGAAAATTGCACGGAAGGGGTATTTCGATACGCTGAATCCGAAAATGGGTTCCGTTTTTGGATTTTTGACCCAAAAGGTGGCTTTTTCCAGAAAAGTCCATTTTTTGAAAAATTGACTTTGAAAATTTGACTTGATTTGTGACTGAAGTTGACAGAGCCCTGATTTGTGACTGAAGTTGACAGAGCCCTGATTTGAGATTGAAGTTGACAGAGCCCCGATTAGAGATTTAAGTTAACAAACCCATGATTCGAGATTTAAGTTACCAAACCCATGATTCGAGATTTAAGTTACCAAATCCATGATTTGTGATTGAAGTTGACAGAGACCGATTCGAGATTTAAGTTACCAAGCCCATGATTCGATATTTAAGTTACCAAATCCATGATTTATGATTGAAGTTGACAGAGACCGATTCGAAATTTAAGTTACCAAACCCATGATTCGAGATTTAAGTTACCAAACCCATGATTCGAGATTTAAGTTACCAAACCCATCATTCGAGATTTAAGTTACCAAACCCATGATTCGAGATTTAAGTTACCAAACCCATGATTCGAGATTTAAGTTACCAAACCCATGATTCGAGATTTAAGTTACCAAACCCATGATTCGAGATTTAAGTTACCAAACCCATGATTCGAGATTTAAGTTACCAAACCCACGATTCGAGATTTAAGTTACCAAACCCATGATTCGAGATTTAAGTTACCAAATCCATGATTCGAGACAGAACAACTGGCCAACCCTGGGGAGAACAACTGGCCAACCGGGGGGAGGACAACCGGCCAACCCTGGGGTGGACAACTGACAAAAATATGATAACTAATACCAAACCACCAGAGATTCTAACGGAAAAAACCGAAAGAATCCCGAAGAATCCTGAAGAATACTGAAAAATTCTAAAAATGGAAAAAAATAAAACTGAAAAATCGAAAATTTGAAAAATGGAAAAATATGATAACTAATACCAAACACAAGAGAATTCGACGGGCGCGGCTTTGCCGCGCCCTTTCAACTTGACTAGTGTGGATATAGTTTTCTGGAAACGGATGAAAATGGAAGAATATGTCTTTTGCTAATAAATAGTTATTGTAAGACAAAAATTTTAGCAAAAAATTGAAAAAAATTAGCCACATTTTCAAAGCGAATTATTACAATGCGAATTCAAATTTATATAAGGGTGTAAATTATTTTACCTGGTTTCAATTGCAGGTATCAAGGCTTCAGCTCCATCGACTGCTTCTTTATCCATTATTAATCAGAGTTGCTTTGTAAATTGGATTTTTTTCTTAATTGGCGAAACTGATGAAAGAAAGTATTGCTTAAAATAATTTAGTAATAAGTAATTTAAACAACGAAAAACATAAAAATATTTGCTTTCATAGAATTCTGATGTTAAGACCGCAATATTGATTTTGAGCGCAGGTGTACTAAACATAGCATTGATTCTATTTTTCGTCTAGCTGTCTAGTGATTGTGTTTTAGAGTGCAAAAATGAGCTACCAACTTGTCTTGTTGTTTAATAGGACGCGAGTTTTTGGCTAGAAATCACTTTTACTTATCATCCGAATGTTTTTTGCATCAAATCTGAAAAACTTTCTTGAGTCAATTTTTGAAAACTTTGAAATAGATGTGGTCAGTTTTTATTCTTTTTACCAAATTTTAAACACATTTCTGCCGCTAAATATCAATCAAAAGATAGTTTTGCATTTAAAAATTACGAAAATAAAATAAAACTGTTGAATAGGATTCAAATTAAACATCTCAGTCTTCCGTCAACATTGTCTTATAACGTTTTTTACTAACATTTTGACAAGTGCCCTTTTCCTGCTGGACCGTAACTTGTTTACATAAACTGAAAGAGATATTCTTTTCCGAGAGAATTTTGTTGATCTTTATTTACACAGTCTTCAAATTTCTACAAATATAAGTTTGATATTGGAGTGTTCGAATTTTCAAGTACTTTTTACTGTCAAGCTTGGTCAAACGGGTAATTCTTGAAATCAGGATTGATCATTAAAACATAAATTTGATTGAGAGTTACATTTTTCAGATTGAAATCAGAGTAAATGGCTTGAGTAATGCATGCTTACATTATCCGTCTATTTAACCTATTATTTTACAAATCTTGTCTGTGACGTTGAGATCTCGGGATCCCGTCGATAGATTTCTGTGATTTTTGGCTTATTCGATCCGGTTTCAAAAGTTATGTGGGCGAAAAATATTTTTTTCAAAATTTCAAAATTTGAATTCGCGCCAAAACGTAAAAACGTGTTTTTAAGGGTTTTTAGTATGAGACTTTAGCATACTGAAAAATCGGCATTTTCTCATGTGGCTTTCGAGGAGAGAAACGAACGCACTCGTCAACGTATTCGCCTTGCTCCTGCTGGCGATATGTTCGTATTAAAGTCGATCGATGAAGGTCCTAATCGCGGGAAGCGTGCAATGACGCGAAACTTTTTAGCCTTCAATTATTGACATCAAATCTTCATACTCATTCGGCATCATTTATACTCTACAATATCCATTCTACACAATCCATGACATTTTATTATCCTTTTATGAGTTGTTTATGATAATAAAATAATCTACGAACAAGGTTGTTTATGATAATGTGTAGTTTTTCCCCAAGTTTGTCTATTTCCGCCAGGTATTAGAGTCTTTCTGTAATCAGCGCCGCCCCATAGAAGCTCCATCGAATAATTAGAACCCTCGGTTAACAAATTTTTCAATGTCTCAAGTTCTCGAGGTCGAATTTTTGTTTAAAATCTTTCTATTTTTGACTAAATTTCTTGAGAAATTGTAGCAAAATAGTGCAAATTTTGGGAATATTAAGTCAAAAATGTACACAATTAAAATTTTGGGTAAAACGTTTGTGCTCCAATTCAAAATTAGTTTAAATTTTGCAAAAAGTATGAAAAAGTCGCAAAAAATGCCGAGGGTTTTCCAATCGCACCCCACTCGCCCAAATACGAGCGGCGCAAGTAATCAAATCGTAATTGACATCCGAAAGAAGAACTGGATAATGAAAAGAGAACTTTCTGTCAGGATATAATTAAACTTTTATATGATTAAAATTTCATATTATAACTTTTATATAATTAAACTTATATTTGAAAGAGAACAATAGTACACATTAATAATTCACAAATTGTTGCAATTCCTCTAGTTCATGCGGTGCCAATTCATTTTCAATGGATGTCAATCTGAGAGTGTATCCATGTACGACAGTGAGTCTCAGGTGCTGCCCAGTGTGTTTATTTTGAACGATAACATCATATTCAAAGGTTCGAATGGTGGGTCCCAACTCATTTGTATCCCACTCGAGAAACAAATAATGTTTCACGATCGATTGCAGAAATCTCTGAAATCTTATTGGGTTACCGTTATCGTGTTGTGCCTGACATCTAAAATGTCCTGAAGTGGACCTATAGCATGATTTTGGGACTAATTTTCTTCTCTTTGGACGATATTTTTGGCATTTTGAAACATTTCTCCGAGATTTAATAATCATTCTTACGAAAAAACAAATTTATACAGTCTGACCTCGTTTATCGGAAACGATTTATTTTGCCGATTTGTTTCCGATAACGGAATTTCCGATAAACGAATTTCCAATAACCGAGGGAAATTTGTATGGAAAAACCGTTTCCAAAAAATTGCTCCGGTAAACGAATTTTTAAACTTAAACTTTTTGACTGTATTTTTGCCCATTTTTGGACGATTTTTTGGTTAAATTTTGTAGAAAAAAAAATTTTTTTGCCCAAAATTTGGTCAAAAATTGCTACATTTTGGAAAATTTAGCAAAATTATTCAAACTCGGGCCAAAAATTTGAAATTTTTGGTGAAATTTTAGAAGTGGCAAATTTTTCCTAAAAATTCAAATCAATAGGGGGTATCCTATTGTCACATTTTTCCGAAATCGTTTCCGATAACTGATGTTCCGATAAACGAGGTCAGACTTTATAAGGTGCAAAATAAGGAAACAGTCAAGCATAATGTCATGCAATTTACGTTTGAGTGAAAACAGTCCCATATTTTTCCAGGGTACGGTCAACCCCCGGACGAAGGGTAATTTGTGGCTAAAAAGCTCTTTTGAAATTTATGGAGATTTTGGCCGGGGGAGTGGTTTCGTCCGGGGGTTGACCGTGCGCCATTTTTCCAGCAAATTTCCATTCGAATTTACTCACCTCTCTCGTTTCCTTTATGATGCCTTGCCAAGATCCATGAGCAGCACACGCATCATCCGTGAATATGCTCAGCACATTTGATATGCTCCAGACGCTTGAGCTAATATCATCACAATTTGGCACTTTGAGTAGAAAATCAGCCACGATCTCGGCATTTAGATCAATACTCCCCTCGTAGAGCGTGTCATACACTCCAATTTTGTTGAATTGCGCGGCCTGGAGAAGCATACCGAGACAGGGGAACAGTTTGAATTCACACAATGTGTGAATCATCAATTCCCGACAAGTCCCAATGACGGTTACGAATGCCTGAGGGAGTTCTGGTATTGGCTCTTGAATTCCTTCAAAATTGATCAGCAACTTTTGACCTTGCCATATGTGGGAGAATGACGGAAGCGGGAGGTTGAATGAATTGATATCTAGATTTGTTTGGCGAGATCGAATAAACTTATGAGCTGCGAGTATGTCTGTCGGCAGATTAGTAGCCAAGTACCTGGTCATGTCTTCGGACGGTACCAACCACTCGGTACCGTTGAAGCTCGTGACTTTACCCACTATCAAATATGGCTCTGCCGAGAATTCGTAGCCGATAAAATCCCGGATTTGTCGGGCAGTCGGCAAAATACGGATCAAATCGATACGATTATAAAACGCAAGAATATCACGCCAAACGTCACTGCACAAGCCGAGAGCGCTCAACATTCCTTTGGGTGTATCTAAATTTACTGTAAAATTCCAATAGAACACAGGAGAGACGTGGAAACAAACATTTTGGGCAAACGTCACATAATTTTCGGGAGCAAAAAAGTCGCGAATACTGTTAAAATCCAAGGAAAAACTATAAATTCTTGGACAATTTCAAGGACAACAGGTGTAATCAAAAGCGGTAAACTAACGATCAGCGCTCTTCTCATCCTCATCCTTGGAGAAAGGCGAAACGACAATCAAAATGGTGACGAGAGAAAAAATCCTTGTGACAAAATTAATTGGGTCATACCCAGCATTGTTTTCGCACGTCAAATAGCTTGAGGGAAGAGTCCTCCTGAGGCTATCCATTCAATTATCAGGTGGTCAAAGTGCGTTTTTTGGGGGTGGGAGGCGAGTTAGGAAGGTAACCGGCTATTTCGTAATTTTCGGAATCACCAGCACCACACATGACGCTCAAAACCAAACTTTCCATACAAATTTGGCGTAATTTTTGGGATTTTCAAGTGCCCGTAAATTACTAAAACAACCGGACAAAAGCTAATCCCAGCCATCTATGAGGAAATTCAAATATAGGAAGGATCATGAATGTATGTCCATTTTACTGCCCCATTTTATTTGCCCCGCCTGGGGATGTGTATGTCCGTGTGCAAAGGCAGACATAGGCGATGACCATCCATCTTGACCATTACGTTCTAGTGACCTGTCCTAGGGAGAGGGTCGGGCTCTCCGCGCCCGACCACAGGACTCCAGTGTGTATCAGTATGTAATTTTCTACTTACGGACAAAAATAAGCACCCCTAAGAATGCGTTTCAGAAAAGCGTGACCGACAAAATCTTGTCCAAAATAAGCACTGGGACATTTTTGTCTAAATTTGTCTACATTTTGGACTGAATTTTTGCAGAAACATACTCAGCTCGTCTATACGAATATTTTAAGCTATCACTTGCCCATAAAACACAGGCGTAAGGGGTCTAACGGCTATGTTCGAGATTTCATGATTTTTCACTTTCATTGAAAAACGGGCCAAAATAATTTTTGACAAATTTCATTTCTGATGAGAAAAAAGGACTAAAACAAAGAGTTGAATCCTGGAAAAGAGGAATGAATAAAATTTCCAACCCGATAGAGGTGATTTGTATGTGAGACATTTGTAAGTTGGGATATTTGAACGTCTGAGATTTGTACATAGGACATTTTTGCGTCTGACATTTGTACGTGGGACGTTTGTAAGTCGGGATATTTGAACGTCTGAGTAGGATTATTACGTGGGACATTTGTAAGGGGAAAACCACAGTAGTAGACTTTTTATCTACTAATGTCAACTTTCAAAAATGGTCTACTAATGTCGCAATTTGTTTAGGCTAAAACAACCCTTATAAGGCGCCAAACAAGCCATTAGGCTTGGGGCCCCGCTGTGCACGCCCCAATCGGACTTAGTCTTAGGCTTAAGCTCCCGAACAACCGTTACATTAGGCTAAACAACCCTTATAAGGCGCCAAACAAGCCATTAGGCTTGGGGCCCGGCTTAGGCTGCTGTGGCCCTTAGGCTGCTGAGACCTTATTTGGATCTTTAGGCGCCTAATAAGGGTTGTTGTAGCCTAAACAAATTGCGACATTAGTAGACCATTTTTGAAAGTTGACATTAGTAGACATTGAAAATTGTCTACTACTGTGGGGCGGCCTTTGTAAGTCGGGATATTTGAACGCCTGAGATTTGTACGTTGGACATTTGTAAGTAGGACATTTGTACGTTGGACATTTGTAAGTAGGACATTTGTACGTTGGACATTTGTAAGTAGGACATTTGTACGTTGGACATACGGAGCCAACGCTTCAGACTTTAGAACCCAATAATATAACGTTTCTAGAAACGCAGAAACGCAGAAAAAAGGAAAAATTTTGATATAATAATATTAGTTAAACAATAATAGCCGTTTCGCCTCTCAGTCTTAGACGGCTATTAAACTTTAGGCTATGAGGTGACAATGCTTTAGTCTTTGCTGTGTAACCTTTAGTTACAGCTTATTTTTGACAGTTTCAATTATTCAATTTTGTTGTAGCAAAAAATATTTTATTACATATTTCTAACCTTAAAAATTTTCAATCCATAGACACGCGCGGGTCGTGCCCGCGCGCCTGATTATAAACCTAGTTGTCTAATAATTATGGAAACATCATACTTCCTTTAGAATTGTATAAACTTAAATTTCTAGATAACGAAACCGTGGGCACAGTTTTTCCTACTTTAGTCTGTGACTAATGAGAGCCGATATGAGCGGTACTAATTAACAAATACAAATAGGGACTATTTGAACTTTCAAAGTTGTACGTATTTCAGCCAATGCGTGCGTTTTCGCGGTTGATCGTAAACACTTTCACGGATGAACGCGTGTATCGTTAAATTTCACTCACTTTGTAGTCAAAATTGATGAATGTGTGTTTTAGTTTTAAGTAGGTGCGTCTGATGAGTAGTCTGCCCATAAAGTGTGTCTCATTCAAAGGCGATTGACTGCAAATGTAAAATATATTTTTGCATTTTAGTGAGATTTTAAAATTATCACTACCATTACGGTTGTAGCATTTTTCTATCGTTTTGCAAAGCATTTTGTCAACATCTTTTGATTTTCAGTGACTTACAGTTAAAATAACCGCAAAGCATGAAAAATGTCTGCACATTGCTCATTCCAACATAGAGCATCTTGTATATAAACTTTTATAACAATTGTATATCAACTTTTATAACAACTATCAATAACTTTCTGTTAAGATTCCTTCACTTCGTATCAACATAATAGTTATTTTCGCCTCCTAACAAGTGGACGCATATATTCATCGCTAAAATGGCATTGCCTTATATTGCTAATCTCACTGTGATAGAACGCATAATCTCAAGCCTTTGTTCACTAACCGCATTAGTACTCTTCTCACACCTGCTTTGGCGAACGGTTTTGGTAATTTTCATTACTTTTAGCAAAATTTGAAATCCGAATGCGTTTTTTAAAGTTTTTAGATCTCTTGTGGATGAATATCATTAGGAAAACCGTTTTATTTGGCCAAGTTTAATTACTCTGTGCCCCAGATTTTCTGGGAAAAACGATCGTCAATTTCCGACAAAATTCCAATTTCTTATAAGGTCTTTTAGACCAGATGGTTGGGACAGATTTCAGTTTAATACAGAGACCCGACCTATAATTAACGTTGAAATCACTGCTACGGTATCACCCTTTGGTTAACAAAGCAAGTAAAATTTAGGTCCGTTGGCGCGGTAAGTCCAATTCGTCTCTCCGGAAAGGCGGCTCTGTATCGCATACGTTGCTATTATATATGGCCTACCACGCGGTTCTATCATGCACCAGCCTTCCATATCAGGCGATTTTAATATGGAAAACCTTTAATCCCGCAGCAAGTTCGTGGCTTATTGAATATTTCATGGATATTACGGCCAAAATTTGTGAAAATTTAATAAAATCCACTGGCGCGGTCAATAACCAAATTACAATAAGATTATGAAAAATCCATAAAACACGAAAATTAATGAAAGTGTGCAAAACATACCGTTAGTTCTTCAACAAGCTTGGAACTTTTTGGCGATTCCATTTTAATTTTGTCTCTTTCACTCTCAAAACTGTTGAATTTTGCGTCAGAGCTTCTGCCAAATTCACTTCCACACAAAGTCATGCATCAAGCCAAGCTTCTGAATTAAATTCTTAAATCCGTACACAAACGAAACATTATAATTATATAAATTTGCAGAGGTGGATCCATATGTGATTTTTTGGATGTCTGTTGCACAAAATAGTTACACCGTAACTTCTCCTGTTCCTCCAATCTTCCTCACTTTGGATCGTTGTTTAGTGCTTCACCTGAGCCTAACTTATAAAAACACTAAACGATTATTTATCATTGCACTTTTCACGGTCGTTATTATTTATGTAACGCAAGTTTTAATCGCAACAGCCGAAGTGCCTCTTGATTTAAGCAAAGGTAATTATTTCAAGTTCGAGAAACAAAATTAACTCATCTAAGTACGAGATCCAATTTAGAACATGTGGTAGTCTTATCCACTCTACCAAAGCTGCTGCCGTGTCCGTTAGTAGCACGGTGTTTAGACCCCTTTTCGATGTTCCCGGACCTCAGGCTCGCCGCTACCCCTCCCCCTAAATCGGCCACGCTGAGTCGAATGGCGCCAAAATTTTTCACGTGTTTTCACGTAAACCTGAGTTTACGTGAGTCACGTAAAAGGGCAACTTTCTACGCCTCACTCGGATCGGGCCGAGTGATACGTCAATCGACAGCTCTCAATGAGCCAAGCCAAATGAGCTATTACTCTGCCCGATCCGAGCGGGGCGTGGGAAGATATGTCTACCCAAGATCCTGGAAATCCTGGATTTCGAGGCTACAAAGGAAACTTTTTTTTTGTTAGCGGCGAAGCCGCTGCGCATAACTCTCGTCCTTATAGTAAGTTAGTGACGTCCGTGCGTCCCTCCATTTCACGTTTTTGGAGTTCATTCTTAGGGGCGCTTATTTTTAAAATGTACCTATTTTAGGGTAACTTTTCGTGGGAAATCCGAATTTGAGGTCAAAATTTACCTAAATATACCTAAATTTAGGTAAAATTTAGCTAAAATATACCCAAACTTTTGGAAGGGTTATTTTATCCAGTGCAAATTCTCTGTCCGAAAAGCGTGACAATTTTTCAAAGGGTCATTTTATCCAGTGCAAATTCTCTAATATACTGTTTCAGTGGCCAGTTGCACTCAATTGACATGCTTCTCAATACACACTCACGCGTTACCGCACTTATATGGAAAACTAACTTTGGAAGTGACCAGCTTTTTGATCAGCGTATATTTCCTCGTCACTCTCAAGCAGAAGACTAATGGAGTAATCCCCATGGTTTGATTTATGGCTGTTTGTACCTTCAAAACATGAGAAAATTTTGGGCTCTTCTAGACAGGAACATTCCAATAATGCACTTTCAAGACAATGATCAGTTTGTAAACAAAAATGTAGCCTCGATAAAGCGTCATAAATCGTTTCCTTTAAACATGTTTTCGGTTATTCGAAAGCGTTTACGCAAATAAATACAATTTTTTTTGGAAATTTCTCCGCTAAGTCGTAGCAATGCATAATTTTGAGATGCAAAATAGTACAATTTTATAATGAGCTACATTGCACAAAATTATAGTATTTTGCGTTACTCAGTTGTGCTTTGCTAATGGCTATACGAAAAAATTTAAGAAAATTCTAGAACAAATATCGAATACGTCAACTGTTTAGCAAAGTCTATTTCTGTTATTTCTAGCGCAATCGGATTGTCAAGTTAACAGTAATTGCTGAGCTGTGCTGCAATGTACTTCCACAACTTTCAAACACACTCTTTAACACTGTATGTCATCGCTTTAACGTCTCAATTTTTTACTAACGGCATTATGGCAATTATTATTAGCATTTCACCATTCTAGGTAACAGGTCTGAACGTCGGAGATTATCTCGGTCCATATGTAGGGATGATGTTCGCGATTCAAACCACATTCTGCAGCGTAAGATACACAGTGTTTTTATTCGACAGAAAAAAGAAAACGACGTAAGTTTTATCCCCCAAACAAGAAAGTTACAAACCTCGACTGACCGATTTTCACCTGGGGCATGGATTTTCGGCTCCGGGGCTGCTACTCGGTGAGATAAGACCCCCGGAGAAAAAATTTTTGAAATTCGCATGTTGGACCCCCTGTTTTTACCCCCTCAAAAGTGAGGCCACGCCCACTTTTTCGTGTATGTATGGACGAGGAAGTTGTTTAGAAATTTCCAGCATGCGCCCAGAGGCGTGTGATACGTCAAACGATTCCTCTCGATGCGTAGGCGAAGGGAAAATTGTCAGATTCGAGATCGGACCACCCACGACGGAGTTATGGCCCCTGAGGGCATTTGTCGAGATCTGGCGTTCCTGACCACCTCCAGAGGCGAGTGAGGTGTCAAATGATAGCTCTCGGTGAGCCAGGACGAATGGCATTGAAATTTTTGAGGTCGGACCACACACGATGGAGATTTTTGCCCTGAGGGCATTTCGCGGGATTTTGCGTTTCTGACCACCTACAGAGGCGAGTGAGGTGTCAAATGATAGCTCTCGGTGAGACTAAGCGAATGGCACTGAAACTTTTGAGGTCGGACCACACACGATGGAGATATTTGCCCTGAGGGCATTTGTTGGGATTTTCCGTTCCTGACCACCTACAGAGGCGAGTGAGGTGTCAAATGAAAGCTCTCAGCGAGACAAAACGAATGGCACAAGAATTTTTGAGATCGGACCACACACATCGAGATATTTGCCCTAAGGGCATTTAGCTGTGTTTGGTCGTTTGTGGTCGGGCGCGGAGCGCCCGACCTTCCCCCTTGGAATGTGAGGCAACATAGAACATAGGTATATCTGTATCCCTTTTAAAAATCTATGCCGTTTTCTAGACGGCCGCAGGCCGAGTTCTTTTCGCGTAGCGAATACCAAAACTGTTATTCATATTTACCCAATTAAAATTTATTGATCAACGAATTCAATCTAAACCACGAATATAGACTCCCGACGGCTAGCCGAGCTCCGCTCGTACTTTTGTATAAAACTTGTTTAGTCTAATAAATTACCAACAAGGAACGTAGATGAATTATGATATAAACGAGGTTTCAGATCCAGAGATTCTGAATATTGCTTTAGGTTATTCTAATGCAGAGATAAACAGCATCGCCATTAAAAATGAGATTTTAAGACTGAATCATATTGAAACTGTATTAACCAAAACACTTGTAATTATCAAAAATATGTAATTTTATAAAAAAAAATTACAAAGACATGTCTATTGGCTTCAGAATCCATAAGCCAACGATACTTAATTATGTAATGTTTCAGTGTGACAATGATGACCAATTTTGTGGCACCGACGAACACCTAGACTGTCGTGTGTGTGCGCGATCACATATGTTATATTCTTCGGAACATATTTTCCGCTGTTTCAAAAAACGTACTATTATTGTCATACGTTACTTGTGCCCTTACATCTAATTTCAATGAAGCAACAGTTATAATAATAGTTAATTTTTGACTTACTTTTGAAAGATTAAAAACCAGGTTATTACATTGTATATGTTCGAAGATGGTAATAAAACCTCAAAATACGTCTACATTATTCCCGGATGAAACCGAAACAAATGAGCCGAAATTTATGCAGGGAAAATCGCTGTGCGTTTTATTTTTTAGAAGAATTAACTAAACTCTACTATAGAAATGAAACTACAAAAGGATTGTATAGATTAACGCGATACAGCTTATGCCAATTTTCCAGCTTGTTGCTGAACATCAGTCAAGAATAATTTTGTCTCCAGGCCATTCGATTTCCGGAGCGTTTTGCATGTGTGTATCGTGCTCATGATCTAGTATCGGAATTTTTAGCTCCTTCTTCGCAATAGTATCGTCATATTTTAAAAAATTTCCTTTCTCGATTTTCGGTGCGTAAGGAGGTGACATCTGAAAACCAATACAAACATTTTGCTTAATTTTAACAATTTCCTATAAAAAGCATTTATCGTTTTTCGAAAATTTACTGAATAGTGCTGTAGATGTCTCCAATTTTGAATGAATCACTAATAAATTACTTACATGCTCTTTGTTAGTTACATCTACCCAACTGACGTCGGCGAAGTATGGATGGCCTTGGACTTGCATTGACCCATCTTTGATATTGTTGTTGCCAGCACCGAGTCTTTTGGTAGCTGATATGTCCAAAAATCCAACCAAAAGTGATTTCAAGTGTACGTCGGAAATTTGTGACTGATTCCCAAAAGCCTGCAAAATCTCAGTTATTTCTATTACTCTCTACAAATATTTTTTTTTTAATTTTGTTCACAAAAATATCATAGACTCTTGGACAATAAAAAATTTTAGCCGCATGAAACTAATGGAAAAGCAAAAAAATGTAAGAAATATTTCAACGAGGTTAACGAGCGGTTATATTCAAGCTAATGGATAAAAATAATTTTTTAATCATACAACTTTGCGCGAATGATGTAGTACTCAGAGAGTACTACACGATTATCCAAAACCATAGTGGTCGACATGGATTTAGTGCAAAAAAAATTTGGCCGACAGCATCCTGCAGTGCCGCTTTCACTCCTTCCTTGGACACTGCAATTTCTGAATAAACTCTAAGGAGATGCGTTTACCTTCATTACAGTATAGGAAGGTGTGCTAGAGGACGTAACCAGTGATTCCAAAAGTGGTCGTGGTACCACTGTCACGACCACTTTAATTTATCGTGGCTACAAAAATATATAAAACGAACAAGTGATCTATTGTTCTCAACTACTTTCGTGATTGGTGTTTTCTTGTTGTTTTTCTGTGGAAATAAAGTGGGCCTATGATATGAATGTGGCCTTTGTTAAAGTTTCGTGGCTTTGTTAGATTATTGTGGCTTTATCGTGGTACCAGGAGCACTTTAATGAAATACCACGACCACTATCACTACCACTTCTGGAATCACTGGACGTAACCCCGACTAACTCCAAGCACTCCAGTCAGCAAAGAATATTTTATTGCTCGCGCTGGCAGAGAAAAAGCCAATGCTGTAAATACTAGGCTTACTTTCCTAACTTACCTGTGTGAACTTCCATCCCTGCGTTTTAAATTTGTTTAGTTGCTCCTTAGAATACGGTGGACTTCCTGTTACCAATTCCCATAAAAAAGCACCTAGTGAATACCAATCAGCAGCTTTGGTGGGAATGTTCCCCTGTAAACATTTTAACTATTAACCCTTCATTTCCGAGTGTTATCAAAAACGCAACGCAAATGGTGACCCCCATTGATTCCGAGCGTTGCGAAAATGCACAACAACTTTGGAGTAATTTCTGGCCAATTTTTTGGCTTCCTAGCTCAAATCTGATATTGATCTTATATAGCCAACTTTTTGTGCTGAATAAGGATATGTAATTAGTTTTTGTGTTTTAGATCCAAAAAAATTTTTTGCGATTTTTTTCTCGAGGTGCACTCTCGAAAAATTCGAGAATGACCTTTTAAAAAATTTTTTTGAGACTCAACAAAAAAACTAACTTCAGATTCGTGCTCAGCGCATCGAAATTGACCAGAAAAGTGTTTTTTAGACATCTAAAAAATTCGAAATTTTTTTGAAATTTTCGAAACCATAGGGGGTATCATGGATTTTCGGAAAAATCCCGACTTCTGACACCCCAAAAGTTGGAATTTTTGGGGGTTTTTCAAAAAAAGAAAAAATACGCATCTAACAGAATCTCGAGATCTACTCATATACCAAAAATCAGCAAAATCCTTCGCTTCGGCATATAAGGGTCTCACACGGCTCGGCAATGAAGGGTTAACCAACTTAGAATGAATATAAACAAATATTCAAAACCCTCACTTGTAATACTTCCGGAGCCATATAATAAGGCACATAGTCTGCAGAATATTTCTTGTAGATTCGGCTGTAGCCAAAATCCGACACCTGTAAAATATTTAACGGTAAAATTTTTATGTTTTCGATTAATGATTAGAATAAATAAAATAAAATATTTTGTTTCTTGACACACAAAAATCCTAAAACACATTGTTTGTTTTGGTTGTAACTACTAGAATGCCTGAACTACTAGAATTGCTAGATCTCCGTTTAACATTGGTTATTTAAACAAGTACCATGGGTTCGCCTGATATATCAAGAACGAAGTCCTCATCCGGCTTCAGATATCCGTTTGCGCCCACAATAGAGTGCATATGGATCATGGCCGCTACCATGTTGATGGCCATAAATCTCACGGCCTTTTCATTACCTAGTTTTCCGCCGGTATATCTGAGTAACTGTCTCATATCGCCAGCAGGCATGAACTTGAAAATCATGTACCCGTTACAGTTTGCCTAAAAATGTGGATCATTATGAGTCAGTGCCTAAAATGATTTTGTGTCAGTTTTCAAAATTGGCTCACTATTCAGCTCATCAGTTCAATCTATAAGGTGAGGATATGACTACTCGAGCCAGAAGGCCGGGGGTGAAACATCGGGCGATGCCCACATTTTCTAAGAGATCTAGTACAAATCAGTTAGGCTGAAAATAAATTTCGACTCCAACGATAAATATCGGTTAAAAAAGTGAACTTACAAAATAGTACTGGTGCATTTTAACGGCGTACCTCTCTTTGGCTTTTGCCAAATGGGACATGCTGGTGAGGAATCCGTTTTGGTCACAATTGTCGAAATGAACTTCCTTTACAAGCAACTTATCTCCATCACTATTGGTAACTATGCCGACTCTATCTCCGAGAGATTTTTGTATGGTGTAAACTCTCTCGCCAAATGTCTAAACTTTGGCGAAATAAAGTCTGAATTTAAAAGTCGTATTTTCGTAATAATGTATCCAAGAAGAATTCTTCACTATTAAGACTAGTAGTTAAGAAAATTTTCCGGCTGGTAAACCTTAAAAATATGGAAAAATTGAGAATTGGATCAGGCGAGCCTGAAAATGCACTCGTCGTACCAACGTTCCTGCTCCAGGAACTCTCTGACCTATTTTCTGATTATAATCCGGTGAATTTTCTTTTAGCTATCCGTATATGTTTTTATTTGTGTATACGTCTTTTATGCAAATATAAAAATTTCTGGATATGATGTTATGGATATGATGAATACTGCTCAAAAATAAGTGATAACTGATTGTACCTATTAATTATTAACCCAATTTACAATACTTACCACGGTTCTCGGTTTATTTTCTAAAAAGCAAGTTCAAAATTTTAGGCTTAGAACTATTGTTTTCAAAATACCTGTTATAGCCGGATTGCACTGCGAACGATATAGCAATAAAGATATAAATACTAGAAGCTTAGCCATAATTCCGTACATAACTATCAAAATTGTTAGAAATGGGAATAGATATGCTGATTAATGCTTAAATTAATATAAATGAAAATTGAGAAGTAAGCTTACGTAATAACTCTTGAGAGGATGATATTGATTTTACGCGTGGCATCTATAATTCTCTAGTCTCCTTAGATTTTCATAAGCAAACCACACAAATCTGAGAGCGTAAGTCCAGAAGTGTACAGACAAATTATAACGTGGAAGGCTAACGTGGACTGTGTCGTGTACGTCCTTCACATTATGCATAATTTCAAAAATTGATATTTTGCAGTGATGGAACTTTGAGAAATATATTTACTAATTTAATTAACTTCTTCAAGTTGACAAATCTTGTGTCAGGCAGATTGCATAACAAACATAAAAACGCGTATTCAAAGCTATTATGTTAACGAAACATTCTCTTAGCCATTTTTCCTAAGGTTACGCCTTTAAACTTTGAGGCATTTTACTGCAAAATACCGTGAAATCATAGAAGCAAGGTGAATGCTTATCGCCAAAGCTTAGTACAAAGATGTCTATTAGTGCAAACCATCACGTTAATCTGCGTAAGCCCAACTTGTTACAATAAAATCGATTTTTAAGATTTTATACATTTTCTCAAGAAATTCTATGGACGAAAAAATTTCCTACGAAGAAATCTTAAGGTAAAAGAACACGGTAAACTAAGAATTTCGTGAAATCAAACTTTTCTCAAACGCTTTTCAAAAGTAAAAAAACATTACAGCACCAAAATCGTAATCACAGATCTAGTTTATGCAACAAAATTGTAAATTTATTGCAGGAAATGGTTCAAATTTTGCGAAACTTTTTACTTCATTTCGGTTCCCCAGTTTGTTTTCAGAAAATGCATTTTTTGAAATTTTGCAATATTTTGTTTTGCAGAAAATATTTCACAGTTGCAAAATATATATCTGACAAGGACCCTTTACATGTTGACGTTGTATTTCGTACCTCTTCAATCGATGTTTTACGTAGTCGACCGTGTCTCTGCGGTGTGCTTCCTTGGCCGAAGGAAACGTCTGCAAGGCATATTTAGTCTCATCAGCAAACTTTTTGCAACGCTGAGCAAGAAATTTGCTCGTTGAAGTCCAGCAAACTGATGTTAGTCCTTGAGTGGCGTTTCATCGATATTGTCATTCAAAATTGCAAACATTTGCCCATTTTATGACTAAGAAAATGCAGTCATAGTTTTTTATATTCTTATTGTCGGCCAACTTCATCCCTAAACTAAATTAATTTTAATCAATATGTTTTACAGTTTGCTAATACCTTGCAACTTACAATCAATGACTTATTCTTGGTATTCCCTTCTCGCATACTTTTCTGATGTTTCATACGACCTGACATAAATTTTACCCGATCTATCGATCATTTCATCATGGTACTGTATAATAACATTACGACCACGTCATCAGTAAAATGTTATGCGATTCATCATTTATTACCTTGTCATCAAAGTTTATAAAATATCCCAGGTTTTAAAAGTGAAAGTCCAAATTGACTTTAAAATTTTAGCTATTTGTATGACCGAAGAAACTCTATATATACTTTATATGTTTCTTAGTTATATGTTTCTTAAATGATTTTCGTTACGCGTACTCGGACCGATCTGGTCCGAGTCAAATACTATTAGGGCCATTTTGATGGGTTTTGGCATAGAAATTTGGCCCGGTCCCGAAACCATGATTGGCTGAATCGGTAATGCAACCAAAAGCGTTTTCCGAATCTTTACCGAGGAATACGATGAGTGTGCATGCGCGCGTCATTTGGCCAGTCAGCAAAGGGCTGGGGCCGATCCTTATCAAGTGCCAAGTCTGCCAAGTTACTTGGCATATATTCTCTGGTATTTGTCGCTGCTCTCTCTGTCTCTAACATCAAGGCGGCCGGCCGGCCGGCTGAGTCAGAGAACAAAAGGGAAAACTTGGTGCCAAGTAAAGGGAAAACTTGGTATAGTGCCAAGTAATGTCATAAGTGCTTGTTTTTGGTACTTTTTGTGAAATTTGATATTACTGTCTCTATAGCAGTTTTTTGTCTAGTTTCAGCTAGTATTTTCAGATTTTTGAAATTTTGTGATTTTTGCACATAAAAATGCACTTTTAAATTGCAAATTTTTTATTTTTTCAATGTAACAACCTCAATGTCAAGAATATTATTATATATATATAATTTTATTGTATTTATCAAGTTCATATGCACTCTTCCACAACTTGGCACTGTACCATGTACTATTTCGGCTTGGCAGACTTGGTACCAAGCTTTCCTTTCATCCCTTTTGTTCTCTGACTCAGCCGGCCGGCCGCCTAGATGTTAGAGACAGAGAGAGCAGCGACAAATACCAGAGAATATATGCCAAGTAACTTGGCAAACTTGGCAGACTTGGCACTTGATAAGGATCGGCCCCTGGCGTACGCCCACAGGCGCTCACGTCAGTCGTAGCACTCGACGCTAGGCTGGAGGGAAAGCAAAAGTTAAAGATAATACTCAGAAAACTCCTCGATAAAGATTCGAAAAAGGCTTTCCTTTGTATTACCGATTCTGCCAACCACACCCGAAATTTGGTTTCTAGGCCTAACCCTAAACCAGTCAATTTTCAAGCCAACTACAAAGAATAACAATCGGGCCCACTCACTTTTAACTATAACACGAGTATGTGCTCTTTTCAATACTTTTATTTCTTCGCTAAACAATTAGTATTTTTACCCCCAATATCCACAAGATTTTCCTCTACATTTAGAATCATTTGATTTTTAGACCAATTTACATTGCCCTTTCCTGAAACGAAGACCCCGATACCAAGATGGATACAAGACGGTAATTTTGGTGAAACTTACCGTTCTTTACCGCTATGTTGGTAATAGTCTTGCGGTTAACTTCGAGGCTATTACGTGAAATAAATGTGTATGAATTTGTGGATCAAATCTTCTTTCTTGAACTGTATTTTTTCTGTTTTTCTAATATTTTATTTAAACGACGTAAACTATGCATTTCCACAACGCTACGTGTAGAACGGCGAGAATTTAAATTGCGGTTATCTCACGACAGGGCGTACGTCGCGTCTTTGCTCACTCGTATTGGTAAAATATTTGATAGCAGTGTACATTGGCGGACTTTTTTTTTACAATTGAACTTTGACCCACAGAGAGATCAAACGTACCTCAAAATATTTCCAATACTACTGTTTTGTTATTAACAAAGTTATTATTATTTTTTCTAAAAATTTATCATTTGCCAAAATGCGAAATTTTTCAACACTTTGACGTGACTTCTATAGATATTCGCTAATTTCTTCACTCGATTTTGTGTAAAAGCGTTGTGAAAATTGCGACTGGCCTAAAAGAACGCGTTTAAATTTTGATCTCGAGATATTGTGTGTTCAGAGCACAAAACTGCACAGAAATTTTGAATTTTGTATGTGAATTTCAATGCTTGGCCTGTCAATAGCTATAGCTATTATTGATTGTGTTTGAATTTTTCTTCCTCGTTATTCCTTGTGAGTAAATTTTCAGTCCTCGGCTTTACTGTACAAGTTACCTGACTGGATATAATCGATCACATTACCCTTAGAAATTTTTGATGTTTAAACATTTTACCAAATGTAAGCAAAAATATACCACAGACTTTTTATGTAAAAATCCCTCTAACGAGTATTATAGTGCTGATAGACAGGGGAAACGAGATACTCCCGTGATCCCCTCATTTCGCGGCGCATGATAGCTCAAAATGCTCTCCTGGCGATGCTGATTCCGACTACAGAAAATGTTTTTAACGCTGATCTCAAAAAAACGCTCCGCTGCGAATTCTAAGTAAGGAATGTGTAAAAATTGTTTAGCGCAGATCTCAAAACAGGGCACTTGTTTACAAAACAGTCATTTTTTGGCCATTTTTGGCCAAAAATAATTTTCAAAAAAATTCGCGGGCCGAACGCGAATGAGAACTAGGCGAGAACTAGACCAGACGAGAACTAGACAAGGCCGAAGGCCCGAGGCACTGGACAACGACATGTATGTGGTTTGGCGAGGCCAAACTAGGAAAACCCTAGTATATATTGTTCTATAGCACTCCATAAGTGACTAGATTAACTGTGGAATGATTTAATACATTCTATAACACTGTAGAATTTTTTGCAGTCTTTGGAAAATTTTCCTCTAAGCATAGGCAAACGTGAGCTTCTTTATCCATTGTGCCACCGCGGAGTTCTTTTCTCGGAACACCATTTTACTTTTTCATATTTTTGTTATTCTCTTTTATGGAATTTTTCGCGATGTTGCGTTAGCTCGTATTAGAAATACGTCATTTGGGTACTTTTGTGTGTCCACTTTTCCAAACATTTTATCTTACTCATATCTCAAATCTTGAACTTTCTATTATTCTTGTGATATACGGTCGAACCTCGATATAAGGTCACGCTGAGGACCGGTTCAAAGTGACCTTGTGTCGAGGCTAAATTTTTCTAAAGGAAAAAATGGCCCAATATGCCATTTTTTGTGTTTTATGCTGTTTTGGCCCTCTTATACATTTATGCGTTAAAATTACTCCATTTTACCTAAATTTACCCAAAAATGTAAAAAGTAAGCGAAAATTTACGAAATGGGCAAAAAATGTAGAACAAAATAAACGAAAAATGTTGAAAATTTGTGGAAATCCTCAAAATTTTCTCCGCCTCCCCCAATGGCGGCGCCGGAAAAAAATTTCATGTGGTTCACCCTATGCTTTTTTCTCCCGACATTCCCGGGATGACCGTATATCGAGGTTAGACTGTATGTGGTAAATCAAATTTTCCTCTTTATCAGCTTCAATCTTTAAGGAAAAATTCATTTAGATCTCTTGAGTCATATATTATACTGGTCAAAATGACACAACCAAATCAAAATGGGCGCTATGCCCATTTCAATGTAAAGAGCCCTTGCCATTCATATTAGAATTTTAAAATTGTGTCCTCCCATTTTGATCACTACAATATCATTAACCCTTGACTAATAATAGTTGTTATTTGTAATCATATATAGCCTAAGCCTTTATTAATATAAATTGTTGCGTTTCCGATGACATCAGATCGGACTGTTATTATCAAAATTCATTTATGACATCCAGACATACATCGTAATTTCCCTTCCTGTTTACATTGTTCTCCATTTTCAAATGAATCATTCCTGGAAGCCAAACATTTCGCTTCTTCAAATATTAGTCACAAATTTTTGTGCGTTAGAGTAGGGATGTGATTCATTCGGCATCCTTTACTGTGAATTATGCTTTAAAATCGTTTCCGAATCTTTTGTTGCCAAATTTTAATATAAAAGTTATTTGTCCCACAAAAATTGGTATTACTGCTCAGGTTACCATTTTCATTTTTGTAAAAATTTTCGGCAAACCTTTGTGGTGTTATTTTCAGATGGATTCATTCTTTAACCCTTCATTGCCCGTCCGTAGAATTTAGCTGATTTTTGGTATACAGGGCCCATTTGGGTCCCTGATAACGGGAAAAATATTATTTTTTTGAAATTCGACCATTTTCCCGTATTTTCGGAGCGTATCTTTTGAGATACACTGGGCACCATTCGGGTCAAATGCTCCTCTTGTGCCCAGTGTATCTCAAAAGATACGCATCCAAATTCCATGCAAATAACGCTTCTCGCGCGGTGATCCTAACGCAAAAGTTGCTTATAAGGATGAGAAAAGCAACTTTGCTCTTGGGACACCCGCGCGAGATGCGCACCTGCGCGAAATCTCGACCTCGATACGCTGGGCACAAGAGGAGCATTTGACCCGAATGGTGCCCAGTGTATCTCAAAAGATACTCAAACTAAAATTTGCATTTTTTTCATTTTCTGTAAAGAAAGTTTGTGTTTTTCTCATTTATACGTAAAATACAAGTCATAAATATATAGAAACCATAAAACACAAGATATTTCCGTTAGCGTAGATATAAAAAAATATTACCTGAAGTGAGGTATGTTCGGGAAAACCCGAGGTGGTCGATTGAAAATATTCAGAAATTTTAAATTTTAAAAACATAAATTATAAATTTGGTATAGATCTATTAATTACTACTCAAAGAACATAAATAAACAAAGAGGAACGTAATAGAGTTTTAAATTACACTCGAAATTCTAGAAAATTCGATGCGTATCTTTTAAGATACTCTGGGAAATGAAGGGTTAACAAATTCAGCTTTTTCACCGAGGATCATAAGACGATGAAGCAACATCAGCCAATGTACGTGTACATTTTCTTGTGATGTCATTCCAGACTTGATTACAGATCAGTGATCGAGAACATTTTTATACGTCCTAAAACATCTAGACATCATATTTGCTCAGCTATGCTTATTTCAACATTGTTGAATACAACATACTGTTATGATTTATATTCGATTTATAAATTCAATTAATTTTGTAATGCAATGAATGTTTGTTTCCGTTCTCTTTTCAATAGGTTACAAAATTTGAGTCAATTCTGATGTGTTAGAAATGTTTACTTTCCAAAAATAAATTTATAGAATTTCATTTCCCATTACACTCAAAATTGGGAAAGCGAGTCTGAAGATTTGACCGTCAAACTCATTTTTATTCTAATCATTGAAAAACTTCAAAAGGTAAAAACTGTTCGTCAAAAGTTGCATTAATTTGAAATATTTGGATCTTTTCAGGAATTATTTTTATTTTTATCTATTAGGATCCTATAATGGATTCTTCAGAGAATCCATTATAATATCAACTCTAGACTTTTCTGCAAAAAATCGAAAACATGCAAAATTAGCAATTTTTCATGCGGAATACAAAAAACAAACATTGGTCATGTGAAACTCTACAACTTCCTTATGAGTTCATTTAGAGTCATTCCAAGTCATGGAACAGACCCATAATCCCGGAAACAATTATTCCCTAAAACTTTCAGGGCTTCCACCAGCGCATAATCCGGTCCATATATCATAAATGTCAATCTCCTTCACATAACTATTTTTACACAACTTTTGCATTCCTTCACGTCCAATTTTCGTCATCATATCTACAACTGAAGGCTAGCCCGCCTGAATTTTGATGAGCTTTCTCCACTTCCTCCCGGGGAATTTTATAGAGACGGTCCCTTCCGAGGGGCCTTATTTCCCTTATTAACTCAAGCCATGTCAAGCCAAATGTCCACATGCGCCGAGAGCCGCCCCCGGCACCATTCTCCCTCAAGAGTGCCTTTGCGAGTCGCCCGCGGCGCAATACAAAGAGAATATATATATGAAAAGTCCCATACAAAATCGATGTATATCCCGCCGCTTTCCCCACACAGTATTTTTTCTCCTTTATACTCCCTTACGTGCTCTAATGTCTCTGTTTCAATTCACAGTCTATATTTTGTACATTTCTCTTGCCTGCTTCTCTCGGTCTCGTATATGTCCTGAGGCAATATGTTCTTTGCCACTATGTCAAACATCGAAGAGTGCCCGTGGGAGTCATAAAAGGGTTTACGAGAGTGCCCAGTGCATTTTTCTATGAGTCGAGATTTTAAGCCTATACTTACTGGCTGACTGCCTGAGGGATAAGAAGGCCTGCTTGGAGGCTTAGGAACGTTAAGGAAAAATCCAACAAAATGGCCACAGGCCTAACAGAATGCCTTATAGAATTCGGGAGCATGTGGAAATAGTTGCGCCCAGCAGAGACATTTTTTCTCGTTTTCTCTGCTCTTTGATAGTATTTCTTTTCCTTTCCGCTTTTGTTCTGCCGGTCACTGTGCCAAGCTTCCGGATTTCATACGCATACATTTTTCATCCATCATGTGACATTAAGGACTCGGATAGCGTGCACAAATTTCAGAGAGGCTTTGGAAATGAATGCAAATTTCTTCAGGCCAACATCTGGCTCCGACATTCAAGATCTGTCATGCAACATTAGGGCACCCGGGTGCCGGAAGCGTCAAAAGGCTCCTCTGTATGCCTCAGTTTGTCCGAGAGTATCTTAACTGCCTCCGGCAGCAGATCTATAAGGTCTGAGTATGACAGGCTGTCAGTAGCAGGCCTATAGTCACTCTTTTTGCTTTCAATGTTTTCCAGGAAATTTCTAAAGGGCATTTCTCGCTTTCATTATCAAACGCGCTCTCTCAATCCAAGACATCTCTTTAGACACGCAATACATGTCGTTTTGAAAGTTGCTTGCCTCTGGCCCCTTTTTAGGTCCCTTTCAGTTCGTTCTCTGACACCTTTCTCTAACCTCTCCTCTTTCTCCAACCATACTCTCTCTCTAATTCTTTCTATACTCGCTATCCTCGTTCGCGTGCATACTCACATACAGACACGTGAAATGGACAAACATTTGTCGCCGGCTTCCCTCGGCGGCCCCATGCCCGCGCCAGGCCCCAAAAAGCAAAACAGCTCTGTTTATTTTCTGGAATGCATCACGTCATGGGCGGGAAGGAGGACCAAAGCCAAATAGAGAGCCAGAGACACACACTCTCTCTTCCAGAAAACCCATCTTGTTCTGGCTGTCACAGCCACTCTACGGGCTCTGGGCTTCCATTGTATGAGAGGCCTCTTTTCTCACTTTCACTCGCTTCCTTCTTTTCCAGGACTTTGGCCAGCCCTTTCATTATTATTTCAACAATTTTGATTATTATTTTTTGAATATGCCGCAACCCCGTCCCCAGCCCCGCTTCCGGTCCCGTGCTTGCCTAATCATCATCATATTTTGAGAGTGACTTTTTGGTTACCGCTCGTGTCCCACACATTTGTACATCGACAGCTAAGCCCATAAATAAAGCGGGGATAGAGCGCCAGTGCTTGAAAGGGACACATAGCAGTCCAACTAATTTTCCTACGTCACTTTTGTCCCCTTTCCCTGCAAGTATTGATGTGAGAATGTTGAGGACGCGTTTGTTTTTGGCGTATTCGCAGCGCGTGGGCCGTTTCAAATAATTTTATTACAAGGAAGAGTAGTGTACATAAAAAGAATACGAAAATAGGGCGGTATTAGGGCTATCCTATCAAACTTTGCATCGCTCTGTTGTTTTATTTGCGATTCAGTTTAGCCCTAAAGGTCTCTGTTTGGGTCTTGGCCAATACAGTTGACATCCAGCCCATTCAATCATTCATTTTTGTGCTTCATTTTTTATTATTTACATTGTGTCACAGATTCTCGTGCTCGAAATTTGGCTCACATGTTTGACCATGTATTGATTCATATACCGGACCGTTTGTCAAATTTTTTACCATCTCATATTTTTATAATTTCTTCTAATTAAAGCGCTGACTGAATTTTTGTAGCTTGAATTTTTTCATGAATGATTCCCGTATGTATTGGACTGATATTTGATACTCCGTACATAAATGCCCTCTATAAAAAGGTTGAAAATTAAAAACTGCAATTAGAGAAATATTATCACGTGAAATCTGGACCATACACGCAATCCCTAATTTTTCTTTAGGAATTTTCAGGCTGAGATATTTTAGAATTTTTACCTCAGATCACTCTTATTACATTTTACCAGTTTTGAACACAATTAGATTTGACGTAATTGATGTTGATTTTTGTGTTCTGTTGATTTGATTGAAGAGTTGATCAAGACCATACGGAAGTTTTCTTCTAGCGATTTTGGAAACCCACAATAAACACCCGAAATTTAAACAGGAATTTGTGTCTTTAATTCTTGTTCTAATTGGTGATTCGAAAATCGAATCACAGTTTTTCGGCACTCCCAATAATTTAACTCGGCGAGGGTCACGTGCTTTACATACTTGCTTTTAATTATCGAATACAAACTACAGACGTGGGAGCTCCCCCCTCGGATTTTATTTTGTATTCTCATAACCAAATTGCGTCAGATTAAAGAGGTTGAACACCGGATTAAGCCCTTTACGGGGGTCTCAAGGGCAAATTGCGGCATCAGTGATCTCTGATTAAGCCCCAGATCCATTAAGCTACTCTTTAATATTACGTAGGCCGTTTGCTATATTAGTACACTTTTTCCTTCCAATGCACTTTTAGAACAAAATATGTTGTTTAGGAAATAAATTCTTGAGAAAATTTCTTGGATTTATCATTTTTTATATTCTGCTATTGTTTCCCGTATGCGATTTTTATACCTTTTAGCTATAGTCAAATTTCCAATCACATTTTTCTAACCATACGATTTTTCCCTCCACACGAGTAATTGATTGGAATTCTTGATGCATGATGATATCATGATTGTTTACAGAACCTGTTTTGCGAAGCGTGTGTTCTGTGTATTGCTCCTTTGCTTTTTCGTTTCATATATTTTTAGTTTTGTGACGGTACACATTTAAATTGCGGTTTTTCGTGGAAAAATCAACTTGCAAAATACATCGATCACTTTTGTTAATGTTACTTTTTTCTCGTGCGCGTTATTTTCCCATTTAATCGTGCACTCCATCAATCATTTCTGTCCAAAATTTAAGCCATATTTTTAAAACGTTACATTTTTATGTTTTACGCTAAACTTAAATTTAAATTGCGTTTTAAATTTTAATTTTATCGTCCTAATTTGATAATTATAGGTTAGAAAATTACTATTATTCAAATAGCACAATCCGCATGTTGAATATGAATAGGCGAAAGTGTATTTACTTTTTTATTTTATTTTATTATTTGGGAATTCCGTACTTTTTTATTGAACGGAATTTTCTTTGTCGCAATTTTTGTTTATAGTGTCATTCTATGATGTTCCCATATATAGAGTTTGGTCTCTTTAGTCTACTACTGATTTGATTGCATCGTTTTTTCTTTCCGTTTAATTTCCTTCGGATGTTTTGCTGTGATTTATGGCAGTTTTTATGGCGCGTTTTAAACCATTCGACATCGCCTTGCCTTTGGTTCGAAATTGCATCTTTTGATGAAATTTATCGCTGCAAATGTCCAAGCGGTGATATCACTTTCAACAGAACTTGTTTACAAAATACATTTGCAAATCTCTGTGCTCCGGCCCAAATCTCTGTGTTTTGCTCTACTGCCATTTCCGCTGCTTATGGCTTCTGTAACAAATGGGGAGATGATGTTTTCATGCACTTTAAGTGTCCTTAATGGATCCTAAAATAGTCACCAATTGCTAGAAGTCAGGAAATTCGTTCCAGAACCTTTTTTAACGAAAAACAGACCAAGAAAGAAATGTAGCTAATCATTTTTATATAAAGACTCCTACTTATCATTCCAGTTTTTGTTATTTCTAAAATTTGCAATTGTTTTGAAAAATTCCCCTCAGTTTGACCTACTATAAAATTTTTTTGACATTTTGATACAATTATAAAAACGTTATTACCTTTTCTATCAAAACTTTTCCAGATCTTTAGGAATTCGCTTAGAAGGAGTTTTTCCAAATTCAGGGAAAAATTTTGCATAATTTTTATATTTTCTTTAAAAAAAAATATTAAATAAACCAAGTCCTAAATTTTGAAACTGTTTCATTTCTTGCTTTAACTTCTTTGCATTTATCTTGTGCTTAAATTTTCTATCCGTTCTCCGATTTCTGTATTTTCCTGTGGTCTATGGTCATACGAAGCCGTAGTTTTCCAGAAAGTCTTTATTCTGCATTTGATAACATCATCAGATTAGAAATTATAATCAGAACTGCAAAAAGTACTGTACGCTGCCGAAAACTATTTTTAATCGTCGGAATGTCTGCGAAAAATGTGCTGATAAACAAAATTCTAAGAGTTCGCAAAATTCCTTCCTGAGCTTTTCCGGAGAAAACAATCTTCGTGAATAATTCTCTTCGCGTGATATCGCAAGAATTTTTATGTAAAACTCGCATCACTTTATTAAAATGAACGCTAATTTCCGTATTTTTAAATGATTTTTCTGTTTTATTACATTTTAAATTGCCCATAAAATTTTTGTGATAAAATATCGGACATTTTAAAGCTATAATTCTCGAGGTCATTTTTTGTTTCATAAACTCTTATCGTAAATGAGCAAAAATGTTATGACGTGAAAATGATAAACAAAAATATATTTATTAAGGAAATTCCATTCCAAATGATCATCGTTTTCGGGTGAAATTACGTTGTTGTGTGTATTTCCATAAAGTCATCATTCAGTGCAATGAATCTGAAATTTTCTTTACCGAAAAATGAAACTTTTTTGCTTTGACTTTTTCGATTTTTCCTTGAATTGAGTCTATGAATCCTTTAAGAATTTGCATAAACAAAAATTTTTCAACTTTAACAAATTTTTATCTGTAAATATTTTGGCTCAACCCGTTACATTTTTAGGACTAATGATGCTTTCTTTAACGATATCCCTTCATCTTTGCTTTTTCAGGATCATAATCACAAGAGAAAATCATCATCCTGATAATAACTGTCTAATCTCCAAATAAACTATCCGAATAATTTTTTGCACAGCGTCATCATTTCATCATGTTTACTGGCCTGCTTTTCATACCCGATTGTAGCTGGAATCGCCTTTGAAAGCTGAAGTCATATGCTCGATCACTCATTGTTTTTCACACTTTGCTCTTTTCCGGAAAACATTCCGCCAGAAAACATTTCTGCCCTTCCCGAAACGCATTAGCATAAGCCTGTGAATTTTTCATTTTGTTCACAATTTTTAGGAATTCCCTCCCCGTCTGGTGTTTGGCCTCTCAAAATTAATACCATTCAGTGGCGTATCGAATGTGTATCAAAAGCAGTCAGTCGTCAAATCGGCTTAGACTTATGCTTATGAATCCTGAGAATTATAGAGACCATTGAATATTTTCCAACAGCGAAAATCCACGACGGGTCTTATGAATTTATGACAAATTTGAGGGAAATTGTCATAATAAAGGCATTTGTGGCGAAAAAGTTGTCGAAAATCTGTCGGAAATTCATATATTTTCATCATAATTTTGACATACAAACATATATTATCTACTTTTTAATTACTAGTAGTTTTGAATTTAAATTTTTTAGTATTCAAAAATATGTCACATCATTTAACGTAAAAAATGTTTGATAATTTAAAATTCGAAACTTCTTTTAATTTGTGTCAGAAGTCAAATTTTTCGCACGTTTTTGCAAAAATATTTGCAAAAAACTCTTACAAATTTTAAACGCCCACGAAATCAAAAATTTTGAACTTTGGTCCATCTTTGAAAAATTCTACCTTGTAAGCATATGAAATATTTTACGGGAAATAGTTTCCAAAATTTTTTGTATTTCTCGAAATAGTTTAACATACTCATTCGTAATACCTATCAAAAGCTTTAGGCAGTTTTTGACGTCGTGTCCAGGTCAATAAAATTCCCTGAATTCATTTGCAAGATTTCAGAAGTACATGAAAGCTTTTGATGTAAAATCGTAAGCGATTCATTAAAGTGGAAAAATTGTTAAGCATTCATCCGTCCGTTCACTTATTGACGCCGATGGCGACTCTCGATGGCCCCCAAAAATTCAACCGACATGTGACTTTTTCCTGGTAAACATTAGGACAGCAATACCGAAATTCTCTTCCTAATTTGGTGTAAAAAAGAGAGTTGACTCCAGGCGAGGTCTAAAGTGGGTTTGATTGATGTGTATTGTCATTGGATCGGTATCTCTACTTTAAAATATATACGCCTAAGCCTTTTTCGGTGTTACTACAAAAGAGACACCAAAACCCATAAAATGACCTTATCTGAGCGATTGGAGAAGTTCTTTAAAGTTGCTGAGCCCAGTAAACGAGGAACCTGCAAATTTTTTCAGTTTTAAACTGAGGATACCGTATTCTTATTAATTTGACACACAGTTTTTTTAACATTAACAAATCTGATAAGGAACGCCTATTAGGTTCAAATTAGATTCAAAATTTTATCATTTCTGCTGAGTAGTTGATAAAATTGTGGCGAATGCATTATAATCAAGAGTCCTTTCACATAGTTTCGTTCCCATTCTCGGATTTCATTAGTAAATATGCCGAAATCGTCTAATCGCTTCTTAAGATTACCCAATGTCTACGTCCTACCATCTACATAACAAAATTTTATTATGCGTCAGGAATGATGCAAAACTTAATTGAGAATTCTGAGCAGCATTGACTCTACTTTCCAAAAACTTCGCATTTGCATATTTCTCTAAATTTGGCGTCACTAAATATTTCATACCAATCTTACTAACCTAATTTTATGCCTTTAGCACAGGTGCAGGTGTATTTCGCTCTTGGTTTCTAAAGAACTGCCCTTTTTACTGATGGAATTTTTCCTTGGGGCAACGTTTTCAACGAAACTTACGACAAAAATGCGTATGTTGATCCCAAATTTAGTCATGATTGATTACATATCGAATTCGCCGAATTCTTACCTCTCCTTATAAATAACAATTTTCCACACCTGTTGCAAAATTGCAAACTTAAAGAAAGGAAGCACACATCTTTTCGAAAAATATGACAATTTTAATGCAAAAAATTTTTTAAAAATTCAAAAATAACTAAATTCTTCAAAATTTCCGTCTCTAATTGTAATTGAGGAAACTTCCGATCAACGAAAAATTCCCAGAATTTCCGGGGGCGCCCGAGCATTTGCCATTTTGAACTATCACGAATTTGCAAATGTGACTAAAATAAATTTAATTTCCTTTCAAAACCCCTATTCTTTCCTCATCCTACGCGAATTTACACAATAGAGTCGGATACACCTACAAGGTATGCTGCAAGCACATTTAACTTCCAGCTGAGATGATATCAATCTGTTCCGGTTACTTTCATTTAAAATCTAGAATTTCTCACGCAGGAATCATAATTTCATTCTCCTGGCAGTTTCTTTTATCGCAAGAGAAATTCAAATTTCGATTTTAATTGTTACCGCAAGATTTGCCTTATAAAATATATATTTCTTGACTTGTATTCACAGCAAAAATTTGTTTCACTTGATTTTTAGTCTCCAAAAACGTCAAATTTGTTTTCCGCCTCGATTTTGTTATTCTCAAGAATCGAATGAACCAAAATCTATGAACCCAAATTACCTAGGTAACACAAATTTTGACCTCACCTTTTCCCGGAAACTCATTGGATCTTTCCCAGGAAGTGAATGAAATTCCATGTCGTGCATTATATGAATCCACCCCTTTTCGCGTTTTCATTCATCAAACAATCCCCTTTAATTGCCAGGCCTAAGCCATTCATAAGCCTATAAGGGCCCTTTCCCATCTTTCCTATAAGTTCCATTCATTTCTCGCTGTGTGCATAGAGCTATGGCTAAAGCGCATACAAAGCGGTGATGCTTTGTGTATTACGTAGCGTTACGTTATAACAATCCGAACCAAAATCTCGTTTGAAATCAAGTAAACAAACGTTATGTTACAGTTTATCATAAAAATTATTCCATTTAGAGTTCTTCTCACAGAAATTCCAACAATGGGGCCATTATCACATTTTTAAGCGATAATGCTATCATTATATTATTACTATCACTTTGAAATCACTTTCTTCTCGACACAAATTTACCGCTATTCGATTTTCAAATTTAACACAGTCGTCACGTTAGCTCACTCCCTCACTCTCTCCATCTAGCGTAGACTAGGATATCACCCAATCCATATTTGGGTTTGTTTGTGTCTGTGCCTGTGTCTAGCTTTCACTCGAGCGCATACAATGTGCTAGCTTGACCTGATAGAGAAAAATATGACGTATGGTTACGTCAGTTTTTTTCTACGCCCAGCATGAAATTTTTTCATGAAACCCTCATTTTGTTAAAAAGGTGTCCTTTCTGCATTCCAGGTCTAATAAGTAATATCTGTATGGCATTTTACCAACGCCTCATTCCTAGCAGTCTCTGTCACCGAGGATACACTGTTAATTTTATTGTTGCTTTTTTCCCTCTTTTTTCTTTCTTGGCCAAAATGGACAAAAATGTTCAAAAATAATTAGCTCACGTAAAAATAAGATTTTGCACATTTCTCCACAAAATTTCACGCTTCCAAACTTAGTTCCCTATATTTTAGATTTTTCCTCGATTCCCTAGCTCAATTGGTCTTCAGTTTTGTACTTTTAAACATATTTTCACACTTTCACCACATTCAACAATTCGTGATATATTCATTCCCATTCATCCCATTCTGTTTGTGCTCTGGGCTATACAATCCAATCCCAGCCGTCCCTCTCGTGGTCTGCACTACACATTTGTTTTCTTTGTGTGTCCAGCTATCGCTCAACAGGCAATAGTAGGAATACAAAGCAAGCCCATACTTATGACGTATTATTACGTTATATTTGTGTCCACACCATCACATATGGGCGCGGGATTCTCCATGAGTTGGGACTTTAGCTATAAAATGACTCGACTCTATGTATTATTGCGTCGGCTCATCGCCGGACCCACTGCTATATGACTCTGAACTATAGGCCCTGTGGAAATGACCTATACTCTGCAGGAGTGCGTGAGAAAATCGCCCACCGATGTAGTCTCAGCAGACGTATAATTTGATATTTTGGGAATTCCTGGGCTAAACTTAGCAAAACGTGACATTTGACCCCAAAAGAAGGTACGACTTTGGAGAATAATCATACAGAAAAATATTTTTGTTGACGAATATTTATTTCGGGGCGGTGACTTTTGTGTTTGTATAAAAGATCAAAGGCTGTTGGCTATCTTGCAAAAGTAGGCCAGTTGGGACGTTTTTAGGTACGATTCTTGGCGTAATTTCTAAATAAGTTTTTGGAAGCTAATATTTTTGCGGCAAACACTTACCTTGTCTTCCCTATCTTTTGTTTCTTTTTTGAAACATTCCTACATTGTCCAAAATTTTGCATAATGCAGATAAAAATTTTAGGAATTTTTAGAGTAAAAAACTGAGTGTCTTACCACGAGATTCTCGTAAACAAAATTCTTTCGCTCAAAAAATTTCATGCAAAATAGATTCTTGAGAGGCAAAACAGCGTGCTCGAGAATAACTTTCTTCTCGCCACGGAAATAATTTCTGGAATTTTAGCCAGGGAAACTTGCAAAGTGTCTAGCTTCGTCCCTCCCCCGATCTTCAGCTTGAATCGCCTTTAAAAGGCGGAGTCATATGCCTCGATCAGTCATTGTTTGTTGCACTCGACATTTCCACCTTGCCTCTTATATATGTGAATAAGCCCTTCAATGTGACTAAGCCCTAGAATCATGGCTTATTTAAACTAATAATCATCACATGCAATTATTTTTTAATTGTCACATATTAATATCTGAGGATACCTATGAGTTGAAAATTTGTTTGGGGAATATCGCTTTTCTATACCCTGAGGATATAACATACGAAATTCTTTTATTTGTCACTTTCAAAGAACGTAATTCCAGCATTTGACATTTAGTTACGAAACATTAGAGTTTCTGGCCAAATAGTAACATTTCTTTCAAGACTGCACGTCAAAAACACACATTTACTTCAACGAAAACACGTCAAAGTTGCGACATATAGTTGCAAATGTTTTGTTTTTGACACATTCCGTAGCATTTTTGCATAGGTCTAGGATTTTGTATCTTGCGCATTTCTTCTTTTTGTTACGTTTGTCTGATAGAGAACCGTTTCACACACTTTCAACTCCTACGACCAGCCCTCAGAACACGCTCAGGTTCTAAATTCGAGCATATTTGACATTAATTTTCCTCGATTAAGCACATGCTTTTCACAGAATACATTAGATATTTTAATCATGAAACGCCATATTTTTTATTGTATATTTCCTACAGGTGACAGTTACATTTCCATGGGAAAGCGTTTTAATTAAAACACCTGTTTTGATAGGTCATGAGTAATCAGAGTAACGGAAATTGAAGGCGACCAACTTTGAGGCCATAAATATCCCAGAAATGTGATTGAACACATTTTATATGACGAATTTATACTTCCGTGGAATTGGATTTGTGTATTAGTTTGTTATTTTTATTGCCTTGTCGCTTAATCCGAATCTTTAATTAGTTATGAATATGATTATTTTTAGAAATAATTCCGATTTATAATCCACGCAATAAAGTACTGGATCATACACTGCTTCTCCTCAACGCTTATTTCCCATGCCAAAATGCCTACTTAAAATCCTCCCCGGCTATTCAAATGTCAGCCCACGAAACAATTGCTACTTTAAAAAATTCATCGCCAGTCCCATTTATTATCGGAGGTGAGTGGAGTTTTAATATGTAAATTCCCAAAAAGATTGCAAAAATTATAAAATTTTGATAAATTTACCAAATTTTGAGCGAATATTTCAAATCTGAAGGTTTATTTTCAAAATACTTTGAATATAATTAATCAAAATGCTACCAAAAACTGCTATAATTATTGCATTTTTATTTTCGTTTGCTTCAAATTTCTCAAATTTTTTCAAATAATAAAACGCAAATTCAGGAACTATTCTGCCCGAGAACTCCACCACGATCTCAGATGATCTCGGCAACACCTCAGCCAACGACTCAGATTCGTTCTCCCATTTCACGAGTCCTCCGGCATCGAGTGGATTTGTGGAAGAATTCCACGATGACAACGATTACAGCGCCTTTGCAAATTACATCTTCGCAAACCAAGACGCGCTCTCCTTGCGCGGTTTGCTCGACACAGTACACCAAGGATGGAATGGAGCTTCTCGGATGGCCGCAAATTTGTCTTTTACCTCTTCCCATTCCGACAGTTTGCCTTCGCAGAATGCGCAGAAAAGAGCGGATCCCATGTACGACGTGTTCCTGGGCGGGTCCTGTGGTTAGTTTTGAAATTCATTCAAATCCATAAGAAAAAATATATTTTTAAAATTATAAACCGAGCATAGAATCTAATATCTCACTTTTATGTTATCCCTCGCCTTTCTCTAGTTATGATCTCAGGCCAGTCGGCTCACCGAACGATGAACTTTGTGAACCCTTTGTGAACTAATTACCCCTCAAATTATGAGAAAATGCTTTGCACTTGCTTTGCCATTCATTTTCTAGGTAGAGCGAAACTACTCATTATCATAATTGGTAGCTTCGGGTTTAAGCATATGACTTTTCCCTTTATCTGCAAGGCTAGTAGAAAAAGGAACCCGCACATTTTGCAGGGCTTATGTCATATAGTTTTAATTGATAGCTTTGAGCACTTCTGATTTTAAAAAATAAAAGTTGTCAAAACATATTATTACTTCACCTTTACTTATGGGGATTTGAGTTACTGTAGGGAAACGTAAACAAGAGTTATGATTTTTTATTTTACCGTTTGAGAATAGGTATTGAAAATTAACAAGTGGTTAACAAAAATATTCATAAACTTCTAGAATTTTATTCCATATATATTTTTTGCAGGAAACACTGTTTGGCGGAGCGAAGTTGTGATACCCTATCTGAAGAAACGCTCAATCACCTACTACGACCCCCAGAGACCTACTTGGTCTGAGAACCTCATCTACGAAGAAATGATAGCCAAAGAGGTATACATTGCATTGTAATATCGTTTCCCGTGTCATAGACCTCATTTTCAGAATTCCCGCCTGTTTTTGTTTGTGCTAGATCCTGGCACGATTAACGCCACCTCATTCCTGGAAATTGCATACTTGGCTGCGAGAAAGGCCTCGAAGTTGGTTGTGGTTTTCATAGGGAAGCGAGAGTGGAGTGACAAGGCCCATCCCATGGATCTTCCGGATCGCATTAGGACGTGTAATTTGCTCGAGGCAATACTTACGAGGCATTCAGTGCCCATGCTCACATCGATTGAGGTGAGACTTGAATTGTCATGAATTTCGACATTGGCCTTAATTAGACCCTCGGGGCATCATTATCAAGTTTCGATTTGCAAGGTGGTGGAAACAGTTCCTGGAAGAGTTTTCATGTGACCGGGGAAATTCCAATATTTTGTTAAAATTGACATCTAGCAAGATGTCCTAAGGGCATTGCCCTTTAACGAAACATTACAAGCACCATAGTTTTCTATTCCAAATTCTAATACAAATATTGGAAAAATTTGGAGGAAATACTTAAAAAATAATTGACGTGGATTTACAAATTCTCTTTCATGTCATGTCAGGTTAGGATAACTATAGTGCCTCTTGGGACAATTTTCTGCACACTTGCGAATGACATAAGGCCACATTAAGCAACTTTTCACGTGAATAACCATCAACCGATGATATTAACTCTTGATTTATGAGCCCATTTTCTGTAGTCATAAATGCGCATAAATATGGCGTACTTTGGCCTTTTACACACAAAGTTTCTAGATTGGTCTCGGGATTAAGTTGATTTTAGGGAAAATGAAACAGGAAACGAGCTATAGAAAGCCATATAAAATTCCTTCATACTTTCAGCGCTTATTTGAAATTTGATACGCTATACAACCGGAATAATTTGGAGGCGACAAAGCAAAATTTTTCAACGAACGTTTTCTGAAAGGGAAACAATGTGAAAAATGGACAATACATTCCAAAAATAATATCACATGTTTGTCACGCATTTTTAGCATATGAGAATATGTCCTTTTATGAAACATATATGCCCTTTTAGGGCACGTCACGTATATGCTCAGACAAATGTAAACAATGTAAAAGGTATAAAATATTGACTCTGGGAAAGCTTAGTCTAATGGAAGAGTACATGTTTTAATGATAAACGAAACAAAGTTTCACAGATAAAATGTATATCTGTAAAAAATATTACCATTACCCGAAAAGTTTCCATTAAAGTACAAAATTATTACCTGTATAACAAAATCGCCTAAGCGAAAAAATTCAGTCATATTCCATAAAAAAGTTTAAAAACTTAACAACTTCTAAATTTCAGCACGCTCTCGACTACGTCGATGAGATGATCATTGGTGAGAAGTCCTGGCGACAAGCAATGTCCACGCCGCTGCAGCGAGTGCCATTTCTCCAAGTCAGATCTCGGCGGCTGCTTAAGAACTCCTCAAAATCCTGCAAAAACCTCTACTCCCACGTTCGAAACAGAGTCGGATGCTATTCAAGACGGGTTGGATTGTTGCTACTGTGCGAAACAATCGTTGTGCTCGGTTTGATATTTCTGGTCAGCTACTCAATCCCATTGTGGATGCTGCTACTTCCATTCTTGGCCTTTGACTACTTGCTCTTGATCGGTGCTGTCATCTACTATAGATTTAAGGTGAGTTTTTGTTTGCTAGAAGTAACATTTTTTTATAAATTTTGACTGTTTGTCACATAAATTTATTTACTCTTGACTTGTTTATATCTTTTTTGGCCCTTTTCACACGATTTTTATGTGGGAAATTCAAATAAAAATTTGTACACCGGAAATTAATTTTGAAACGTTTCTAATTTTAACCATTTCCCAAACAGAAACGTCACTTTATCTTCGTACTTCATAATCCCATTCCAAAAATAGCCTTTTGAATAATTATTTCCATCACGGAAATTAATAATCTCAGACATAAATCTAAAATTATTTTTTGAACAATGGATACAATTTTTGTACGCTAATCCGATTCTGAGTAATTTCGTGAGAAATATGGCTCGCATTTCATCGTCACAAAATCCGTCTCACGAAATGCCTTCCGGTTTTCAAATGAGATTTGTCATATAAAATATCGCAGTGAAGTCTTGATGTGACTATCGCATGCGACAACTTTTTAATTGCGTCAAATATGGATTTGCATAGACAAACCAATCCAGAAGCGGAACTAAATTTTCGCCACCAAGCTACAACTGTCACCAAATAACACAAATATACAGAATGGGTTGTAGAAACATAGTTTAGTTGGAGATTAGCACAGCGAAACACAGTGCTTGAGGAGGAAGTAAACAATCACAAAACACACAAAAGATCCAAAATATGTTGACTGTATAATACAGGAAGCTTGTGCAGAACTTTGGTGATCAAAGTGCAATAAAATATCAAAAGAAACATTCTACGATTCACATCCAAACAATCACATTCGACTAATATCGCAACATTGAAAAATGTTGCGATGCGTTGCCAAAAGTTTTTCGAAGCATAGACGAAATGCCAAAAAAACAGGAAAAATATACCAAAAATGGCGATTTCTATGGCCGAACAACTTTTGATTTTTCTCGGCGTTTTCCTAGGAATCTCTGGAGCACTGTGCCCACATCCCTCTAAAATATTTTATCTTCTCAAATCGGATCCATAACTTGAATTAGAAAAAACTAATATAAAATTAAATGACTCATATAATCTCAAAATTTCAGGTGCTACAAAAACGGAAGCTTAAGACCCAAAGTCGGAAAATCGTGATTCCGGGTCCTCCAGTGCCTCGTGTTGGGCCAACCGCCTTGGCCGGTACCGGCTCAGGAAACATCAACTCACCTTCTGGAGACTCCCAACTCCAAGGCAGGCGGAAAATCTCTCCAACGTTAATGATGACTCATTCTCCTTTGCCCATTTGCGACAATTACTCCCAAAAATCGACAAGTCGGAACATGAAGTCTAGTGTGAGTGTGGCCCTTTTGTTGGATTCTTTGGACATGGTGGACACGGAAATCAGGAAGAATGAGCTGGAGAGAGCGCAGGAGAATCGGAGAAGGACGAGTCAAATTGCAATTGTCTCTGGACCCAGGCAGCAAAGGCGGATATCTCTGAATGAGAGGATCAAAAGTAACAGATGCCTTAGCTCGCCCGTGGGATATGACGTGTTCTTGAGCTGCTCGTCGTCGAGCGAGTTGGACTGGATCACACAGAAAGCAGTGCCTCAGTTACAGTAAGTTTTTATTTTATGATGTACATGACGTAAAGATTTTTTTAATTTTTGCCAAAACGTAATTTTGGCTTTTCGCAAATTTCACACAAATTTCTCTTTTCAGTAAAAGTGGTCTCAGCTACACCTCAGCCTTAATGTGCGACAAAGAAATGCGGATACCTTTGCTGCACACCGCCTCTCACATTCTCTACTACATACCTTCGTACAAAACATTTTTGTCTGGAATGATCGAGGTAAGTCAAACTTTTATGCATCTGAAACAGTTTTAATTGTTGCATTTCCAGATTGCCTACTTTATCGGTCACTCCGACTGGCAAGTAACGGTTTGCGTTCCGAGAGAAGCCGAGTGCCTTATTTTGTTGGACAACGACTCTAAATGCGAGCCAGAGACTCTGAGAGCGGTACAGCGTCGAAATGAGTGCTACAGAATGGCCTTCTGCTATTTGAAGGACATGGCTCAGAGACGGCAGTGTCGCGTCTTCACAAAGTAAGATAGTCCCGGAGTTTTGCGAAAACTATCGCTGAATACAGATAATTTAATTTTTGACATTGATCGGTTCAGAAAATGAGACTGATCTTCAGTTAACTTTTGAAAATTTTGATTATTCACTAAAAGACTGGATTTTTGAAATATATAATCCAAGTTCAATTTTGTAAAAAATTTTGGTTCATGTTAAAAAATATTACAATCTAGATGATATTTAAAATTTGATGTTAATTAATAATCTTTTTTCAGAGTCGAAGACGCCGTAAAACACATTGCCGATAAAAGCAAGCACGACCAGGAAAGCAAAGCCCACTCAGGTCTGAAACTTCGTCAAATTGTCGAGAAACAGCACCTGGTCAAAGAGAGGACAAGAGTGAATTTACTCAAACACATGCAGGAAATGGAGGCTTTGAAACAGCAGAGTGCCGTCTCGAACAGTAATAAGCAGTCGCAATAATGTGGCCCAATTTTGCTTTAATTTCGGGTTTTCATTCCAAGCTCAATCTTATTTTGGTGTTATTCACACTTTTCCATACTTGCGTGCTATTTTGATAATTTTTCGCTTAGTAATTGGCAGTTTTTGGATTCTTTCCGAATGAGTTTTATGGGAAATACCCTATTTAAGGCAGTTCTCGGAAAACGGTATCAAATGTTGCGATTTTTAAACTTGAAATGTTGCGAATGTTTTGTGCTAAAGATTGTCCCTAGAAAGAACATATGACTAAAATTTTCAGTTTTTATATTTTACTAGCCACCAAAAATTGCCAATTTGCTCAAAGATACAAAATCAACTATCCTCGAAACGCTTTTTCTGATATTTATGTCATTTCTGTCACAACTTTTCTCTTATTTTCTGTCAATATTTGTCTTTTAACTCCACTCAATTCACACTCAATAATAATACTTAAATTGTTAAGTTTTAATTTGTTTTCTGAATAATATTTTTGTGCTTTTATGTTATAAATATATGTTATTTGGAAAATTTCTATTTGAATAATAAATTAATTTCAAATGAAAAGAGAAAATAGTAACGGTATTAAAAAGGTGACAGACAGGTTAATATATTACTGAGAAAGTGTTAGTCAAGAATGGCAATTGTGTTTTTTTTGTAAAATTGTGGGAAACATTGTAATATTTTGGCAAGAAGTTGAAAGCTTTATGAACACTCGCACTACCCAATACTTGACGGACAGTTTAACAGTATTTGGAGCAAACCTTTTGGCAACAAAAGATCATCGCACAGGTGACTGCACACTTCTGCCATCCTAATGGTCAAATTTTTTGGTTTTTCCGTGAACTCTAGAATAAAAAAATTCTCTTTTCGCTTCTATCTAAAAACAAGCAGGTAGAAAAAGGAACATTCTCTCTATTGCGCATATATATGACTAATACAGTTTATCCTACCTGACAATTTACAGCCTTTGGCTTTTAAGAAAATGTTTTTGTCTTTGTCTTTCTCAAACAATTTCAAAGCTTGCGCAAAATATTTCAAGAAATTTTTCGAGTTTTTGAGCACTTTTGAGTTTCTAAACAGTGTTTTTGATTTTATCCTGGAAAAGGTCATTTAACATTCGATATACCTAATCTGGAACTTCACCAAACTTCTCACATCCGCCAACTTTTCCCGTAAAGACAGCGTTTTGTATACGCGATTTCTTTGTGAAAGAATTCTTTATGGTTTATATAAAGAACAAACATTTCCGCTTATTTTCTCATCAATAATTCACATTTCCTGGATTTGCCTTGCTATTGTTGCAAATGTATTATTTGGCGAATTTCTATTTTCAACTTATAAACAAACAAGACCAGCGATGGGAAAACTCGTCACGCTCCTTGAATCGTATTCGCAACGTCGTCGGCCGTCGAAAAGCCCGGTAATTTGCTAGGTAAACAAGAGCAAAACTTAAAGATCTCCACTATAAAGATCCACAATAAATTTTGTAGGATGAAGCATACAAACAGTGATTTTATTCAAAAAAATTTTGATCGATAGACTTTTAATCGGATTTTCTTACTTTGAATTTTGCAAATTCCAAGAATCAAATTTGTATTTGATATTTGGAATTGGTAAAAAATTTGCAAAGTTACTTTAAAAATCAAGGAATGTGCATATTATGATTTTAAAAAATAATGGTAATAGTTAGAGCCTATAGAACAAATTTACATTCATAGATATATAAAAAAGACGTATAAAATATTAAAAACTTTTAAAAAATTGATAGAAAAACAAAAGTGCTTTTAGAAAAATTCCAAGTAACCATTTCTCCTCCTAATTCCGCCTCCGGCCATATTTTTCCTTGGACAGTTTCTCATTAGATACCTAGTATGTGGTGTCATTAACTACCATGAAATTTCACCAAGGGAATAACCAGCAGCCCGAAAATTAACTTTTTGCAAAAATGCCTTTTTAAGTAAGGAATTTCATCGGTTTTAACATAATTTTTTTGAAATTTTTTATCAAAAAAAGACTGAAACAAATACCCAATAATGAATGTGAACGTCTTTGGAATTTTGAACAATATTTTGGAGAGATGAAGATGTCTAAGTTCCTAATTTTGTTACTTAGTTTTATTAAGTTTTAGAGAAGAGGTAAAAGAGGAATGAAAAGAAATACATGGACACACTACATATTCTGTAGTGTGACTAATCCCATTCTATAGTATAGAATGGGATTAGTCTTATGGTCTATAGGAGAGATTAGTATTCAATAATATTGTGTCAATACAGTTTCATCCTATATGTCTAGCCGGTGAAACTGTAAATTTGTACTCTGAGTTTGACAGTGTGTACTTTAATTTGAAAATAGTAGTTTGAAACATCAACGTCCTTAATTCTTGTTTCATCGAAGTTAAATTTCATTTGTTAGTCTGCAAAGTAAATAAAAAGACAGTCGAATGATCTCGATCACATCACGTTTTGTCTTATGCAGTCTTGGAAAGAGTTGACCTGTCCAAATGGCTGAAGAATTTGTGTTCCTTAAACTTTTAATCGGATTCAAATTTTGTTCGCGAATTCTTCGAAGTTCCAAATTAATCCTCTAAAGGAAGGATTCTGTAGATAGGAAGCACTTCGATTTGATGAGTTTATTTGAAAAAATTTGAGAACAAAATAAGCAAATCGTGATAACGGTTTAAAATGACGTGAAGGGCAGAATTATTTTACAAGTTGTAACCAAAATGAATTAGTATTTTAGAACTAGTACGTATTTTGATCTGAACATTAGTCTAAGCATGTTGCCAATCGAGGCAGGTATAGAAACATTTATGGCTTATAGTTGCCTAATTCCTGTTTGAAGCAAATTCTGTTCAGAAATAAAGTAGCGAAAAATTGCTTAGAATGCATTGTTCAAAAACTTTTACAATGAATTTGCTATGGTCAAAAGTGTTCTCAAAATATACTTTTAGAATATCAATTTTTCCTACAACGATTTCCAATTTTTTACTCGGCAATTTTTTACTCATCGCACTTTTGCACAAACTCTGCTAATTAATAATCTGTGCAAATATAAGTATCAGACATGTTGCTTCGGCATTCTCCTCGAAAATTTACAATATAAAATCTCGCTCAACCATCATTGATCAAGAACAACATTTTTCAACACCATTTTGTTGAAACATTCAATCACGTGATGTTTGTTCGAGAACTTCTCAATCGGATTTCAATTTCATCTGTTTACCCAATTTCTGTGAAGTTCTAGATTAATCCTCTAAAAGAGCATTTTCTGATAAGCGGTATTTGGGAAAACTTGAGGTAAACACCAAATAAGCAGGGAACATTAAATGAATAAAGTGACGTGAAGTTGTTTTGCCCGAAAATGTCTTAACTTTGGTCATAGGTGTGGCGGATAACGCTAAAGTGGGGGAGAAAGTATTTTCCTGTTGGTATGTATATTTATAAAAGAGAAGTTCAAATATAAACTTGGTTCGATAGTAATACGATTTATATTTTGGGCCTTGAAGTATTGACTAAAATCCTGGATGAGTTACAATCACTTGACATTTTAATCGGATTTCCGGTTTTCTGTGAATATTTATACTTTAAGTCCTCAAAGAAAGCACATGACTGAGATTTGTGATGACTTAAGAGAAAACATACAAAATAAAAGTGATGTGTTGTCAATAGGAGGAAGGTATATTTTGAGGTAAAAAATTGTAGCAAAGCATCGCTAAGTAAGAACCATGTCGTGAAATGTATTGTTTCAAAATATTGCATCTGACCTATAAAGTCAACGTCTTATCAAAGCTTAATTCTTCAGATTTTTTGTAACATGAATTGCTATGGAAACGTTCAACCATTAATAAAAGTGCAAGAAATTTATTGGTAAAATGATATCAAACTTGTGAAAAATGACGTGGGTGTTACGTGATTCTGTAGTGCCCTCTTGTTCTTTGTTAGTTAGATTGTGTGAATTTGATTAATACAAAGTCTAAATCTAACTGTTTGTTACAAACTACCGGAAATTTACTTTGGAAATGCGTTTTTCGTGAGAAATAGTCGAGAAACATAATTGTGTATGACATGGCATTTGATATGCTAAATGTGATTTTCTCACGCTGTCAATTGATTACAGAAATTAAAACAGAAAATTCTGCTCAAAACTAAACTGCTTTAAATTTAGGGATTTTAAAGACGCGAAATGCTTCAAAAACACATCAAATGCATTTCAGTTTTAAAATTTACACACGTTAGATTTCTTTTTACCTTGGATGTCTAAAATGAATAGAAAAATTTTGCCTATTACAAAAATCCAAAGTTCAAAAATATTCAATCCTGGATTGTTCCAAAATTTTTAATTTGAAATATGTGGTAGTACATGTCGTCTACTACTAAATTTCGTTTTCTACTTGGAATTCAGAATCTCCTGGAACATTGTAGGACCTAGTCGTCGGCATTCATTTCGTGTTGAGGCGTTCTATTAAAGTGTTTAATGTAATTTTAAATATTTTTTCGTATTCAAACATTGTTTCATTTAAACCAAAGTACAAATAATTTAATTTTTTCAGACATTTCACTAATCGTCTAAATAGTCTCTTCGCTCTAAAGAGTAGACTTTCCGATACTCAACTTTGCCCATTCTATGGGATTCTGCAGAGAGAGTTAAGAGGGAAACGACTAAGAGGTAGAAGGAAGACCGAAAGAAAGGAAACATCAAAACGATGCGACCGGACTGTCCATCGCAGAAAATTTTCCTTGCATTATTTTGTCATCATTTCTCTCAAAAGCACAGAGCGAATGATTCCCACAGGAGGGAGATATTTTCCTATTGAAAATGAAACTGTTATATGCGAGGGATGGGCCCAAAAAGTTGGACTGAACACATTTCCGTTAGCCGACAGCCCAGCCGATTTTTGCGATGTTTGAGAAAACTTGCAAAACTTTTCAGGAAGCATTTCTCGGCGATTACCTCTTCCGAAGTGATGCTTGAGAAAGTTTCTTTCCTTTGAAAGCTTGAGTCAAGAGTCTCGATCGGAAGTATGGACACAATAGTCGCCGAATATAGAAACAAACGGAAGAAGTACAGGAAAACGGGAAATGGAGAAACAAGCTTCCCGGAATAATGCTTTCTGGAAATACGGAAGTAAGCAGGAAGAGGAATAATAGAAAAAAGTGCAAAATGACCAAAGTAAAGATAACAAATGAGCATAACTTACAGGCGAATAAAGGAAGAAGACACAACTTGCACTCTCTTTTGGCCACTTTTTGTCTTTGTGTGTCTTTGAATAATTTATGATTTTGTGTGTTCTTTTTAAAGATTATCGATTTTTGCGTGGAAAATATTTCGAAAGACAAATATAAAATTCGGAAAACCGTTTGTATTTTCGGAAAATTGTTTGTATGTATTTTGCTTACATATTAGGGGTGGGCAAAAATTCTAGGATAGTGGCCAATGGTTCGGGGACATCCCTTAGTAAATACATATTTTTTATATATTTCCCGATTTGATTTTCAAATGGCATTCCTCCTACCTAACTCATCGGCAAATAGGGTGTTTGATTAGAATATTTTGGGCGCAAGTACCACTTTAGGCCCGGAAACGACTGTATTCATTTAGGTTTTTCAGAATCTTTTCAGAAATTTTTGTCAAAAACGACATAATTTTCAAAAAACGCCGCACAAAGTGACCAAAGCAGCCGATTAGTGTTCTCACTAGACACTCCCCGTTAGTTAGGTAGGGAATGTTCTCATAGATCGGATGGTGACAAAAAATTGCTAAACCCAATTTTCCCTAAATTTTAAAATGATTAATAACATTTCAGAAGGGCGATGTGGCCCTTTCTCAGCATATTCCTACTATTTGTGCTTGACCTTATAAGGTTTACGTATTCACAACTATCACTGCCGCCCGGAACACTGACGCAATTCCCCCCAGGCACGATTCCTTATACTTTAAACCAACCCGCTGGCACAATTGACCAAAACGCCGGAATTCCTCAATCACTTCAGGCCCTTCAAGGCTTGCAGGGATTACAAGGCCTCCAATCAATACCGGGTCTGCAACAATTACAGGCACTTCAAGGATTAGGCGCCGGATTAGGCGGGAGTTTAAGTGCGCCGAGTTTGAGCGCCGCTCCGGCGCTTGGCGCAGCAGGCTTGGGTGGCGCGGCAGGATTAGGCGCAGCAACTCCCTACACGGGTGTCCCGGCGGCTAATGGTGAGAGTATGTGAAAGTTTTAAAATAATATAACAGATATGCCAAATTAGAGACATTGTTGATGATCATTGAAGTTAAAGCAGATAGTTTGTGTAACTGTCTGAGAAAGTACCGTATTTTCTTTAATTGAGCCCCCTCAAATTGGCGCTCGAATTGCCGAAGCTTGGCAATCCACTTTATAGCTTCTAGAAAATTCTGAGTTTGAAATATGTTGTAGCCTATGTCCTTAGCTACAACATCAACGTCCTTAGCTACAACATATCAAATTCAGAATTTTTAGCAAATGAAAAACCTAGAAAACGACCTTGGCGTAACCTTGGCGTTCTGCCGAGGGAAAGGGGCTCAATTATAGAAATAGTATTGGATAGTCATTAATTCTGAACAAACAACTTTGGCCGAATGGAAGAGATCGCTACGGGACCACTTTATATTTGAACATTTTGTTTAAAGTGCCATATTCGCAATTTTTTGACTGGATATCAACTTTCTGAGCTCACTTTTCCTACCTGACTACACGGAAAATAGTATGTAAAGTGCACTACATTTTTTATAAGTAGCCATTTCTGCCAAAAATTGACATTTTTATGGAAAGTGTCAATTTTGGGCAAAAATGGCCACTTTTGAAAAGCGAGCTCAGAAAGTTGATATCCAGTCAAAAAATTTCAAATATGGCATTTTAAACAAAAAAGTTTAAACACAAAGTGGTCCCGTAGCGATCTCTTCCATTCGGACAAAGCTGTTAGTTCAGAATTAATGAGTTTATCCGGTACTTCCTAGAGTTTGGCTTATTAGAACTTCGAAAGAAATTTTATCCAAAATAAACGTTTCATATTCAAAAACTTATTTGAAGGTAAAAAGGTTTTTGATCAAGAATACTACTCGTCATGGAATTTTTTAAGTAAATATTTTTTGGCGTTGGATTAAAGAAAACTATCATAGTTATTTTGTCCATTGCCGCGGAATTTACTGTTCAAATAGCCATGAATAGCTAAAAAATATTGGAAAAACAGTCCAAAATGTAATTTCATGAGCAAGAATTTTTTTTTGAATAAATTCTTCTTTGGTTATAATCTGTTTTTGTTCTGCAAATATAGCAGAAATCTAAGAATGGCCAAAATAATTTTATGCAAAAAATAGTTTTGTTACAATTCATAATTTCGCTTTCAGGTTTTGTTTCAAATTCACGAAAGAGCAAAGTTTGCGCACCAAAAAATTCCGTGTTATACGTGGAAAAATTACAAAAATTACCTACAAACATTGAACTGCATAATTATCACCGCCCATACATTTTATTCTATAGGCGGACTTTCAGCAACGTTCATTCCTCTCGGACAGGTACTCATTCCCACAGGAAAAGAAGTCATAAGAAACCCAAATTCCGGCGGAAATGGCTACGGCTCAAATGGTGGCGGGGGTGGCGGTTACAACTCAGGACCCAGTTATAATTGCAACGGATGTGGTGGCGGTAGGTGTTTGTTTGTTCATCTTGAGTAAGCCAGACTGAAGCAAAACATAAATTAAGCTTGACTGAGTAAACATGATTGGACGTGGGGTCAGATTCGATTACGGGGACAAATTTTTAATTAGAAAAAGAAGGGACTAATAATAATATCAAAAAAAAATAAGATTTTGTGGCGTGGTTTAGTCAGCTAAAAATTTTATAGATTAAGTAATTTCCTTCTATATTTCTACGCAAAATTTTGCAGCAATTTTGTTCTTATAAAAATTTTCAGGCATGGGCGGACCCGGCGACTGTGGCATGTGTGGTCCAGGAAATTGTGGGAACTGTGGGAATTGCGGGCCATGTTGCGGACCAGACGGCTGTTGTGGGCAGTGCGGAGGTGGGCAATGCGGTGATTGCGGAGGGCAATGTGGAGGTGGCAATTGCGGCAATTATGGCGGTGGTGGAGGCGGTTATGGAAGAAAAAAGCGGTCGACAAACCTGTTCGCTTTACTCAGGAAAAGGATACAAGCAAAGAGACGCCTGAGAGAAAAATCACCGAAAGATGGATTTAATTAGTCATACGTTATTTCCTGTTACGTAATGGAGACAGTTATAGAATTGATTTCGGAAAAGTGATGATTAAAATAAAATGTCTACTGATTTGATGGAAAAAGATGGACGAATGTATGTAAGTAAAATTTAGAAATGGAGAAAAATCTTTTCCGTACACTTTTTTGTGATGGGCAGTGACTGTGGGATATGACTGTAAAAAATTAGAAATCCCTAAAAGGTACCTTTCCCACAAAGAGAAATGTTTCTACCGATATCGGCGGTGGAATTTTCTGGAGTATTTTGTGCGATGAAATTTTGATGTTTTCGCATAAAGTAAATTTAAAAGCTAAAAGTACTTTGTACTCATTTTATCAAAGCTATCTGATACAGCTGAAAAATATATTTACAATGCAAAGTGATTCTGTTAACAAATACATGAGGATGATACAGCGATGACTTTGTAGGATCAAAGCAATTTTATTGTACAGGATATCGTGATACTAATTTCGTGTAGATCATTTTTCTTCTGTCTCTTCATTTTGTACTTCTTCATTTTTTACTTCGGCATTTTTTGTTTCTTCGTTTTTTATTCCTTCATTTTGCGCGTCCTCATTTTGTACATTTTCATTGTTTATTTCTTCATTTTTTACTTCTCTTTCTGTTTCCTCATTTTGTTTGCTACCAGAATTTGTGGATTCGGCATTTTCTATCGACTTTGTTGAAGATTTATCATCATTAGTATTAGCTGCCCGTAAAATTTCTTCAATATCATTGAGATGAAGCAACTGGGCGTAATGAAGTGGTGTATAACCTCTCTGGTCAGTGATCTAAAATTATAAAGCTACAAAAAAATTCTTGCTTACTAAAAATTGCTTTACTTAATTACGATTCTCTTAAAATGAGCGGAATGCCAAACCAGATTCCCAAATGCCAAATTTAGTAGTAGAGAGTACTACTTAAAAGTAGCTCAAATTCGATGGCCAACTTCTTAGCCAATTAAACAATTTGATTTTTCGGCGAAAAATCTTATGTCCAAACGCAATGTTTCTTTTGCAAGAACCATATCGCTAAATATCGATCGCTATCATGGACAATGGGGTCAGAAAGAACTAGACAATTACAAACCTGTGTATTTGCACTGTTGTCGACCAAAATCTTGACCAACTCAGCACGGTTATTTTCGACTGCCTCGTGAAGCGGAGTCCTATTGTATCTGTTGGTCGCATTCACATTGGCCCCTTTTCCAATCAAAATTTCCGCCATTTCCTTGTATCCATGAAATGCGGCGCCATGAAGCGGAGAACATTGATTAAAGTCCTTCTCATTAGCATCCAAACCCATTTCAATCAGGAGTCCAGCAATTTCTGTACAATTATTTTCCACCGCTACTTCAAGCATGGACGAACAACAGTTGAACTTCTCTTTGACTTCAGCGCCATTATCTAGAAGGACTTTGACAATGTCCTTATCCCCGCGCTTGACAGCCCAATACAAGGGAAATGTGTCACAATAGTTGCGAACATCAACTTTGGCTCCATGTTTTATGAGCTCTTCTACGACGTCTGCAGTGGAGTCTTTGATGGCGAGAATTAGAGGATATTCGCCGCCGAGTGTGTAGATATTTAAATCCGTACCATTTTCAGCTAACTCGAGCACTTTCTCCCATTGGCCTTCTTTAGCCGCTTGTAATAAAGCTGGAAGAAGGTTAATTGAATGAAATATCGTAAAACATTTTTGACAGCAGCTTATGAATTTCAGGATGGTTTGAGGAGTATTTTATGACAAGTACCTTGGCAGGTAGAAGGGAAGTTGTCAAGGGTAAATTAATGTGCAAATAAGATTTTTCTGAAATGTCAGAATTGAGCGTAAGGTAAAAAACTCATAAAATTGAGATTAAACTTATTAGAAACATGTTCATTCTTTAAAAAATTGCTGAAAAATGCGAAAAATGTTAAAATTTTTGATGTTTTTTCTTAAAAACTTTGGATTTTTGTTCGAAAATAGGTAAATTTGTTAATAATTTCCATATTTATTATTCTGATAACTTTTAACTCTACCTTCTTTATCAGACGAAAGGACGCCGTAAGACCCGACACTCAAGCATGAACATTCGATTAGAAATCCAAGAAAAATTCCGTACTTCAGAAATTCATTTATCGTACATCCAATCATATTCGAGCAGATCCTGGAATAAAGTATTGATTACAATTACAACATTACACTAAGAAATTACTTCATCATGAATTTAGTTTTTGAAAAAGGTTTCGGAAATTCAAAAATATATATTAAAATTTAAAGTACCTAAAATTCGCAAGCGAGAAATAATATTATTTTACCAATTACAATCAAGTAAAGTAATCAATACATCGGTGAAGTCCTGGTTTATATTCACCTAGAGGTGAGTTGGAAGTCTCTATGGGGAAACCCAAGAACGGACCTCTGTGCGTCGGGCGAGAGAGTGTAGTCTTTCTCTAGGTCCTGTAGGCTCTCATATCTTTACTGTCTTGGGATCCTACCCTCACTCACCCTGGCAGAGGGACCCATCAGTGAGCGCACACGCAAAATGTTCAGATACCGATGCTTGCTTTCACTGACAGCTTGCCTTGGCATGCCAATGAATGGGTATGAGAGACTACAGATGCAGTGTAGTCCAGCGCGCAGAGACAGCCGCACGTCTCCAAAGTGATTGTAGCTGACTGTATACATCTCTGCCGTAGGTAGCATCCTGTCGCAATGGACAGACGAAAATATAGTGAGAAAAGATTGTCTATAGCGGAAACGCGAGCAGTGAAGACTAGTAGAAAACAGGAGTCAGTCTGACAAATACCTTGTAGGTACACTCAGACGCCCGTCTAGGTAGCAGCTGACATGTCGCGTCTCGAAAATTCGCACGCACATGCGTCCACATAAAATCGATTTTATAGGAGCGCGCGGTTGAATAGAGGCAGAAGTGCATTAGTTGAGAGCACCTACACGTCCTTACCATCTTGAATTTTTTAACAGGAAAAGTGTGCAGGAAAAAGAAAAGTTGGGTAAGAAATCTTGAATGATAAGGAAACAAATCAGAAATAAATAAATCGGAAATTATGAGGTCTTCCAAAAATTGGAAACTATAAAAAGCGACACTTAAAAATAAAAAATTCTGTTTCATGCTACAATTCGACTCTGGCAAATAAAAATTGGTTGGATATGTTTTTTACTGTGAAATGTTTTGCGATTCAGATCAATTTAACCAGTTTGTAAGCCAACCTACATATATGCTAAGCTTTATGAACAAAAATTCACTTTACTGTAAGCAAGTGCTGTAAATAAGAACACCACTGTATTTCTATTGATAAACCGATAAAAAACTCTTGCGCAAATCAATACCAATATTATTTTGCAGACAAAAGGTTAACTCAAATTGCAACAAATGTCATGTTTTACAAAATTGAAATAGTTTTTCAAACCATTTTCCAGCATACAAAACGAAGTTTAACAATGCTAAAAATTCAGAATGCAAACAATAATATTCAGATTGTACATTTATTTTATTATTCAATCAATTAATACAAAAAATTTATCGATATTTTCACTGATTATCGTTTCTTTGGCGCTCGATTTGGCATTCTGCCGAATATGTTCAGTCATCGTCTTGATGGCATCCATTTCCGAGCAGCATAGGGTCAACGCCGCGCTGTGTGAGCTTCTTTTGTTTCATCCTCCGATTCTGAAAAAAAAATTAGGTTCATCACTTCAGTCAATTTTTTTGTTTCCGCCATATTTAGAAATTCAGGAAAATTTTTATAAAACCAACTGTATACTTATAAAATTAACTTCGATAAAACGAAAAATTTCTCACTTGAAACCAAATCTTGACTTGACGTTCGGACAAATTCAGCTTCTGGGCGAGCTCCCAGCGTTTTTGTTTGGTGATATATTGACCCAGCAAGTATTCTTTCTCGAGTTCAAGTAACTGCGCCTTGCCATACGGCTTTCGCTTTTTCCTTGAATTTGAAGCTGAATGTGCCGACGTTGTCCATTCCAGAGGTACATCTGAAAATATCACGAATTATAATTTTGGCAATTTTTCATATTGTTGCTACATTTTTGCCCGTTTTTGTTTCCATATACGTATTAGAAAAACACCCAGCATAATATCTCAATTACTTTATCTAACTCTGAGGGGAATAACCTTTAAAAGGAAGTAGATTCCTTATACATTTCCCAAATTGAAACGGATACAGAATGATTTGATTGGGGACAGAGCCCGACTTCGGCTTGCCCAAGGCCGCGGAATAGCGAATTAATCCCCTGAGAGACATAAAACCGTTTCTCTATCTTTCTCTCAAAACAAATGGAATTAATTGGTGCCTGTGCGCCCATATGCTGCCCTTTTCTCGGGTCATGCCGTGAATGCTGTAAGAATAAGAATACTGTAACTGAGCTGGAAGAGTACAATGACACCTGCTGAGCGAAAAATCCAAAGAAAGAATCAGAAAAATGAAATGGGCTGTCGAATTGAACAAAGTGCAAACATTTTAACCCGACAAAGTGCTATTATTCCATAAAAAACTTAAAATTCTGACTTTTGGTCAGAAGAACATTTTATGATTTTTTCATTTTAAGGTTTTCCTTTTGAGACAATAACAGCGAGCCTTTAGAGTAATAGAGTAAACTCAACTTTAGTGTTCTTGCAAATGTTTCTATTTTGCGTCTTTTCAAAGAATATTTCAATCCAAGTGGCTTGGGAGACAAACCAAAAATTTTGAATAACTCTGGGATGCCTGAATGAGTGCACTTTTGATTGCATTTTCAAACTTTTCCCTCATATTCAAGTTTGAATTTCACGTTTGGATCAGTTAAACTTTTGGTCTTCATAAAATCAGTTCCCTCGATCACCAATTACTGGAAATTTCAGCATTTAGCGAGCGTTTGTGAGTAAATATAACCGATTTGGGACTCGCTTGTGGTCCTTTGAACTCGCCGACAGAGCCCACCCAGCTGCTGGCGGTCGCCCTCCTGCGACATTTTATGGCCGGAGATCGCTGCTCTGTCGGCTCAATGTCTATGCGTGTTCCACCGGGCAAATTTTACAAACTGAGAAAAACAAGAGAGGACTACATCGGGTGAGTCCTGGGAATGTGCGCTGTTACATTTGGATGCCCGAATTATGAATATTGATTTTGCGATGAAAAGGAAGATCAATGGCGTTTTTTGGGATAAATTTCGTATCATAATTTGTTCAGAAGGAGAAAGAAGGAGAACTTGGAGAAGCAGAAAGAAAAATTTTATTTTTATTTTTGATCCTTGCTTTAAAAAAAACGTGTACCAGTCAAGTTTCATTATTTATATCTCGGAATTCCAAAAAGCAAAAATACCGCGAGAGAACCAAGTGCGTTTGACCAGCTGTTTGAAACTGAAAATCGCAATTTTCTGCTCTTGATTTCCCATTTCCGAGGTGACATGTGAAGATTTGAATTTTTTGGAGGAAATTAAAAAAAAATATTCTACTTGGAGCCAAAAACTGTTTTATGTCAACAGAACGTGTATAAAAGTAAGCTTAAGCCTAAGTTGTTTTCCACAAGGCTTTTGATACGACGAAATGTTACCCTGAGGATAATTGGCTAAGCCCCAAATACAAGGCGCAAAAGTAGCAGCGACCCAGCTCCTTAATCCTAACACCTCTCAAAGGGCCAATCCTCCTGTATATCGCTTTGGATAATTAAATAAAAGGAAAGGAATTTTACGGTTTCCCTTGAAGCGGGCCAACTTAGCCGCCGTTTTGTTTGCCAACAGATTTTGACCAAAGCGGTCAAAACAAAAGGACCAAAGATTGGATACATTGATATTTCTGCATTCAACACATGGATTTGTGTCTGAAAGAGTTTGCGACATTCCAGGATCAGTTACATTTTGGCGGCTTTTTGTCTTTTTGATAAAAGATTAAGAAATAATTGGCTTATTGGATGATTTATTCGAAAAAAGTTGGATCTTTTGGGTGTGAATGCCCATTCACCTTAGGAAGAAAACAGGTGAGAGAATACTATCCAGAAATGTGCATGAGTAAAAATTGAAACAAATTTCGAAACAATTTTTCGGAAAATTTAATATTTTTTTAAATTAAAAAATGCAAGTTAAAAAATTATATTTGAAATTTTATAAATTGGCGATTGTCCAATTTTCAAAAACGTTGCAATTTTATACAATTTCTGCAACCAATCCATAAAGTTGTGTCATTTTACGTTTTGAGTGGTTCCCCAAAATTCTATTCACCATACTGTTGTTTCATAAGAACCAAGTTTCCAATCAATGTGAACCCATCCAAGGTTAATTCAAACTTGACGAAAAAAAGAAGAGACGGATGTTTTATGACTTTCCATCGAGTCCTCAAAATATTGAGTCTGACTGGCAGAACGGGCACAACCGAGTTTATTCCCACACATCTGTCATAGCAAAAAACGAAAAGAGTTCATACTGTAGGAGATACTGAAGTCAAGTCGATGGAGTGAATCATTTTTCTCCTGGCAAAGGAATCAAAAAGACAATTAATGATCGACTTCTCATTTTCCCTCATAGAGTGCATTTTCGGTCGGGGAATATCATCCGAGCAGGATTTGCGCATTACACAAGATTTATGGAGGGATTAACTCGATTTGTGTGGCCAAAGAAATTTCTGAGGAGAGATCTGAGGACAGGAAGAAAGGAGAGTACGGGCAAAAAATATATTAAATGGCTTGGATCACACAATACTAAAAAAATTCACAGGTTAGAAATTCCAATGGAGACTTTTTGGGAACGCTGGATCAAGTTTAAGATAGGCAAAATCTCCCTATTCCCAGGCCAATTTTAAAGTGAGCCCAGAATTACAATACAAACAAATTTTGTCCGAAAAGGAGAAACTTCTATAGTCTTCTTATACTTCTAATAAGACTACTGCTTTAATTCCAGACCCCTCGGTAGCAGGGTTGTGCCGAGTGACTCGAAACTCGAGACTCGAAACTCGACTTTTTCGCCGACTCGAAACTCGAAACTCGACTCGAAGAATTTCGGCCGACTCGACTCGAAACTCGAAATTTTGGGCCGCGCCCGGTAGGGCGCGGCCCGAAAAAAATTGGAATTTTGGACACATTTTTGTAAATTTTCAATGTATTTTAAGCGGTATTTTTGGCAAACAGGCTTAATATTTCAAAAAATTTTCGCCTGCGGCGCTATTTTTTTCTCCCACTTTGTATTATGTCTCATTGTTTATCGCCAACCTTGGGCCGAAAATTTATTAAATTTTCAATAAATATTCAATAATTTCAATGTTAGAATTTATTTCAATGATAAATTTTGGTCAATTTTTGACGTTTTTTCCAATTTTTTATAAAATTTCCGCCTGCGGCGATTTTTTTGCCATATGTTTACTGGTCTACTTACCCAGAAATATGAAAAAATTCGCGGAAAAAATAAATTTGAATCAGAATATACAAAATTTTAATGTCAATTTTCGGCAAACAGAGTTATTTTTCAAAAAATTTTGCCTGCGGCGCTATTTTTCCGCGAATTTTCAACTGATTAATTAATGCGGAAACTGTCAAAAATAGCGCCGCAGGCGAATTTTTTTCAAAAATTACAATCTTTATTGAAAATTTCACGAATTTTGCCAGCGGAAGACTTTAAAATTCAATGCATCTCCACTTGGTTCTGAAGAATCTGATATAATAATTTTCAACCGCTCGAGCAATAATCACGGATCTCTGAAGCCGATTATCTCCTCAAAATTTTGAAAAATTGCTCTTTATCAATCACAATTTTTCTCGGCTAAATTTATTGCAACATTATGCTATTTTTGCGTTTTAGGCCAAAATTAGGCTATGAAGTTAATACCGTATTCCCTGTAATTTAGCCCCATGGGCTTAAATTATTCAACCTCTGAAAAATTTTGGAATTTGAATTTTCAAACTCAATTTTTTCTGATATTTTCAATGACAAAGTTTTGGCATTGGGGTTATTCTTACGTAACTCGACGAGATCTACACGAATATGCACTTAGTTTTTCTCAAGATGGCTAGGGCGCTAATTGGCATTCTGTTGGGGTGGGGCTAAATTAGAGGGTGGGGTTAAATTAGAGGGTGGGGCTAAAAAACAGGGAATACGGTAACTATTTCCAAAAATTAGTACCAATTTCAGAGATGAAATATTCAAAATTTGGGACATTTTTTGTTCAAAATAACAAAAATTAGCTCAAAAATGGCTGAAAAATAGCCAAGAATAGCTCAAAAATAGCCAAAAACCACCCCTTTTTTGACATAAATTGAATAGTAGTACTAATAAATAACAATTAACAGCAAATTTTAGCAAAAAATTGCTTTAAAAACCGAAAATTTTGAATTTTTGAATCATCAGGAAATTTGACTCGAAAATGACTCGAAACTCGAAACTCGACTTTTTCGTCGACTCGAAACTCGAAACTCGACTCGAAGAATTTTCGGCCGACTCGACTCGAAACTCGACTCGAACTTTTCGTCGACTCGGCACAACCCTGCTCGGTAGTAGAGAAACTAAAGCTCTGGGCTTCAACTTTTTGGGAATATGGTACTTATTCCATAAGACAAAACCCACCGCTAAATGGACTCATGTTCATTGGTGGCACTGCACCGGAATAAGCCGCTGCAGCAAAGGGGTTGTATGCAGCAGCGTTATGGTAGGCTGCGGCTGCGGAAGACGCGGCATACTGAGACCAAGCGGCGGCTGCTGCGGAATTGTACAATTGTGCTGAGGAGCACATCGGAGTCATCATATCTGAAAGTTGAAGACTTGTAATGACTTTAAATTATTAGTTTGACAATCCTCAGATTTAAGAACCATTTTGTTCGGTTAAGTTAAGGCTCAATAAAAGTGCAATCATGAGTGCAAGGGAGTTTTCCTTGCAACAAATTTGGATTTTTTAGAAAATATGAAATTTGTATACAGATTGACAGGCAAAAAGTTTAGTTAACGGAAAATGTGTTTGGTATAAAAACACATATTTTTAGACGGAAGATAGGCCTCGAAAAACCATAAGGATAAAAAGTGTTTGCTAATATTTGATTCTCAACTTGTTTGATCTTTTCAAAAAATTAATTTTTAGTTACGTATTTGACCAAATCTAATATTGAGTCACTCATATATCTCTGAGACATTATCGATAGACCAACCAAGCTAAGAAGAGCAAAGAAGGGTTTAGAAGAAAGTTTAAGGAAGACTGATAATTTCAGATATAGATTTTGATTTCCTGTTCTCTGTTCCCTTTACTGTTCTATAAATGCATTTCTCATTCCATTGTCTTTTCTCATTAACGGTATCTTTAGCTTCATTGCCACTTCCTCCTCCATGCGCAATATTTTGGAATGTGACCCTAAAGTTTCGCTAATCCTTCCGTTTATCCTTCAAGGTGAGAATGACCGTTATGCGACTGTTAATGCGTTATTATTGTAGGACTGATCTGCGTATTTCCGTGCGTATTTTTACCTGCATTGCTTGATTTCTTTGCCCAAAAGTCATAAAACGGGGAAAGGTTCTTCCTCAGCATTTTCAATGCATTGCATGGAAAGGAAACGAAGATGCCTCTTCCATGTTTGTGTCAATAATTCCTCTTTTGTATGTGTTTAGTCTCTCTCGTTCTTTCTTGCGACTCGCCATCTTGTACCCTCTTTACAGTATCCTTCATTGTGCCGTAGTGAGACCCAAAGATCGAAAACAGGTGTGGGCCGTTGTTTTTTCATGGCAAGCCAGAAATGAGATGATAAAAATCCGAATATGGCCTCTTGAAAATTTCGGTTCTGTAAATTTGTGATTGGCAGGGATTTTTTTGATGTTTTATTAACTTTTACACAAATTTTACCGAACCATGAAGAAATAACTAACAAAAGGGATAGACAGTGGGCGAAAAATTATGGACGAGAAAGTTTTCATTAGTAAGCATGCTTACTAAATTTTCCATAAATTTTTCTGGATTTAGGGTGGTTTTATCAGGCATAGCATGATTTTGGGCGATAGTTTTCGAGAATTCCGGAAATCACAAACTTATTTTTTCAAACTCCACATTAAATTAGTTCTAAAGGCCAAACATTTTCGATCAATTTCTGGTACATTTTTGCTGCGTTTACAAATTTTCCGTTTTCGTTTCTTTTTTGGCCGTAAAATAACGCAATAAAATCCATATTTGGTCCCTGACAAAATAAATATTGGCTTTTTTTGTCAAACGCTTTTATTTTTCAAAGACGCATGCGGAATTGGGGGGGGGGAGTGAATGAGTGATAAACCAGAGCAAACATACAAGCAATTCGATGCCTCGTCAGAACATTCCGAGGTAGAGTTACTTTATCAACCACCGCTTATCTTTCGCCATTTCTAACATTAGAGTCGGCTTTCCTTTTGAAAAAGCCGACATCATGGACTTTTTCTATAGAAAAAAAGAAGCGAAGGCAGGATTGGTCAGACGCGAAGTGATCGCTCTATTCACTCATAATTAGATTAACTTGTCATGTTTGTATAAGGAAAGTTATGTGCAGAAATCTGTGCAGGAGAAGTAACAGAGCTGTGAAAATGATGATCGATTGGTGTAGTATATGGATTAAAGATGAAAGATTAAGATTGATTATGTTGTCGGTGAAGTCCTCAGAATCTCAGAAATTCTAGGATTTGAGAAATCGTGGGTGGTAAAAGCCAGAACATGTTCGGAAACCACAAAAGAAATTCGAGCGGTAAACTAAAGAAAAATCAAATTTTTGGACTAAGAATTTCACAATATTATATTTTTTTCCAGAAATTATATTTTTGATTAAAAATTGTCTCGATTGCGCCAGACATAACCAAAATATGAGCTGGATTTGCGCAATTTGGTCTTTGAATTTGGCCAAGTAATTTAAAAAGCACGATTAGAATTTGAATAAGTATCTTAGATTGTAATGATAACTCAGAAAATAGTAAAAATTATATTCTAATTTGCGGTTACCCAAATATATGTTTTCCCACAGATTTTGGCCAAAAATAATATTTTTAGATGTTTGAACTGTTAAAACCGCTACCAACCGTTATAATTCGCGGTAGACGTAGCCGTCTGCGGCAAATTTGCCAGATTTTTCTGAAGAGCGTTCGATTTGAGACCGTCTACGCATCCATTCTGCTCCTGTTTGGTTTGGTGTTTGCCATTTTCGTCGTCGTGTGTGGCATTTGGTTCCGGCTTGACTGATGTAGAGGAGTTCTGATTTGTGCCGGAGGCATTCTGAGAGTTGGTTGCTTGATTGTTGGCAACATGGGCTGAGGATGCGAGGGCGTGCGCCGCAGCTGCAAATTGATCGGGGCGGCTTTGCTGAGAATTGAAAACGTCCCAGTTATTGTAGTAATAATTGGGATGGGAGTAGGGGAATGCCGACTTGACTTCTTGAGTGTCTGAAAATTTTAATCAAAACACTGACGTGTGAAAAATTTGAATAAAGTCAAAATTTAAAAGTTTTCCCAAATTTAAAACAAGATTTTACACATTTGGTCAACTTTTTGTGACATTTTTAGGGTAGAATGAAAATATTATCACTTTAGACTAACAACTTTTACCAAAATCAAAAATCCAAAAACTTGGCTAATCATAAATTTTTGCTCAAAATCACCAAAACTCACCTTGTAACGGATTTGTGGCAGCGGAGTTTACAAAAGAGTTGGGCCAAAGCCCGGGCATACAAGTTGGAAAACCTCCAGCGCCACTGCCGGCGGCATTCTGGGCGAATGCTTGTTGCTGAGCGATCGGCTGCTGGTGCGATTGATGCTGCCAGGCGAGAGCGGCCTGTCCAAGGTTTGAGTTTGCGGTCAGTTTTGCCGACTGTGACATAATGCCATTGATTAGAGTGCCATTCATCATTGTCGAGGGCTGCGTTGAGGACTGCGTGTTGATATCGAATAATGGGTTTGGGGTGACTGAGACCATTCGAAGGTGATGAGAAAGTGCACAGAGGAAATAGCTTCAGGAGAGTTTAATTGAGGATTGCCAATTGAGTAACGGAAATATTAGAGAGTAGAAAATTTTTGATGGACTTCTAAAAGGCATAAATTGGACAATGCATAATAAACTCGGGGTCATGAAATGATAATACTTGGAATCCATATGAGCAATCGCATTTAGGGATAAGCAAAAATCGCTGTTTAGAGTTTTGTTTCTTTTAACTGTTCAGATTTTTGTAATTTTTTGAAGTGAAGTAGCATTTTTGCCTAAAAAGTAATAAAAAACAACAAACTGATTTGTAACATGAAACTTTTATAATTAAAACAAATATGATTGGAAAATTTCGTTTAAGGACTTATTTTTTATTTCTTGGATTCTATGTCGAATTTGTGAAGCATCCAAGTTGGCAAGCACCCAAAATTCCGATGAAGCTGGACATTATTCCAATTTTTGGACCCTGTGCCGGATCACTCTTATCTGGCTTTTTCATTTTGCTGTTTTCGGTGTTGTTAGAATTTTGTGGAATTGTTTGATTTCTGCCAAAAATTCTGGACCAAGTTTTGGTTAGAACAGTTATCATCAGATCTTAGCTAAGTTTTGAACTTGATTGATTTTTTTCCGGATTTGGCTCAGCATCCAAATATTTCATATGCCTGTTTTCCATGGTTTTTCTTCAGCTTACTCGGTCCCACTCATCACCAGGACATCACGCCAAATGACAGCTACAAGACAGAAGCCATAAAAAATCATAAAATTTTAATTGACTCTGTCACCCTCGTCGGACCTCCCAATCGCAACAAGTAAACAAATTCAGCCATTAATGGAAGCACGCATAAATAAAAGTGCTAATAAAAAAGAACATAAATCCTCAAAAGAGCAGTTCGAACAAATAAAAACACATATAAAGTGGGAACAGTGCGTGGATTAATGATAAATAACCGTAAACTTTTTACGGTAAAACATATCAATTAAAGCCATAATAAACGCATCGAAATTGCCATTTTCTCACTTTTGCGACTTTCTGCCACGCAAGAGCGCTAATTTTATTTTCTGTCATGAAAAATTTTAGTGCACTTTTATAACGGTTATTTAACACTGAGGGCAGTTTTATAGGGCGATTTGGGTGTATGCAAAATATATAGCGGAATCGTACTTTGAATGCTTTCGGATGCCTCCTGGACTCATAATCTGTGAAAGGGCAGGGCCTCCGGTGGTCCGGAAAAGAGACACCGGAGCGAATCAGGAGCGCGAGAGAGAGATCGAATGTATGGTCGGGATCGACAGTAAATATTTTATTTTCCTACGTCGGGAGAAGAGTCGCAAGAGCGACGCAAACTGCTTAAAGGAAGGAGAAACATAACAGGGTGCGCCCAAAAGCACTAAATTTTTATGGTAGAAAATTATAAACGGCGGTGAGTTTTGGGAGACTTCGTATGTTTGTGCGTAAACGGCGGCGGCCTCGTAAACTGCTACAAAGGACCCAGCCGCTGGTCCTCCTCTATAAAACTCCTCTAACAGATACGCGACGAGGTGGGTCGTCTTCCTTGTCGCCGCCGAATTCTTGGTAGGGTTTGGCTGAGGTGGGCTCCAGGGGCGGAGCTCCGCCCACATAGCCCGCCGGGGTTTCGGTGGAGTGCAAACTGATTGGCTGCTCGTAATGTGGTGTGGGAATGAGAATATTGTCAGATGGGCCCGAGTTTTTGTGAATTATCACAGGAGTGTTAGGATTATGTAATCCAGAAAGAAGTTTGGAAAGTTTTGAAAAACTTTGAATAGTAAAATTTTTTGGATTATCCAATGTTTCATTTTGCTTATGCAACTTCTGTGATAACTTTTGTGACAATTTTTTTAAAGTTTTTCATAAATTTTTGAGCTGTAGCCCCTTGAAGTAATGAAAAAATTAGACATGCTTCGGGTTATAAAGACTAGCGGGGGTAAATACAGCTAACTTTCATTGTATCAATATTAGTTGAAGTTATGGCTTATTTTTGAATTAACTTCATCAATAATTGTGCATTGAATTTTATCACTTCATCATCCATCCTAACCTCTAGAGCCTTTGAATTTACGTTATACTTGTAGAAAATTTCACTATTGGTCCAGAAGGCTAATGTAATTCTATGAGATGATCACTATGGTAAATTGCCCAATTCTTATTTTAGATAAAGCTTATTTTTTGCTCTGCTAAAATAAACACAGAAGCGAAAAGTATTTTGAGCAAAAAGTTAACGTACCGTAAATTAAAGCACCGAAAAACTTGCACTTCAATGAATAACATTATGTAATTTTTTCAATAGGTAATTTTCCAATCCGAGGAAAACATTTTTTGGTTAGCCTCACCACACTTTTATTTTCGTCTTCATGTTTTTAATCTCGTTTTTTGAAAATATGTTCTACAGTATCACATTTTAAAAAATTTTTAGAAAACGTTCCGGCTGCTAGCATATCCTCAGATAATCCCATCGTGATTTAATTTTCCGCTGTTGAAAGAGTACTCATTTTCATATAAACTACGGTACTCGGTATTTAAGAAAACTCAAGAAAATTCGTGTCAACAAAAATTTACTTACTTGCTTGAATAATATCAATTTATTTGAATTTTGGCAAAGAACCGCTGTGTTTTTCTATATGTGTTTGCTCTGTATGTAATTCTATGCTCTGTATATAAAAATGTTACTAAATTATGCGTTTTTTTTAAATAGTGATGTGTGAATTGTGCCTCAGGGTTTTCTCTCTTCTCTTCAACGTGACTTCAACTGATGCGGAATTCCTCGGGAATTTTTCTCGTGCCAATCAAAGCACTCCGACAGGCGTCAATTATGCCTTGAATTTGTAAATCACTACAATAAAAACTATATTCGAATCATCTTTTACGTATAAAAGATAGTTTTAAGTAAATATATCATTTCCACTGATAATTCATTGTTTCATTTATAAGCTGGATAATATACTTATTTACATTATCGAATGTCCTTTTTAGTTTCAAGGATTTGTTCACATATTTTTCGCTAAAAAGAAATGACAAAGTATAAAAGAAACTACTGATTCGTCGTTGAATGAAATTTACATATGTTAAAGGATAAACTGATACCAAGGAATTCTCATTTTTCTCGCAAAATCAATTTCATAACTTTTGATAAGCTGTTGCGAAGTAAACTAATACCAAGTTTGTACAAATAAAAATCCCAATTTCCTACAACATACATTCTGTAGTTAAAAGTTAACCATTTTTGATTAACCGCCCAAAATGGTCAATCCTCTTGGAATAACGCAAAAAATTAGGCAATCTTTTCGGGCCAGTTCTAGGGCTCTATTTCAGTGCCCGATCCGTCCCTGTTCCTTTGCTCATACGTTGGACCGGAACCTTGACCGGCCTAGTTTCACTTGAAACGGATTTAAACTTTATATAGAATCGCGGAATTTGCTCTGTATATAAAAATGTTACTAAATTATGCGACTTTTTGAATAGTGATCTGTGAATTGTGCCTCAGGGTTTTCTCTCTTCTCTTCAAAGTGACTGTCAACTGATGCGGAATTCCTCGGGAATTGTTCTCGTGCCCATCAAAACATTCCGACAGGCGTCAATCATGCCTTGAATTTGTAAATCAATACAATAAAAACTATATTACAATCATTAGAGTAAATATTGTGATATTTATTTAAAATATGTAGCTTTTACGTTGCCACAAAATTCAGGCTCGGATCCATGTGCTAGGTTTGGTTTGCACTTTAAATGGATTATGACTAAGCAATATAAAGTCATGTTTTGTAATTCCAGAGAGTATGGTATTTTTATTATTAATTTCTTTCCTTTTTGATTCCAATTACATATTCGAATAAAAACTTTTGATCTGCGAAACAAAGCTAGTTGAAGAAATTAGCCGTAAACGAAAACAGTCCATCAAAATTCAATGTGAATTTTCAAATTGTCATAAGGCACACCATTGTACAACGGACTGAATCGATCTGCTCATAGTATTTGCTTCTAATTATCTCGTAAAGTAATCAATAGCACAATAAAAGAAGTAAATGTTTGTTTTAGTTTGTCGCCGTTTAATAGCAAAAAAATTCAGTGTACATAACATGGCCGATGATAAGCACTCCAAGAAATGAAGACCACAGATTTCCGGCAATTCTAACTGAAGCAAAAAATTAGCAAAATCCTGCGCAACCTTAGCAAATTTTTTATGACTCAAACACATGGGTGCTCTCTATTTTAACCCCCGCAGGTATAATTATTCAATCGAACTCTAGGGGGCAAATTAGAGGGGGTGGTTAAATTAGAGTTTTCGGTATATAAAAAATTTTTTTCGGCTTATTCAAAAAATATTTTTGGATATTTTTTGCTAATGAAATCTAGAGTTTATAATAAATATTTCGATTGAGAATTAGAACTATAAAAGCAAAAATTTCAGGGTAGATTTATTTGTTAATATTAGGTAACGATTGAGCAGGCATGCGAAGTTTTTTAACATTAGAATGACCGTAGTATCGGAGGACAGTTGCACAATGAGCTCGTTTACAAAAATATATCAAGCGTAAAGTGAAACTTGTTTCGATTAGCCGTTACGAATGACAGTCGGAACAGGAAACTCGGACAGTTACGACGGCAAAGTCTGTCTCAATTTGCTTAACAGGTTCTTTATTAATTGACTTTATAAAAACGTGAGTCACCACTCATTTTGAAGCTAACAAGCAAATTAAGTTGCCGAATTGATAAATTTCAAATGTCATTACCACTATTCCAAACATTTCGTCCGATTCGGGCATCTCTTAAAATGCAAAACTTTTCTTTTTAAGTTCTTGCATCAGCACATATCAAAAATTAAGTATTATAGTATTCACGGTGTAATATACTTTTGAATGCACTGACCTTTTTGCAATGTACGTTTGTAAAAGGCCAGCACTGGACATCAATCAATTTGTTAAGTTCGGTGACCCAACTTTTTATTCTATGCTCCAGCAATAGCAGTTCCTCTACATTATTGAGCGGCTATTTACACTTTCCTTAAATGACCAGGTGAAATTTCTCGTCCTAAAATAGTACTGCTCTTACACAACACAGCTTTATGTAAAATATGTCAGTATCGTGAGTCAACTATTTAAATCAAACTGTGGTGGTTCCCCTTTATAACAGGTTTCACAAATTTAAAGCAAAGCAAATAAAGTTTTATTTTAACATGTCAGCAGATGATAAGAAATACTTTCTCACTCTTCTTTTAACATAACAGAGTGCTTGAACATTGAACAAATCGCTAGTCCAAAGTCCCCTCTGTTTCGTCCAGACTGTTATACATTTACCGAGACTTAGAGCTCTACGCTTTTTCCGCATTGGCATTTAAAATAAGAATAAATTATGACACAAAATCCATTTTATAATTCAATAATAGAAATTTGTGGAATGATAGTTTACATCTCATGTCATACATGTACTATGCACCATCTACAGCCGGATAGTTTTCTTTTGTAAAACAGAGTAAGATTATCACATTTAGAAGAATCGTTTGTCATGGTAATTGTGCATTTACAAATGACGTCATAATTATATCTCAGCAAATGAAACATCTACATAAATCATCATTTGACGTCATTATTTTGTTGGCATTCACTTTCTTCCCAGTTGAGTAAAATGCATAGATAACTAGTTAAATCATGCTCGGTTTGAATAGTACTGGATAATATGCTTATCGCAGAAAGTTTTCTTCGTGTCCTCTTTTCCCCTTCTTTGGGCTCCCAAAACCAATTTTTGTCCGTCCTTCCCCCCTTTTTTGGGCTCCCGAAACCAATTTTTGTCCGTCCTTCCCCGTTTTTGGGCTCCCAAAACCAATTTTTGTCCGTCCTTCCTCCCTTTTGGGGTTCCTTTAGGCTGGACTTGCTGACTCACGATTAGTGGCTAAACACTCAGCCCGGCAGGGCTGGTCCAGGGATGGCTGGACTGCCCAAGAACTCTGGACTGGCCGAAGAATTCTAGACTGCCCGAGATCGAGATAGAGGGTGGCTCCAGCTCAGTAGGGGCTGGCAAAAAAACATAGTCAAGGTGCTATCTTGATTCTTATTAAATCACTCTTTATGCTAAATCATAATGCTGAAAAATATGCACTTTAAAAATAACAAAATGCACTTTGCTTTTTTGAACAATCCTGGAAAGATGTCGATTGCGGCGTTTCATCATTCTAAAAGTAAAACAATCAGTTGATAATACAGGGTGACCATTTTATTTTTCAAATTATTTTCAACAAAATAAAATTTGAAATGTCGCCAAGTATATACTTGTCATAGCTCATTTTATAGCTAAAATCTTACCATTTAGCACAAAAAAGATCTCGATATAACGAAGTCACAACACCGAGATATGGAAGTTCAATGGAAGATATTCAAGTTGCAAGAAAAATTTCAAAAATCAGACCGCTGCAATGCCAAAGTCTGGGTCATGTTCCTTAATTGTTTCTTTTAAGAAAATTCTTTCTTTTTTGAAACAATGTACCTGCGCTTCCAATTGTGATTGTTCGATCCCACATTCCTGGGAGACTAGCTGAAAACAAATAATTTTTATCAGAATATCTGATTAAAAATGTTTTCCAAACCGAATCTGATCATTTCCTTGCCAGGGTAAACGTGCCATTCGTACACTTCATCAGTCAGTACCAACAGATCGTACTCTTCTGCGATTGATGCAATCGTTTCGAGCTCTTGTCTGGTGTAGAGCTTCCCAGTTGGGTTGTTGGGGCTGAAGAATAGTAAGTGAAACTATACTCTTGAAATGCTGAGACTTACTTGTTCAGAACAATCATCTTGGTCTTTGAGTTTATTTTCCGCCTGACTTCATCGAAGTCGAGGGTATATCCGGCACTTGTGTCGCTCTTTTTTGGATCCAAAATCATAACAACGGGCACAGGTACGCCTCCAGCCATCTCGATTTGACTTACATAGCTGTCATAAGCTGGCTCGAATACTGAAACGAATGAGTTCAATCAGTTAAATTATCAAGATTTCTCATCAAAGAAAAAGTTTGACATTCACTTACTAATGACTTCATCCCCCGGATTGAGCCATCCAATAAAACTGTAGTAGAGCGAAAGGTATGCGCCCACAGTGATCAAAATGTCGGTTTGAGGATTGACGTGCACTCCGAGCAGGCGAGAGTTAAGCTTGGAAATGGCGTTCACAAGCCGCATGTGTCCATAGCCTCGAGTGTATCTGGAATAGACCTACTTATAATTTTCTATTGTTTTTATACATGTTTAAAAAATCCAACCCGTGGCACTGAAGCACTTGCCTAGAAAGAAAGATACTTAACTAACAATTTTCTTTTAGGCATTGTGTGCATTTAACATGTACATTGAATTAAAAATTACATTATGAATCGTTCCTATAAAGTAATTTGTTTGCTGAATAACTATCGTTCTGATTTGAATATCATCATTCAAATTACTGCCTCATTAATTGGAAACTTTAAACAGTTAATAAGTATCAAAAATTTTGCTGTGAATGAACTTGTTGCGACTTTGCTATCGGAGTTTAGATCCATAGCTTGAAATAGACTGATATTTTTTGACACAAAATGCATTTGTTATCAATAAAATACTGTTTTACCTGCGCTTCCAATTGTGATTGTTCGATTTGTTACAACGGAGATGGTAAAACTAATATAATAATTTTGCTATTTACGGTTGTAAAGAAATCCTTATGATATTTCTGCAAAACCTAATTTGCACTTTGAACTTAAAAAGCAACAATTAGTCATTGTTGTATGCCGAGCAAAGGTCCTTAACGATATTTCGCATAAATGAATGGCAAAGGTAAATGAGGTACACGCGAGGAAAGCAACATAAACGACACTCTCATTATTGGTTTTTGGTTCTCACCAGCTCTCTGTTACGTTTAGTGTTATATAATGGCTTCCACAAGAGTGTTGACGCGTTCATGTCTCTCTTCTCTCCATTTATATCACACGTCTAGCATGTCCTTGGCCATTGATTGTTATTGAAAAAGCTCCGTTTTTGTCACGAAAAGGACTGGAAAGTATTGAGGAAGAATATTATAGAAACATAAAAAGTACTATGAATAGCTAGTTATTCAATAGCACTGACAATTCCACTGTCAAATGCTAATAAAGAGCGCCACCGCATTTGCAATCGACAGGAATGTTAACCCAAAGAAAACCGCAAAAACTAACTTGTGCTCAATCTAGATTTTTCTATCCTGCACAATGAATTAAGTATCTATATATCGTACATGTAAATAATATCATCGCTACTGCGAATACAATCAAATTCTGTTCACTCAGATGCCCAGAAAGAAGCGAAATGGACAGAAATATTTTTTAGGTGTCCAGAATTTCCGGTGTTCCAGAATTTGGATTTCGGTTAAACGTTATGAAAGGTTTATACAACAGTGTACGTTGGACTTGAACGTGAGGGAGAATATTATTCGCTCATAAAAAATATTGAGAACGGCTTAATGTTTACAATTCATTGTTATACGTTATAGGATTGAATAAAAATTAACTTTTTAATATGTATTTATTGATACTACGTCGACCACTTAAGCCATAAATAATACTCGCCAAAATGTTTAACCATGATGTTTGAGATCTGTGTTACCCGCTTCCTGATTACACAACATTATTATATGAAATTGAAATTTTAGGCAACCAGCGATGCTAAAGAGAATAAAATATCACCAAGGAAACACCTTGTGTGGTTAAGAGGAAGAGAAAAACGGCAGGTGCTGTATTGCACCCCAATGCTTCTCCTATTCAGCTTGACGCACGTTAAAAACTGTCTGGCTATTTCATTCCATAAAGATAAAAGAATATTTTCATTTCTGTATCGATTTATTTACGCTCTTTAACGATTACAATATCTTTCCATAACAATATGTTACCGTAAATTCTCTAATAGTAATCAAATAAATTCGCCAAAAACGTATTTATAAGGCTTGCAATACCAAAATTACGGGCATATTCGTGTAATCTCGCCGACTGACGTAAGCAAAATCCCAATAGAAAAACTTTGTCATTAGAAAAATGGTATTTAAAGTTGAATTTTTTTTGAAATTTCTTCGATGAAAATAAGAAGTCTCTCGCCGAGTAACTTATTGGAGCGTTTATGGTAGTTATGTGTGTGTCGCTTAAATAAATGTTTATAAATTGTAATTAACGGACGAGAAAATGCGTCACTCGTATACATAATGCAAATATGCTTGAGATTATTCGGAAATGCCAGATCATTTTCTGATCCGCCATTGCTGCACATCATGCGGCAAGGCGCGAATTTGAACATTTTTTTTTGTACCAGCCGGCGAATGGAAGGCGGAGGCTCTCTCTCTTCGGTCGAACGAAGAGACGAGAGACAAACAGAGCGTGCGCCGCACACTAGCTACAAATATCAGCCAAATGATCTGGCATTTCCGAATAATTTCAAGCATAATCAATTCTCGCGTTGTTTTCTTCTCTTCATTTTGCTATCACTGAGATATACATTGTGATGGCGAAGTATCGATAAATTTAGTAATTAAGAATAATTTACACAGGCATTTTACTTTGCACATTCGGCGACGATTTTTTTCCGCAAGCATTAAATTCTATTCCAACTTTTATTGGGCTGCTTTGACAATCTTGGCAATATAGATCACATTTTGACTGTTGGCAGATCGTGATTCTAGAAGTTTCCTACACTGAATTCCATTTCACTCGCCTCTTCGAAAGAGTAAAGGTGAGGAAACTTATTGATTTAATTGGTCATCATTTTTCAATATACCGTAAACTCTCTAATTTAATCCCTTTCTCTAATTTTGCCCCTCCCTCTAATTTTCCCCCCTCTAGAGCACGGTTGAATAATTATAACCCCCTCAAATTTCCAGACGTTTTGTATGAATTTTTTGTCTCTCTAATTTTGCCCCCTCCAGACCTATAATTATACCCCCGGGGTTAAATTAGAGAGTTTACGGTACATAGTTAAAATGTATGTACCATGTAGTCATACGACAATATTTCGAACTGAAAGAGCTTTATAACTTATTTACCTGGTTAAGTATCCTTATAATAAGTCTGTGACGTCTTTCCTCCCTCCGTCCGTTCCACGTTTCTGGAGTACATTCTTAGGGGTGCTTATTTCTTATCTTATCTGAGGTTTCCTTCCTTTTCAGTGGAAAAGACTACACCATTAGGTCAGAGTGTCAGAGAAATTTCCGTATGTGAGGTTTTTTCGTGTCCCCCTTTTTCTGGGAGGCATTCTCGGGGGTGTCTATTTCCGTATGTGAGGTTTTTTCGTGTCCCCCTTTTTCTGGGAGGCATTCTTGGGGGCCAAACTTAGACTGAGCCAAACTTAGACTGAGCCAAACTTAGACTGAGCCAAACTTAGACTGAGCCAAACTTAGACTGAGCCAAATTCAGACTGAGCCAAAACTCAGACTGAGCCAAACATAGACTGAGCCAAACTTAGACTGAGCCAAACTTAGACTGAGCCAAATTCAGTCTGAGCCAAAACTCAGACTGAGCCAAACTCAGACTGAGCCTGAGTTTGCGAGCCACCGCAGGTGGCGAGCCAATCCTGTGGTCGGAAGCTCCGCGCCCGACCTTCCCCCTTGGAATGTTAGGGAAGTTAGAACAGAAAAGGCATACTGATATAGACTCCCCGCGCGCTAGCGCGCGTTAGCGCGCTAGTACATCATAATACATAATCTCTTTTCTCAATTTATATTCTATCTAATACGCTGCTATACTATCGTTAACTGCGCGGCGATTTTGGATCCTGTGGCACGTGTTTGTTTTGTTTCATGCTACTCTCTGCTAGAATCTTAATTTAACATACGTATATGTGCACACTAGAAGGATCAAAACGTTTCCTAAAGATTGCTAAGTTTCATGTCCAAATATTTTATTACTATAGATGATACAATCGAGTCCCTCTAAGGCGTACAATACTAATTTGCTGGCGTGCGTGCGTCCACTGTTGTTTAGGCCCCTTCCGGGCCGTTTTCAACCCAGATCTCGTCACCACGATAGTAAACACCCCCATCCGGCCCCTCAGCATCATAAATATATCATAATAAATATATAAATTCATGAGGATCATAAATTGTTATTTAGACAGCATGTCGAAAGTGGAATTTCTATTGATTGGTATGTTAATGTTGACTCGAAGCAGCATAGCAATGGAGGTATGTGGTTGCAAATACGACATATTATGAAAAACATTAGAAAATATGATTCTTATTCTTATAGAAAATTAGAGATAAAAATTAGAAATCAGTTCCAAATAACTTTTGACATTTGGCAAGAGCATTTTCTGGCCATCTGCCACTTTCTTCTGTTGCTAATGTAAGGCCAAGCATTTTACATTAAAAATACCTCTTTATGTACAGAATTTGGTATTGCTTATAAAGCCATTTGACAAAAAGAAACTCGCAAAAAAAATAAGTTATTTTTAAATGCTAAAGCATGGTATTGAGGGTAAATATTACCTTGTGAGATTTCTTTTTTAGCCAACAAACTCTCCTAGGTTGTCTTCTAGGGATTCACATAAATTAGTGCCGATTATGGGAAACCAGAACTAATTTTTATGTAAAATTCATATGAAGAGAATTGTTGGGTTTGTTCCTAAAATTGACTCATATTTTTTCGAATTAGTCACCACCAATTATTTCATCCATTTGCTCCTTCCAAGCTTTGTCGTAAAAAATGTGAATGATTCAGTTCCATATGAGTTTCGAAGCTTCGAGTTTTGGTGTTCTTTCACGTCCTGTCATAAATCATCAAAACACGAAACTTGTTCCTTTACAAGTAATAATATCAAATTCGAATTTGGCAATCACAAAAGACCATATGATAAAAAGTTTGCATTACGTTTCTACTTACAATATTAAATTTTGTGAGGATGACGATGAAGAAAACGAGGAAGAAGTTGGCGGCTTCAATCGCGAGGACCTTGAAAGCCGGTTAACTGGAAAAGCAATCAATCCTTCGACATTCCCAAATTTCGATTTGTTGCGAGGTGGAACTGCTGAGGACGTAACTTTATATAACTCTGCCCTGCCTATGCGAGCAACTGAATATGTTCTTGAAAAATTAGTTGGAGGCGGAGATGACGGGCTCGTTTATCAAGCTTATAAGAAAGGAAGGCCGGCAAAAAAGTACGCAATAAAGATAATGACATGGATCGTCGATATCGATGTATGTCATTTGGCTGATTATATGCATTGTATTGCTAAAATTCAGAAACCGATGCTCTTTTTACTATCGTATAACTTACCAATGTTGCACAATTCACTGTTTGTAGAAATTCGCGACGCTCCCGGACCCCAAACTCCCACCCCCCCCCCCAACCCATGATTTTAGGGGGTTGTCAATGTCAGAATTGGTGTGGTCCCGCCACGAAAACCGAGAAAACACGATTTCTTCAATATTTGGGGTTTTTACAGAGGAAACTTTCTAATAGGTGCTCGGATCCGGGCGTGAGATAAGAATCGCATCCTCTTGGTGAGAGCAATCGATTGGTACCGGCATCGCCGACAAGATTTGCGACTACCGGGGTTGATGGTTTCCGGAAATTCAGAAAATCCCGGATTCGGGCGTGTACCTCGGCGAAGCCGCGGGTTCTACCATCTTGTATCCACTCTAACCTAAAGCGCAGGAAAAACTGAGCAGAGTCTGACCCGCGAATAGAATTACCCGGGTTTAGACGCTCCCGGATCCTAGGCTCACGGGTACTCCCCTAAATCGGCCACTCTGAGTCGAATGGCGCTAAAATTTTTCACACGTGAAACGTGACTTACGTTACTCACGTGGGTCACGTAAAAGGGGAAGTACGCGCCTAAACACTCGGATTTTGGCGTGTGATAGCTAGTTCGCTTCCTCAAAGCCGACAAAGATTCCAATCACCGGAAGATATGACTTCCGGAAATCCGCCAAATCCTGGAACTTGCCAAATTTGGCCCAAGCCTTGCGCGCGCTTAGATACTCTGATTTGGGCGTGTGATATAAGAATCGCTTCCTCTCGACGAGCCAAGACGATTGGTGCCTCTCTCGCCGACAAAAATTCCAACCACCGCAAGATATGGCTTTCGGAATTCCGCCAAATCCTGGAATTTGCCAACTTTGGCCCCTGGCTTGCGCGCGCCTAGACATACGGATTGGCGTGTGAATCTCTTCATCTCGGCAAGCCAATACGATTGGTACCGGTCTAGCCGACAAGATTTGTGAGTAATGCGAGATATGGAGAAATCCGAGATATCCGGCGGCGAAGGCCGCCGGTTTTCTTACTCTTGTGACTTAGCAATTCACAATTACCTGCTTGCCTTAGCCTAAACTTATGCCAAAGCCTTGGAATAAAATGATCTCCCAGATCATGGCTTAAACTTAAGCAAAGAGAAATGACCAGCTTAAGCGGAGGTATTAACAAAAAGTTGAGTTTCATCAACTCTTTTTTAAATCTGTTTTATGTCGGTATAACCGGTGCGTCAAATAATCTGTGACCGTAAAATGCGTTTAGTACAGAGTGGTGCAATTTTTTCCCCTATTTGTATTTCAATTATCGAAAAATTTTTCCAATCATGTTGAGCTGATGTTTTTGCATAATAAAACAAAATAGGAAGACTTTTCGCACCAAACACACCATACCATCTTTTTTTTAGTACAAAAAATCCATTTTAGGAAAATTTTTTATGAAAATAAAAATTTGCCTAATGATGATTTTTTCTGTTATTTTTTGAGTTACCAGCCGCTGAGTTTTTGCAAATTGGGGTTTTCGGATGCGCTGATTCTGAATCTGTAATCAGTTTTTAGCGGAAGATTCAAATTTTGGAGTATTTTTGGTGTTCTGTCAAAACACTCATTTTTGGCAATAGTGGTCAAAAAATGACATTTTTTGAGATCAAATTGAAAAACTGACTGAATATTTGGAATCAGCGCAAAAAGTTACCCTAGAAACGATCTTTGCAGAAAAAATTACTTGAGTTATTAAAAAATCCATTTTTTGCCCGGGATGCTAAAAAATTGATTTTTTGATAATTCAAGGAATTTTTTTTCTCCAAATTGCGTTTAGAGGCTATCTTTTTGCGCTGATTCCAAATCTGCAGTAGTAGTAACGAATAATTTAGGGAAGAATGCAGGTTGCAAAAGGAAAAGAAATACTACGAGAGGCGTTAATTCTCAAAGCACTAAACGAAAGAGGTGCACCGGTACCCAAATGGATCGAAACATTTGTAGCTGTAGTTGGTGATGGTCCAGAGATGTGCGAGTGTTCTCTATTTGTCATGGAAATGGCACAAGGTTCTGTCGAGAAAATGATGGAGGTGAATAGCGAGAGGGCTACGCTCTCACCTGTAGCCTCATGCGTAGTGGGCCATCAAATAATTACTGCACTGGAATATCTACACACATTTGGAAAGGTCCATCATGACCTAAAATTGATAAATATGCTGGTTACAATGGAAAATAGAGTGGTGTTAAACGATTTTGCTCAAGTGCGCACATTGCCTGAAGGTAATTGTTACTTAATTATGTGGTTAGATAGAAAGGAACTAAAAGACAGCATTGTCCTAATTTCTAATTGATAATTTAATGATGAGAATCGAGTTTAAGATTCGATTTCCAAGCTATTAAAACTACAATTGAAAAACAACAACATTATGATGTTCATGGAAAATATCTCCAGAATTCAGTGTTCAAAAAACCACCGTTCTAGGGGTTTCAGAAGTTTTGACTATTAAAAATAATTACGTCCATACTCTGAGGCGCTTTTCCGATTCTCTATATAGTAAAAGGCCAATCGGTTTCGACGACCCTAAACGACCGGATCTCGTTACCGCTCCTTGAGACTTGTATTCTCCTCATTACTAAATCGATGCATGGAACACTGCTTATCCAAATTTTTGACAGCGACATTGGTCGAATAGGACAAGGCGGATAAAGAAATATCAGAAAAAGCCATTTTAGTCCACTCCAAACATGATCTATGGGGTTCACGGAGTTGGGAAGCACGAATGCATCATTTGTTTAGACCGCAGGTAGAGCCCATAAAGGGCGTAAAATGTTTAACGTGATGTCAGTTATGACCGCTTTAGGAGCACGAATTGGTACTATAGAGTTATCGGCAGAGGTTGGGGAATTAAATACAGAGATATGAAAATGAGAACTTAAAAATTCTAGAAAACATAAAGCCGTCTAACTGAGACGGCTTTATGTTACTTTAGAAAAAATTCAGGATTTGTTAGGGCGAGTAAGAATGCAAAACTTTTATGGCGAGAATTCAAATATAATAATCAAATAGCTTTGAATTAAATAAAATTTCTGGCAAATCATATCGGAATTTGGGGGTCGGCGAACACCAATTCGACAAATGCTGGACTCGTTCTGGCTGAAATTCGAACAGGTCGAAAATGCCATATTTGGACTTTTTTGTTTAATAATACTTGATTTACCGGATTTTGATGTTGTGGAACACTACTTTAATATCCTTCCTCTAGTATTTCAATGCTGAGGCGGCTTTTAAGCGGATGACCCGCTTGCGCCACTCCGTTCGGGACGTGTGATAGCTCATTAGGCGCCTCATGAGCTAACTAGCTGTTTTTTTAATATTTTGCTGGGCACGTGTTTCTATCGAGAGTTATGGTCATTTTTTTTTGTCAAAAAGCAGTGTTTTTGGGTCATTTTTTGGTTTCTTGCAATGTTCAAAGGAAAAAGAGCCATTTCGAAGCTAATTTTCTGTACTCGGGGCTTTTCGGGTGCGGGGAATCCGAATCTGGGGTCACAAAATTGTCCGGGGTACCCGCGGGGTATGAAATTTTTCAAAATTAGTTTTCCGAGGAATTTTGCCGTTTTGGGTGCTGGTTTTTTGCGTCCGGGGGTTTTCGATGGTGTTGAATCCGAAACCGGGATCAAGAAAATTGTGCGGGGTACCCCCGGGGTACGGAAATTTTTTTCAAACTTTTATTGAATTTTTATTGAACTTTTATTTCGGCACCAATTTTGGACTTTTAGGGCACATATTTAGATACATAAAACGAGATTTAACGCACCTAAAATTCCTAGCTCTGACAGATTGATCGGCGAGAGAATGATTTCAGAGAGTGAGAGAATCGGAGAGAGACTGTTGGCATAGTGTGAGGGAGCGATGAGGGATGGCATTTCTATTCAACGTTACCGTGGGTGTGAGGCAATTTCAGTAAAGTTTAGTGAAACAAATAAAAGTAAAGCAAAAGTACATATCGAAAGAGGGGTTGTGTGCAGAATCGTACATTTAATGAGAACTAGCAAGGTTGTCATGGCGCGGCACAGCCGCGCCAGTTGGAATCTCCTGTGTTTGGCGTTAGATATCAGGTATCAAGCTTCAATATTAGATATCAGGAACTTCTATTGATGACTTACTTGCTTACTACTTTAGTCAAGCGTCAAATGATGAGTTACTAACTTACTACATTAGACAAGCGTCAAATGATGAGTTACTAACTTACTACATTAGTCAAGCGTCAAATGATGAGTTACTAACTTACTACATTAGTCAAGCGTCAAATGATGAGTTACTAACTTACTACATTAGTCAGGCGTCAAATGATGAGTTACTAACTTACTACTTTAGCCAAGCTTCAATTGTAAATGGCTAAATCATAACGGCTTGGATTTTTATCATACAAAATCCACACGTTTATCCGGGCAAAATTTGTTTATTCGGACTGAATTGGGAAAATTAGTGACAAAAGGGTCCCCCTATTGATTTGAAAATTACAAGCATTTTACCAAAATTTCACCAAAAATTTTGAATTTTCGGTCAAAAATTCGAAATTTTTCTATATATTTTGCTGTTTTCAGCCTACTTTTTATAAATTTTTCAAAAATCCTTCAAAAATTTGCAAAAATAGAAAAATTATTTAAAAAATAAAAATTCGCGCCAAAAAATTCAAATTTTTAAGCGAAACTTCGGTTATCCGGACTAAATTGGCCGAAACGGATTTTTTGCCATATAAATTTCACACGTTTGTCCGGACACACACTTATCCGGATTTCACTTATCCGGACAGAATCGGCCGGTCCCTATCTGTCCGGTTAAGTGAAGTTCGACTGTAGTTGGATAATTTAGATAATTCCGAAAAGGCGGTGATATGTGGACAAGAATTAACAATATTTGGGAGGTATCTGTTTACAGGATCAGGCGATAATGTTGCTGCAGAACCACATTTGGTTAGCTAAAATTTGACACTGGAATATATGCAATTTCAGAAATTACTTTAGGTGGAAGGTTTATTGGAGGATTATCTCAAGGAAGTAAGAGATGCCAAATATTATATGGAGACTGGCAAAATCGATTACACGATCATTAAGGGTCTAATCAGTACATTTGTCCTCACACAGATTGATGTGAGTTATTGAATACATTATATGCCAAAAGTTCATGAACACTTTCAAAATTCCAATTTTATAAATATTATATAATTGGTCATAACGGCTCTCTACATATTCGTAGAATGCATATTCGTAGAATATACATATTCGTAGAATGCATATTCGTAGAACGGCATATTCTTAGAAAGGCAAATTCGTAGAACGGTAAATTCGTAGAAAATTTCTATTTCGCAAAAATCGATGGGTTACGACTTAGATTTATGACCCTATATAGGTTTTCGACCAATCAGAAGTCGGTTTTGGCGTGAAGTATACTGTAGTACCACTTTCTGGCATTGTGCCCATTTTTGCTTACACACCGGAGGGGTTAAAATGCGTGAAATCGTCTCCCCGGATTTTCTGGTCGCATATACCCCCTAAATCGACCCCGGGGAGTTCAAATCCGGGCTCTGATTTAGCCTGGTCCCGCCACGAAAGTTGGGAAAATCGCATTTTTGATACAAAATGGCCAAAAATGGCCGTTTTTGACGCGCTACGTTAAAATTGAGTGCAGTTTCATGATCAGCGTATCTTAAAACCCTTAAAAAAACACATTTGGCGGACTTTCCGAAAAAATTTCATTTTTGGCCATTTTTGACCATAGGGGGTACCACATGGATTTAAAAAAAATCGATTTTTTGAAAATGTGGAAAATTCTTCTGCAATGAGTGTTTTTAATGAATCTTTTTGCAGTTTTTCATCTCAAGTTCGAATACCAGGTCGGGTAATTAATTTTTTTATCGAGAAAATACTGTGTTTCGTTAATAAAACCCCAAATTATTGTTCCCCGAATCGAAACTGATTAAAAATGTTGACTCGCCATACTCGTAAACAAGTTAAACTTCAAAATGGTGTAATTTACGGCCATTTCTAGCCGAAAAACGTCAAAAACGCAATTTTCCTAATTTACGTCGCGGGTCTACCCCTAATATGAACTCAAATTCGGACTCTTCGCATTCGAAAAGGGTATACCACCGAAAATCACGACGTTTATCGACAATAAACTTGCATTTTCTGAAAAACACATAGATTACCATTTTTCGGCAAAAAAATCTTAAAAATTTCATAATTCAAAAAATCTCTGAGAAGTTATTGAGTTTTGATTAAAAAGTACAAATTATGGACCTGGCCTACAATATAGTATAAGTGAAATTTAGATGCTATCGTAATTTTTCAAAATATGGAACCACAAAGTTGACATATTTTCTATAGAAAAACGTAAAGTATGTCAACTTTGAGGTTCCATATTTTGAAAAATTACGATAGAAATTTAATTTCATTCGTCTAATTTGGATTCTCCGCATCTGAAAATGGTACAATCCAAAAATTCTCGACATTTCGTCAACAATAATACGCATTTTCTCAGAAATACCATCAAAATGGACATTTTTGGCAAAAAATCTAAAAAACAAATTTTTGTAAAAAAAATTTTCGGTGAGTATGTCATTTTTTGAAAACGTCAAAAATTTAGGACCTGCCCAAAATTTGGTTATCGATAAAATTTGAAGGAAACCTTTTTTAATTCAAAATCTGGAGTCCCAAATTAGACATATTTTGTATGGAAAAACGCGAAGTATGCCTACTTCGGAACCCAGTGGGCTGAATGGACCCAGTGGGTTTAATGAACCCAGCCGGGTTCATTAAAATATCATTGATATCCAAATGTAGAGCAGGTCCTAGATTTTTACGCTTTCAAAAATACTGCCAAACAAAGTTGCAATTTCGCAACAAAGATGCAATTTGGCAAAAAAAAAGATAAAAATCCTAGAGCTTACGAAATTATCACACAATATTATGTTGCAATATGAAAAAACTTCGGAAAGCTATTATACCGTCCCGTATCATGGTATAGCGTACTGCCCGGTTATAAAATTTCTTCGGATTTGTGATCGGCGGACCAAAAAACCTCAGAATTCCAAATATCAGCCCATGATCACGTGAGCAACTACGAAAGCACGTATCATGCCATAGCTTAGTGTCCGGGTAAAAAATTTCTTCGGATTAGTGATCAGCACCTCAAAAAACCCCAGAATACCAAAATTCAGGGCAAGGTCGTGTAAAAACCTTGAAAAACACCATACCCCGTATCAAGCATTTTTTGTACCTCGGGATCAAAACTAACTCCAGATTCGGACTCAGCGTGGCCGAAAACCTATATAGAGTACAAAATATCGGCCAATTCCTCTCAATTCTAGCGAAATTCCAATGGGCTATGAATTTTCCTAAGCAAAAATGGGCACAATGCCAGAAAGTAGTACTACAGTATACTCCACGCCAAAACCGACTTCTGATTCGGAGTCAGCATGGTCGAAAAACTATATAGGGTCAAAAATCTGAGTCGTAACCCGTCGATTTTTGCGAAATAGAAATTTTAGACGAATTTACCGTTCGACGAATATGGCGTTAGACGAATTTACCGTTATACCTAGCTTGGGAGGAGCCGCTTCGCGGCTCTCCCAAGCTAGGTCCGCGGGGAGCGTGCATCAGCAGCGCTTCGCGCACCGCCATCAGTATGCCCTCGGCTGTTGTTCGGGAGTAAGGGTTGTTCGGGAGTAGAGCAGCATAAGACTATTTCGGGCCTTCGGCCCCCAAGCAGCGCCCCTTACCTCGGCCCTGCGGGCCTCGCTCGGCTGCGCCCGCCCTCGCGGCGCTTCGCGCCGCTCGGCCGGGCGCAGCCTTCTATTTGTTCGGGAGTCTATATCAGCGGCATGAAAATAATTCGTCTAAAAATCCAAAAAGTACTTTAAAATATAAAAAAGAAGCACCCCTAAGAATGGCCTGAAAACACCGTGACAGAGAAAATGCATTGGTAAGAATGGCCTGAAAACACCGTGACAGAGAAAATGCACTGGTAAGAATGGCCCTTCCAAAAAACTTTTGTGTAAAATTTGGTCTAAAAAATTGATTTTCTCTGTCACGGTGTTTTGAGGGCATTCTTAGGGGTGCATTTTCTCTGTCACGGTGTTTTGAGGTCATTCTTAGGGGTGCATTTTTCCTTAAAAGTGCACTTTTGTCTAAAGTTAGATCTCAGAACGGTCTAAAAACTGGTTTGGGGTCTTCCTTATAGCTGTCTTAGTCCGTAAGAAAAAAACACCCGGGCTCTATATCGCGATTTAGACCGATTTAGAGTGCGCAGAAAAAATCTAAATACAATCCTAATACTATAATAGATATAGCGTTGATATCACCTGGAAATTTTACGCTAAGATTGCGATTAGCACCGTTAGCAGTGGTATTTTTCGCATTTGGTCACAGTTTTGCCTACTTTTTTACGTGCTTAAGAAAATTCGCTTTGGTAGTCCTTTGTACATTCCGAGGCTAACAAAACAGTTTTTACAGAATAATGTTTTGTTTGAATATTGGTGAGATATGCGCATTTTTACGTACCACGCTTCCTCAATATTTTGGAAAATTTTCAACCTTTTCATACGAGGTGGTCGTAAACTTCGTGTGAAATTTTATGTGAATATATTTTAGAGTGATGGCAATTTCAAATTCAAGAGTGACATTGAACGGAAGGTAAGTGTTACCGTCGGGCGTAGGACAATAAGTAACAAAATGGTATATAATATTTATGTACCGTGTTTTCGTTTGAGTACGTCCCTCTCTTGTAGGGTAGTAAGCCTCTACACTCTCCTCTCGACTAGATAGCTAATTGAACAATATAAGTATCGGGGTGTACTCAAGAGAAAACACGATATATTGTTAAACGTAGATCTTCGAAGCGTACGCCAGGAGCCTGAGCAAAAAAGCAGAAAAAGCAGCATCAAGCGAAAATATGTGGCAAAATATGAATGAGCGGCGTGATCGCGAACCTTGTAAATATTGCGTTGTAATAATTATCATGACAAAGATTATTTTAGCGCCATCTCGAGGCATCAGAAACGTTGACCCATTTTTTCCTTAGTGGAGAATTTAAGTACACACACTGTCGCTGTATATTTGCGACGATTTCAGGATAAAGAAGGAAATGATTTTGAATAATTTGCTGATTGTTCTTAAAACACTTTCCTTTATCTTTACCTTCTCAATAAAATATCTTTATCTCATGTAGAATATGTGTCTCAACACTAAATAATATACGGAGTAAATTTTACGAATAACAAAATATAAACCAGCTGGTTAGCTATGTACTATTTAACAATCCACATCAGTATACAATCTTGAGCTTCTGGATACTTTTCAATAAAAATTTTTTTCAATAAAAATTTGTCGCGAATAAATATTCTTCCTGACAACATGGATAATATAAAAAGATCTTCTTCGAACTTATAGTATTAGGATTGTGTCTAGATTTTTTCTGCGCACAATAAAACCTCAAATAACCGTCCATCTTGATTGAAAACTCACTAAAACAAATCGCTAAGATAAAATCCTAAAAGTTCATAAAAGAAGTCATTTTAATTTACGCTAAATCCCATAGCAAATGATTAAGAGCAGTAAAAGTTACTATCTGAATATTTTCCAGTCCTTTTCATGACAAAACGGATTTACGCTTTTCCAATAACAATCAATGGCCGTGGACATGTTAGACGTGTGATATAAATGGAGAGAAGAGAGACATGAACGCGTCAACACTCTTGTGGAAGCCATTATATAACACTAAACGTAACAGAGAGCTGGTGAGGACCAAAAATCAATAATGAGAGCGTCGTTTATGTTGCTTTCCTCGCGGGTCCTCCTTTACCTTGGCCATTCAGTTTTGCGAAATATTGATAAGGCCATTTGTTTAGTAGACAACAATGACTATTTGTTGCATTAAAAAAAATCAAAAATGCAAAAAATTGTTGAAGAAAAATATTAACCGAAAATTGTCGAGGAAGGGTTGAATTAATTATTCAATAAACTTATGAGATAGTTTTATAAATCCGACCATCGGATTTTATTGTTTTGTTTAGAATTACTAACACAACTTGTTAAAACTTGCTCGGCTCTTTAATTTTTTAACGGATTGTCAAATTACCATATTCCCTCTACTTTAACCTCCCTATCTGATTTACAAACATCCTATGCTTAATTATTGGAAAAGAGCGCCTGCACACTATTTTGTAAAGAAGGAAATTGAATTGCATAGCAATCAATTACCCTAAATCCTCTAATTAGCACCGCCTCCTCAATTCAGTCCTCCCCATCAAATAAATCCCACCTCTGGACCTCTTACGGAAATATAAGCCCCTGGAGCCCTCTGGAGCTTTTGTCTCTATCTTGGTCATAAATCTGATGTTACTCACTCTATTCAACTTTACTCAACTCTACTCAACTTTTTGCCTGGATGTCAATGCATTTTTCAGAATTTCCTAACCTTTCATTTTTTCACACCAAATCGACTTTCTCCACCATACATAACTATAAATCTGATGTTACTGCTTCTATATCAACTTTTTCTGTAGATTCTAATAAATTTTTCGGAATTTTTTTACAACTATTTTTTGTCCAAAAAATTACGATTTTTGCGCAAACACTTTAGTACATCACTTTAGTACTTAAATTAAATTAATTACACAATTCTTTTGCATGGAATTTGGACCATTTTTAATTTAAGAACGACCTCATTCATTGATTTTTTGACCAAAATGTGAACCAAAATGTATACCAAAATTGAGTGACATCTAGAAAATATCCAGTAAAATTTTTAAATTAAATCTTCAAGCTTTCGAGTAAAACAAATTTTCAAATTTTTGTCCCCCCCCCTATAGTCCCCCCCCCATAGAGAGTTACAAACCGTCAAGACGGACTTTTCACCTGGGGCATTGATTTCATGCTCAGGGGCTCCCATTCGGTGAGAAAACATGCCCGGAAAAAAATTTTTGAAATTCGCATTTTGGACCACCTGTTTTTACCCCCTCAAAGTTAGGCCACGCCCCCTTTTTTTTCGTGCTTGCCGCAATTGTTTAGAAATATCCAGCAACCGCCCAATAGCGGTTGCTGGATATTGCAGGGATTTTTCGACCTCCTGAATTCGAATTTCAATCCAGATTTCAAATTTTAAATTTGAATTCGCGCCGAAATGTAAAAATGCGTTATTGGGGTTTTTAAAGTGTTATACTTATAAGTTTTATGGTTTTAATGGTTATTTTAGCTTATTTAGAGTCTTTCGGCTTTTCCACTCTAACCTAAAGCGCAGGAAAAACAGACCCCCGATAGGAATCTGACCCACGAACACAATCTTCCGGTTTTTGCCACTCCCGGATCTCAGGATCGTGGGTACCCCCCTAAATTAAATTTCTAAATTTCCATTTTTGGATTCGTTCTTATGCCACTTTTTATCTTTCTTTTTTCATTTTTCGACCAAAAAAAGTCGATCTTTCGTATTTGATTGACATTAGTACGTCGGACATTTGTATGTAGGACATTAGTACGTCGGACATTTGTATGTAGGACATTAGTACGTCGGACATTTGTATGTAGGACATTAGTACGCCGGGGCATTTGTACGTAAGAAAAGAGCTGAACCAAAAGAGCTGAACATTTGCATACCGGGGTTTTTCGAATGAAACACAGTTGGAACAGTGGTCAATTGGAACAGTGGTGTTCTCACTATCTCTAACTATTTTTCTCTAATGGTAAAATTTATCCCTCGCTTTTGCTGCTTCACTGTTTCAATTGTCGGTTTTAGGCTCATATGCCATTATATTTTTCGCTAACCTTATAAGGCACCAAACAAGGATTTAGGCTTGCGGCTCGAACAACCTGGGGCCAAAGCAAGACTTAGTCTTAGGCATAAGCTCCCGCATAACCCTTATAAGGGCTGTGGGACTTTTGGTTCAAGCCAGTCGACAGTCGCTGTTCCAATTGGCCATTGTACGCTTCAATTTGTGTCGGACGTTTGTACGTCGGACATTTGTACGTAGGTCATTTGTACGTGAGACATTTGTAAGTCGGGATATTTGAACGTCTGAGATTTGTACGTAGGACATTAGTACGCCGGACATTTGTAAGTAGTGCTTTTGTACGTTGGACATTTGTACGAGGGAAATATCCACGTAGGACATCTGTACGTGAGACATTTGTAAGCCGGGATATTTGAAAGTCTGAGATTTGTACTTCGGAAATTTCTACGAAGGACCTTTGTACGTCAGAAATTTGTACGTAGGACATGTGTACGTGTGAAATTTGAACGTCTGAGATTTGTACGTGGTACCTATGTACGTAGGACATTAGTACGTGGGGGAGAATACCAGTTTGGGTGTACAAATTTGAGGGTGTACCAAGATGGGGATTGCAAATTGAGTGCAACATGCAAATGCTAATGTGGTGTGGTACGCAGGAAATTTGCTCTACGAAATTGTATTTTTCTCTAACACTCTCTCACCTCGCATTTTAGGCATTAGGCTGCTGTACAGACTCAACCAAACTTAGGCTTAACGCTCCCGAACAACCCTTACAAAGGCTGCGCGAGAGTATCCCCAACTTGGTACCTCCCCAAATTGGTATCCCCATCCAGGTCCCTTAAAAGAGTCATGTACCAATTTGGGGAGGTTGGTTTCGAGATCTCCCTTATATGGGCTGGTCGCGCGGGGACCCAAAGGCAAAGTTGCTTATAAGGTCATTCCAAGCAACCTTGCTTTTGGGACCCCTCGCGAGATACCCAAATAAAGGAGTTCTCGATTCTGGGGGTAAAAACCCTTAGAATTTTATGACCAATTTGGGGAGGTTGCCAAATCTGCACCTCCCCATCAGCGTATTTCTCCGTACGTGGGACATTTGTAAGTCGGGATATTTGAACATCTGAGATTTGTGCGTTGGAGATTTGTAAGTAGGACATTTGTACGTTGGACATACGGAACCAACGTTTCAGACTTTAGAACCCAATGCTTTAGTCTTTGCTGTGTAGCCTATAGTTACAGCTTATTTTCGACAGTTTTAATTATTCAATTTTGTTCTAGCAAAAAATATTTTATTACATATTTCTAAACTTAAAAACTTTTCAATCCATAGACGCGCGCGGGCCGTGCCCGCGCGCCTGATTATATCCTAGTTAAATTAATTACATAATTCTATTGCATGGAATTTGGACCATTTTTAATTTAAGAACGACCTCATTCATTGATTTTTTGACCAAAATGTGAACCAAAATGTATACCAAAATTGAGTGACATCTAGAAAATATCCAGTAAAATTTTTAAATTAAATCTTCAAGCTTTCGAGTAAAACAAATTTTCAAATTTTTGTCCCCCCCCTATAGTCCCCCCCATAGAGAGTTACAAACCGTCAAGACGGACTTTTCACCTGGGGCATTGATTTCATGCTCAGGGGTTCCCATTCGGTGAGAAAACATGCCCGGAAAAAAATTTTTGAAATTCGCATGTTGGACCACCTGTTTTTACCCCCTCAAAGTTAGGCCACGCCCCCTTTTTTTCGTGCTTGCCGCAATTGTTTAGAAATATCCAGCAACCGCCCAATAGCCCCTAATAGCTCAATCGATAGCTCACACCGAGAAACGCCCGGGAAAATTGAAATTTTCGAGATCTAACGACGGAAATCGAAGTTATGAGCCCTCAGGGCATTTGTCGAGATTGGCCGTTCCTGACCACCTCCAGAGGCGAGTGAGGTGTCAAACGTTAGCTCTCGGTGAGACAAAACGAATGGCACAAGAATTTTTGAGATTGGACCACACATTGACGAAATTATTCCTGGGGGCATATCTCGGGATTTTTTGGTTCCTGAAAACCTCCAGGGGCGAGTGAGGTGTCAAACGTTAGCTCTCGGTGAGACAAATCGAATGGCACAGAAATTTCAGACATCTGCTAAAAATGGCTTATATAAGCCATTTTGAGCGTACGTTGGAGCGGCCGAAGGCCGCGACGGACGAACAACCCAATCAGGAGCTCGACAATTAGGTGCAGTTAGTATTTATGAGCCATTTCGAGCAGGTTCCGCAGCATTTGGTCAAAGTTAGCGTTTTCGGCATAAGTTTTGTGAGCCGTGCCCCCAAATAAGTCCCCCTCTAGACCCATTACGAAATAATAAGTTCCCCGGGGGACTAATCAGAGGATATACGCTATTCGTCCAGACAACAATCGCTGAAGAAATTAAACAGACGGAAGGGAACGAGGTATACACAAGGGATACGAAGCTTCGTATGCAGACTCTGCTTTGTTTATTTACAAAACTCTGCCTTACAGATTATCGATTGGTTCCTTTTGTTAGCGAAAATTAATTTTGCTAGCGATTTCCTTTTCTACGAAATAGTGTGCAGGCGCCCTTTTCCTATGATTAAGAAGAGAGAAGAATTACAAGCCATACACAGCAGCGGGAAAAATTGGAGGGAATACGGTATTACTAATAGTCACCAAACACAGCTGAATTTTATGTTGTATCTATTATGAGAGCTTTGTATTTTTTCCATTTGGAAGAATTCCGGGCAAAATAATGTTTCTGCTTAAATGAGTGTATTAGCTTCTGAATTATGACTGTCTGGAACATCTTACATGCAAAAGAGATCTCATCTGTAGCCCCTAAGACATAATGGAGCCTCTTCAAAATCGTGAGATTGCGATGTACCACTTCAAGAGTGGTGGACATGCGCGAGTCTAACTGAATAGGTGTGGCGTACATGGTGGGAACGTCGTCCCTAACCAGACGTATTATGAGCTGCGCTGGGACGTGAGTAAGGCATCAAAGTGACCGACTGGTTTCCCAGACTCACCACTCCGGACTTTAGAAGCCCCCGCTAGCTCTTAACCGTATCAGCCCGGCCAGATTCGTACATACAAATATTTACAAAACACACGTAAATCAATGAAAAGACGCTAAATTTTAGTGATTTTGTAAATTTTATTGGTTCTGTTTTTGTTTTTTAAGAATTTTTTCATTTTACTGTTTTCCCATTTTATTCGTTCTGTTTTTGTGTTTTTTTACCTCCCGTATGTAGCTAAGAAATTTTGAACTAAATGTCTTTACATCGAGTCCCTCTAAGGCGCGCTGCGTAAGTGGTAGGCGAGCAGAATCTTCCGCTTTTTTAGGCTCCCGGACCCCACTCTGACGAGTACCCCCCCTCAAAACCCATGAATTTAGGGGGGTTGTCAATATCAGAATTGGGGTGACATACGTGAAATGTGACTTACGTGTGTCACGCAAAAGGGCAATTACCCCAGTCGGCGCTCGGATCCGGCCGTATGATACGTCAATCACTTCGTCTCGGCGAGACAAGACGATTGGTACCGGTCTCGCCGACAAGATTTATGGCTTCCGGAAATCCGGAAAATCCTGGGCGTGGTCCGCGGCGGAGGCCGCGGGTGCGTCCCATGGAATATTTTCTAAATTAGGGGCTCCTTCACTCCACTCCAACATCTCTCCCTCCTCCTCTCCCCACCACTTTCGTCAGAAGAAGATTCTGGGGAAAGGTCTGCATCGGCTTGTTCCACCCACTCGGCAACTACTGGGTCTTTTGCGGGAATGTTATGTGAACTACTGAATTTTTGTTCGTCAACATAATGAGTCAAGGAGGCCCTGCCTTCGTAAAATGGTGTCTTTTTCCTATAGCTATAGTAGTCGGCGACACGTCACTTTCTCCGTCATCTTCAAGCGATTTATGGCAAACATGTTCCCG